>CM030369.1:26344814-26944814 GCA_003604175.2 Clonorchis sinensis
CCCACCCACGCTGCAATCAATACTGACTCATTCATTGTGACCAGTTAGGTCCGAATGTGTGCTGTGTTGTTCACTGGAACATCGCTTTCCGGTGTACTGATATTCATACGAATCCTCCCGACGTCTTCTATCCATTGAGTTTCAGTACGGGAGCGCTCACGATGCACGTCAACGACAGACCTCCAAAACCGGTCTCCCAAAACAATGTCTTTGGGTACTTTTGGCCCTGCTACTTCCATCCGGATAGTCCAATTTGTCTGCAACAAACAATATCCTTTTAACTCATTGGTAGTGGCTCGTTCACGTCCATCACGACCTGAATTCCGATTGGAGAATGTTTATACCAGTAGTTGTATAGCAGACGATTCCGTTCAAACGCATGTAGAGCTAAATCAAGCATGTCCGAGCTTCTGATATATTCAGCCGGACACTGCGCAACGGCCAGACAGTCGTACCAGCAGAGGTGTGAATTGCGTCATGCCAGATTCCTACTTTGAGACCCCATGGAAAAGGAAAGGAAGAAGCTTGGAAGCGGTACTGCCACAGTCCTACAAGCAGATGAGTAATATCATTGGGCTGACAATGCTATGCACACCTTCTCCAAACGATCTATGTGCTAAAACCCTATAAATTAACATGCAGATAACCTGTGACAAGCGTACCGATGGGACCGATCTTCCTCCCATTTGGACTGAGCTGATACCACAAACAATTGTGGTCGGATGCAAAGCCGGAATCTAGGAGACTACTCACAAGCGGCTTCTGAAGCCAACTGCTACATACATACATCGATTGATGTTGTCACAATCCACCAGCTAGAGCAACTAACACAGAGACTCGCATTGACATGCCCACAGTATGGTTCACCCATGCCAGACAATGGAACTAAGACAGTGGTCAAACCAATAAAGACACAGGATTTATGAAAAAATCTTGACAGAGGTTACCTACGGCAGCCAAAACGCTGGGACAAAGTTGGTGTTGACGGGATCCAAAATTACTCACTGCCTGATGGAACTGCTGTGAACACACAACCACACACACCAAAAGCTCCGCTGAACACAAAGAGCAACACACGAACTTACTCGGAAGCTGAAGGCAGATAGCCGAAGTACAAATTCGACCGTGAAAATGGCTGTGAAAAAGTAGTTGAGCGAATCCAACAACTTTCCCCACTCCTTGCGTTGCCCATCGTACTGAAAGGAAGTGTAGATTCATGGCATGAGTTATGGAAACAAACCTTCTGATAAGCATCAAAATATGTCCCATTAGTACAAGTCCAGAAAATAATGATTCACAGTTTAGGTGACCTTGGGATTGATTCCGTCGATACAACTCATTTACCTTGCTGTCAGAGGTGCCTTTCACGTGATACAGCATCTTAGTGAGCATACAGTCTGTAAGATACTAAACGTACTGCATAGCGCACAGTAAAACAAAAAATACTTGAAATCCCAGAGTCAACGGCAATTCCGTGATTGTCCAGACCTTTTCGGACATTTGCTCTCTTAGGCAGAGAATAAGTGGATACAGAGATCCATCAAGAACGTAAAATTTATACACCAGGAGATAGTCGATGGTCAGTGAATCCAACGATGCTTAATAGAAGTAAACTTCATCAAGAAATGAGACCAAATCACGAGGCAGCGAACAGTTCTCTCGTGTTTAGATGCAATAATCCATCAAGGAATTCCTAACAAGTGCCTTTTCTCTCAACCTATAGTATCATGCTTCACAGCAGAAAAAATGGATCAAGATGAATTTATTTCGAATGCTGCTCAAAATCAGTAGCAGAGGGATGGGACAATTCCGTACAGTCTGTACCCCCGTGTGCTTCTAAATAATGAGACGAACGCTGGAAGGTCTCCAAAACCCCGGTGTTCAAATAGCCTCCGACGAAAACCTTGTCGATCTGGAATATGCAGATGACATCGTTCTTATCTTTGAAGAGGAGGAGAAGGCGCAGGTGTTTTTAGATGAACTGACCAAAGTCATCCCGTCCTTTGGTATCCACTTTGCACCCAAAAAGTGTAAGGTCATGTTCCTGGACATGCAGTCACTGAACACGCCACTTACAATCCAGCGAGAGGCACTGGAAGTTGTGGAGCGTTTTACATATCTTGAATTGTATTACTTCTGATTGTAGTGTGACAGATGAGGTCAATGCACGAATCTGCAAGGCTCGGGTCGCGTTTGCTAATTTGAGACACCTGATGATGATGATGATGATGTTTACAATTGCCGAACACATCAGCTTATATGTGTTGATTTTGACAAAATTTCGGTATGCATGAAGACTTTGGCAACTTTGGGGGACATAAGACCATTGGATCGAGATACATATACCTACCCGACTATCTGGTATAGCAATTCGCCCTAGTTACCCGCATAGGCACAGTACCAGTTTGAGTTCCTTGAGCTGAGGGTTTTTGATTACACCGGGCAAACTTACAAACGGTGTTGAGCGACGTTGAGCAATTGATGTCAAAACGAGCAGCGTGTGCAACAGTGTTTCTGCTGGGTCTCTGGATCTCTTCAGTCGCTTGACAGACAGCGCGCACAACAACACGCAGTGTCCTAGTGCGTACCATCGCCAGCGTCCTACGGACCGAGAAAAAATCATAGTGGTATGAACCCAGTTCGTTACCTACAGATCAACCAAGCATATCTGATTCATCACCACGTCTTGAATGCGGAAAGTCCTAAGAGGATCTTACAACAGTCCGTTCGTGTAAGGAAAGGTATGTGAAACAGAAGATACACCCATGCACAACCTACGAGGGGACCTAGAGAGCTGGGCGTGGCACTTCGAACAGCAGTTCAATTGGACAACTTGATCCTGTGTACAATGAACTGGATTAAACTTCTATCCCTGATCTGTTACGCTGGAGCCCCCACAGAACCAGAAATAGGAATCCTGAACGGTAACGGACACATAGTTCACTTCATCCCAGTTTCTTAGCTAAAAAAAACATGCACCGAATTGCAGTGGGTCCAGATGTCACAGCTTCCATCATCGACAATAAGGAAAATAAAGGGATGACAGTCACACGTTGGATGGCTCAATCAGTTAAGTTAAGCTAAGTGGATGTATATCCTGTAGGGATGGAGTGTGAGCTACGAAGTGAAGGCGGTAGCTTGTGATCCAAGGCCGCCAGTGACCGTGACAAAGCCATATCTGTTGGTCACTAACCACTGGCTTGTGTCATATCACGCCACCAGCCCGGGAAGACGACGGTCATCTACGCGGCTGCGCCGACTAGTAGGGATTTCCGTGCTTCTTTGCTGACTGCCCTGGGTCGTCTACTTCCGATACAAGGCTGGACAAAGAGGGCTCTACAAGATAAATGGTCATCTAGCATAAGAAGTACATGGCCTGTGGAGTACGACTAGCTGATCTGTTGAGGGAGAGTGTACGCCCCCGAAAACCACCCTTGCAGTGATCTGGTTGTCCCACCAGAACCGCGTAACCGATCCTCAAACACGGAGATCCTTCGAAGGTTTTCCACATACAACATCAAAGTCCATGACTCATAAATTAGGACAGATCGGACCGCAGCATTATACACTCTACGCTTGAGAGTCAAGATGATGTCATTTAAGCACCAAAAATGTCGGAGGTAGGCAAGCGCTGTCACAGCCCTCCCAATTTTGGGATTTCATCTTTCACTGGCCCGCCGGGACTTACGCAGCTGTCCACATGGACGAACTCAGTCGGTCAGTTTGTCAGCTTTAAATCACGTACCAAGAAGGGGGTGGTTCCAGCCAGCACTGTTTCGGCCACCGGAAAACTGAAGGACGTGGGAGATGTAGCCAAACATTAGACAGCATTGTCAGTTAGATCGAAAAACTGGGCAGCTATGCGTTACTGCGTCGTGACTGCCGGTGTTTTTAATCATCGATGGGTTGAGTCCCAAGGTCTTCATCCAGGAAGGCAGTAGACGTCAACCCGATTGAGTTTAATGGTCAAGTTTTCATGCTTCGTTGCCAGGTCATAGACTGTTCCCATTCAGTAGCTTCCATTCAGCACAAAACTGGGCGAAACTAGCTCTGCTTGGCGGACGGTCTTCTGGCATGTGGAGTACATGTTCTAGTCAGTGTAACCTATAAATAGTAGTCGTTCAGCTGTAGCACCCTTTGGGTGCTTAGCTAACAAGCCAACGGAAGGAGGCACGAGGGCTGGGATACCGCCAGATTGCCCAAGCCTAGACACGAGCAGTTGAGATGCTGAGATCGGGTTCGAGGCACGCACTTTCCGGTCCGTAAGCTGGCGCCTTAACCACTGAGCCATCTCGACGCCAGCGTAACCTATGAAGCGCTGGTAGCTCAGCCATCGTGGGGGAGTTCTTTTTTCATAAAACCATCTGGCACACTTCCGCATTGCTAGTCCGATTTTCCTACCAGAACCAGAACGAATGTGTATCCGAGAAACAGATGGCAGAGAAACAGATGACATCGTTCTTATATTTGAGGAGGAGGAGAAGGCGCAGGTGTTTTTAGATGAACTGACCAAAGTCATCCCGTCCTTTGGTATCCACTTTGCACCCAAAAAGTGCAAGGTCATGCTCGTGGACATGCAGTCTCACTTACAATTCAGGGAGAGGCACTGGAAGTTGTGGAGCGTTTTACATATCTTGGGAGTTGTATCAGTTCTGATTGTGGTGTGACAGATGAGGTAAATGCACGAATCTGCAAGGCTCGGGTCGCGTTTGCTAATTTGAGACACCTATGGCATCAAAGTGATGTGTCCCTGAATCTCAAGGGACGTGTGTATCAAGCTACAGTGCGGGCTGTTTTGTTGTATGGCTGTGAGACTTGGCCTGTTCGAGCAGCGGAACTGAGACGTCTTCAGGTGTTCGACAATCGTTGTCTCAGAACCATAGCTCGTGTGGGATGGTGTCGGCGAATCCGTAACGAGGCAGTTAGAAAGCGAGTTTTGGGTTGTGCAACGGGTACTTCCATTGAAGAATGTGTCCAGCACCAGAAGCTGCGTTGGTTGGGACATGTGTTGCGCATGCCTAATCATCGTTTGCCGAAGAGAGTGCTATTTTCCGTGCCCAATTCAGAGTGGCGTAAGCAGAGAGGTGGCCAACCCTTGACCTGGCAGAAGGGTATGAAAGAAATCACGAAACGCTTGGGTGCTGTCGGTGCTACTCGCCTTCCAGGATGGGGACCGCGTGATCCCCAGTGCGCCTGGTTGGAGACGCTGCAAGATATGGCTGCCAACCGATGTCAGTGGCGATCTTGTTGTCAGTTTCTATCCAGATTGCCTGAATGAGTGTTTGGAGGTGTAGGCACCTCGGAATGATTGTAGTAAGGCAGCAATAAGTCCCCTCCCCGTCCATCTTTATTCTTTTTCTTCACAATAAGGCTTTCAAATAAATCATGGTTGTACGGCAGCGAAGCATCGGTGTTCAACACTGACGTCATGATGTCAATGATGATGATGATGATGACCAAAGATTGACAGCCTTCGTACGTTCTTTGTGCGTAGAGGCCACGTTTCTGACCGATAAAGCAGTATGGATCGGACCGCAAAGTGTATGCTCGAACTCCCACTGTAACAAGGTTTTCGGCATCGCCTATTCTTCGCCGTCCTACGGTGGCACGCGAATCCATGGCCCGTAAGAAACCAGCGGGATTTCGACCAGGTGGAGGCCGCGCCCGCCACATCCGACCTAAAGCTGTCACCTTGTCGTGCTGGTCGGACTTTTGGTCTGTAACGATCTTCCGAGCTATACCGGCTGGAACTCAGTTCCTAAAGTGTAAACCATGCCATGAAGGCCAAAGAGGAGCAGCTTGACGAAGAACAGCAAGTCCCCGTACTGCGAGAAATCGTATTACAAGGCGGTTTGGAGGTGAAGTCGTACTGTCCTCTGCGATAGGAGTGTGAAGACAGTAAGGCGCTTTCCCCAGGCGACCAGCATGGCTATATCTATGGAAGCGGCGATGCTGCCTTCTCCAGAGAAAGGACGGGTTAGAAAAGGTCAGCCCTAAAAATCTCACACTCCGCTCGCCCAATGGTTGACCGTAACCGCTGGCGCATTATTCAATACGGTCGAAGTATTTTTAAAACCAGGGTCTGGTGCTGCTCAAAATGCACCCGCTGTGCGAAGCCACATAAGGAGTCAGACAGCAATGCGTCCTTTGGCCAGGCCGGCCTCCCGCAGCCAAGTGTGTCAGACTATTGAGTCACCGCTTCCGGGAAGGGTCCTTTAAGAAAACCCCACTGCCCGCTGCCTCGCGGGTCAGATTTTTTAGTCAGAGCCTAGGGACAGGGTCCCCCGAATAAAACCCGACATCTTCCGACAGCCTTATGGGTCAGACTTTTAAGTCGAAGGCTCAAGGTGGGATACCTCAACCAAATTTCCTTCCTCGGCTTGGGCAACTTGGAATTGTCATTCGCCCTTGCAGCTCTTCGCTCAGCGGCCCTCTCCACACTCCCTCTCCATCCGTCGAACGATGCAGTGCGATCAACCCATCTGCCAGTCCTCTAGCCAATATTCCGTGTCTAAACCATCGCCCAGAAAATAAACCGAAATAATCAATTACCAGCTTCAAAAGATCTCATCCACGATGCAGCCTTTAATGTCTGTATTTCACATCAAATTGGACAAAAGGCATCTCTTGCTGAAACCTTGCTTGCCCTCTCTGTCCACGTATGTTATGTCTTCAAAACGCGCAAAGAACACCACCACAGATGCTTCACACTTCACTTCAAGTACCCCGTGATCCTCAGTCAATGGGTCGTGGTATCTACGGTGTGGGAGTTGCACTCAGCCCCAAGGCTGAAAGCGCTTTACTAGACTGGATACCAGTAAACGGTCCCTTGTGCGCTGTGGGGTTGTCTGGCTTACTTAAGATCAATGTAGGTCGACACGATAAACGACGTTTATTTGTCGTATCAGCATACGACTCGACAGACTGTAGTGCTGAGGCTGAGACGACAGATCTTTCACGACCGTTTCGGTCAACAAGAAGGATGGATATAGTAATCTTGGCGGGTGGTAAGAATGCCCAACTTGGACGACTAAGTACGGAAGAAGCAGAATTAGGTGGTACAAAAGGAGCCGATGCGCAACGTAAGGATAATGGGGAGCAACTGCTTCAGTTGTGTGTTGATCACCTTCTGTTCCTGACCAGTTCGAACCTCAAACACAAACCCTCACATTGAGTTACTCGGAAGCCAACAACCGCAAGACAATCATGGATTCAATTAGACCACGTGGCTATCAGTTACCGATGGAGAACCTCAATTCAAGATTGTCATTCCTTCGGGAATGCGTAATTGACTCTGACCATACCACTGTGCGAGCCTGGATACCAATTCGCTTCCCGTCACATTACGAGTGCCGGAGCAGAACAAATCCATCCATCAACTTCGATAAGAGCATCGATCTGATCTGACTAGAAGGCAACTGGAAACGCCCAGTCATGCGGATGGCGAAGATTGTTTATGGAGTTGAATGGAAACCAGTTTAAGATACGCTCTGAGCTTTCAGAACTGTTTGTCCAAGCCATCCGACTGGACTAAGTGAACACTGGATATAGTCGAGATCAGTAAGTCTTATTTCTGCCAGAAAGGCCATAACATAAGCTAGCGACTAGGATGGCGCACACAGATACCTCAAACACCGGATAATCAGCAGCTTGAAAAATGATAGGGAACTCTGATGGATTTCAAAGTCCCGCGAGATGCAGAAGGCTTTCTCTGCAGACAAAAGCCACGCCCAATTTCAGCTGATTCGATCAACCGGTTAAAATAAAACAAGCGTTATCGAGACAAAATGCGAAAAAGACGGAACAGCAATACACTCCTCTAATCGTCGTCTTGAGTGATAGAGTGAACACTTCAAAGGATAGCTCAGCTATTCTCCTTTAAAAAAACCGCTGGAAGAGCCCAGTGGGCCTGAATGGAACATCGACACCAGCTATCAACATAAATCCAGCGTGAGATATCAATCCTTCAACCCAATAAGGCACCCGGCGCACTCTTCAAAAAAGGTGGTGAAGTCCTGGTAAGCAGTCCGATGATCACAATTCAGAAGCTTTGGAACAGAAACAGAATACCAGTCGAATGCAGCTCCTCGTCCGTCATCCGAGTTTTCGAAAATGGCGAGAGAACGTCATGCGAAAACCACCTTGGCATCAGCCTGATAGCCCTGGCATCCAAGGTGCTTTGTAGCATTATTTTGCGTAGTCGGGTAGATTATCCGGAGAGACATTCGTGAGAATTAAGCTGGGCTTCACCCTGGCGGAGGATGCACCGACCATATCTCTACCCTGACAAATTATTGAACAGCGCCACTCCTTTACAAGAGGAAAGAATTTAGAAGGGGTGTCATTTATTGCCAGGCATTGGCACAGTTTCCGACGAATAATGGAGTCAAAAGCAGATCTCATATCGAGAAACACGATTATTACTTGCCGTGGAAACAGTGGCACAGTTCCGACACTCGTCGTAAATGAAGACATAACTGATGCTACTCCGACGAGGGTTCGTGAATCTGCACCTCCCAATGGTGGATTAGCCTGCGTAGGATAATAACAGAGAACACCTTGGCAGCTATAGCCATTAAACTTGTGCCCCGGTTGTTTACACACGATGTTCTTGCAAGTTCTTTAAATATAAGAAGCATCGTCGATTCACTACCGCCCGCTTTGGAACACACATGTGAATTGCGACCACGCTCTTGTCCGAAGTCACACCTTACTTCGTTTTCCAGAGCCGCATAAGGTGTGGACAAATCGCTTAGCAACCTAGAGACTGACAGATCCGGAAGTTAGACGAATTTATCTGAGTTTTCTTCTGGAGCCACTTCCAACTGGCTCACCAGCAGATGTGAACTCATGCTGAAACGACATCGTCATCTCTTTGCACTGTTGAGAGTTTTGTCGGTGGTCAGGCACTACCAGGCCCGCTGAAGCACTGGTTATCGGGGCAGGATAATGGTACTGCTTGAATGTTGTGGAAATGTCCCCGCCGGTCCAGAACATAATTTGGCCCGACAAATGACCAGACATCAGGTGAAAATGAGCGTGCGTGTTGCAGCGAGCCTGTTGGACACAGAAGACTAAGGAAGTGGAACAGGTGAAGAATGCCAGGAATGCCCGAAGACTAATTCAGTTAATATAGGCATACCCGTGAACTACCGGTGAAAGAAACCATTATTGATCAAAGTGGGGAACCTCTTAAATAAAGAACGTCTCGACCACTGGACCGAACATTTCGAAAAACAATTCTCATGGCCACCCGCTGCCACTTATCTGGATCCTACAGCTGAAGTAGAACCCCGGACGGTGAAGCTGGAACCTCTTACGGTATCGGATGTTTATGGCCGCATATGTTCTCTCGAGCACCACCGAGCACTGATCCGCACTTCTGAAAGTTGGGGGTGAAGTACTCAGTCAGGCTTGTCTGATCGGTTTGCCTGAATCAGAGAAAAAAGGACTCCTAGACAACTGGGAAGAATCGGTTATAATGAACTGGGCAGATGAACACATCGAAGACGAATGGCTCAGTAAAAGAAGACAGTTACCAGGCTGGAGTTGGGTCACATGCTAGTTCGAAAAAGGTGGCAAAACTCAAGGCTGTGTATCTCAAACCGAGTTAAAAACGGTCAAGGAAAAAGGATGCGGTCTGGGACAACCACAGACCTCTTCCAAGCTTCGAAAAATTCTGGTGATACAATGAAATCAAGAATACATGTACTAATATGTCACCAAAGGCACGCGGGCGGCAAACGAAGGTACCCGGAATTTTAAATTTTTTTATGGTCACGCCTAGTTGCGAGTGTGGCTGAAAAAAGGTGACAAGATTGAAAAACGGAACGAAGGGAATTAGCAGACGTGAAGGAAACGCGTCAGTTTTTCATGCTCCTCTCTCACCAGGAAACGAGGACTGATCCCCTCTACCAATGTAGTCACGGTCATCTGAACGAACGCAAGTATAACAGTCGATGAGACCTGCAATGGGCTGAAAAAGCTCACTCCAAAAGTCTCTGATTTCGGCTAACCTGTGCCCGGCCTTGGACATTCAACGTCATCCCTCACGGAACTGATCGACTTTTCCATATTAAAGAGGACTGTCAACTTTGAATGGGAAGCAGCAACAGGTATAACTACCCACAGATGTCACGAAGCTGGACTTGTGATCTGTTAGCCTAACTAATGTGTTGGCAAAAGCCTAAGGACGAACCTCAACGGGAAAAATACGCTAAAGAATGTCGACAACAATCTGTTGGATTCTGCTTAATATGGCTTTACGGAGGGGGGTCGTTTGTATCCCCAACTCCTTGAATGAAATTGTGGAGATTATTAATCAAGGTCTTCATTTGAGAAGTCTTTCATCTCGGCTTATCACCGGTTGCTGCGACTGGCGTCAGTGAACACAATTCCTAAGGAGATCCAAGGAGATCCCTTCATACAGACTAAAAAGCCTAGAACCATTCGGGATAGAATGTCCGAAACTTTTAAACAAACTGCTCGAGGTTGATAACTAACAGTTATGGCAAAAGCGTTACATGAGAGAAACACATTTGAGCTGAGAGACAGCAGATATTTGAGAGTAAATGCTGAAAAAGAAAGGATGCTAGCGCAGTATTCGGAAAGGATCCTTCGCACATCGGGTGGTCAATCCTTGGAACAGACTGTTGAAAGACGTAGTACAGTCCTTTTGTGTTTCCTAGGGGACGCATGGCACGTGCTTGGCTGTCTACTTCTCGGCTCTCATCTGTCCACCGAGAGGACACTTTTTCGGTGGACATGCATCAGGTTACGGCCCACTGTAGGGAAATGTACATTGTCCAGTTTTAAGGTGTTGTTCTTTGATGCACGGCTGTTGTGCCTAAAAGCCACAATTATAACCTACTCTTTGTGAGATTAGTTTGAGGTGAATGCTCTGAGAAGAGGGATTGTCCTCCATGAGGGCGAAGAATTTAACCACCTTAGAAGGCAACTGCAAATGAAGCTCAGGTCCTGAACCATTTGATCTGAGCAGGGAACAAGGCTACCCATGGCACTGCGCTACTTGCTCCGAAATTTCATTTGGATTTTGAGAACGCGCACCAAACGTACCTGTCGCTCCTAATAGCGTCAAAAGTGACCAATTTCGGCTGGCGGCCCAACAAAGGAGGCGCTCCGGAGTTTCCTTGATTGATGGTTTCATCTGGTCTGTCACTCAACACCTCATTGGAAGCATCCTCATCATCAAAATGCGCCTTAATAGCCTCCTGTATAACGGATTATTGGTCAAAGTCCAAGAATACGAACCTCGTAATTCCATTCAAACGCTTCTAATAAGTGTTGCGCCTCGTTCTCTGAGGTATTTGCGACTGTACAGAACTTTCGGATCAAATCTTCTCTTTCTCCCATTGAAAACAGACACCTATAGGGTGAGGAACGACCGAACAGCAATACGGCGCACAACGAATCACCGACAAATGAAAATACGTGTACCGAGCTGCCAGACAAGGTCGCGTCCAAGGTCGTTTTCGGTGCCGACAGTTTTTCACAGATTCACGGATTGATCCACATGATTGAGGCCTCGCCCAAGCATTCCGGGTCGGAGTTTTTCTTGTCTTTCTGTGGCTTCTGTTCGCAGCCAAAAAGGGTTTGGTACTGCTCTTTAAGTTCCTCAGCGTGGGGCGAGCGTGAGGACACAAAAAACGTCTCACGGGTTCACGGATTGATACTCAAGATCGAGGCTTTCAGCCAAGTTTCCTGGGTCGGTTTTGTTCTTGTCGTTCAGCGGCTGCCGTTCACCTGAAACAAAGGTGTAGAACTGCTCTTTTAGTTCTCAGTGAGGGGCAGTTTGCTTGCCAGCGTGAGGACTCGCATGAATGCGTCTGATTGTGCTTTGAACTGGTTTCTGGAGGGAGCGTGGGCAACCTTCTGAGGAAGGTTATTCCACGCAGCTACTACCCTAAATGAGAAAAGATTTTGCCTGATGAAGGTGTGCGCTCTGAGCTTAAAAATCTTCTTACCATGTCCCCACCGTGTGTTTGCTGGGTCAACGGTGAAAAACCTGTTGGCCAAGCCTTGTTCAAACAGGGCGTAAGTAAGAATTAAGTCCCCTCGGAGGCGACGATACTCCAGGGGGAGGTGGTCAAACACCGCGAGGCGCGTTTCGTGGTCCAAGGATTCGAGGCCGGCAACCAGTTTCGTAGCAGCTCGCTGGACGAGCTCAATGAGGGTTACCTCTTTCGTGCGTCCTGAGTAGACAACCGGGTTGGCATATTCAAAGAGCGGTCTGACATAGGCCCCGTGGAATAGCTGGAAGTCCATGTGAGTAATGCAGGAGAAGGTGCACCGAATCATCCGTAGAACAGCGAACGGTTTTTCGGCCGATTTCTCATGGTGGACTGAGAAGGACACATTTGAGGAGAGCAAGATATCCAAATCTTTTTGGCATCTATCCTCGTGACGTCTTCTGGTCCTTTCCCACCATACATGACAAAGGCGTTTTCTGAGTTTCCTCCGAATGACATATGGACGCACTTTTCGTCATTCGGAGGAAGGTGCCAGCCCAACGACCACTGCTTTGCAGCATCTACAGCCATTTGGAGAGCACTGGCAAAGTCGTCCGCAAAAAGTAGACATGGACTTGCAAGAACATCCGGAAGGTCGTTGACATATATTAGAAACTTCAGTGGTCCCAAAACGGAGTCCTGAGGAGCCCCAATGAAGACCGGCGCTTGAGAAGAGTAGGTCAAGCCTACATTCACTCGGGATGATCTGTCTAATAGGAATGCCTTGATCCAGTGTAGGATTTTCCCATGAATCCCGTAAGACTCGAGTTTGTGGAGCAGAGGGATGTGTGGGACTCGATCAACTCCTTTTGAAAAGTCAAAAAAATATGGCGTCCGATATGCATCGCTCGTCCTCGGCCTGGTTTAAGCTGTCCGTAAATACGAGCATGTTCATCAAGAAAGAACGGTTTTGGAAAAATCCGTGTTAACCTGGTGCGGTTTCGCCGGAAGGGTAGTGCCATGCACTGGATAATTGATGCAGCATGAATAACCACCGGAGGAAGGTTATTCCATTCACCAACTACCTGAGATGGAACAAATTGTTGTATAATAAAGGTGTACGCTCTGAGAATGAAAAGCTTCCCACCATTTCCGTTCCTTGAGTTATTTGGGCCGACAGTGAAAAACTGTTGGCCAAACCTTGTTCAAACAGGTCTCCCCGAGAGCGACGGCACTCTGGGGGAAAGAGGTCAGCTACTGCGAGACTTGGTTCATAATCCATGGATTTAAGGCCAGCAACCATTTTCGTAGAAGCTCGGTTGACTGAGCGTTAGGTATTTCTTGCATCCTGAGTGGACAGATATTCATGAGCGGTCTGTCGTAGCCGCCACAGAGTAGCTGGAAGCTCATGCGAGTAATATGGGGATAGGTAAATAGGTAGGAAGACCAGGGTTTGTAGGTTTCATCTGTGATTTCACCTGAACACATATTTCTATGGTTGCTGAGAGGGCACGAAAATGTGAGCCTCACCACCTGTGGTGTTGGGCAGAGAGGAATTAGGGCGAACGTCACTTGTCGAAATGCATAGTTCAGGTAATTTCCGTCTAGAAATTGGGTAGCCTCGTGTACACAAGTAATGTAACATTATTATAGAATGCGATTGTTCGTTTAGTTAACAAGGGAGATTATGCGATCTTTGAGGGTGGACTGGTGTTTGATAATGAATTTAGTCGATGGAAGGAATGTGGATGAAAGGACTACAAACGTCTCCGGTTTAAAGCAGTGGAAAGGGATATCGAACGCAGCCGATTCAGGAAGTTTGCTCACGAATGGAACCACTGAAGACGGCGAGACACGTTTATAACCACCCAAGAATGTATTCACGCGGATGCAGTATGTGAGGGAGCGTGAAAAAACACGCTTCGAAGGTTGGCACGCTTAGAGGCGCGCACCAAGTCAGCAGTACTTAAGAGGTAGTAGGCTGGGGTGAAAAACCTATTTAAATGAGATGGGTTATTGAAAGTTATTACTGAATTATAGCTTTCTCCTGGACACCTTCAGCAAGCATCTACTACGCTTCAGCTAGGAAAGCTGGACAAGGAAACAGTTTTCCGGACGAGACCAGATGGTGTGGCAGCCATTCGACCCAAGAAAGGTTTTCGATAAGCAATTTGCGATCTTTTCCGTGAGTCTGCGAGATGCGTCTGTGTTAAGGTAGTGCTGGTTCCCGCATATCTGTAGGAGAAGTATAATCGCCGTGTTCCAAGAGGAGAAAAGATCGCCGACGATAAATTTGCAGAAGAATAAAAGAGTAAACAAGCGCAAGAGGATACTCCCAATTTTCTGGATACTATGATGGACACAGCCGTGGATCAGAGAACCAAATTTGGCGGGCAATGGAGGCTTTCCACCCAAAGCATTCATGGAGAGAAATAAGCAACTAATGGAAGAGAATTGGTAGGTCTCGAATTTAACGGGGAAGAAGTAAGAGGGTTCGAAGGTCGGCGCAAAAAGTAAGGATAACCTGCGAAAAGCTTATCCAGTTCCTCACAAACCACTGATGTTACTTTTCCGTGACTGACCTTCAGACGTAGGGTCACCGGTTTCATATTTGCCCATGGCCGCGGGTATCGGAGCAGAGACCTTGGAGATGTCTAAAGTCCTTTCGAAATCTCTGTCCCGAAGTCTGGATCTGTAGGACGATTTTGTGACACGAATCCAGGTAGCTTGATTACTCAGTTTTTCAACAGTTTTGAGAACTATACAGCTAGGATGTGCGTTTTTGATTGGAACGCATTCAGGAAAAAAATAGGTATTTTTGGTGATGGGGACAACTGGTATTATGAATAAAAAATGATAATGACAGGTTTTGAGGATCCTGGTGATGATGCGGCGCTCCTGATCTTCAGGTACAACATTCAGAAACGATGACCCGTGCAAGGATCCAAGTTAGCAGTGTGTCAAAGCATGCTTACCCCAGTAGAGGACAGGTTTGCGTGTGCTAAGTACAGTGGCGAACCTCCAATAGAACACCTCTCACCGTAAAACCGTGCTGTCTTCTCGGATTACTGGATACCGGCTTGCGACCTAATCTCCACTAACCGGCAAAATTCAGGTCCCTGAGTCGATCCCGCTGGCCGTGATTAGCATCAAGTGAGAAAAGTTATGGAAATAAGCTCCTTAACTTGAAAATGATGTTCCTAACAATGGCCTGATTGCTGCAGGTGCATGTGGGTTTTGTCGTGTTCGTGGAAACTCCCGAACGACGAAGACTGCAGGCTAGAAAGGGAAGCTACGGGATTATAACTGGGTAAAGAAATGTTATTTCAACTTAGGCTGGTAAAGTTCCAAAGTTGTGTGCACATGTAAGAGTGTATTAAGGACTGAGAAGTGCACAAAACGTGTAAACCTTGTCTATTCGGTCACTTGTTCGTTCGCTGTTCACTGCCTGTAAAAAAGAAACAGACGCACCCGTCTCAAAACCTACGTCCTCACAGAGAAGCCGAGGGACTGGCGTCCAGCAAAGAGACCGCTTCTGATGATTGTATGATCGGGACTTGACTGCCGCACCCACCCGTCTATGTTCTGCCGTAGTGAGCGTCGGAGTTTAGCCCTCGATACCCCTCCAGTCTGACTTGTGACTGAAATTCATTTACTGATACAGGGATACGAGGCAACTATCCGAGCTCCCCGTGTCCAGGTGGCAAATGGGCGGATAAGCATATACCCGTGCTGCACGGTTGAAAACGAGAGCCGGGACGTTGGTCATCTCAGGATTCTTTACTTGAGGTTAAGCTCTATCACGTTGCTAGGCATGATAGCGCGGCTTTTGGGTTTACCGTTCGTTGACGGCCATCAACATTGAACCTGGAGAAACAACTGCCTCTCTTTATTTCAGTTGGACGGAACAGACGTCGAACGATTACCCAAACAACATGCGGACTCCGCTCGCCAGCTGTCTCGAAGCCCTATTTTGTATCCCTCAGTGAGTATCATTAGGTGTGTAGTGATTAAATAATTCAGTTTATCCAGAAGGTCGCAAGCATCTGCCTCTGTGATTTTCGCTCCGTTAGGGGCTTGGAACCCCACCATTGCGTTGGCTTTGAAGCGTGCTAAGGAGTAACCTGAAATGCATTATGCAGCGTCCCCCACACTACTGCACCAATTGTACGTGCCGCATAGTGGTTTCCGGGACAGTATACGGTTGATTTGTTCCTCTGACAGTATCGCGTGTATTATTAAAACACGCTCGCATCTTGCCGAACGGGGCCTGAAATTGGTCCTACATATTCATATCCTTCCCTGGTCCTGCGTTGGCCGCCAAAACCACAAAATGTTCCGGCCGAATATTCAGGGGACGATGAGTTGTTTGGCGTTGGTCCAATCCATATCATCGTTATCATTCACCTCCCTGAGATTACTCCTTCATTATCATAATCTTAATTCAACATCTACCTTTGTCTGGCCTTAATCGTGTGCTCACTGTGAATCCGAATAAAACGCTTTTTGCGCGATCTCTGGTGACCGACTAGTGGATTTGACGTGAATCTCACTGCTTTCCCTTTTGCTTTCCCGGCAGCGCCTCTTTTCATGTGTCCACGAGAAACTCCCCTTTCGATTTCAGTTTCACTAGCAACCTGGGTGAAAACTTTTCCAAGACATGCCGACCAATCCTGCTCAACTCTTGGCTACTGGAGCTCAACGCCGGTACCCACGCAACCCAGCAACCTGCTTGATCATCACCCTCGACAACCGTCATTATGTCTACACTATCATTCGCCATCCCAAACCGCACCACAGGTACATATGCCCCGTGCTTGCTGACGTTCTTAAGCAAGTATCTCACCCCCCAAAGTTTAATCCATCATCCGCTACGTACAGTACCGATGAGGTAGTCGGCCAAAACAAATGCACATTACGGCTTCATGAGCTTGTGGAATTTGCTGTAAAGCAGAAGCTTCTTGAAGCACCGCGAGAGAGGACGCAACTCCAGGCCAATAGGTGCAGAAAATGTATGGTGGTGCAGCGGTCTCAAGTCATCTCGTTTGGAACAAAACATCTGCAGCACTACGAGGCTGGCGTTGCTTAAATTAAGTAAACGGGAGTAAACGAAGGGAAAACTAACGATAAAATTGGGGGTACAAAAGGAAAATTGTCTCTTTCAATCTTTGTTTTTGTATTTATTCTTCAACGTTTCTTTTCATGCCGTTTCCTTACTGTCTTTGTCAGACGACGATAGGCACGAAAGTTGGAAAATGATAGAAGAAAGCGCAGATCATTTACAGACCTAGCATGTTCTTCGAGAGGCTATCCAACAAACAGTCGGATATTTTTTGGTCGGGACAAAAGGCACATTTGGGTGGTAGGCAGATCAGCGTAGAATTATTTCAACATACACACAACATAGATGGTGTAGGGAAGTTTGATCTAGCCCGGGCAGTCAGAAACACAACGGTCTACGCTACAATAATAATGGCCATCAGTATTATTATCATTATTAATATTATGAAGTATTTGCCATAGCAGAAAGGCCTGGGTATCAGGTGCAATTATTTTGCGAACAAGTACTGGACGTTCCCACATAAGCCCGCAGATTTTGGTGTAGATAGAAGCAAACGCAGGACACATATCGCACATATTGTCTAGAATTGTCATGTTTGGGTCTCTAGGACAGAAGGAGCGCAATTGTCGAAAGCAGAGCCTGCTTGTTTTGGAAATCTAAAACTGGATTTGGCGAGAAAACTTAATGGTGCAAAAGTATTTCAGACCAAGGTCTATGATCTCAGCGTCATACGTGACGGTTTTGCCATCAAGTTTGAGGTTATCAGCAAGGAAGGACCAGACATCGGCGTTTGCCGGGAATTGGATGAAGCGAAGCTATGGCCAGGGACGCTTGATTGTTTGTGGCATATTTGGGTTACTTTCGTCCTGTCAAACAAGTTAGGGCTCAACCGCTGGAGCAGGAATCCAGCGATCCCGAAAAAATCAAACGTATGTGAGATCTCACTTGCAACTCAGTTTGGTTTTGCGAGAGACTCACATGGAACCCAGCTGAATCTCTCGTTTGTGACTTTTCCAGGCAACTGAATGTGCTGCACCAGGCCGTCTCAAGCATCAGTTGCTACGATATTTGAGATATCGCGATACACGTATAGATGTAACGCACTACTCTTAAGGTTGCTGTTGAAGAATTTTCAGCAACCTTACGAGAAGTGCATTACGTATACACGACAAATGACTTTGCGCCTAGTTCCCTAACCAAATTTTTCAGATGTTTTACTCAATGTCTTCTTGGCTATTACGGTAGACAACCTGAATGATGATGACGATGAGGATGAGGCGGCCTGGTGCAAAAAATTCAGTTGCCTGGAAACATCACGAACGAGAGCTTCAGCCGGGTTCTAGTTGAGTCTCTCGCAAAACCAAATTGAGTCGCAAATGAGTATATTTATCGAAACCAATCCAATTTGGGTTCAAGTAGAACATGAGGTGGACGAAAACTAGGGGGCTGCGTCTACCTGGTGAGCCCGAAGAAGGGCAAAACCGGTCGTGGGCTGTCAAAGAATTTTTAGCAGCCTTAAGAGTAGTGCATTACGTCGATATATGTAAAGCCTGATAAAAATTTTTTGAATATCCAGATAGATTACTTGGCAAAGTCATCCGCGTCGCAAGCTGCTGTGCGGTTGGCGGTTACCAACAGAATTCTCAGTCGGGAATCCGTACTGCCGTTCCCATAGGCAGTTCCTAGGAAGTACCTGGTCAGCGAGGCCTTGACCAGAAGTTCTTTGGTGACCATTAAACTAGGGGTATGATGGATCCCCTTATGGCCAGAGATGGTTGGTCTAGACACCAATTTAAAAATGTAGATTGCATTGCAGATTGTTTTCGTTTGAAGGGCACGACTGTAAACTTTGGGAAGTGGGTAAAAATATTCAGGGTATGGACTGGGACGTTTTGGACACCATTTCTCAGAGCGCTGGATGGAAGGTCAGAACATCCCGGAGCGGTAGAATCCTGAACAACTTGAAGAAGCGCGGCAACATTAGAGGGGCCCATTAGGTGCACAGTGCTATTAACAGCAAAACCTTTGCGGGTGGAATAAAACCTTTTGCGCCGAAATGTTGCATTTTTTTGCGCACATGCTCAAACCAAAAACCATCCTAACCTACGTTCATATTTTCGCAGTTCACCAAATTTCATCGCCCACTGAAGCAAAAATACCTCTGGCGGAGAACGTCTGGTGGAATACTTTCCTAGCATCACTGAAACCCCGCGATGCCTAGATGGGGCTCAAAAGTTTGGACTGATACTACGAACTCCATTGCCTGTATGCTTAAGTCCATCAGGGACACGTCGTAGCTTTCGAAAAATCAACTCTATTGTGCGAATACTGAGCGCCAACATTAGACGGGTCGTGGCTTCGTTTTTAAGATTGGCGGCTTCGCTGACAGTGCTCGGCCGTAGGAGTGTTGAAGTGCCGATGTACTGCCTGAAAAGTATGCCCTCAAAAGGTCGAATGTAGCAACAAGATCGACCAAAAGATAACAGTCGAAAGAATCCCAGCAGTAAACATTTGATCGTTCCGTGCGTAACACTCTCAGAGTAGGCGGCTGAGGAATTTAGGGCAGGAGGGGTATCGTGAGTGGCATTGCTTTCAGGTACTTGAACACTATCTGCGCTGCTTCCAGGGGGAGAGATGTGTCACAAAATAGGTTTGCGGATTTATTAGTCCTGCGTCGGGTTTGAGCCAGAAAGTCTCGCTCTGATGATTTTAATGCCTGTTGCTCATTTGCCTGGGCGATCAATCCCACCGTAATCCGGTTTGCGTGGACCCCTTTTTAAGACCTGGTTTTACATGCATGGTTAGAAATTTTGAGGATTAATGCCTGTTGCTCGTGTAATACCACTTTTCAAACGCCTAGATTCGGTGCTGATCAAAGCGGCTTATTCTGCGGCTGTCTCATTCGTTTCTTGTTTGTACGGACTCTTGGGCCGTCAGCGGTCAGCGTAGCCAACTTGGCCTACGTAAGATTTTCCGGTACACTGTTGTCGGATTTGTAGTTCTCGCCCTTGGAGGTATGAGCAAGGAATTAGTCCAAAATAAACGAGGCCATGTTTGACGGAGTGCTGCATGTAGTTTCTCATTTTTGATAGTTGTGTGGCTGTCGCAGTTGTCGCAGTCCAGCTTTAAGCTTACGACTTGAATGTGAAATTTACCAGTACGCTTTCGCCGCATTCTTTAAGGAAATAAGCCATGATAACTCAACATATGTTGGACACTCTGTCCAACTTGTGACTTGCCATACCCCTAGGTTCACTGTAGCTGGTGGTCGAGGGTTCCGCGATGGTCGAATAGAAACCGCACTCTGGAGTCGAAGTCAGTTAGATTGTGGAGCTTTTAAAAGCGCAAGAATCTATAAATATTATCAGGTCGGTCGTGGATTTGAGGCCGGCTTATCTGCCTCAAAGGAGGATGCATGTTTCACGTGCCCCTCCAGAACTGCTGAGACCCAGATTAGAAGCCTTTCGAAGGAGATCCATGGATTAATGCTAAACCTTTGGGGCGGGTTTTTGAACAATGAACTTCTTCTTCAACGTCTTCTGCACGGCAGTTGGGGAGGAAATCTTGAATGAAAGCCAAAACTGTCGCTTTCTTCGCTTTCCACGTAACAACTGCACGTGGAGTATTTGTTCTGCTTGGTACCATTAGGGAGCGACTATGCCATATTTGTTGGCGCGCTTTTTCTGGAAAATGACCCCTAGATGATCAACCTGTGCTCTCTTATGTCCCTGTCCACCAGAGACGCCAAAACGGATCAACTTCGCATCCAAAGTACCCGATTAGTACAACGCGAGGCACTCGTTCAAAGAGGAAAGGTCATTATTGACTTTCGTTCAAGCTGCACCGCTTTTTGTGTACGCACCTTCCAAAGCCTTCAAGAGAATTACCAGTTATTCCTCGAGTTTCCCGATTACAATGGAACATTTTCACTGGTCTTTCAGCCTTAGAACTTGAGACTTGGTTTCATAAATATCATCTGTCTTGCTAGTTGTGGAATGCATAGCACCGCCTAAGGTAAGGGCAGCTGGCGCAGGCAAAGGGGTGAGGAGAGTTGCATAGTCTGCTTATCTCGTCAACCTGCTAACTTGAAACGCCACAAGGGTTGGCCGGCGAGACGTTGCATTCCACCACTTAAACTGGACGGACATCACTTTCGTCCAAATCGGTTGTGGCCCACCAATAGCTGTAACAACCTGTACCAGTCTGGCTGGTAAGTGGGTGCACCGCAGAATTGGAGTGCAGTGTGACGGAGATTTTCACTCACTGGTCATATTTGACTGAAGAATTCAACCAAATGTCACGCGGTAATTCTATAAATACATCGGACAGCGGAAGAATCGGTTCATACGTTTGAACGAACAGAAAAAAACTTTCGAACGCACCATTGTGGAACAGGCTTCAGGGCTCGTTCGGTGACTGCGCACAATACTGTAGCAGCCGCTGGACTACGACTGTCCTCCAATCAGAGGCTGAAACATAACTGGTAGGACGGTCTTTTGCTTTGGCCAATCACCTACGAGTAGGCTTGTTGAGCGTAGTGCATGTCAGTGGTGAGGTTTAGTCGTAAGGTTATACCTAATCGATCGTTTCGTAGAGCACAGTGAACGCCACGGAGGTCTGAGTTTTCCACCGCTCCACCATCGGGGACTATCCGTTCGGAATAGGTGGACTATTCTGCTACTGGAATCAAATCATTGGGTCTCTACGAGGAAGATGTACTTCCCTGACTTAATTATCCTCATTGAGTTGCAGAAAGTGGCGGAGTATTCCTTGTTAACTTCCTCTCCAATTCTCTTAGAAAGTGGCATGTCTGTACGCGGAATCCTACAACAGACCACTATTGTTGCATCGAAAACAGCCTGATCCCATAGTAAAAGTGTTGCATTTTGCAGTTGAAATCCCACTCCGGTAGATTCTCCTAGAGGTTTATTAGGCGAGAGACCAAAGGAGTGCTTTCTTTACATAACTGTTGTTTCCGCCTCATAGCTTTGGTGTCGGAAGCAGACTAGCTAACAATGAAGACAGCTTTTTTTTGAACAAGCGAGTGCTGAAGTTACGAGGGGCCTCCTGGTAACTGAAGCGCACTTTTGACCTTGATCTAGGTTGACTGGTTGGCTTCGAGTGAACACCCGTGATCGTCGGTCGTGTTTATGTGAAATACCCAACCACTCATCATCGTCGGCTGCGTTTCTCTGACATGCCCGAGCACTCATCCTCGTCGGTCGTTGGTGAATTGATTGGCTCCTTGAGTGGATGGCTTCTCTGGCCTGGATGCTTGACATGATCATCACTGAAAACAATACCAGATGAGAATACTGTACTTCACTGCCGTAAACCACCTCGGTTTATTCGAACAATGCCTCATAATGGAGAGAATTGGGACAGGAAGTGGGAGGGTGGCACCATTTAATGTTGCTTTAGGTTGTTCGTAAGTGTGCAAATTAAGATTGTACGTAAGTTGGGGCAGCACTAATGCCCATACCTGGACGGAAGATCGATTAGGGTCCTCAATCATTACATTTAGCTTAAAAACTTAACCTCAAGGTGGCAGTGGTTGGCGTAAGACCGTTAGGGCGGTTTGTATTTCTAATAAGCAGGTAGCCGTACATGTTGCAACCCCCAACTTGGAGGGCCAGGAGACTGGTATGAGAGGCTCAGTGAGTGTCTGTTACACGTACACTCAATGTGTTATAGAGGTTCACAAACCGTCACATCGCAGTAAGGCTCAGCCTCTTCGTGACGGAAGGAAAGTAGAACAGGTCCTGAAATTCACTTCGTCGGGGCGAGATGGCCCAGTGGTTAGGACGCGAATTTACTGACCGGAAGGTGCGTGGTTCGAACCTGACCTCTGCATCTTGACTTGCTCCGTCTACGCTTGGGCAACTTGGTAGTA
Organism: Clonorchis sinensis; assembly: GCA_003604175.2. Taxonomy (NCBI): domain Eukaryota; kingdom Metazoa; phylum Platyhelminthes; class Trematoda; order Opisthorchiida; family Opisthorchiidae; genus Clonorchis; species Clonorchis sinensis. The sequence goes on from CM030369.1 coordinate 26,367,739, forward strand.
TCCCAGCCCTCGTGCTTCCTTCGGGTGGCATGGCAGTTAGGCACCGAAAGGGTACTACAGCCGAACGATTTTTTCATCCGCCCTGATATAACTACGCAGATAGGTCCACTGTTTCTGGTGGTATGACTTTGGTGGTGCGTAACCTTACAAACCGGCCAGTGGGCCGAAGATTCATAGGATCTTAACGGTTGCTTTCTTTATGCTTTGGATTAAGTTTTCAATCATATAAAAAACTTCCTGTTTTAACTCCCTCAGAAAGAGACTGGACCTTACCGTGGTGTGGCGGTTTGTGTGCCTCGGCGACCCGTTGAGCTATACTGGGGGGTGTCCGTGCGATACTCGCAGTGTCTCTCATACCTGGTTGCTCAGTGCGTAGAGGTCTGACGAACACAGTTTCCTAGCCCTCCAGGTTGGGAGTTGGAACGTGTGGTGACGTGTTCCGTAAAAATGGCAATGTACTTGCATTTCCAGCCCAACACCACTGCCTTGCGGTTAGGCTTTTGAGCCAAAGGCTTTGGTTGAGGACCTTAATCGTCTTCCTGTCCAGGTGTGGGCGCCCTGGCAGTATCCCAGCCCTCGTACAACCATGACATTTGCAGCTAACAATACTTTCATGCCAAATCGGCCGTCACGTGGTGCTATCATCTCGGTCGCCTTACTTGCTGAATACGGCAGGACGGGTAAGCGAAAACATGCTACTGCTGACGCCTCCCTTCTTACGCGTTCACGTTTTCTGTCTTCCACCCTCCCCCATCCAATTTTAATACTTTCTCCGCAGGTCTCAGCTCTAGAACTGACCGTTTTGCTCGCCCTGCATCACACTCAACTGATTCTGTACGTCCGAATTCAGCTACAACTTCGAGGTCTGTTTTCAAACCCCGAAAGCCTGTCTACTTAGCCACCTTTAATGTTCGCACACTGAAGCAAGCAGGTCAACAGGTCTCCCTCTGCATTGATGTATGTTGTCTGTCAGAAACAAGGGTGCAGGATGCAAGTACTGTGATTGAACTGACTGCCGCCCTCGCTCTCTTCCAGGTTCCGGCTGCAGAGGCCGCTGCAGCTGGAATACTGGGGTGGGTATTGTATTGAGCGAACGAGCGGAAGCGTCTCTGCTTGATTGGATATCCGTTGATAGTTGCCTCTGTGCGGTTCGTTTGGCAACATCTGTGAGAGAATCTAGAAGAAGTGAGATACATTCGCACCATGCTTATTGTGTCTGCTTACGCCCCAACTGGCTGTATCCCTGAATCTGCGAAGGACAGTTCCTATTACGCTCTAGGTGTCCTTCTACAGCGGGCTAAATGCTCAGATATCGATGTGGTTTCTGGTGATATGAACGCCCAGGTAAGTTGACTGAGCGCTGCTGAGGCCCGATTGGGTGGTCGTCATGGTTTGGGCACGGGACACACGGACAACGGGGATCGTTTACTTCAGATGTGTCAATTCAGTTCAATTTACCAGCTGTAAACCGTGTACCATAGGCACATTGGTTCCAGCTGCTACAGTTTCGATCGCCGGAAAATGGGAATGTGGAACGTACAGCCAAGCCTTGGAAGCGAAGGCATGTTCAGCTTGTTCGGAAATTGGGTGGCTGCGCATTGAAGGCGATAGCTTTGATGCACGAGCGCCACTGACTGCGCGATTGAGCCACTTCCGCCAGTGTCATTAACCACTGGTGATTTGAGTCCCAGGGTCCCCATCCAGGGAGGCGACAGTTGCCCACCCGACTAAGTTTGTTGGTTAGTGTTTTCCTACTTCCTTGCAGGTCATACACTGTCCACCTTTCGGTCGGAAAACAAACAACCCGATGTATGATCGTGATGCGTGATCAAAGATTTCTCGTTTATTTTATGACCCATTTGTGGTAGCGAGTGAAAATCGGCAGAGAGCGCAAAATGAAATAGACCAACCCCTCTCACTGGTTGTTGCCTTGGTTTATCATGAGCGCAAAAGGTGAAATTAAAAATGGCCATCTATTTTTGTCGGTAGGATAACTCACTGAAGTTGAGTTAATACGTCCTTGTTAATTTCTCGTCATTCGGAGTCTAATTTCAATCGCTGTTGGCCAACAATGAAGTTGTGCACAGAGGTAAAGACTCGTCTCGATTACAACTGCTGTATCTTTTACGCCCCCCCCCCTTCGCGACAACTCACCACAATGGTTTCTGTTCTGATCGCTAACCTGGCCAGTTTGATTGGGAAAGCTTGGTCATTAACCGAAATTCGAGAGGGGTTGAATCTTAAAATGGAAACCTGGAAGTAACGTAGTAAGTTTTGCATACTTTGAAGGTTAGGAATAAGAGTTTTTTGGGATCTCGTGATTTTTATCTGGCTTGTTCTACGACTTCCCCTGTATAAATTTAGTGGAAATGACAGAAAATCGTTTGCATTTCGGAAGGATCTGAATCTAAGAGAGCAATATCGTCCGCATACTCAATGTCTGCGAGGGAGCGTCCCGGGAGCATTTCGACTCCCGAGGTTTCAGAGGCAGGCAGGGAAATTTCAAGCAGCATGTCAATAACAAAGTTGAAAAGGAAAGGGGAAAGAGGACAGCCTTGTCTTACACCACTGGACGTGGTGAACTCAGGCGAGAGCTTCCCGTATACTCGTACGCGCCCACAGGAGTCCGCATACAGTGCCTTGATAAGAGATAGAAATTTGGAAGGGACACCTTTGATCGCCAGACACTGCCAAAGTTGCTGACGATCGACAGAATCAAAGGCAGCTTTCAAATCCAGAAAAACGACCAACGTGGGACGTCTGAAGGAGTGGCGCTGTTCAAGAATTTGTCAAGGTAAAGATACGGTCGATGCATCCTCCACCGTGGCGAAACCCGGTTCGCATGACTTGGCAGAAAGGCGTGAAAGATATCACGAAGAGTTTGGGTGTTGTTGGTGCTGTACGCCTTCCAGGCTGGGGTCCCCGTGACCCCGCCTGTGCTTGGCTGGAGACGTTGCAAGAACTGGCGGCTAATCGATGTCAGTGGCGTTCATGCTGTCCGTTTCTTTCCAGATTGTCTGATTGAGCGGTTGGAGGTGTAGGCACCTCAGAATGCTTGACATAGGCCAGCACTAGGTCCCCTCCCTCATCCACTCTTTTTCTCTTCTTTTCACTCTAGGGCTTTTAATATATAATTATATATATATATATGCATATGAAATTAGACCAGCTTTATGGTTGTACGGCAGTGAAGCATCAGTGTCAACACTGATGTTGCTGTCTTTGATGATGATGATGATGGATGATGTTGTCTTGATTTAGTGGCAACAGGCTTGTAATCTGGAGATAAGTTGGCTATAAGGGATGGTGATTCAACTTTTACTGCCGTTAGGCCGCAGATGGTGAACGCATCATGATCCCCGCCGAATGAAATTTATATCTTGTCGTGTAGACCTGGAAAATCGTGCCCGATTAGAACTTCGGTGCAGAGGTTTGGCATTACAAAGAACTTCAGTTCATTGTATGATGTACCTATGTATCGGACAGAAACACAGGCGTAATCGGTTGTTCGACAGGATAGTGATGTAGACGCCTTTGTGACAACTGAGAAAGTTGGGTAAATTTTCCAATTATGTAGTTTCACGACGTTAGAATTAATGAAACTACAAGAACTCCCTGTATTGACCAGAGCATGGAGAACTATGCCATCAACTCCGATAGTTATGATGAAACGTGCCAGGCAGGTAGGTGACGCTGCAACGAATAACGACGATGAATTGGACTTCGTTGTACGATTTGTATGGAACTTGGTGGTATTTTTTGAGTGGCACACGAGGCGGAAGTGACCCCGATTACCAAAAAGATTACAAACGGCTTCTTCAGCGGGGCACTTTGAACCAGGATGCCTATCGTAACCACAGAAATAACATGTTTGAACGGATTTTACAGAAGCAGTGATCGGATCGACACGTACTTCGGGATTTTGTGAAATGGGCGGAATCATAGAGCAGGATATAGGTTCGTTACTAACATATGACTGTAACCGTTTGTGAGCCAACTCGGGGGATCTAGCAAGTTTATATGCTTGGTTCAGAGTGAGTTCGTTCTGTGCTAGAAGTTTTTCGCGGATGGACGTGGACGCCATTCCGTTAGTTATAGCATCACGCACCAACTCATCTTGATACTCAGTTGCAGGTACCGATTTAAACTCACAGTCTTTGGTTAATGATTTCAGTTTTCGTACTAACTGATCAATATCCTATACGTTCTCCTGCTTGTAGGTCTGTAGCAGGTAACGTGCATATATGACTTTTTTGGGCGGACATATAATTTGCGCAACGTGTCCATCGCAGATTCATAGTCGGGGTGATCAGCACTGTGATCGCATACCAGCAGATCAAAAAAGCGGATGAGAGTTTCAAGTTTGTGGGGTTTAGAAGATTCGACAGTTTTCAGATAGGTGTTGAAGGTACGAAACCATCTGCATCTGCGGAGTTTGGGTTGGCGTCGAAGAACCGAGGTCGTAGCTGCGGATCCATTGTTTATGATATGTTCAAGACATCATGCAAATTGAAACATGGGATTACTATTATGCAAAGGATTTGTTTGGAGAATTTCATAAACGATACTTTCAGTTGAGTCTTGTTGACACCACTACAATTCTCCAATGAGTCTACTTCGCGAATTGCGTACATTTTGGTATTCAATTGGAGTATATATTTGATGGATTCGTTTCTTATTTCTCCTTGGCTTTTCTTTTTGGGCTCGCTCAGTAGACAACACTGAACTGTCCGAACTCATCCACTTCGTTGTGACAAGCATTCTTTGTTAAATTTTCTATCCCAGAAATTTAATGGGGGTTTTCTGTATTTTGCAGTAATCATGGCAAGGGCAATAATCTTATCAAGACCCTCGCAATGGACACGAATAGTTCGTTGGTCGTCTGACTGGATGGAAAATGTCGCTGAAAGAGTCATCGATGGCCTGGAGCGGGGCGAAAAAATGGAAGATGTCACTGAAGCAGCCAGACGACAAATTAGCAAGTCGAATTACAAGGTAAAACTACGGACTTTAAGGCGGAAGCTTCTCAAGTGAGTCATACTTGATCAATGAATTGATTCTTTAGGGACGAGACTGAAGCCTGCGTAATGTCGTGGAATGCTAGAAGACAGCTTTTGTATCTGTTGCGAACTTATGAAGCTGAACCGTTTGACGAAGAATTTCTGGCGTCAGTCTTCCCGATAACTGTTGCAGGTATAAAAAAACTAGCCTCGAACAGGAATGAAGGCTTCCAACCGGCGATGCGCGAACAGCACAAGTTAAGAATCAATAGTGCTGCCATTGAACGTTGGAACCTAATTTTGGATTGTCTAAAGAGTTTGTCGAAAGAACCAGCGCAAAGCGTAGCGGAAGTGAATGCTCTCATAGCCAGTTTGCCTGAAAATCTACTGTGGATCTTTGCCCAATCCAAGTTGCATTTGCTGAAAAATGCTGACGGCAATCCTGACCTGCCCTCTCCCCAACCGTTGGATGTTCCTGAGAAGAGGAAGGAGAAGGAGCAAGTTCCTGGATCATTCAGGGAGTTGGTGCATGGGTTTTGCAATGGTTTCGAACCGGATCTGCAGTCAAACCAGGTAGTTCTTCAGTCCAAGGAAATAGAGAAATGTATCGCCCTTTTTCAACGAATCCCAGACTCAACTGCAGTTGGCCCAGTTTCCAACCAACCCCTGTCCACCGCACAGTTACGATCCCTCCTTCATATTTCCAAGCTCCTCACACGTCGACAAGTTTGCACAAAACCCCTGGCGCTGCCGAACAAAGTCAACTTACAGTTTTCTGATACCTTTAAATACAAGCTTTGATACTATCGTGTTTTTTCCGCGATCGCCTTCTTACTTCATCGGCCTAGAGAACATGAATCGACGGTCAGTGATTTGATCTCCTTAAGCTTTAAGACTTGGCAACTTCCATCTGCGGGGAAGCTATGTGACAGTTTGTCAAGGCGACACATTGCTTTTGAATCGCAACCAGTGGGGAAGAACATTCAATCTCAATTGTTCATTGTGTGCCGATCGGGAGCAAGCTCTTTGAGTATTTCGACATGAACATATTAGGTAGCCACACACAGCTAGAACGCGGTTCTGGCTGTTTGACTCTTCAATCAAAATATATCCGGTTTAGATTCGAGCTAGCTGCTGATGTTCGAACCGTACCTTAGCTCTTTATTTTCCGCCCAGGCTTTGGCAACCTCAGTGTTCCTGTTTTGGATGGACTGCATGCAAGCCATGTTCCGAAAGTGTCATATCTAGACAGTTTGATTTCTTTTCCTGGGACTAATACTCCTAGCCAGTTTTGCATGTCGTAATAGGTACTCAGTTCATATGCGACTGTCAATCGTTTGCTTGTATCAGGATGACTAATCGAGAGACGCAGAGTATCATTGATTGAGGAGAAATCCATTCCTCAGTTGTTAAAAGCCAGTCCCTAACTTCCGATTTTGAACTGTACATTTTGGAAATTCCGACGCGTCACAGCGCCTAAAGTTTTTGTTCGTTTTCAAGATAGTTGGGGGACAAAATGGTATGTTTCACTCCAGGCTCATTGTTACTAATCAGTCAGATTTCACTTGCTCGTGGACCTCTTCAATTACCAGTCCTTTGACCTTTGGGCCCGTTCCTCTGTGCATACTTTGCGCTCATTCTCCTGTTTCAGGTGATCCGATGCCAAGGGACGAATTATAACTAACTTGCTATGAGAGTCACGAATCCGATTTCAGCCTTACTGCCTCAGGATTTATCCTTTCAATCAGACATTCGTATTTTGAGACCTCCACAACCGTTTCAACACAGGAGACCTCGCCGTTTCAAAGCTTGCCTGCCTCCGATCGATACTTTCAGTCACAATGTAGGTTGTTTTGCTTTTATTCTTCATTCTATCCTGTTTCTTGAGGGTGAGATGGCTCAGTGGTTAGAGCGCGAATTTACTGACCGGAAGGTTCGTAATTTGAACCCGACCTTTGTCTCTCGACTTCCCCCGACTAGGCTTGGGCAACCTGGCAGTAGCCCAGCCCTCGTGCTTCCTTTGGGTGGCATGGCGACTAGGCACCGAAGGGTTGTCACAGCTCAACGATTATTTATTATCTTCATTATCCTATTTCTTGACACTTATATGTTGTATATGTTTGTAGTAGTTGTGCAGTTTACGTTCAGCTTATCCTCGTTTGAATAGGCCTCCTCTTGTCCTGGCCTCGTTATTTGCACAGGTTCACATCAAAGAGGAGAAGCACTGAACTCGAGTTTTAACTCCTATTAGAGCCGATTAGCAGTGCATTTCGTTGGTCATGCCAGAATTTGAACCCCGCCTTTCCGAAATGCGACGCGATGGATTTACCGCTACTCAGAGAACACCCACGGGTCACCACGGATTTACCACCTCTGAACAGACCAACATGTTTGCACTGAAGCTGTGTAACGGGTTTGCCAAAAGCCACGAACGACAACACACTGACTGTGCTTTACGTCGTCAAACTGTACATGTTGAAATTTTAGCTAACCTAGATTGCCTCCTGAAGAGAGAGCATACCATTGTATATTCGCACAATAATTCTGTGTATTTTTGATTGCATCTCCCCAGGTGCATGCTGTAGGTAACGCTATGGGAAAAATGAAGGCACGATTTTCCACGGTGATACCAACGAAACGAACAGCTTCGACTTTGATTTTGCGATGGCAAACGCCCCAGCGAATTGAATTGGTTGTCCGTTAGGAATGTGAAGCGGGGTCTCCAATGCACTGTCCGTGTTCGTAGAATGTCTAATCTCTATGCGATGGTCGACGCTGGTTGCGGTCAGTGGGGCAGTATCGAGGGGGACTAGGTTTGATTGGACCCGACCTCTGCATCTCGAAGGCTTGGGCAACGCTGCAGTATTTCAGCCCTCATGCTTCCTTCGGGTGGCTTGGCAACTAGGCACTGGAAGAGTGTTACGGCTGAACGATTGTCTTTTTTGTCTTCCCTAGGTTTGGACGATTTAAGAGCTTCTCCACTGTGGCTGACAAGAAGTCGGCTACCCTCTGTCGAAGTTGCCTTTCCTTGTTGCGTTGCCCATCTAGGTAGCCTAACACTCACACTTGAAATGATGGTCCTTATGGGATGTATGTAGAAGCACTTTGACCGGTTGGGTCGGATTGCGGGTGCATGTATAGGAAAGGACTGCGGTATTGTCTGCAGTTTGGTGACCGTTGTGTAAAGTTGTTTTTCAGCGTTTACGAAAGTTCCGAGGTTCCGAGTATACCTAACGGTATACTCCTAAACCGAGGGCAACATGGAGAGGGTTAGAATGTTCTTGTCGGCCATTAGCGTTGCTGGCCGAAAACTGTCTCACGCCGTGTTCTTAGATCACCAGTTACGCCAGTTTATGGCGATTCGGATATTGGTAGGATTCTGTAATTTTCGGAGTCCGCAACTCCACGGTAGTCGTTTACCAAATGTTTCAGTTTATCAGTAGATTCGCTGATGAAGTTTCTCCCCAATATGACTCATATTTCGCGCGATATTGACCACTTAAGGCTCACAAAATTATTGCCCTCGCTGAACTTTTTAAACTCTGACGCGTGATCAAGAATACAATTCATTTCTTGAACATAATCAACACTTTGATAAAACTACTCCGGAAGGCTTATCAAGCTACAGATGATGAGCCCTTTCTCCTTCCTCAGTTCTCCAGTAGATTGTAACTGGGCCAGCACAAGCTTTCATAAGAAAATCAACGTTCTGTCTTAAGCTCTTGAATATCTTGTCCGTTGCTACAAGTCATGAGAAAGCGCAAAACCTCTTGTGGCACCACCTCCACCATACTATCAAAGTGAGTGCCAAAGATGAAGATAGACCGGATTTTGGGTTACACCGTGTAAAGTCTAGTCAAGTCCAGATAGTGGAACCATCTGCAGGCCAGTTTATTGCAAGTACACTTGGATTGACCTTTGGTTACACTACTCCATTTCCGTGTCAATGAAGTATAGGCGGGCAATACTGCGAGCTCGTTGTGAGCGAGCCAGATGGATATGCACTACTTGGGCGAACTACGTCTGTCTAACGGTTATCCACCGACATTTGTACAGAACAAAAAACTACCAAACTCCGTGCTCACAGTTTGAAAACTGGAATAATTCTGCCCCCTTACATATAGAGATGATCTCAGTGGGCTATAGAAGCGTCACCTCACGTCTGTAGTAGGATGCAGCTGCGTGCTACAGAACCAGTTTTCTTCTGCACATGCAACCACCTAACCTTCGTCGAATCTATGTATACTGCATTGAAAACTTCAATCGCATCATTAGGTTGACCAGTCCTCGTTAGAAACCCGTCCGGACGGCACTCCGACCCACATTACGTACTCAGCAGGGTGCTACTAGGCTGTCAAGCTCTTCACGCACATTGCACAACAGAAATGAAAATTAGTGGAAGGTGTTATATCTTTGTTTTTTGGACCCATACCTCACGTTTGTCTCTGCGAGATTTATTTTGGGCAGTCCGCTTGACAAGCAGAATGTCTATGGTTCCAAGTCGGAGGTCTGTTTATCATCTTATCTATTCTTTAGCGCCCTGAATGTGCAGGACTATGCATCCGAAAAGGTCGAGCCAGGAAACCAACACAGAGGTTTTTTTGTGAATGGCCGGGTTGCAAGTCCGCACTGAATCGTATTCCATTCAAATATCTGTAAGTCTCTCCATCAGTTTGGACGATAATCTGTTATCTGTTGTGTTTTTCCGAGTACACAAACTAACCGTACTGCTCTTTGTGGATTCGACTGTCTAGTCAGGTGTGTAAACGTGTGAACCGTGGTTGTTATTCGGCTCATTTTTCTTTCACAGGTGAATTGCTACTGGGTGTCTGAATTGGAATTGCTGGCCGGTAATTGACGAGGTGTAAATATCTCACTACAGTCGGCAGATGTCACTGCCAAACATTAAGGCAAGAGGTCAACTGTAGTGTTCACGGTTGCCATATGTGTCGAACCTTTCTGTTTCCCAGTTGAAGGTTTACAGACTTTGACCTATTGGTAGTAAACCGCATTCTTTTTTTGTGTCGTTCTTTTTCTAAAAGGCACCGAGGTTTGGCGATAAAAATAATCGTGCTTTTGCTTTTCAGCTCGTAGTATAATTCTGATTAGTCCATTGCTCACTGCTGTCGACTGCTCTTGTATTCTTCCGGGTGATAAAAGCGCACGCTTGTGGATTCTTTTATCTTAAGTTGGGACAGATGTCTTGGTCAGCGGTCCTCTCCCAATGCACAGTGCCGTGGGAAGAGTGCTTACCACTCCCCATGTCTGGTAATTTTACTTCCGGCGTGAAGGGCAATCCAGACATTCAACACAACTCATGATTAAATTTCAGAGCCTAAATAGCTACCTGGTACACAAAGTGGATTACGTTTTTGACCATCGATACCTCAGAAGCACTGTTGGTGTCGGATGGCGTCAACGAATTCGTAACGAGGTAATTAGACAACGGGTATTTGGTTATTTGGTTGTTCACCAGGTACATCATTCGTAGAAACCATCCAGCTCATGTGCCACGCATGCCGAAACAGCGTCTGCCAGTGGAATGCGTCAACTCAGTACATGACGTGCCGTAGGTGCGAGTGCACTGACAAAGTTGTAAAGTCCAGTTTGTTGGCGACTCTGAACACAAGTGGATTTCAACAAACTTCACTCCACAAAATTGTACATTTAACCCCCGTTATATCGACCCGGTTATCAAAGCGTCGATGGGAACGTTCCAAGGACACGGCGAATGGAGTTCTCAACTGTAATTTTGACACCGTACTTCATAAACCATGCAAAATGTAGGGTAAATTGCATGTCACTTGAAACACCAGGCTGTAAAACGCACATGTTCAACGTGTCAATGAATAACGGATCTGGAATCCATATGTAGGTTATGAATACCTGTGACTGTCAAAGATTATTCCAATCAATGTACACGTTAGACCGCTGACAGCTGCCCTAACTGCTTTTGTGAAAAATGTGGGTTGCCGTTCTGAATCAACAGAAATATTACACTCAAATCAGAAAAAAACATGGGGTATTCCTATGCAGTTTCCTGTTTCGTTTTAGTTTTAAAGGATGTTGATATTGTGGCTTACAATAACGCATATCATGAAAACATTAACCGGTGAGCTAAACAGGTTATAGCGCTCAAACTCGCAAGGACCTTCGCAATAGTTGAGATGTAGATTTTGGCGTGATTTTAGCAGAACCAATGTATTCGGCGGCTTATCAGTTAAGTATACGTAGGGAGAGCAAACTTGAGATAGAAACTAATAACGAGAGGAATAAAAAATTGTTTACATTTTACGCAAATGCGAATAAAAATTAACTATATTATGTTTGCCCTCATCTACATATGGTTAGTCTCATTCCTCTTCATTCAGGCGGCACGGGCTGGTTCTTGCTAAAACATGTACCGGATTTTTAATCATTATAACTGTCAAACCCAAAAATACAAATTATCTTCATACTCGAGAGAATACTCGTCCTTCTGGATTCATATGACATGAAATCCAAGTTTCCTTCTTTTAATGAAGCTAGTGTTACCATTGACGCATCATCGCCTTTGCGCTGTACAATTCGTTGGACTATAACAGGGGTCATTTTGAGTAGCCTAGAATGAGATAGTGGATTTTGCCGGTGAGCGCTCCGGAAAACAATATGTAAAGTCAACAGGGTTTCGTTGGTTAGAATAGCAATAATTAGTATTGCGTCCCAATAGAGTCAACCTCTACCGCCAAACCCCGAAAAAGATATTTATGCGCATGTTTTGAACCGGAACATTTTTATCAAAGCGATGTCCATCTATGGGTGTTCAAAAACCCCCGTTTCAGATCTGCCCGGGTATATCTGCCTTCGGTGTGCACTAGGTTATTGCATAATTTAATGAAATATTAACGAGAATCTCAGTCAGCATTAATGTTTTTGAGGGCAAAATCATGTTGCAGTTGTTAGTACGTCTCAATATGGTGGCTGCCTACACGGAAATATATATTGAGAGTCATCCAGGAATCTTAGTAAGCGACCTTACTGTGTCTCTGCGAGATTTATTTTGGGCAGTCCGCTTGACAAGCAGAATGTCTATGGTTCCAAGTCGGAGGTCTGTTTATCATCTTATCTATTCTTTAGCGCCCTGAATGTGCAGGACTATGCATCCGAAAAGGTCGAGCCAGGAAACCAACACAGAGGTTTTTTTGTGAATGGCCGGGTTGCAAGTCCGCACTGAATCGTATTCCATTCAAATATCTGTAAGTCTCTCCATCAGTTTGGACGATAATCTGTTATCTGTTGTGTTTTTCCGAGTACACAAACTAACCGTACTGCTCTTTGTGGATTCGACTGTCTAGTCAGGTGTGTAAACGTGTGAACCGTGGTTGTTATTCGGCTCATTTTTCTTTCACAGGTGAATTGCTACTGGGTGTCTGAATTGGAATTGCTGGCCGGTAATTGACGAGGTGTAAATATCTCACTACAGTCGGCAGATGTCACTGCCAAACATTAAGGCAAGAGGTCAACTGTAGTGTTCACGGTTGCCATATGTGTCGAACCTTTCTGTTTCCCAGTTGAAGGTTTACAGACTTTGACCTATTGGTAGTAAACCGCATTCTTTTTTTGTGTCGTTCTTTTTCTAAAAGGCACCGAGGTTTGGCGATAAAAATAATCGTGCTTTTGCTTTTCAGCTCGTAGTATAATTCTGATTAGTCCATTGCTCACTGCTGTCGACTGCTCTTGTATTCTTCCGGGTGATAAAAGCGCACGCTTGTGGATTCTTTTATCTTAAGTTGGGACAGATGTCTTGGTCAGCGGTCCTCTCCCAATGCACAGTGCCGTGGGAAGAGTGCTTACCACTCCCCATGTCTGGTAATTTTACTTCCGGCGTGAAGGGCAATCCAGACATTCAACACAACTCATGATTAAATTTCAGAGCCTAAATAGCTACCTGGTACACAAAGTGGATTACGTTTTTGACCATCGATACCTCAGAAGCACTGTTGGTGTCGGATGGCGTCAACGAATTCGTAACGAGGTAATTAGACAACGGGTATTTGGTTATTTGGTTGTTCACCAGGTACATCATTCGTAGAAACCATCCAGCTCATGTGCCACGCATGCCGAAACAGCGTCTGCCGAGACGAATATTGTTCTCCATGCCTCCTTCAGAACGGCATAAACCGCGAGACAGACAATGTATAACTTAGCAGAACGGTGTGAAAGGGTTTACGAAGAGTTAGTTTTGTTGGTGCAGTACGCCTTCCAGGATGGAATCCCTGTGTCCTCTCCTACCATTGGCTGGAGACATTGTAAGAAATGGTGGCTGACTGATATCAGTGGAGTTCGTGTTGTCGGTTTCCTTCCAGGTTATCTGATTGGGTAATTGGAGGCGTAGGTACTTCAGAATGTTCGCAGTAGTCCAGGACCAGGTCCCTTCCCTCACCCACTGTTTTCTTTTCATTCTAAGGTTTCAAATACAATTAGATAAACGTTGTGGTTGTACGGCACAGACAGGGCCTCACAGTTATACGATTGTTGTCTATCGTTCCTTTGCCGTAGCCCAATGGTCTTCTTCACGTGTAGTTATGGCAGTACACCTATCTCCCTGTGGTTGTTGAGCCAAGCGGTCCTTGGGTCTGGTAATATCACGCATAGCTTCTTGCATTCGGAGTGAAACATACTTTGTGTTGGGATATGGTGAATCCTCTTAACTGTACGATTGTGTCAGTAGTTCAGTGAAGGTATCCAGACATAGGACCCTGACAGTTAGTAACAATAACACATTAACCAATAGCGGAGCTAGCCGGGCTGCTCCGGATGTGTATGAGCTTGGAGGCCTGATTGCCTGATTGCTAAGCAATTCCGTTGAAAAGCAGTCTACGGGAGAGCACCGCGGATCTTTTTTACGCTGGCATCGAACGGACCCTGTACACTGAATGCCATCCTGTTGGGTATTTCGTATGCGTTATATTTTTTATCTGGCCTCTTTAGAAGTTTACTGAAGCGTCATACGGTCTGGCACAGGGAACCCGAGCCAGTGCGATGTCCCGAGTGTGGTATGACATTCCCACGAAAGGTGAATTTGGAGAGGCACCTTTTAATTCACAAAGGTGAGTTGTTACTTAGTCTACCTCCTTCCGTTCTGCTGTTGCGTTTAATGCTTTGACATATGCCGGACGCCCCCAATCCTTAACATATATTGGCTTCGATACCGTTTGTTAGTATTTTTCTAGTCACACGGATTTCGCTTTCTTGGTTACATCAGTCCCTGTCTGTGCTGGAAGTGCATTGCCTGTCTGAAGAACCCCTAGTTCAACGGTTGTTAAGAACGCTGCCAGAATTAGCTGTCTCTTATTGATGCTAATCTGAAAACCTGCATTCCTAGGTTCCCTGTAAGCTGTTTTTGTAGTCTAGACAGAGTGCTTCTTATTCGACACCTTGTCATAACACTAAACATTCAGGATCCCGGCGATCGATGCTATACCCTACCTTCCTACCTTAGGTCGGAAACCATACGTGTGTGAAGTTTGCAAACGCGCATACAGTCGAACTTCCGAACGATCACGCTGTCGTAAGCATCACAAGTTGGTTTCAGAAATCCCCATTCCCACTCCAGTTTCTACCGTCGTTGGTTTGACCGCCCTAGAGGTAGAGACAGCAATTGACCGCGCCCGTCCTCGACCGTACAAATGTTCGATTTGTGGTGACAGGCGGGCCTATACGGACAGTGGGTCCCTACGAAAGCACATGCGTCGCTACCATCCAGGTGATCGAACCAGTGTGATAAAAAGATCTGGAATATCTGACTCACAGGTAAGCTAGTGTTTTTCTGACAACCCTTTCATGATTGTGAAATACATCACTCGAAGTTGTTTCCCAATCCGGCTTAGTGGACGTGCACTCCTGTCGAAGTGATCCTGAATGACCCGCTACCCGGTTTACCTGTTAAAGCATTACTTGGAGTACGTAGGTTGTTTCCGCTACTGCAAAAATTTCAAAAATCAGTCCACCAGCGGATTTATCTTATGCTTGATTCTTAAACAAGGACCGAATCGCTAGTTTACGCGTATATCAAGCTTCACTCAAGGTCCTCGATAGTCACATTCGTACCTCGAGTCTATCCACTGGGAGATCTTCGGGATATCCGTTGGCCAAATGATTCGTACGTGGCCTACGTCCGAAGGGTACAGAATATGAAAGAAGAGTCTGAAATAGATTGTGTTACTCTGAAGTGTCCTCATAGTCATACAATTGGGTTTCTTCGGTCAAAAGCTTCCTGGGTCCATCCTCTTTACGTCTTATGTGACATCGGGTTATCCCATTCACACAAAAGAAATTACCTGGATCCCACTGTATATTGTTTAAAAGATATTTTTGAGATATTTACCTTTCACTACAATCGTAATCCTTAGTACACAATAAATCTCCAAACTTGACTTCTCTCTTAGAGAGTGCAACAGCTTTCTCCGTCAACCATGACCTGGTGTCTGACCCCCCGAAGAGACAACGGCTCATGGATAGTTTAGATCACTCTTCTTGGTGACAATTTTTCTTAGGACGTCAGTTGTTCGCGGATTATTTCACCATTCGTTCTAGTGTCCTTTTACGATTCGTACGAAAGTTGTGCGCCATTATCCTAGGAGGAATATTAGGTCAGACTTGCAGAGTGAACAAGTACCACTGGTTTTCCAAACTTTGAACTCGCTTAGACCTTTATTACTAAGTACCTCAGTCCAGCAAAAAGAAAAACATGGAAAAAGAGATTTCCGGTTCATCCCAGAGGTGATCGCTCCTCTCAGGTCGTGGGTGATTTTTGGCGCGGACTGCTCTGAGCTCAGCTCTCCCTGTTACATATTGTCGATGGTACGCTTTGCTTATAGGTGTTTGTGTGTCTCGCTAACTCGCTGTTGACTTGGCCAAGCACGTCACTCATGGATTGCTAGGTTGTTTGTCTCAACCAACCTTTGGTTAAAAACATCTGCCCGGGTCCCGTAAGGCTGTCTCATGGGACTTTTTGTTTTCGTTTTGGCTTACTATGCGGACACAGATAGGCCGATCCTGGAACCTGGGCCTAGCCAAGGGGCTTTGACTGGCGACCCAAATGTGACTACACAAGCTACCCAAACGATATCGTAATCTGTCCACCGTCATATTTGCCATGTTACTTTCACTGTTTCTTTCTTTCTGACCACTTAATCAGTTTTCTCAAAAGCATTACTTGTGTGTGGCCTGTTGCTTCCTATGGTGATCGACAAATCCATTCATTTCGCCAGCTGCATGGTTAATAGTAATTTGACCAAAGATCGGCATTCTTCCAATGAAAGTGCTTGTTGCTTGCTCTTCTTGTTAATCGCGTGTAAGGAAAATAGAGGACAAAGTTGTTACAATTTGCGCCTTTGTATGCATCGAGTTTTTCCGTAACTCAAGACCTTCCTGTTCGAATAATGGAGGTAGCACTGGTGAGCGTTTCGGTTTACTGTGGACTAGTTTAAGTCTTGTAATAGAAATTCTGAGCGTCCTCGTCGTTTGTTTGATCACTGGTAGCTAGGTATTTGTTTTGCCACTGTCATCCACTCATTGAACGTACATACTCCAGTCTGATTCGGTTTTTACTGTCGTTCCTGAATATCGCGCATGGTAAGAAAGTGGTCTTTCCCTGAATCCTGACCGATCACCCGTGTCATCTTTATTTTCCAGGCTAAAACCGGTTCAACGTCGCAACCTCCTTGCCTGGTAGCTTCATCTGAGAATAATGCCCAACTAACTGACTCCTACCTCATGACGCAATCCAACCCTCCAGAATCAGACCCCAAGCTCATCCACTTCTCGACAGCCACACAGTCCAATTACACCTCCCATTTGGCTCCTACTGTTGTACCTACCTCCCTTTATGACCCAGTGGGAACCTCGCACGAGATCTTTCTGAACACCACTCACTCTAACTTGTACACTGTATACGTCGTAGACCAACCGGATATACCCACAGCCGCATCGGAAGTTCAGTTCGAGAACACCCACCAGACCGTTCCGTATCTCGGCGCTGCAAACACTGGGGGTGCTCCACCAGTAAACTCCCCGATGAATTTGTGCAATTCGGACGTTTGTGCTACGACCGCGGTCAATCAGGTGAGAAATTCACTCTATCTGTACTGCTCACCCAAAAGCAAACATAGACCGTTCAACATCAGTGTATTTATGAATGCCGTCTACAGGTTCCTAGGATGGTTTGAACATACATATCCGGTAGTTTGTGCCGCCTGACCATTTCATTCAAAGCCATATACGACCTTATGCCGGGCAACTTGTACGCATAAATTACACGTCTTAGAGTACACCAAAGCAAACCCACTGAGATACTGCTAGGTTGCCCAACCCTATACAGAAGTCAAAATGTTGTGGTTGGATTCGAACCACGATCTCCCACTCATTAAGTTCGCGCCTCAACCAGTGAGCTACCTCGAGCTCCCAGTCCAAACTTACTGTGAACTTTCCTGTGCTGTGGCCTGACTGCCCCTCACTAGTTAGGCTCATATCGTTTAACGACACCTAATAAGTACGGCGTGAAGCAACATACACTGACTCGCCTTGGCAACTGTCGAAACCCTATTCATTTATTCTATAAACAGTGAACTGAGCTGGTGTGTCCAGCTGCCCAGTGGCATGTCTTCAATACTGAATTGAGCCCATGAAGTTTGAAGGTCGTCTTAAGCGTTCCCTATCTTTCATGGCAATAGTTTCAATGGAACATGCGTAGTTGTTGGCTCACCGCCCACGACCTACGTTGCCAGTGCACTCATCACCCGTCAGGCTTTTCCAGCAGCGGTCCCAACACTTGCACAGAGAATCGGGTGATACTATTGTCATCCTCGTTAAGGTGGATGTTTGCATGTTGTTCGCGCCATGTCTATATTTAATGTAACCTTAAACGCTAAAGCACAATTAGGGGAATCGACAGCAAGGCGTACAGCATCCTGAGTTAAAATGATTGTTCGTAGCACTTTGATGCGCTTCAGAATTAGGAATACAACCTGTCTGGTGTGACAAGCCCCTCACTGAAGTAGTCTACTGAAACTGGTACATATTTGAATCACCGTAGAATCGTCCGGCTTATTTTCCTGCGCTTGCCAATGGTGAACATGGTGTGGTTTCGTGTGTGTCGTTTATTCTGTCTCGGCAACTATGCCTACCTCGCTGGAAAACTACGTGTTAACAGTGTCTTGACGTCATGGTTCGAGGCATCAGGCAAACCATCGCTCAAACGTGAACACGTTCGCCTATTCAGATGCGTCCAGCGTGTGCAGCTGAAATGGCGGTAGCACGCTTGCCTCGCGTTTCGAATGTCCTGAGTTCAAATCCCGACACGGCCAAGCCTATGCAAGGATATTCACTGCTGCTGAACTCCAATACGAGAAACTCGAGTCCATTGATTCCCCTTTCCCTTTTACTCACCAGAATAGTTGGACCAGAGTCTTAAGGGCCGCGTGTGCCAGGCTACAGTAAGAGTTGTCTTGTTGTATGGCTGCGAGACGTGGCCTCTTCGGACAGATCGTGTGATGCGTCCTCAAGTTTTTGATCACCGTTGCTGGTATCGGGTGGCGTCAACGGGTTACTAACGATGTGATTAGAAAACGGGTATTTGGCTGTGCGATAGGTACTTCAATCGCGCAAAGCATCAAGCACTAACGACTACGATGACGAAATGGCTCAGTGGTTAGAGCGCGAATTTACTGATCGGAATGTCCATGGTTCGAACCCGACCTCTGCCTCTCGACTTCCTCGGTCTAGGCTTTGGCAACCTGGTAATATCACAGCCATCGTGCTTCCTTCTGTTGGCATGGCAGTTAGGCGCTGAAAGGGTGCTACAGCTGAATGATTTACTACGATGGCTCGGCCGTGTGCTACGCATGCTGTCTACCGAAACGAGTGCTGTTCTCCGTACCTCCTTCAGAGTGGCGGAAACCGCGAGGTGGACAACGTATAACTTTGCAGAAGGGTGTGAAAGGGATTGAGCGTTGTTGATGTGATACGCCTTCCAGGATGGGGCCCCGTGACCTCGCTTGTGCTTGGCTGGATAGAGTGCAAGAAATGGCCGCTGATCGATGTCATTGGCGTTCATGCTGTCAGTTTCTTTCCAGATTGTCTGATTGAGTGGTTGGAGGTGTAGGCACCTCAGAATACTTGACATAGGCCAGTACTAGGCCCCCTTCCTCCCTCACTCCTTTTCTCTTCTTTTCAGTCTAGGGCTTGAAATATAATTAGAAGAACCTTATGGTTGTATGACAACGAAGCATCAGTGTCAACATTGATGTTGCTCTCTCTGATGATGATGATGATGATGAACCAAAACGGGATGAGAACTCTTTGAAGGAGGGTGATGTGAATGTAAATTTGAAAATATTTTGGTCTGCGACTTGGTCCGTTTAGACTAACCCATCACAATGTCTGTGGCTCTAAGAGTCCGACTTTATCGACCGTCGGTTGATCTTAGTGTTAACGAAGTCATAACTTTAGCCGGAAATTGATAGCCAACCAGCTCAAGTGACGGTCTTCGCTCCTGTGAATCAGGAAATTCAGTTGACGAGAGATTCGCGCTTAGGGGGACTAATGTACTGTAGAATTTTTCGTGTTAACCCGCTAGTGACATTTGTTTATTGTCAGAAAGCTGATTGGTTAGGCAAAGCGCAAAGTAAAAATTCAAGGTGAAGCAATTTTTTGATTAGCTGTGTGCTAATCTGTATGGTGAGCACATGGAGCTGGATCAAGGTTGGTGATCCCAGCTCGTGTCCAGGCTAATTGGCGTGGTCATTTGTTCCGCCACTTATTCTTTCACCCTTTGATCATGAATGTCTGAGCCGTATCTGAACTGATCATCCGTTTAGACTTGTCCCGTGAACACCCTTTTGTCGATTCTCGGATATTTCTTCTTAAAACCTCGTCCCAAAGTGCGCAAATGGCCTACAGCAATACCTTCTGTGTAACGACCACCCTCCATATAGTGGCTACTTTTGTTTGGCCTCATCTGATCCGCGTTATGATTGTTTGTTTCTGAATTTCTGGTACCAGCAGCCGGTTACATTCCTCCTCAGCTTTCTGGTTACACTGTTTGCCCTCTAAAACTGAGGAATAAACGTGACTGTTTTGTCCGCCGACAGCACCCATCACAGCCTCCATCCCTCTGCAACCACCATTTTTGGCCAACCCACTATCGGCCGCCGCCATGCTGTTTTACGGTGTAGTTAAAGGCCAATAACACTTGTTCTGCTGGTCGTCGGCAGGATCTCTCTAACGAGTGATACCCCCAAGGAAGTAATTGAAAGAACTATCGCTTTATATGACGATTCACATTAGCGACGTTGAAATTCCGTGTGGTGTTATGGTATATCGATGAAATCTAACCGTGCTACTCACATGTAGCTCATACTTGGAGTGTCTTGTTCTGCAAATCCCTGAACCCCTTCGTATTCTTGTTTTGATGATCCTGAAGCAAGATATTCCTGCTCCTATTGGAGCTGATCTACTACTGCTGTATCCTGGTGGAGTTTTTAAGACGGTACCTTCATAGCCAATGAATACGAGCTGTGTTGTATCCCATCAAAATGTAACTCGGCCTTTATCTGTTCAGACGGTTCGGGCTTAGGCGCAGGCTGCGCGCTCAGTTGTTGTCGTTGGCTTATCTGTCACTTTATTTTTTCCTGCTTCAGGTGTGCGACTTATCGACCAATCTTGACCTCTCGTCCAGTCCAGAAGCGCGGATGCTCTCTGGCTTTGGTGTCCCTTCTAGTACTTCGCTTGATGTCCTCGGATGCTTCACTGTTAATGGGGAAACGTTTCACAGGCAAGAGGATGCTTTGGATTTAACGGAATCTCAATATTTCACTGCCAGTGGGTCAAACGAAACTGCTATTGATCTTTCTGGTGATGCCTCTTTCGGATTCTCTCTGTCTCTGAACCCAGTAGATTTGAGTGCTCCTCATCAGAACTATCCGCAGCTACTGTACGAACAAGACACCACGTTATTGTGTGCTACGAACGAACAGAATCGTGCCCAGAATTCCCTCTTGAACTGGGACCCTGAACCTGGTTTCAGTTTCACAGATTTGTTGACCAACACGGACCTCGAAGAGACTGACACTGTATTCAACATCTCTGCTTCTGTCGGCCAAGAAATGCCGCTCAACTATTCACCAGCAAAGCCCGTTTTACCCGTGTTGGGTGTACCCCCACCGCTTGACTTGCGTCTTTTTCATTCCTGACTCCACTACCTCCACTTTTGTACAGGTTTGATGTCTAAATTCTCAATTTTTGACCAAAATATGCGTCCTCAGACAATCCATTTTGACAGCTTTGCATGCAGAGCGTGAGTGGTGTTTATAAAGAAAGGTTAGCTGACGAACGGAGGATCAGTTATCAAGAAGAATGTGGTGTCATTGTTGCACTTGCTTTTGAAAGGTTGTTAATGATCGTGACTTACTCGAGTTTTGTAACGGTATTTCCACAGTACTCTTGCCTCGGGATGAGTGACTTGGAGAATTTCTTCCAAACTGTGCAATGACTATGCGTTAGTCTGATTTGGTTTTGTGCTGCTTTTTCGCTGATTTACGCTGTTATGTATGCGCAACTTGCGTTGGTATCTCGAATGTCTTGTCTGCCAAATGCGATCGATCAAGAAACTTTCTATATATATATATATATATAATCTTACAACGTGGTCGCAAAAAACTGTTCAGCTGTAACACCCTTTCATTGTCAAGCTGCCATGCCACACGGGGGCTGTGGTACTGCCAGGTTATCCAAGCCTAGACAGGGGAGGTCGAGAGACAGAGGTCGGGTTCGAACCACGGACGTTCCAGTCAGTAAATTCGCGCTTTAACCACTTGTGCCATCTCGCCCCCTACGTGGTCGCAAGAAAACTGGCATTCCTCCTAGGAGTATATTATCCCCTAATCTGCCCGCAAACCATCCTTGTCTGAGCGCAATTAATCTGGTCAGTTCACACGTAGGAAAGGAAGCGGTGTATTCGAATTTCGCTCTTATTAGATCTCATCAGCAGGACAGTCGTGGCCGTACCTGGTTTTGGGTCCCGGACGTCTGGCATGCAAAGTTTACAAATTCCGCGACCACTTAAAACTAATAATCCAATCGTCTATGGCATTGACGGTTCGATCGTAACTGAATCCCGTTAGTCCGAAGTTGATGTCAAATATTTCGCGTCGGTTCGCAAAATGTTTAAGCTGAACAATGGTAAGAGCTCGTCAGCTGTTTTCGTCAGTCACTACTCCTGTCGGCGAATCGGTTTGCACGATTTGTATGCCGATTGCAGTTCGTAGACATATGGCTATTGGAAACAAAAATTAAGAAAAATAGGCTATGCGCAGCTGGAAGTGATAGACAACGTTGTTAGCCTCAGTCTCACCAGGTTGTGTGCTCCTGATGGCTACGACTATCTATGACAGTTCCTCCTCCTCCTCTTCCCCATATCTAAATCACTCTGGATCTTCCTTGAGGAGCGAGATGGTTCAGGTGGTTAGAGCGCGAATTTACTGACCGGAAGGTCCGTGGTTCGAACCCGACCTCTGCCTCTCGACTTCCCCTGTCTAGGCTTGGGCAACCTGGCAGTACCCCAGCCCTCGTGCTTCCTTCGGGTGGCATGGCAGTTGGGCACCGCAAGGGTGCTACAGCTGAATGATTTTCTTTTGGGTCTTCCTTCAAATGTCACTGTTTCTAAGACCGTTGAAACCCGCTGGAATAGCCCACCAGCGGTTTCACCCTTCTCCGTCCAATCAGGTAAACAAAGCCCCCGAATTTCCATCAATCTGGATGTTCGTCACGGATTTGGATTGCCTGATGATGCCAGAATTTAAAGTATACATATATGATACACAATATAATTCTCGGGAGAGCGAATGAACATATCTGTGATAATCACAGCAATATGACTAGCCGTTGGTGTAAAGGCGGTCATTGAGTGCGGACCTTATTTGGCTGATTGTTCCATTTTCTCCATGCATTTATGTCACTAGGATGCTTGATGTTTTGATCTGTTGACAAATTGTTTTTTTTTGTTCTCCCTGTCCACTATCGATGGTTATCGTAATGATTTAGAACTATGCAAATGACCGGATTTCGTTTGTTTACAGCTCACAATGGCTGAGGCACCGTGTGATCTAGTCCACCCAAACTCTCTTACTTCTCATCGTTGGTGTGTTTCAGTGACTGGTTGTGGTGAATTTCTAGTGTGGACAGCCTCAGGTATGTTTTAGGTGAGTTTTGTTCTCTCATACTTGTTTGATCGAGACCATTTCTTTTGAGTTGCTCACTGAAGAAACAGTAGTCGATTGAGATGTAAAAATTGGGGCAATGGAGGCTGATTTTAGTTCGATCACTACTGTGGAACCCTGCATTAACATGACTCTATGTTTGGCAGTTGAACTCCATGTGTCGTTGATGCCGTGTTGCTTGTGTTATGCTGTCTATTGGCGGTGTATGGGAATTTTTCTGTCGTAAAGTCCTTCGTGACACTTCCTTTTTAATCCCTACTCAGATTTTTGTTGTATTCTTCACTTCATTAGCGGCAAAATGGCTGCGGGAATATTGTCGTATTGTCGGACGGGCCTCTTACTCCGTGGAGATGACTGCCAAGTCCTCCGGCTCCTCTTCCAACGTTCCCAACAGACTACCCGTGCGACTTAGTTTTGAAGAGACAGCTCATTTACTCAATTCTCGTGTGATATGCGGCCTCACTGTTCCTCTTCCCGTTAGCCAGGTGGACTCACCTACCTCTGAGCAGAAAAGTGGCTTTGCTGCGGCAGTTGATTTGAACAGGAGAGAAATGGTAGGTGCACGGTCAGCATTCTTAGGTACCAGGGTCAAACTTTGCTGAAAATGTGCTGTATTCTTGTGACTCGTCAGAAATGGCGCTTGATAAGTAGTGTGTTGAAGAATGTTATCTGAGGATTGTTTTTTTTTCTACTCAAGACGCCTTACCTCTTGAATGGCATCAAAACATGTACGGACGTCTCTTCTAAAGGTTTGCACAATCGGCACTGAGCGAGACTGCCCGCTTTTCAGCAGTTTTCGTTTCTTTCATTTCAAGGAGATTAGTCGCTGGCATCATGTTGTGCTGAAGGTCACGTCCATTTAGGACTAGGGGGTGGATTAGCTTGGATTTTAGCGGTCTCATCCTAACCTGATCATGCCTAGTGGTTCATTCCCGTGGATTTTGTGCTTCTTGATGTTGCTCCTTCCTCTTTTCTGTTTTTGATCTAGCAAGAATTATTCCAAGCCAAACGTCGCCTAGAATTGAGTGGCTATTATGGTCAGCTTGTCCATGGTCTTGCGGTAAGCAAACAGCGCCATGCACGGGGCGGGGATGCTGCGCAGTTGTCTGACGAATCGAAAAAACGTAAGTTCTGGTTTTTTTATGTACCGGTTCATCCTCACATAATACATTAATTTGTTTCACACACAGTGGCGCTCCCTAAAAGAGGAGATCTTCATGTATAGACGTAAAACACTACTCATAAGGTTACTGAAAGTTCTTCGACAGCCCACGACCGGTTTCCTCTTCTTTGGGCTCATCAGGTAGGCACAGTCCCCGAGTTTTCGTCAACCTTATGATCTACTTGAACCCAAATTGCACGAAATTAGCAGAATCCACTAATTTACAAACCACTTTACCTTTGCGATAGACTCGCCTGGAACCAGCTGAATGTCTCGCTTATGATGAGATCTTCCTTCTTAGAGGTGCAAGTTCTAAGCTCTAAATTCGGGATGATTTTTCTGCGGAGTTGTTGGTCAACACAAAGCGAATATAATGTTTTTCGTACTGCGATTGAAGGTACTCGCCTTGGGTTACTGTTCCGACACGTGGGATATCCTGAAACAAACCACGGAAAATTGCTGAAGGTTTTTAGCCTGCGCTACCCCTCCTTGAGTTTGATATCCCCCCCCCAAGATGCCAACTTTCCAAGTCTGTCAACTGATCTTGTTCTTCCGTACCTTTAGCAAAACTCGCTGTCCTCAGTCATCGAAGAGTTTAGAGACGCTGGGGGTTTCATATAGGTCTTCCGATATCATTGACTTCTCTTGCAAGTGAGATGATGGACTTTTTTCCTGTGGGACTCCGCCTATCAAAATTCATCTGAATCACTCCCGCGGTTTGGCGGTTGGGCTATCGACCCCCACGAGTCGCACCGCCTGTGGTTTCAGACTACATCGTCGTCTCCGTCTATCCATGCGGCAAATAGTGCATTACGATAACACTGGGCTATACTAGAGTTGCACAACCTTGGTGTCGCGATATTTTGCGGATGACAGCATCATTCTGTAAAGTTTCAATGTAGTGCGAGGTTCCGCTATCGTGGCTTCGGTAGAACAATGCATTGACAGTGAGATTGACACAGTACATCTGATTTCAATAGAGAGAAAAATGTCCAAATTGTGATGGAATGTCTAAAACACTAGGGGAAAACGTTTGTCGACTTTCAAATGCCTTCAAAAATGGTGAACTTCTGACCTCTCTGAGAACAGTGTAAGTTATAACAAATCCGATCAGTATAGGTTTTTCTGTTCAGTCATTGCATCTCTTCGGCGCTTAGCTTTCATGCGGCCTGAATGAAATACGAAGGTTGGGATACAGCCAAGTTGACCAAGATAGAACGGGATCACTCGAAACGCCGGGTTTCGAATCGTAGCTTAGATCAGTAGCCTCGCACCCTAACCACTTAACAATGTC
Source organism: Clonorchis sinensis (assembly GCA_003604175.2). Classification (NCBI taxonomy): domain Eukaryota; kingdom Metazoa; phylum Platyhelminthes; class Trematoda; order Opisthorchiida; family Opisthorchiidae; genus Clonorchis; species Clonorchis sinensis. The sequence continues at coordinate 26,393,452 of CM030369.1, forward strand.
TGACTCCTTTGCAAATTTCCCTTTGATATACACTTGTGGCTTAGACAATAAGGATGGGATGCCACTGTCCGCCAAAATTTCTGCTCTCTCACAAAATATCATTGAAAGGAGCAGATCCTCGGAGATATTTTCGTGGCCTTGGAATTCGTTGCGTTTTTGTCCTTCGGTTTGAGCTGTTTGGTTGATCGTCCTTAGACTTCTCCATCCATGGTACACCAAAGTTAGCGTAGCGGTCCGCTATTCCAACGCAATCCAAAGATAAGAGAGTTAGATTTCGCGTCGCAGCCATATGTGTCGATGAAATGCACAGCCCCCCACTCCAAACTTGGGTGCACTTTGTTACTTTTACCTTATATATCTCTATGCTTTTTTGTTCACTTTTAGTGAGGGAGGGATTTGGTTTTAGTGCATCTGGTTCTGTATTCAAACACATTTGGGTAAACCATATCTGTGTACGTTTTCAAAGTGTTTGCCATTACCTAAGAGGACTTGCCTTCCTTTTTTTGAGGTTGAGCAGGTAATTGCTACTGGTTCTACAGATATTACCCAATTCATCAGTGATCAGTGCATGAACTAAAAAATGGTGCATCCTGTGGCTTCATAATTTTTGCGGTCATGTTACTCCTCAATTGCCTGTCTCTGGCGGCTTCAGTCGGCCAATGTCGTCTGCGTTCTACCTTTGAAGGACAGTAACATTGCATTTCTCACGACGTGGGTCTCGGTCATAGCTGCATAACTAAGCTATAATCGAGTGGGTCAGTCGATTCACGTTTTATTGACGTTTGCGTTGTCTTGAACAGTTGGACGCACCACCGTTGAGCCCATGCCCCAGTGCGCATCTCGTGATTCACTATATTGCATCCAGGTCATCCGATAAGTATGTTGTCAAAGTAATTAGTCACAAATGAAGTTAGCCAGCACATTTAATCTTCGAGTTTGGTGGATGGAAATCGACTTCACACGGAGCCGCGTCCGCGTTTCCTTCTCTCTGAAGAAACTGGGAAAAGTTGGGCCGAACTTGTCAAAAGTTTCTTGACCTTTTTGGGAGGGCGTAACATTTTGCACATCATTCTAATACTAAACCGGCCGACCCGTTTACAAAGCAGATCCGGACAAGCACAAAACATGTCCCCGTTCGAATGAACCACATTTTCTCATGTGAGCCTTTCTATCCATGACCACCTGGGTTTTATCAGCTGGCGCTACTTTTCTTTAAATCGTCCAGCTGTAACACCCTTTCGGCGCCTAGCTGCCATGCCACCCAAAGGAAGCACGAGCGCTGGCATACTGCCAGGTTTCCCAAGCCTATACAAGAGAAGTCGAGAGGCCACAGACATCCCGGTCAGTAAATTCGCGCTGTAACCACTGAGCCATCCCGTCCCCTTTTCATCTTTAGAGGCATTTTCATTCGTTGAACTTTTACTTACCCTCCGCAGTTTCCGTTCGCCAACGGCGCAAGATGACTCGTCTTCAGAAGAAACGACTTCGATCGAGTGGGTGTGAGATTACCATGCAAGACGAGGAGGATGATGACATGGATTTTAATAATTCGGAAGAAGGAGATTCAAACGTAACCGATGCACCTACTTTGGCTAACCTCATTGAGTACTACGATCGCGGACGAGCGGAACCTGTTCGCAATCAAGGTGATACTCTTCCCATACATGAAAACTATGAGGATCCCATTCCTCGGCATAATCCACGTCCCACTCCGTTGGAATGGATACGTCCTGGGGAAGTGGAATATACTCCTGTACCAGATTCAGTTCTAAACGGTGGACTTTGTGAAGGTTAGTTCTCTTCTTGCACACCGAATTGATTGGATTCTCATGTTCTGCCTTCTCTGTTGCATGACGTTTTATCTGACTTCACTCTTGTTGGTCATTACGCGATCCTAACAGAACGTGTCTGTTTTTCGTTTGGCCTCTGTTCAAACCTGCCCACATTTATCCGCCCTCTCTGGGTAAGGACGTTCCGGTGCAGACTTGGTGAGATGCGTTTTATGCTTCTTAATTTCTGACTCATTTTTTCAACTTGTGTTCTCCATGGACTGAATTGTTTAGAACAGTTTCCTCCTTAAAGTGTTCGATTTTCAGTTACAGTGAATGATATCCACAATTTAGCGGACATGCCGTATTTTTCCAATGCTAGTTTGTTATAACCTCCATAAAACGAAGGATAGCGTGGTGTTTTTATTGAATCGATTTTTGTCCAGTCCGAGAATGTTTGCTGGGATCTTGTAGGAGGTTAACCGGGGGTTTCTCCATTCAAAGAAGCACGATCAGGCCACTTGGGATGCACTAGAAAATGAAGCTACCTTGGCCGTCGGGCGAGCTGTGTTTCCGAAACTGTGTGGAATTCACACACATGAGTCGCATTCTACCACGCACTGGTTGTCGATTTGTATGGCTTAGCTGGCTCAGAATGAGTGAAACGCGTTTGATTTCGTTCCGTCTGACAATTTCGAGTTCAGAAATGAGGTAATGAAACTCTTAACCACTCTTACGATGAATTTTCGTTTCTAGCTGAGTGCTCCCCCACGATGGTAGAGAGTTTCCTGCTCGATCACCGCAATTTATAGTTAGTACGGAAGATTCACGCTCTAAAAAATATCCGATCCGCCGGATTTTTTCACTTAAGGGTGTTTCCTAGACAAAGGCCTCATGTAAAGATGGGAATGCTGTATTTGGAATCACTACACTCCTGCATTTAAGGTGCTTCTGAGGTCGACCTTATTGTAGGAATATCATAGACGAGAGATTCAGCTGGGTTTTGGATGAGTCTGCCGTCAAAGCCAAATTGCTATGGAAATGAGTGTATCAAACTAATGTTCTTTCTTTCTTCATCGCTTCCCACCCAATATCTTCGCAAGTACAGTTGTCTCTTGGCTCAGTGAACAACTAAACCTCATAGTTGTTCGGTCCCAAACTGAACCCGATTCGTCCACTCCTGTGAAGCTGCCAAACTTGGAACGACTGCGTCTCCGTTGCCGTGTGTTTTCAGATCTTTGGTCGAAGGGCTTCTACATCACTACTTCAAGCGCCAAAATGGGTGGAGATTTTTTGGTCTACCCAGGTAACTCTTGCTTTGGTATGAGTTTGTTTCCGTTTTTCCTCGATTTGCTTTTCTCCTCTCTGATTCCAACTCTTTTCCCTTCTCGGTATGTTTTAGGCGATCCGCTTTTGTTTCACGCGAGTCACATCATCGTTGTTCATCGGCCCGACGAACTAGTCCTGCCTCATCAGTTGGCTGCCAGACTTCGTCTGGCAAACAGTGTCAGAAAAATCCTTGTTTTGGCTACGGTTTCAGTGGAACAGCCGGATTCTGGAGTTCTTTACACTTCGTTTAATTGGACCAACTGGCTGCGACAAACCTGAATGCAGTGTCTTTCATGATCTGTTTTTGTACATAATAAAGTCGTACTACAACGCGAAAATAGTCATTTCTGTTCATTCCATTTTCGTGTTTGGTTTGTTTGTTTCCCTTCATGTTGACTCTCAGAAAAGAACAGACGTCCTCTTCCTCAGGGGACATCGACGGTTAGCTTGATCACGATTATTTGGATACTCACCTTTCCAGGTGCAAAAGTGGTCACGCATTTGCGAGTAGATTATCCGAGTGAATTAGCTAGACTTCTAGACAAGGACAGCACAATACTGTAGTACTTCTATATAGCAACTCCCTCCCTACTACAATCATGGGTTGTGCATCTTATTCACATTTTTTGGATAATTCATCCAATCGTTTTACCGCGATTCATGGGTTGTGCATCTTATTCACATTTTTCGGATAATTCATCCAACCGTTTTACCGCGACCCTCGTCTTAACCACGGATGAATAGTTTCCATACGATATTGGTGAGGAGGGGAGAAACAGGACGAAGGGTTGAGGGACACTTTACAAGTTGCTTACATTCAGTCTTTGTTTGTCTCTGCTTCGTACCATAATTACGAAACTTGCTCCAGCATCCTAGCACACCACTACTACTATGTGACTAAGTTGCAGAATTTCTAGGTGCTTGACTGTCCTCCCTTTTATTGTCAGTTTCTTTAACGGACTGCTTTCACAGCTTCACTCCTCATGCGTCACCGGGTGCGAGTCGCCGCTTTTGATCTAGTCACTGGTGAAGCCCACTATGATTATTCGTTAGGTGGATTTCAATATTCTTGTGAGTAATCAAAGCAAGGATAGTTATAAAATCTTGCAGTACTGGACGGACCGTCCGAAGCTAATATCTGTATGCTTGAACAAACGAGCCTATTCGAGTAAATTTAGGAGGAGCGGTCTCTCTTTTAGCATTTGAAGGATTTACAAATGCCAGCTTCCAATGTTTGACATGAGGAGTTTACATTTAGTGAAAACATTCCATACAAGACCGCTTATGACAGGCCTATTAGCTCCCACCAAGTAGTGCATCCACATTGCTGCTAGCTGAAATCATGAGCACACACTACAGGAACAGTGACAGACTACTTGACTGTCATTTCATTGAAGATAACGATGACACACGCGACTCCTTCAGCCTAGAAATGGCAATGCTTGGGATGACAGATAGCGAGGGAAAGACGGAATAACTTTGGTTGCAGTGGGAAGAAGATCCTTGCACAAGTCTACAGGAGGAAATCCCTTCGTCGCGGAGGTGTTTATCGGAAAACATCAACTAAACAGTTACAGACAATTGGATAGGATAGTAAAACTCTCATATGCACCTTGTTTTAAAAAAAAACGAATATCCGTCTTCTTGAACGCGTCCTCTTGAACTTTCCTGGATATTAATTGACTATCACGCAATTGTAAACGAATGCTGCAAAGCAGTTCCACAAATTCCGTAATAAACCCCACCTTCCATTAGATGCGAAGCGGAGTTACGGGAAAACCACATACTACTTCCATGCCTCATCAGTAGTACCCACCGTTACGCCAGCAGCCTACCCTACGATCGAATTCGCTTGTGGTTTCCAGAACCATGATAGCCAGGGAATATTGTACTAGAGACTTCTATACACCATCCTGCCTTATGTCTGTTCACTTGACCAAGTAGTCTCCGTGAAGGGGCGAGTTGGCTCAGTGATTAGACCGCGAATTTACTGACCGGATGGTTCCTGGTTCGAACCTGACCTCTGCATATCAACTTCTCCTGTCTAGACTTGGGAAATCTGGCAGTATCCCATCCCTCGTGCTTCCTTCGAGTGGCACAGCAGTTAGGCACAGAAAGTGCTACAACAGAACATTTACTATTATCTCGGTGAAGGAGGCCTTATTTGTCTCTGTTTATGCTTTGTTGGGCTTTTGAGGAGTTACCTGGACCATGTCGCTGGAGATGGTTCATAGGTCAAGATGTGAACTCCATGGGTCGGATTCAACGTCGCCTAATGGATTTGTTGTCCCAGGGTGATTTCTTGGTCACACGGGAGTCATGTCCCATTGGAGGATGCTTTCAATATGTGGTATTACCGTCCAATAATAATAATAGTAACTATAATAATAATAAAATAACCTTCTAGCTGTATCATCCTTTCGATGCTTAGCACGATGATTGAGATCCTGTCAGGTTTCCCAAGACTAGTCTGGAGCGAGAACCGGGGGTTGGTTTCGAACCATGGACTTCCGGTCACCAAGTTCGCACCTTAACCTCTGAGCTATCCGGAGCTCACAACCTTCCGTCCGTTACTGGAAAACCCTCCTGTGACACTAACAAATGATTTCATCTCTACGGGATTTTGTTGATCCAAACACCCAAGAAAAATCAGTTTTTGAGTCTGCTTTTCATAATGGAACGAAAGTCAGACGTTTGTTTTTATAAACGGCTGAGCTGTTGCGCAGTCAGTCTCAGCATGGGGTGCATATAAACTCCTAGCTGTTAGAGACGCTTCAGCTCTGTTGACAGCTGAACCATTGTCGAACGGCATTTCCACAGCACGGAATCGAACCATCTTAGGGAACTGCTGCAACCCCATTATCTCTAGGTTGGTCCATTCAAAACGCACTTGTGCTTCTAGTAGGTTGTAGGCTACATAACTTTTATCGGTCAGTACAATGCTTAATTATCATATTCTGTAAAATATCCAGAACATCGATCCAAGAAAAATACACATAGAACTTACCTATTTCTGCTCGAATCACGTGGATTTCCATTCTCAGAAGTCAGGTTAAATCAGAATGCGTAGACTGAAGTGCTCTGGAGAACCTTGCATACTATTTGTCTCACAAGCTTTGGCACAGTATTTTTCATTCCAGTTGAAGTTCGTCCACTTAGCCGAGTTCATGTGTACCTGCTCGGCAGCACCAGCCGAAATGGGTCTGTTCGAAGCGCGATTACATTAAAACCTTTCCATAATAGACACTAGTTTAGAACGTTTTCGAACTCCCCGTAAGCTTGTCGTTAAAATCCACTGCTGAACTGAATGTGAGAAGCCAAAATACTTTTTAAGGGTAATTCCAAAGGCACTTGATTTTTCCATACCTAGTATGTCATGTTATCCACTCCGACTCATGAAACTGTAGCCGAATGATATCAGACTTCCAACACGTTAGGGTGATGCTGTTTTGATGAGAAAATTGAACACCAGTTGCGCTTTAAACTCATCCAGTTTGCCTCAGGCCCGGGTTGTTAGACTTTTAATCCGTGACTGAATGACATTCGAGATACTGCATTATACATGCGTAACATGCTACTCATATGGTTGCTGACTAACAAGAGGTGGGCTTCAGGTGAGCCTCTTGTGAAAACCAACTTGATATGCAAGTGAGTGCATTTTTCGAAATTTGTAAAATTTGGGTTCAAGTAAAATATAAGGTTGACGAAAACCCGGGGGCTGTGCCTATTTGATGAGTTCCAAGAAAGGCGACATCGGTCATGGGCTGTAGAAAAGTTTTCGGCAACCTTGTGAGTAGTTTCCTTCATGAAAATATACTGCGATATCTCCAATATCCGACGAGCTGAAACATGAGTTGGCCTAGTGCAGCACTTTCAGTCGAAGAAGACAGTCAACAACAGATTCAGCTGGGTTTCAAGTGGGCATCCCGTGAAAAACAAATTGCCACAGTCATTCTCACTTCAGTCAGCCACAAAGCATTTTGGATGCAACCCTGACGGTGATCTGTCCTCTCATTCGGTGGCCAACTATCCGAGTGAAAGCATGTGGTTCGTCGATTTGAGAGATTGCGAAGCAGCTGCTGATCGATCATTCTCAAATTCATAATGTGACCTAGGAATGAGAAAATAGTAGTTGCAAGTTATAATACTGGATGCGGAAACCCCGAATCAAGGGGATCCTACAACTGTTCTTTCATGCCCACGTTTGGAACTTTGCAGCTTCTGATGCGGGAGGCAGTAGAAATAGGATGTAAAGCGAGGTGTACCAATTACGCAGTCACAAATGATTAGTTCGTAATATTCGTATCCTTTTACAGCATCTTTGAATGAAGTACCCACCGATACCTGGAAGGATTACTGTAATTCTGTTAGCTGAAACTTTTACCTGGTAATGTCCACCATCTAACAGAGGTCAACCCATCTTTTTCGGTAAACATGGGAACAGTTTTCTTGTTGAAATCACCGGGTTTTCGAAAGAATGCCGCTGTATATCAGTGCCCCTGGACATGCTGCCAACCGTTCTAAATTCAGTGAAATGCAAACGCTTCTGCGTGATTTTTTGAATAGCATCAACTTCATTTCTTGTTTCTTTGTTTTTTTTTCGTGGCAGCTAGGTATGAGTCCAGTGCACTGAATGTCACCACATGCGTGGTCGTGAATCCGCGAAACTCATGAAGAATGAAGACCCTGAATTTGAGATATTGCTTCTCCCGACGGGTATTCCTTATTAAGGAGTTTTTGCGGCCGTTTACTCTTTACGTCCTGTCTTCACTCGCTTTTATAAATAGAACCCTAATCTCGTTCACCCTTAGGTTGAAGAGTTTGAGTAAACTGTGAAACCGCTCGGCACCTGAAGCAGAGACCCTCGTTTTTATTTTAGATCGGCTTCCTTGCGTCTAGTATCCTTAGATTGAGTAACCAGGTTGGTGCCAGTTTTAATAGGGATTTTGATAAATCCATATCACATTAAAATACTGTTTCCATATGTGGATTGCTTCTTATGGGGGTGCATATTGTATTTGATTGTTAGGCCATATGCGTGCCACGAAGCAGAGCTACCGTTCGCAGAATCTGAATGGTCAACCTTATTCTCCGAAGCCCATCATCATTTTCTTCACCTTCTTCAAGCTCTTCAGATTTTTACGAATGGAACTATCTGCTTCACTTCGATTTAACTAGGTCGCTACTTAACTTGCAGAAATACACCCGTTTGCAAATTGCATCGGTATTAGCGAGAGACCCAACCAAATCTCTCGTTTATGACATAAAAACAATCAAAATAATTGTCCGGCTGTAATACCCTCCGGTGCCTGGCTGTCGTACCACCCGAAGGAAGCATGAGGTTTTAAATACTGCCAGGTTTCCCAAGCCTTTGCAAGAGCGGTTGAGATGCGGAGGTTGGGTTCGAATCACGGAATTTCGGTCAGTATGTTGGCGCCTCAACGACTGAGCTATCTCGAGTTCATGATATGATGTCGTTCGGCTGAATGTGCTGCATAAAACCCCTTATTTCCCAGTTGTTACGACAGAACACACTGCTCATAAGGTTCCTGAAGACTGCTGGACAGTCCACTGCTCCGGTCGTCATTCCTAGGGCTCGTCAGCTAGGCGTAGTCCCAACTTTTTATCTAATTGCGTCCTACTTGAGGACCAACTTGTACGCAACTGGATAAATCCAACCATTTGCAAATTACGTTGGTGTTAACTACGTCCAGTTGGTGAGCCTCAGGAAGAGCTGTCGAAAGTTCTTCAGCAACCTGATAAGCAGTGTGTTCTATCAAGAAAGCCTTTTTGTCCGCCTCAGAAAAAACGCTGCAACTTATCCTGTTTAACTATGATTTTTTGTGTTCGTGTTTCTTTACAGTTCTCTCCCCTCCTCTCCGTCCTAAATTAAACATAAAGATGACTGAAGAGGATAATTCTCTGACTTTGACTTTGGAAACTATGGATTTATCCTCGTGGGACGAATCATTGTTGAACGAAATGGAACATGAACTGTTGTCATTCGAAAGCTATTGGTCCAGTCTTCTCGGAGAACTCTTCTCTTGCTGCCATTCTGTACTAGTTCAGATTGTGTGGAAGGTTTCTATCGTACTGAGTTTATGCCTTCTGTGTCGCGTTACTCATATGTTGTCCTACGCCTGCTTTAAGTGGCAAGGTAAGCAAATCGTATGCCTTTTTTCATTTTGGGAAACATTTAAAGTGTTCAGGTCAGTCGCCACAGTGGAACAGTATCAGATCTTTGTTCTCGCAAGCGTTTTGTCCAACCTCTTGGTTTACATACCTTTCTGTGTACTCTGACAATTATATTCGCATTTTGCGCCAGGTCTATTGATTAAGATGTCTACACTACGTGTCAGCTTGTCCATATCTTGATATACGGTTCTTTTTTCGGTCCTGCTGTTTAACTTCGATCAATCGTACTTCCTCTTTCTTGCTACTCTGTTCTCAAATTCGCACAGACCTGCAACCAAGTTATAGGTGGCGAATCTTAACCGCACTCTGAGGCTCCTAACTTGCGTCGAGTCTAGTGACACAGTCGAAGTGGATTTTCAGGTGGATTAAAGATAGCGATGAAACAGGTGCAAAGTGTTTCCTCTTTTAGTCTGGGTTTAATTTTTCCGTGCCCAATTAAATCCGCGAATGAAACCCCAAGAATCTAGGCATAAAAGGAGACATCTCGCGATTCCCGTGGATGTGACAAGTCATCACTTGAACAGTCAGATCACCTAGCGTGAACTACTTCATTGATCAAAGCCTAGTAGTACATTACCATGATGAACCATTCGTAGATGAGTGGTCTATTGTTCAGACTCCTACACGGAAGATTATTTTTCGAGTTTCTCTACATTTTTGCGAAATGCGCACTATCTGTGAATCCAAACAGGAATGCAGTATCTCTCTACTGTATCTCGGTTTCGCACTACTCACCAAAAACTGCGCCCAGGTTGTGCTGTACCTGTGGAGGTTGGCCACACGTTCTTACGGGAAAGTGGGCATTATTTGAGAGGATCAGCGATGGTCTACTGCCATCTTGTCACGCTAGACAAGTCATGTATCCAAAATGAACGTACAAAAACATGTCCGTCCAGTCCCAGAATACTGTGCGTTTTCTTGTCGATTCAGCGAACCTTCGGTTTTTCATTTGGGTTCTTACCATCGTAAGACACATTAAAGCCATTAAATAGATCATGTTTGTACGGCAGCGAAACATCATTGTTGAACACCGATGTTATGCTGTTAATGGTGGTGACAACGACAACTATTTATCAGTCAGCTGTGCGAAGCATGACAATCAGTCCTATTGGCGAGTCCTATTAGCCAAGCTCGGTTGTTTGTGAATACCTTGGATAGCACGATCGCTTACTTGTTTCACTGGGGTTTATGGGGCCTAAATAAACAGTATATCATCTGGGAAGTTGCTTTGTAAGGGCCTTATAGTTCCGGGTCACCTGCGGGCATTCGTGGTCTTCGATTTGCTTACCCTGCATTACACATAGGGTTTGTGCACCCGGTGGCTAATTTCAACAGTGGTAGTAACGTCCCCGTTGAGGATAGGGTGATAAGGTTAGCCGGCTTTGACTAACATCGTATCCGGTTAGTATCTAGCTGTGATCTTATTTTAATTGACATTGCAGTTGAGCAGTTCAATCACATAGCTCGCGTTAGTTTTGTTTGGGACGATCAGCTGAGGTGTACAGCGAGCATTCTGTGAGGGCCATAATTTAAAAGTGACTAAGTCGTAAAAGGCTCCCAGACGTGCTCAAGTGTCAATCTGCTTTCACGTGCTTACGAATAGCGAATAGCTCGTGTATTGTTATCTTTTCTGGTCGACCTTTAGCTTACAGGATTAAATCTATAGACGAACCATTGACAGGTTGTCTACTTCATTCTGTCACCAAATGCGAGATAAAAAGTGAGTGGATCTCAGGTGTCAAGGATGAGGTCGACTGCACAATACACGTACACGGTTGGTCCAATCCCAATTTCTACTAGTTCATCGCTGCCCAACCTCCCCGGTTTTCATGACCAAGACCGTGTTGAGGCTCTTTACCCAAAGTACAGTCTTGTGGCACACTCACTAGTCACACCATAACTGACCGAATTCACAGACCAGAAACTGCTTGCAAGCCTTCTTCTTATGAATATCTTTCAAACGCACACGTGTATCAATGTCCTCACCGCTGGTTTTGAGCGTATCTATGCATAAATCAATAGTGTATTGATTTTGATTTGATTTTGTGTATTAGTCCACTATTTTCCTCCATTCTCCTTTATCAGGAATTTCGTAAGTGAGCACCAAGGTGGTTTGCATACTGGTTGTGTGGTTTCTAGTTCCCCTGCCAATTTTTGTTTTATGCCTCCTTTCCATATTTGATTTCGCTTGTGAAGATGCTTTTCGTTTATTCCAACATGATGTGGTGATGCAGTTCACTGTACCTGATCGAGGCCGCATATATAGGGACAGTAGGATCGGTTTCCAAGTAAGCTCGGAGTTCCAACGGTAGACTTCGTACGACACAAACCGTTACGGCACCTAAACTTGAGGTGGCCGTGTATTTAGCGGTTATCCCGGTTTCTGTCAGACGTCTTCTGTAACTTGCGGTGTGTATGTTTCATTCAGTACGATTGCTATAATGAAGAAAGGCCGAGAGACTAGCTTTCAAGGGTTTCTGATTACTTACCAAAGAATTTCGCACTCAGTGGTCGAAAACTCCATCCACTGCAATCACTCCGTACCCACCGCATCTGAACGAGTGCAAACAACCCAGACAATCGGCCGGAGTCGTAAACTTACAGAACAACCGTTTATTTTGCTTTGCTGGAGCAGCGACAGTTCAGTGCTACAAACCGGATTTGTTTAAACAGGCTGGTTTGGAGGAGCCAGCCCCGTAAAGCCATTGTCGAGTCATAGACACAGCTCCATTATTTTTATCATCAGAGGAACTGAACCATTGTGTATGAACAACGCGCCTTCAGCGATAATGGATAGGACCTATAGAGTATTTATCGAAGGTATTGTCGCAAACAGGTTTTTACCTCTGGTTGTACTTGCGAAGTTCAGTATGTCTGTGTGGGATTTTATAATGAGTTCGGAGCATTTCTCACTTTGGAGTAATCCGAATTAACAGCCAAGCTTTTCGGGACCAACTTTACTGTTCAGGACAGTGAAACGGGCATTAAGCTACACTGGTTACGGGTCGTCTATTTGCCAGCAACGTGGGGAGGGGACGAAAATGTTGGGGAGACGTTCGCTTGCACCAGTTCAGAATATGTAGCTGGCTAGGCTTGTTACGCACTGGAGATCACAACCCTCATAATGCAACGCCATTGATTTTGTAAACAAGCTAGATATTTTAATGACAGGGACCACGGTTCGATGTGGCGCGGAAACTGTTCAGATCACTTAGAAGAACGCCAAAATGAATCTAGAGACGACCTATGATCGTCTCAGTACACCATAAAAAAAGGCAGGTCGGCGCTTCTGTCATTTTCATCATGTTTAACAAACAATTTGTTGTTTTGGCGACTTTTTAATCCTTTGTGGTCAAACTTGGTTTCTGTTTGGTTACGCGGCTGACTTTTCTCCCCCACTTTACTCTGTTTGGTTTGCCAGGCAGGAGTCATCTTGTACCAGCCGTTTTGAACCAATTCCTGGAAATCCTATCAGGCAAGTGACTTCTTTTACTTACTCGTTCTGTCGCTCGATTCAACTTAGATTATTTCAGATAAACACCGGTACTCACCATTTAGAATAGGCCCTTCCCTCTTTTTCCCCACAAGCAGTTTTAGCTCATCGGGCCGTTTTCCATTTCTACAGGTCTCTTTTTGCTTCACTGCTTTTACGATGAGCGGTATTCGGTTGTTCTGAGCCTGGTCGGATGTCTTGGTCTGGTGTTCGCTCTGAAACCCCTACGTGGTACAGTGCTTCCGGTGCTGACAGTTTGCGCTGCCGTTTTATCATATTGGTAAGTTTAAGGTCAAAACTATCTTGGCCTTTTGTTCTGTGCCGTATTTTCCTACACAGGAGCTAAGTTTACTAGACGCTCGTCTGATCGACGAAGTTTTTGTGTCATCTGGTTGTGACCAGTTTTTCCATGGGGGCGAGATAGCTCAGCGGTTAGAGCGCGAGCGTACTGACCGGAAGGTCCGTGGTTCGAACCCTGCCTCTGCCTCTCGACTTCCCCTGTCTAGGCTTGGGCAACCTGGCAGTATCCCAGCCCTCGTGCTTCCTTCGGGTGGCATGGCAGTTGGGCACCGCAAGGGTGCTACAGCTGAACGATTTTTTTCCCAGTTTTTCCATATCCTTTTTTCTCTTGGCCTGTCCGGATATTCGGAAACTTAGGTTATCATCTACCAGCTTCTCCTATCATAAGGCGGTTTCTCACCATTCGTAAACTGTAGATAGTCTGTCCAAACCCCGGCAAATGGCGTCAGCCTTCCATTTGAGGAGTCACTGCAGGAGGAACCAGCCAGCACCCGGTCGCTTGATGAGAACTGCTTTGTTGAAGTAGTGTGACGTCATGTCTTGTTCAAGTACGGGTTAATCGTACTGTTTACCACTAGATGGACAGTCCCGTGTTCGAATCTTCCTAGCGCCTTGTGGAATGCTCACTGTTGATTGTTTTCAACATGAGGGAACAGCTTGTGAGCACGATAAAATCTCGATTGCGATGAAGAATGTTTGATTTGATATATGCGCTTTTCCTTTGTTGAGCGAAATCCACTCTTATTGTTCTTCTGCCATATATTTCTCTATTTCCCTGCATTTTTTTATTTTTTCGCTCGACAGTGAGTTTGCCATGGATCCAGAGCAGTGGCACCAGCAACGAGGTAGGTTTCTCATGTGAGGACGTACAATCGTGGCGCTTTCCAGGCCCGATACTATCTTTTGCACAGACGCTTCTTTCCTCTACTTGCCTTAGTTTGTCACACTATTGATTCACTCGTTGCATCATTGATTGGCTGTTGATCGTGTCACAGTTGATCTATTAGGTAAGCTCGGTGAACAGATCAGTTGTCACCTGATTAACTCGCCCGAACTCCAAATATTTACACATGTTGCTTCTGTTACCGTTGCTGGATTTTTGTTTGGTAATGTCTGCTCACCATGCGTGGTTTTTTTCAATGTTTTCCATTCATTCTACCTCCCACCCAAATCCATCTCCGACACTGGTCTAACGAGTTGGTTATTCTATACCTGAAATCCAGCCTACTTATTATGGGGAGTAGTAGACAGTGGTTTAAGTTTGAACCGGTTTACTGACTTGCGGCTTGATTGGGCCGAGCAGACAAGCCTTTCGAGCTATGTTATTTGCTAGGAGATGAAAAAGTAAGAAAGGAGGTTAGCGAAATACACTAATTTGCAAACAAACTTGGTTTTGCGAGAGACTCAACTGGAACCCAGCTGAATCTCTCGTTTGTGATGTTTTCAGGCGTTATCCGATCAGAAACATGTAGGATGCCTACACTTCTAACGCTCATTCGGGCAATCTGGGCATATCCAGTCCACAGAACTACAGTTCACTGCAGGGTTTCTAGCCCGGATCTCGGTTTACTCCACTCTGACGTAAAAAACAAAGCTGTTTTCGGTAGACGATAAGTTGCCATGAAGCGTTTCACGAAGCTGCTGCATTCGGTAGTTCCCCTGATTGAGTCACTACCAGATCGGCTAACGTGTGTTTACTGACTATGTCATGGTGATTTCGTTGGTGCCAGTCTGAGGATTCGATTATCCTGAACCTCAAGACACCTCATATCCGTTGACAGTAGTGCTTCTTGTCTTTCAGTCGCACAACAACACAGTTTGCCCTATAACCTGATGCGCCCATTGGGACCCAGTGAATTGTCTTTCTGCGCCCTAAGAAACTTGAACTGGTGCTCATCTGTTTAATTTACTTCACTTCTGACCTTCAAACTACCCAAAGAGGGAAATTTACCAGACACAGTGGCATCCAATTTTCTTTCTGGTGTGTTGTTCGGTCTTAGCGTTCTGTCCTTAATTGTCTTCCTTCAGGAATCTTCTCTTCAAGTTGGTACCTTCGGGTAGGCTCCCAGAAATGCGCATCCATACTGTGTATAAAATATGTGTTCCTCATGGTTATTATTATTATTATCCGTGAACGACTACCACCAGACCTAGGGCCAAAACAAACTGGTAAGCATACCAAAATATTGACGACGATCGCATTACCATTCTTTTCTTAAAAATCGGACCACTAACAGCATGAAAGCTAAGGAACCGTGTCTTCATCACTGTCCCTGTAAAGTAACGAGGTAGACACCTGGTGCTCAACATACCTTGATCGTAGGAACGTTCATAAACAGCGAATCTGTACAATCACAAATTGGTCATACAACTATCCCATTTTTTCCACAGGCTTTCCGCTAGTGGCGGACGTAACCCTTAAAATTCAAGGAGAATCACTGGAGATTGTGGAAAACTTTACATACCTCGGTAGTTGTGTTAGCTCTGACGGAAGTGTGTCTGATGAAGTCAGTGCAAGAATCTCAAAGGCTCGAATCGCGTTTGCTAATTTGCATCACTTGTGGCGTCAAAAAGGCAACTCACTAGATCTTAAGGGTCGTGTGTACCAGGCTACAGTAAGGGCTGTATTGTTGTATGGGTGCGGGACATGGCCTCTACGGACAGATGATGTGAGGTGTCTCCAGGTTTTCGACCCCCGATGCCTCAGAAGCGTAGCTGGTTTTGGATGGCATCAGCGTGTTACTAACGAGGCGATTAAAAAACGGGTATTTGGTTGTGCTGCAGGTATTTCAATTGGGGAAATCATCCAGCACCGCCAGTCATGTGCTACGCATGCCGAAACACCGTCTACGGAGACGAGTGTTGTTCTGTGTGCCTCCTTCAGAATGGCGCAAACCGCGAAGTGGACAGCGCATGACTTGGCAGATAGGCATGAAAGAGATAACGAAGAGTTTGGATGTTGTTGGTGTTTTCCGCCTTCCAGGATGGGGGTCCCCGTGACCCCACCTGTGCTTGGCTGGAGACATTGCAAGAAATGGCGGCTAATCGATGTCTGACGTTCATGCTGTCAGTTTCTTTCCAGGTTGTCTGATTGGGCGGTTGGAGGTGTAGGCACCTCAGAATATTTGACGTAGGCCGGCATTAGGTCCCTCCCTCTTCCACTCTTTTTCTCTTCTTTTCATTTTGGGCTTTACATATATATTAGACGAACTTTATGGTTGTACGGCAGTGAAGCATCAGTGTCAACATTGATGCCAAATGGGTCTCCCTCCACTAGAAGGCCTAACCTTTCGCAAGATCTATTTGTCACATTTAACCGCATTTATATGTTAGATTACATTCACTTTTGTGTACCATTACTGTGATTTATTGCTCATGACTCACAGGTATGTCGTTTCCCACAGAGAAACATTCCATTAGAATTGGTGCTATCCCTAATGATTGTATTACTATAAATAATCGTACAGTTGTAGCACCCTTTCGATGCCTAGCTGCCATGCCACCCGAAGGAAGCACGAGGGCTGTGATACTGCCGGTTGCTCAAGCCTAGACAGGGGAATAGAGAGGCTGAGGTCGGGTTCGAAACACGGACCTTCCGGTCAGTAAATTCGCGCTCTAACCAACTGAGCCATCTCGCCTCCTTATTACTATAAATACCATTATTAACGCCGACTTTTCAATAGCCTTTTGGTTCACTCTGTGTGCGAATGTCTAATTAATACATAGTTGTGAAATTTTTCGGTGTGCAGCTATCCTGTCGACTAACTCCGGTCGATTTCTTTCACGCCGCTTGTTCTTCCCTTGTTTTTTTTCAAATGCAGGCAGTGTAATGATCGTGATCATGAAGGCAGTCTCTTTTAGCTTTGATCTCAAAGAGCACGCTGAAGGTCATCTATCTGAACCTGCATCAGATAATCGTCGTCTGACTTCTACTTTTGCTGCTTACCGCCTAATCTCATGGCTTGCCTACTCTCTCTGCCCTGCTAGTTTAATCTTCGGTCCGTGGTTCAGTTTCTTCCGACATCAGCAACGCCTTTTTCAGAAACACTCTCATGAGCCCACAGGTTGGTGTTCTATTCGATTGGTGAGTTCTATTGGTTTGTTCTTCTCACAACCGCTCACATCTTTGACCATTTCTCCACAACTGAGTGGGAATGCTTTGAGTTTCAATATCATAATCGTTGCACCCCCCGTACCACTATCCAATCACGCTCTCTTAATAAAATACTAGTAGTCGTTAAGCCGTAACACCTTTTGGGTGCCTACCTGCCATGCCGCCCGATGGAGGCATGAGAGATGAGATACCGCCAGATTGCCCAAGTCTAGACAGGAGTAGTTGAGATGCCGAACCACGGAACATACGGTCAGAAACTGCGCCCCTGAACCACTGAGCTACCTCGAGCTCACGCTATCTTAGCAGTATTCTTTCCTCAAAACATCATTGTACAGTGATGTCTGACCCAGTGCCGCAGCACTCAAGATGTAGGCTGTCTACGGATTCTCTTGTGTACATCGGATGTACGTGGAACCTCTTCGTGTCCTCGATGGGATCCATTTGTCCTTCGACCGTACTGGATTACTTACTTCCGGCCACAGTCAGAATGTGGGCTATCTCAACTCTTATGCGTCCTTGCCAAGTGAGGGGGAACGCAATATCGCTGCTTTCCTAAATACGGAAGTGCTGGGCGCTCAAGGGAGGCATCTTTGCACCTTTATCACCACCTACAGTGGAATAGTAAGACTGGCTTGCTTCGTTTTATAGTTAATCGCCGCTCTGTATCCGCTTACTCTCCTTTGGTATTCTGAGCATAGGTGAACCTTCAAGATTAATTTTCTAGTTGCTGTAGCTCGGAGGCTTATGACAGTACCCAAGTGGTCAGGATGGCCGATCATGACCTTCTAGCTTCCAACGGTTGTGTTACATACGTTTATCTTTCTGCGTATGTTTCATTCCTTTTTAACACATGCTTAGATAAGCAATGCCTGGTAACAGATCACTTCAGGAAGAGCGCTTAACACCCAAAGGATGGGTTTCAAGCATTGTAACCGTCTATCGATCGACTCTCTATCACTTCACATTTTCCCTCCTCTACTGTTTCCTTTGTTTTCCAGCTTGTGCGTTCCTTTGCTCACGTCCTGTCAGCCCTCACCTGTGCCTTATTCTCACTACTGTGGTCTACTTGCCTTTCCAGCCTGGCTCTCTCTCAGCTGGACAATGAAACGTAGGTTTTCCAAGTTTTTTATCTAATACCTTTCTAGCCTGTACTTGGTTTCGCACTATTGTTAAAGTGTGTAGTACTCTGAGAATATCGTGTCTTGCACTGGACTAATATCTTTTGTATAGCAACCGAATCTCAATCACTAGTATTCATCCACCTTTCGGCTTGAATCCGTATTCCATTGTTCCATCTCGCGCTTTTTTGAAAGATTGGGTTGCACCTTGATCGAGGGAGCGAAGGAACCGTTTCACTTAGTTGTTCAGCACTTACACTGGTTAGTGTTCGGACGATTCGCAAACCGAGTGTCAGGATTCCCAATTGACTGGGCAAATCAGCTGTGTTATTGTTGCGGTGGCCAGTGCTTATAGACAACTGAAATAGTGCTTCTTGCTTGTATACTGGTCTATTGTTGGTCATATTCTCAAGCAGTAGTTCCATATGCGAGTATTTTTAGGATCATTCTGCTCAGAACACCTGTTGCAATAGATTCTACTTGACCAATGGAACAGCATTCATGGAAGATTTTCAGGTTTGTGTTGTTCTTAACGATTTTCAGCTTTTCCAAAACCACTGCCTTATCAGGGTATCGTTATTCATAGACAAGGAGCGAGTTGATAACCTAAGTGTGAATTTAATCACATTGGTCCGGGAGACATGTTTTCCGATCTGTTTCCTAACCGATGAACAAATTCGTTGTCGATCTGCGGTGGAGACACCAGCATCGTAGTTGTCGATCGGAAAAGAGTTTGTCCTCCAATATGTTACACAGTGAACATTTCAGAAATAATCGAAATAAATTCTTTTGGTTTGGTTTGACCGGAGACTCACCCAGCTGAATCTCTCGTTCATGATGTTTTTAAGGTGAAACAGGTCGTGGGCTGTCCAAGAGTTCTCAACAGCTTTATGAGCAGTGTATTACGTCTCTTTCATAGATAACTTTTATATCTTACTTCGAAAGTAGAACGGCACCTCAAGTTTCCGACTATCTTCCTGAATCTGTCATTTTAGCATTTCTATTCGTCGCTAGTACACCTCAACAACCTTATGCTGTTACGAGTAAATCTTGGTCAATGTTCATGTCAGGTTATCTATTGTGTGAGTCGGAATTTGTTTCATATGAGCAGCATCATACGTAATGTTCGAAAGGGTTTCTCTCTCTCTACGATAAGTTGATACCCATCCATCCATAACAGATTTAGCAATTGCGGGCGGAATCAACTTGGCAGGTGCCGGTTTTATTCTTACTGCCTACTTTCTATTTTGTATCTATTTCTACTGTTTCTCCAGATATTATTACAAATGGTTGAATGCCTATCTGGCCTCTCAGAGCTTCCGATTTAGCAACTATTTCGTGAGCTATTCAAGTGAAGCTTTTCTTGCTGCCTTGGGTATTGGTTATATAAACATGGATTCAACCACTGAGCTCACTGCTCCCACATCGTCGTCGCGGACCTCATCAAACGGGTAGGCAGTTACTTGTTAACTATTGTATCCCACGTTTTTCTTCTGTATATCCTCTTCACCAAGCTGTTACCATGATGGGTCGCCATTCAGGTTTGTGTTTCGCTCCCATTACCAGGCTTGTTCAAGTTGGTATAGTAATCAGGTTTGCAATGATTCCGCCTGTCCCCAAGAGCGCCAGCAGGATCATTCACCGCACATAAGCCGGTGATGTTTAGTACAGTGTGACCAACCTAACAGGCCGACGTCCTTGGATCGTGAGCGTGATTGTTTAACCAAATAGCCAATAACAACCAGCGATTTTGTTTAGTCGATAATAGACTGCTGTAGAACCAGATTTGGTGCTGCATCCGTGTCCCCGTGAACTGCTTTTGTAAGTTATCTTTAATGGAGCTGAAATATTGGTGAAGTCGATGTTTCGAAGCTCGTCAAGATAATTCACCTTCACCCTTCCTGGATGCCTCAAACGAACGTCGTTTCCTGAGTTGTTGACAGAACAATTAAGCGCATACTAACCGCGAACCACGTCGATCGATTGAAAATCACTGAGTCTTACTGAGTTGAACACTGTGTCCAGGCAATGAAAGCCTTTGGTTGCATCACAGGCTTGGAGTTTAGTTAACACTCACCCTAAGTGACCTTTTGAATATGGTATGCCATCTCTCCATTGTATATCATTCTGCTGAACCTTCCATGGTAGTAAATAACTGGTTCCATTCACCACTCCCCTCTCGTTTCCCAGACCCATTCACGTGACACACATGCTATCCATTGAGTTCCCTCGCTCATTGGTTGACGTAGTTGTCAACTGGAATCTTCCAATGCATAGTTGGTTGAAACAACGTGAGTCGTGTGGCAACTATCCATCTGTGTGCTTTTTTACACATTCGACATGACTTTCTTTCTGTGGGAAGGCTGAGGCAATGTATAGCTATTTCGCGTTTGAAGCCATCACAAGACGTATTTTTCAGGTACCGAAGGGGAGTTCAGCCCGTGGCCTTCAGAAAACTAGTTTGATACCATCGCGTGTAGTTAACTAGCACTTAAGCGGGACATAGTGCCACTGCACGCCTACAACCCAAATAGTTACCAGGAACTTGGACAGAACCCTACATTGAAATTAGTCTTGACTGCAGTGTAAGCCAAAATGGAAACTATGGAACTTTGTGCCTCTCTCGCACGGTTTTGTAACCTCGTAGTTACGTAATTTACACAGTAGTCGAGACTTGAACCTGATTCATATGGCTGTAAGAGCTTAATATCTGTATCAGTTGTGAACTTCTTCGTAAACACCACAAAATAAAACAGATCTTTGTAGTAATGTCGTCGTGCGTCATTGCCATAAAATATACTTTGAAAACGGGCTGTTTATTTTGAAAGGCTCGTTGTACTCCCTTGCCTATTGTTATGAGGTCGTCATAATTTCTCGGAAACTTCAATTCTATTGGTAGGAAAACTTGTTGGTTTTGTATCCATATTTTTCATTGAAATGTTGCTACTTTAGCCGTTCATTTCTACTTGGGTGAGTTGCGACAAATTAATTCGATTGAGTGCTGTTTCTTTATCTGTGTGCCGCTATGCTTTTCATTCGTCAGATGTTTACAAGCCTATCCGTATATATGGTCACGTGCAGGCGATCCTTACAACTTACGTTGCCAGCTCCTTGTTGCATGTAAGTTTTTTCCGTTTCTTTCAAAATTGAGCCAACTAACCCTGATTCAACTGTTCTAGCATCTTCTGCTTGTTGCGAGGGACGTACGGTGTTGGGATCAGACAATTAACCGTGTTTTCTGGTGCTTTGACGCATAATCTAGTGTCCCTATAGACCTTGAGACAGTGAATCTGGTCATAACTAGGATAGTGCTTCGATTACGGATAATTAATTAAGTAATAATCAATAATTAATTAATTAGCAATACAGTCAGTCTTTTGGCAGCTAAACACCACTATTCCCCATTGATGCGTGATTGGTGAACAATCCGGGCTACCAAAATAACCACTATAAGTTAGAACCGATGATTTGCGCGTTTGTTGTTCAGATATGATTTGATCTGTCAAGTACGCACACATTTGCACTTATTGCTCTGGAGTGAGATCACCTCGAGTGAGGGGCATTTTGGTTGCCTCGGATGTATTCCCCAATGTATCCTAGCCCTTCCACGGTAATGGCCTGTTTTCAAGACATCTTCCCCTGTAAAGATTATTACAGTACAGAAGTTTCGGAGCTGATCTGTATAATCAATTAATCAATCAATCAAAATGATTATCCGGTTCTTCCAAGCTGCTCAGAGTTACTTGCAACTGCTGAAGCGATCGCATAGGCGTCGATTCTTCTTCCGTGACCTACTGGACCGCCGGACCAAAGTGATTTTACCATGTGTGCCTACTTTATTGACAGATTTTAGTAACCAACTCGTTTGTAGTTTCTGTCCCCATGATTCTCTTACTATGTGCAAGTGTATTCGCTTGACGAAGTCATATCGCAACCAGGTGATTGCAACTTGTATTTTCTAAGCAAATCATGAAACTGGAAAGGGTCCCTGTTTCATCAACCAAGTTACTTGGGCCTGCAACTATAACTACTGAGGTTGGTTTTATCCAGAATTGTGTATTTAGTTTAGCCGAAATCTTGTGGGGACTTTTTTCGGCAGAATGAAACCTTACTGCTGTTTAGCGCTCAAACTCCAGGTCGTTTAAGATTATGGAACTTGAATCGGGCGTCAGTCAACATGTTGCTTTGCGTCAATAAGTAGCTTCAACGATCTGATGCGTTTGCAGCCTCTGTCATCAACCAGGAGAGCAGAAAACTTCCTAAGCTGAAGGGGGACATTTTGGGATACGGAGCAGTATCATTCTTTCCCTACGGAATCACACTTATATGTTCGTAACTTTTCCAGATTGGTACTTGATTTCACACTGCTCAAACTAGGAAGTGCCGCAGCCCCAAGAGGAAACCAAATCAGTTAGAACTAGACGCTCGGTTTTGAGATCAGTTTAGTTGAATCCACCAACTTGTCTCTGCGTGCAGTGACGCGCTTAACTTCATGTCATCAGCACCGGCAACACTCACACCTCCAGATACATCGTATTCTTGAAGAATCTCTGTGAGGCCTGGTCGTCCAGCTTAATGAAACATATCGTATGGAAGTTTTTTATGAAACCACGTCCACAACCCCGAATGAGAGAGACTTCACACAGTTGAATTGCAGCTAACTACGTTTTTCAAACGGCTGGAGCGCAATATCTGTGTTTCGAAAATGTAGTAGTGTCTCAACCAGGCACATACCTCTCGCGTACGGTCATCCTACGGTGATTGTCCTTTGCGCCTCTTGTTTGATAAGGCTAATTCTCCCCAACTACAGCGTTGCACACCAGCTGAAGGAAATGCTCAAACCTTGTCGTAAAAACGGTAACCATAGGTTCGGTGAAACCAGTGACTTCAGTAACCTCCTCCAGGATGTCAAAAAACATCAGGGGTGATGGTGCGACGTGTCGGCTTTTTGCAGCCAGGTTACGTCACAAGAAACTATTGGTCATACTGTGGTTTTGTTGCCCATGAGCTGACCACTTTATCTCGTTTCCGCGAGCTTTACCACAAGATTAATGAACAAAACAGAAGGGTCGGAAAATTTGTGCAGTTTTGACCCTGATATTCCCCAACAGGAGGTGCGGTTATTGATTTTTAGCTATGGTGAGTAAGAATGTTCAAAAACTAATCCCAGTGAGCATTCCGAATACCCACTGACGATCTTGGCAAATGAACTTTCCATATGAATTGGTGGTCCCATTGCTCTCATTCAGTATAGCAGTTCATGAGGTGCACCACAGAGTGTGAGGGCAGCGTTTCGAGCATTTCGAAATGTTATGTGCTCCGTTGCTCCACGAACGTTCACTTCTGAGGTTGGTGATTCAGTTCAATGATTCAGGTCCTTAGACCATCACGTGAGTAGTGAGGTCCTCCTGTGCGTCAAATTGAAAACGGTGGGTTATCATGAAACGTTACTCAACTCGTGTGAGGTTAGCGGTTATCAGTATATAGATTACAGTGCGACTAAAAACTGATGAAACAATCGACCTTCTTACATGTTTCTTGAACGTACATCGTTAATTTATGTACTTCTCAGTTCTTGCATCGCTTAATCAGCTCAAAACATCCTGGAACCACACGAGTTCTATCCGTTATACAGATGTTTAGTGTAAGTAAATGACGCTTGATCACTCGCTGACCTTAGTTAATGACTACACCTTCAAAACATTTGTCGTGTGGGGTTTGTTTTCAGATGTCAAACCTATGGTCGTCTGCAAAGGTAACCGATTTCCGACCTTTAGGTGTGGGTGTTCGGCCACCCGACTTGGTCGAACTGAAAGACAACTTAGACTTAGACAGGCGGAACACATTCCAATTTGGATGAAGAAGCGTATGAAACGACCCGCCCCACCAGGCTGAAATATAAATCCAAACCAGTAGGCAAGTTCAAGGTCATTACCGCCTTCATTGGTAGACCGTTAGTTGCTTGAAGATACGAGTTGTGTCGACCCCACAGCTGTGTGTACAGGACCACTGATATTTTTATCACAATACGGGAACCAAAAGAATTAAAACAAAAGCAATCGGTCATTTTGTTGACGCTCTCTGGACGATTCAAATGTTTGTGACATCTCGGTGGTAAAGGCTCCTCTTTTGTTTTGTTTAATGTGTCTTATATTGATCTGTACTATACACCCGAAAGCACACAGCGAGATATACCCATTCTATCGTGCCACATCTCGTTTCTGTGTGCCCTCCATAAGCCTTGGTCAATTCCCACTGCTCGTGACCTGGAGATTCTACATGCTCAAGTCAACACTGTTTGGATGACGTTTCGGTTGAACGTCGGCGGATTAAGACCAGACCAGACCATGTGTTTCCCGTCGATACTGCGTTTGATCGATCCATCGTGTTTTTGCTAAGCAATATGCGTAGGTTCTTCTTTGCAAGTCATAGAAAGGTTCGAACGAACTTAGCAATGTATGCCTTATCTACAATGAGAGCATCGTTCACAAGAGAACAACGTTGACATGCATTCGGGCAAATGTTCTTCGGTTATGACGCTAACGTTTTCTGGGACCGAACTCAACTGACCGCCCCGTTTAGAAGGCTAGTTGAGGAATATGTAATTAACATTTTCTGTATTCAAAAATGAGCAAGGTTTTCCTGCATTTTTGTCCAGGAGAGATAGTTAACGTTATTTGTTGCAATCAGTGTGCACAAACGGTCACTTGTTTCACGCGGAGTAACTTTCGTATCAGTCAAGCAAATGTCCCCATTTTCACTTTACTGATAACAGTACTAATAACCGTTCAGCTGTAACCCCTTTTCGTGCCTAGCCACCATGCACGAGGGCTGAGGCACTACCAGGTTGCCCAAGCCTAGACATGAGTAGTCAAAACAACGAGGTTGGATTTCAATATCCACCATTTCGCCTAGAGTAGTAGTTTCTTTACAATCACGTTCCACCCGTTACTGTTTGTCCCGTACAAAATGCGAAGAGCTACCAATATCCACCTTCTCTCTATGTTGTTGAAATTAACATAAGGATAGTCCCTCACTAAATAGATTAAATATTGATTGACTCCTTAGCTAGACCAGCTTCAACTGGGCAAAGTAGAACACCAGTTAGAGCAAAGTTTTTTCACAGACCATTTTGTAAACGAAAGTCGAACTTGTGAACCATTCGGTAAGGGGAAACACTCACAAAACCGACATATTACTCACCTGCTTGGGTGTCAGTTCGGATTACTGGGAGAATGCGGCTGGTGTGGGTGAACAAAGCTCACCAACGCGGAACGAGTTTAAAGTTGCTAGTGTTCACGTGTTATTGGAATCCGAGAGAAGTATCCTGGAATGTGCTTATTTTTATTCTGGTGGTCAGCGGCATAGCTCACTTCTGAGTGAAGCTCACGGTCAGCCGATCGGGGGTTCGCACAACTCTTGAGGTTGTCGTGTTTATCTGATCGATTGAAAACGAACGTCACTGTAGACCACAAGGACTATATTCGAGACGTTGATCTACTTAAGCAATCGGTTGCGAACACTATTCGGATAAGCTGATTTTTATCGGACGCTGTTTTTTGCGGGGTTTCCCCACTAAAATGGAATTCACTAGTGGGAAAGTTGACCCAAAAACTACATTTTTCTCATGTAAGGTTTCTCCGTAAACGGGAATCACCATGCCGTAAGACATACCAGACGAATATTCTTTTTTTAAATTATGCAGCCATCCATCTAATGGTCGTACTTGTAAATCGCATTCACGAAAAATGCACGTTGCAATGTTTGCTACCCTGTATTCTCTTCAAGGGTTTAAACTTCCAACTCAGCGCTGTGCTACTGTCCATCGGAATGTTTGCCTACATTGAATTTGGTGAGTCTGTCATGGATTTTCAGAGGTTCTGTGTGTGCTTATCACATCGTGGTTATTGAAACTAACTTGACATCATGATAATTCCCCCATTCGTTTGATTATTACGCCCATGTACTTTTTTTACTCATCCGTCCCCGCTATTCACCCCGCCGCAAAGGCCACCCCGTCCGACACTGATGTGTCAGCATATGTACGCGTAGGGATGTGGGCAGCCGACCAACTTACCCATGCGTGTTCTTAACACTGGCTGGGCCTTCCTCGGCTGGTTCTGTCGTGATATCCATGTGATCGCACCGCCAATCAAAATCACGAGGCTGGTTTCGGAAAGAACAACCATGAGGTACCCAGAACATAACTGTAATTCATAGAGTTCCTTACTCAGTTTAGTGATGGTCACATGGTATCTAGGGCACAATCAGTACAGGTTGGTTTCATCAGGCCCAAGTTACAGTATGTCTGATTTACTTTTTTTTAGATACTTATAACTAGGCCCCTAGTCAGTACTTGTACTTTTTCACGGGCTTCATCATGCTGCCAAAGGTCACTCAGTGTATGCTAACGCAATGGTTCCCTCGCGACCTGAAATTATACCATAATTTCTCATACTGGGTGCAATTTAGCGTTGTTTAAACTCTAGCTATCTATTTCTCCGCGGCAGACTTTGGGGGATGTCGTGACTTCCGGACGGATCAGGCACTTGGTCTGTATCGGGAACCAAACACCGTATTTTCTACGTCTAGCCTCCTTAATTTATATTTCCTGTTCATTGTTCTCATCATTACGCGCCGGCACCCTTGCACTCCACTTTAAGCCTGTTTTTTGCGCAAGCAGCACTACAGCGAATCTCTTACGTTCCGCTAACCTCCGTCTCTTGCCTAGTCCTTCGAGAAAAGCTCTCCGCCCACTGGAATGCTTGTGTTGCCAGTCGCTCCTGTGGACCAAACTGTGGACATGCCAACAAGGTTTGTTCTTTCCTCTTTTTTTGGGTAACTGTGGTATCCATACTTTTGCGATTGATGTGACTGAAATTGGTGTTTAATGGGAGACAGCTTATGCCGACTTATTTCGACACGTTGGTGTATGTCATCATTCACCGAAATGCATACTAACGCCAATTTTCTCTGTGCCCCTCTATGACCCTGCGGGCCCTGCGAGCGTATTCACCGCTGCACTTGACTAGAATGAACAAAATTAAAAAGACGAGTAGTTCAGTGGTGGCGGTGGTGCCGCGCAGGCGGATCGAAACTGCTTTAACTCTTGATTGAAGTCACACTACCAAACCTAGGGTCGAAATGGGGAATCGGGTTCGCTAAATTACGACTCCGTAAACAGCTGATGCCGTTACGGTCCAACGATCAGCTGTCGTTCTTTGGTTGCAGTGGTGTGGAGGCCGAATTGCTTCGCCTTTGCATGGCACTGTAAACCATCCTTCTTGAAAACAGGAGTTTTCAGAGTGCCACGCGATGTTGTACAAAGCAGATACCTAGCTTATGTCCATCTCATCTCGAGTGCTTGATTGCCTTGTAGTCCTACGTGTATTCCCTATGGTAGTGGACTACAACAATCCGATAAAACCTAATGGTTCCGCTGTACCATCCTTTCAATACCTAGCTACCATACCAACGGAAGGAGGCACGAGGGCTGGGCTACTGCCACTTTGCTCAAGTCTAGACAGGAGCAGTCAAAATGCGGAGGTTGGGTTCGAATCATGGATCTTCTGGCTCCTTAACCACTGAGCTATCTCGAGCTCAACTGTCTGGTAGCTCACAATGGGAGCAGGATTCCTCTTCCTCGGGGCGCATGGTGAAGTTCATTATGACGGGTGAAACTATAAATCAGTTGGCTGGATCTTAGTCAATTGCGACTCCTTAATACCATTGTCATGGTGAATGATCTCATTAGATCCCGGGTGAACATTAGTTCGAGCAGGAGAATGGCCGTGATCTACATCCTGGTACTGAGGTTGTCCATGGTGTCGTTTAACTCGGATAAAGCCTGTGTTAGGAATATTTGCCTTCACTGTCGGATAATTTTCGGCATAGTAGCTCGTTGGGGAGGACTAATTTAACCGTTGACAGGCGCCTTGAAATGTCACCGTGTTTGCATCCTTGTGTAACTCGTGCGCACAGTATTACGGAAAATCAGACACCAAATTCCCGGTTCGGAAGAAAATCTGTTCTTTCAGTTAAAATACCGCAACTAGTCAAAACGCCCCTGTATTCTCC
The DNA here is from genome assembly GCA_003604175.2 of Clonorchis sinensis. NCBI lineage: Eukaryota > Metazoa > Platyhelminthes > Trematoda > Opisthorchiida > Opisthorchiidae > Clonorchis > Clonorchis sinensis. Next base: position 26,421,847 of record CM030369.1, read on the forward strand.
AAGGGTGGCCTGAATGTAGGCCAGATATTCACATACGTTCTTATCCTCATGTACATCAGGTACTGTACGAATTGCGTTCGTCGAGCAGCCCGAGGTGGAACATGAAAAGTCGATCTAATGCGAGACCCATCAGTTTCAGCCTGTATTGTGATGCTTTGTTGACCGACATCGAGTTCCACATCCTGTGTTTGATTTTTTCAGGCCATAAGATCACTTGAGTTATTTATAGTCTCTGTTTCCTACTAATTTCACGTATATCTGGCCTTTCTTTGGTTTATAGAGTCAGCTATGGGTTCAGTTGTGCAACCTGGGATTTTCCTGCCTCGCTGCATTCCAACTAGCCTACCTCGCTGTGATGTTCGACTCGAGCGAACAGCAAGCTCAGGTGTGTTTAACGTTTGCCCCATTTATTCATAGCGTTTTTGTGGACGGGCTCATCTGCTGAACTTCAAAGGGTACCGTGAACGGATGCGCCTTAGGATTAGGATTATCATACACAGCAAGGCTTTGCTTGCGGTCCTATTAAAGTGCTGCGCTTTTTGTAGCTTATCTTCCACGAAATCATTTCGTTCCGTCGTCAGCTTGAGCATATGCGACTATCCTCAGTACCTTACTAACCTTCCTGAGGGGGCCCGATTAACGTTCAGCAGGACCCCAGTCTGTGTATTACGCTTATTAGGGCTGCCTTTGGATGTGACGGCCTTGCTCTGTCTTTTAAGACCACTATTATCCTGTCAGTCAAGTTTTATCCTCATTTACACTGCAGGGCTACAGTATGCGGCATGTTCTGTCCAAATGGTCCGAATTGGGCTTTGTTGGTCACTATGTTGCACTGGCAACCTATCTTTTTGCGCAGTGTTTACAATGAAGATTCGTATCAATCACCTTACAATACACCAATTCTTCGAACCCTTGTCAGCATTTATGTTTTTATTTTCACTTTCAACCAAAGTAAAATACTTTCCTCAACCTTTTTTTGTTTTAACTTCTGAACAGTTGGGAGTGTTTCTCATCCCAATGTACCTGTAGGTATGAATTGACAACTATCGAAAATATATATAACCTGTGCGACGATAGGTTCACCATAATTAAACTCATTGATTGTTTGATGAAGTGGGAAATAAGTGAGGCGAATCAACCATCATACAATCCCTGCCTGTAGGGGATCGCGTGTGCACCCACGTAAGGTCTCAAACGCGACACCGAAAAGAACTCAGCTGGCCTTAATACTCATGTATTTCGAACTAATTTGCTTTCACTGATAGCGAAGTCGTAGTGCGGAGCCACTTCGCGCCCGAAGTAGACCTTAAGTACGCTCAAACAAATTTCAGCAGAACTGCGACTCTAGGGGGACTGTAAATCACCGAACAAATACAATCGATGCAAACTATGGTTTCAGCGAAATTTGGGGTGTTCGCCCAAGGATCGGCGTATGTGGGGGCCCATTAGCTGCACAATGCTATCAGCTGCAAAACCTCTGCGAGTGGAATATAAATTGTGCCAAAATGTTGCATTTTGTTGCGTGTGTGCTCAAACCAAAACCATCCTTATCTACGTTCATATATTCGCAGCTCACCAAATTTCATTGTCCACTGAAGCAATGCTTCCTATGGTGGAATACTTTTCGCTGAGACCCCGGGACGCCTATGTGGGGCTCAAAAGTTTGGACTGTTACTCTGAACCCAATTGCCTGTCTTTCTTATGCCATCAAGGACACGTCGTAGCTTCCGAAAATTCAATTCCATGGTTCGAATGCTGAGTGCCTGGGTGGGGTTTGCACTGGATATTCCGTAGATGTCATTTTTATTCTTAGGGAACGCCAAAATATGGCAAAGCGCGACGTGCGATTTCTTGTTTTATCTGTCGTAAACCGGTAGCAAAATGCGAATCGGTGATGGTCCGTGACCTTGAAATTTCGCTCACTTAAACAAAATGCTATGAGCAACATATCACCTACAAGTATAAATGGATTAGACTAACTTCCCGTAAAAGTCACAACCTCGAAAACCCATAGTTCCGGCGAAAATCATTTGGGTGTGCTTCTAGTGAGCGGCGTCTCTTTTGTTCGTCCTCAAACTCCCGTTGCTCTTCAGCCATTTTTTCAGGAGACTCAAGGCACTTAATTTGGCATGGACAGACTGGCGATAGGGAGATCTCGCTCACTGGGCGCCACTCCCACCTAATACAGTCATAAACCGCTCGAGTCAGGTGATTTTCTTGCTCACGGCATCTGTTCGCACCTTCTTGGCGCAATCAGATGCTAACTGCTCCTGAGTGTGCACGTGAAATCGCCGCATCAGTTGTAACTTTCACAAACAAGCTTGGGGAATGGGGGCTCGTTAATTGGCCCGTCGCTACCGGTACACGGTAACTGTCATAGAGATCGTTGGATCGCTCAACCAGCTTCCTCAGCCTCTGCCACACGATGCGCGTGTGCACAAGGGACGACGAGGATTTAGTGTTTCCTGGGGTTATCTATAGAGTGATTTCATATCCACTCACTCTTCCTCATCATCTGAAGAACCCGGTATGAATGCCGACGCACCCTACTTTGCTATCTCACCACTGCTATTCCGCAGTGTATGCTTCGCTCCAAAATGGCGCAACTGTTATTCTGACAGAGGAGGAGCACGTACAGCTAGAGTTTATAGCTGCAAAACTTCTGGGAATTCTAGCAGCGTTTTGAAGTTCCTTCAGACAGCCCCTTGTACCACAGACGAAAATCCACCAGCAAAACATGTGATAGGAGAATATTCAGCATCTGCAATGGGTGTCTCTAAATAGCACTAAAATATGGCACAAAAATTCGAAGAATTTATGTATCCACCAATTCGGTGCCGGGGTTCTGTACCAGTCGTTGCAGATCCTGTGGAACACTTGGGCCGCTTGATCTCACTTCAACTTGCCTGTCGATAGTATCATCATTCTTGTAGTTTGGGGAGATTTGGGAATTTTTGCGGACATTTTGTCTTGTAGGTGAAGCCAAGCTATACTGAAAAGCCGAGAAGCACTGTACAGCCGTTTCATCCTTCAATCACGGGATCCACATCACGCGATCAAACTTTTCACACTACCAACAATCTATGAGTAGCTCAGTGGAAGATAAAACTCCACCCGATGAGTTAAACTTCCATCTGAGAAGTCGGTGTTCGAGGAGCCAGTCAACGCGTGTGACCGCATAATGTGGATTCTGTGATTGAAGAATGAGCGGCGCTAAATCCTAAATGCAATATAATCACACTGCTGATCAGGCCGCTCACTAGAAGCACACCCAAATGATTTTCGCCGGAACTATGGGTTTTCGAGGTTGTGACTTTTACGGGAAGTTAGTCTAATCCATTTATACTTGTAGGTGATATGTTGCTCATAGCATTTTGTTTAAGTGAGCGAAATTTCAAGGTCACGGACCATCACCGATTCGCATTTTGCTACCGGTTTACGACAGATAAAACAAGAAATCGCACTTTATCATATTTTGGCGTTATCTAAGAATAAAATAACATCTGCAGAATATCCCATGCAAATTCCCTCAGGAAAATCGGTCATCAACGTTTGTTCGCTTTATACTCCACAGATTTAATGGACGAGATCATTTTGTTCAGCGAACTTCATCACAACACGTTTTCTTGTAGAGCTCAGCTTCCATTAAGCATAACGTTGTCAAAAGACAGTATGAATTGTGCAATGGAGATGCGAGGGCTATCTCTGTGGGTGAGTGCCATTCCGAGCTATGCATAACTAGCCCGTGGACAATACAGCGTCAGGAGGTAACCTTCGGTAAATTACCAACACAATGGTGTCATTTCTATTAGGAATATTACTCACCATAGTTGGAATACGTCATAAAGCGATCATCATGATAACGGTAATCGTTGCCACTCACCTCGACCATTTGTCGTTACTGCAGCATGCTAGCTCCGTGTCAATGTGCGGCGCTGATTATGAGGCCTCACCTATACACGATAACCTAATCCACCAGCTAATGACGACCCGTCATACTCATAACACACCCACTGAAACCTCGGGCTTGGAAGTTTTCCCGTCCCAATCATTTTGGCAAAAAGTTTAGTCGTCCCTATGCCATAATGGTACAACATTAAAGGACAAATTCACGAAAAGCTATTTTGGGGGCTTGAAGTTTGACTGCGAATGCTCTTTAAAGCAAACACATTTTCCTTGAGGGGCGCCCGCAGATTATTTCATCAAAGTGTACTGGAACCTCACAAGAATGTTCCAACCTGGTCCTCTTTATACACGTTGCATTGCGCCAATACAAAGCGACTCTCACATGAAGGTGCCCCTCTCCGAGGAAGTGGCTGAAATAATCCTCTTGAAGTTCATAAGTGAACACAAAATCAATGCATTTGTTCCCACATATAGACTATACAGATTCGAGTGTTTTAACGGAACAGAACCTATCCCGCAAAACCCCAAATGCAATCAAAATACCGCCCATTGGGTTTCGAGCGTGTGTCACGCTACCTAACTGGGAAGTCCTGACTAGCGGGTCAATCGATCGTCACAACCAGGACAGTTACTGGGTCGTCGTTCGATGGGTCGGGCACACCAATCACATCGCTCAAGTGTGAACACGTTCGCCTGTTCAGACGTGAAAATTCAGATGCGTCCAACGTGCGTTGGTGGAGTAGTGGTAACACGCTCGCCTCGCATGTCAGATGTCCGGGGTTCAAATCCCGGCACGGCCACTGGATATGCACTGCTGATGAGCTCTAATAAGAGCGAAACTCGAGTCCAGTGCCTCCCTTTGGTGTGGACTCACCGGAATAATTACGCCAGGACAGGAAGACGACCGTTCAAACGAGAGTGGTGTGAATAAGAACAAAATACTCATAACTGTATTCAATATCGCCTACCTTCGCTACATATCGTAACTGCTAGGCCCGTGTCCATGTGTGACGCTGATTATGCGGCTTCACCTATGCACGGCAGCCTAATTTACTGGCCAATGACGGTCTTTCATAATAATAACTGTACGCGTTTTCAATCATCTCGAATACTTGTTGTAACTGCTAGGCCCACTTCTATGTGCGACGCTGCTTATGAGGCCTCACCTATGCACGGCAACCTAATCCAATGACCAACGACTGTCTCTCACGCACACCTATACGGTCGCTTATCTCTCTTACCTATAGTAAACACGAGGTAAGAATCTATGTTTGCCGGTGAGAATAAGGTCTCAACTATGCGTGGCATCCTAATCTAACGTCCAACGTGGGTCTGTCATACTCATAACTGCAGTCGATATCACCTACCTTGGCTACTTATCGTAATCGCTAGGCCTGTGTCTATGTGCAGCACCGAATATGAGACCTCAACTAGGCCCAGCAGCCTAACCCGATGGTTAACGACGACCCATTACGCTTGTAACCGTACTCGACGTTGCCTATCGTGGCTACTGAAGGGCCAGTGCACACGCTTGTAACTGACTAATGCCCCAACTATTCACAATAGACTGATCCAACGACCAACGGCGGTCCTTCATATCCATACATGTCATCCGTGTGCCAACCCCACGCCTAAAAATACACAACCACCTTTAAAAAATTATGTTTTCATTTATTGGTTGTATTGGTACAAAAGTAATGTGTGGTCAATCCAGTCCTCCGTTTCAGAAAGCCGCTTTTAATCGACAGGATTTCTGAAAGGAAAATGTATAATCAATTACGATTCGTATATACCCCGTACACATCCTTTAAAACGTAATTAAACGAAGTTGTGGTGGCCAACTCACCAAGTGCTTAATAACCCCCTTTGTCTACTATCCTAAGTGGGTGTCCACGATGAAGCTGCAGTCTTACTGTTATAAGGGTGAACCCACCACTTGCTCAGTTAGTCCCGCGTGCACATCGATTATTCAATAGCGGTATTCGGCAACCATATGCATTATTGAGCGCAGCGAAGTCAAAGCTAAAGAGAGGTGTATATGTGTCAGCCGTAGACCAAGTGGTATAGACTTGAGCCCTGGGATCCATGGAACACGTGCTCATCATTTGTGCACCCATGGATGCATGGGTAACAAAGACCTATTGAGTGGGTGGGTACTTAGTGTCAAGTCTGCTCAATACCCGGCAATACCAGGTTTGGACGCCCTGTTTGCTGTTATCCACCCCACCTGGTCAGCGGTTTACATCCTCAGAGATCCCCAAACGGACCAGAAAAATACCTGCGACCTTAGAATGGCTTCAAGCCACCTCTGCAAATTCCCTTGGCCAACTCAAAAACCCCGCTGCTCACAGAATTGCACCCCCAGCCCAATCATCTCAAACATGACTTCCCTTACGGGGCTGTCCGGAAACCGAAGTACGGCAGTGCAATGATGGTACGGCACTGCCATACTGATAGCACACCCGCAACTAGGCCCTTCCTACTCTTGACTATACCTTCTCACTAACTCGGATCACTAGCTACAACTACGAACAAACTCACGCTTCATTATGAGTGTAATCTTATGATCACGCTACCCACCAGATGTGAATAAACATTATTATTATTACCTTACACTGTGAGTGCAGGGAAGGGATGACTTTGGTCAGTTCATTCAAAAACAACTGCACCGTTTCCTCTTTTTCGGAGATGAGAACGACGTCTGCATATCGACGTCTGCATCTGCTCCATATTGACAAGGTTTTCGTCAGACATTTGAAAACCGGGGTCCAGAGGACGTTAGTTAGTCATGAATTGTGACCACATTTGACCGCTTGTTATTTCGGGTGGCGGTCTAACTCACATCATGTTGCCTTCTAGAAGACTTGCTGATACTTTTCCTATTTTGTGTGCCGGATGTAGTCACGGCTGTCTTATTGCCTTGTCTGAACAAGGTTTAGCCGACAGTTTTTCACCGTTGACACAACTAATACACGGTGGAAACACGGTTAAAAGATTTTCGGGTTTGGGGCGCATACTGTTATTAGGAAACAATTTTTCTCATTTCCGGTAGTCGGTGCGTGGAATAACATTCCTCCGACTGTTGCTCACGCCGTATATAGAACCCAGTTTAGAGTAATTTTGATGCTGTTTTATGAGTTAACGCGTTGGCAGGCTTACGACCAAACGCTGAGAACTTATAGCGGTATCACACCATTTTTCTGCTTGGGCCTTCTAATGAACGGAATTTGTGCCAGGACTTGAAAGCACTTGCTACCTTATTGTGCTGTTGCCTGTTCTGCCCTAATTCTACAAACATCAATATCTATGGTTTGATATAGCCCTGCGCCTGATATAGCATGTACTGACCACCATAAAAAACAAAAAAATACTAGCTATGACGAATTCCTTGGCTTGGTTTTGAGGGACACCTGCCACAATGATAGGAGACTTTTTCATACACAGGTCGTTAAAAGGTGCTCAATTTCGAGTTTGCGGCAATACAGAGGGCGAAATTGTTGTCCTTGTCGTTTCGAGATTACTTTCAAACGCAATGCACAATAAAACACGTGAGAAAACCGGCTCTTCCACAAATTTATCACCGTCATCAGAGGTACATCACGCGAAGCCGTTGGCAGCCATTAAAATATGAATTCCGCACACATGGTGGATCTCGAGTACGTCTAAACAACTTCCAACAAAACTGCGCCCGCATGGGAAGATCTTAAGGGACCGAATAAATGCCATCAAACGCTGAAATTTTATGTTAGTTTTCCTCCTCCGAACTATGGTTTCAGAGAAATTGTGGGTGTGCATCTAGAGCTTGGCTGCTGATCAGCCACTAGTGGCCGAACGGTAAAGTGTCCAAACTACTAGACAGGAGGTCGCGCGTTTGAAACTCTCCAGAGTTTCGTGAGATGCGCACTGCTGATGATTCCCAATAAGGATGAAACAGCTGTAGAGTAATTCTCGGCTTTTCAGCATAAGCTTGTCTTCACTTACAGGACGAAACCTCCACAAAAAGTATCGTCATGGTTTGTGCTAGACTTTTACAGTTTAAGAAGTGTGATACCCGAGAATTCTTTTGAGATAACTGCTGAGTTGGAAAAATAAAGTCTGTCCAGGACCTGTAATAGCCGACAAGAGGTAGCTCGTCCTTTCCGAATCAACGGTTAGGTCACAAATTTAGAAAAGCGCATATGCATTTATTTGTTCAAGACCTATTATGGAAGTAAGCTACGCCCTCCCGTATACTAGGCTCGCAGCACAGTCATATTCTGCCACAGTAATGACCACGCGCATGGTTTCAGTGCTGAACGACATCAAACTCAACCCCGCCGGGCCTTATATGAACAACCAAAATTTCTGTGAAACCACGGTTTGGAGAAGGAAAACTTTAACACTCTTTAACTTCAACACACTTTAGCACTCAACCCCTTTTGACTCCTGCACGTTCAAATATCCTGCTATAATCGGGTAGACAATCAGCTCTACCTACTGTACATCATTCTGTCACCCCTGGAGAACAACTTCAAATTCTAGCTGGAAATCCCTATACCATGAATGGGGCAAGAATGCGGTTGTTTCCCGGACAGTCCGGTTCGAACGGTTCGACATCTTAGAAAGGGGTCCCGGCTATCGGCCAGGTGAGTGAAAGGATTCAATAACGCTCCCTAGTACACGAAATTGCTGAGAGATGAACATATACCAACTGATCAAATCCAGCCAACTCGAGCAGGAGCTACCATATCTCATGCAACCGTCTGTGACACTACCGTCGGCAGAAAGTACGCCCTAGCCTTCCATTGTAGAACTGGGATAAGCAGCATAGATGCGATCGTGATCTTGTCGTCTTTTTGATTCATGAATTCGTCCCTCGTTTATATAATTCCTAGGCAATTACTGCACGTCTCCGTACGGCATCGATAAATGTGGAGAGTGAAATTTACAGAAGACATCCTAATGGTTCTATGGGAACCGTGTCGTCTACTGCTAATGGATTGTCCGGAGCGTACCCAAGCAGCCTGAAGAATCTATTGACAAACCTGTTGGGAACCTCGCGTTTTCTGCCTTGTCACTATGTGCTAATAAACCCGCGAATTCACATCTACTATGCGTATTTTTTCTCGTAGGCTGTCACCTTACCCTAAGCGAGAGTGGAGCATTCACGTCCCCTTCTGTGGAGGCCAAGAGGTGATATGAAAAGAAGACAAACTCAGATTGACGAAGGTGCCAGAAGCCGAGAGAGGCTTGCGGGTTTCTTTTTCATTCAACTCCGTTTTCAGTGCGTCACAAAGGACTGGTTCAGTGGCCTCACCTAGATTAATCAAAATGAGGAAAATGAGTGAGATGTGCAAAAACCTCAAACATCAAAGCTGTGGTGGATAGAAGCTAATGCCCTGCTTCGGTGTTGCTGGTGGTCGCTCGGAAGGTCTTCACAAGCGACTAACATTGGTGAAAAAATTTGTGTCTCTTGTTTGCATGGAGTGCCAGACGATCAGAAGGCGCAAGGCCAGGGCAAAAGTAGACGGGTAATTTCGGAAAGATGAGGTCTTATCCGCTGACGTAGCGAGCAAGAAGGGCAGCTGTTGGACTGGTTCAGACAGGTGATGACAGGGTGTGTTGGAGCTGAGGTAATATGAAGCTCCATTTAAGAAACTAATCAGAGAGTCTCCCTTGTGCAATGTGTCGGTGGGTTAACAAGAAAAAGGATAGCAGACAGATAGTGATCCTTTGAGAGAGGGCTTCCGAGATAATGGATAGGGACTGTAGTGTATTGGAAGCCACTACATGAACTAAACAGAAAAGCAGGGGTATGGTTCGCCAGTTACCAACGCAGTGCTGTCAGCTCCGAGCAACGAATGGTGCATGGCAAAAACAACCAACAATCAGACATGACTAATCGTATTCAGGGAATAATAATGTCTTTGTACTTTATGTGTACGATCGCCTCGTGGAAAAAGAGGGAAGAACATGTGTCGTGTCTTTCCGGTGAAGTAGACATAGGGTGGTGCAACCCCAACAATGACAAAAAAGGCAACGATTGCACGTCGATATTGTCCTTGAGTCTCGCATGGTATCTTCAGTCCACCCATGCAGTTTTCATAAATCAGACGAAAGAGCAGTTATTCTCTGCTTGTATTTCGTGGTTTTGCCGAATAGGTGACAGTCGGGACAAGTCCAAACCAGATACAGGCAAACAACAACGGTGCTCTTTTGTGTATTTCCTGAACTACAGGCCAGGCTCAGAACCACTGCCGATGGGTAATATCATGATGACCAAGATTATTCTGAACATGAGCAATATCCATGACAAGATCACAACTGACGTGACTTCACCCCCTGGATGCTACGTCCCTTGTGCTCTGGTGCATTTGCAGGCCCTCCTGCCCGCAACACCACTGTCTTCATCTGGAACATGTAACCCGCTAATTCAGTTCTACATCCTTTGTGGGTTTAAATGGCAAACAATCCTGCTTATTCAAGCCAGCTTCTCAAAGAGAGGCTCCACTATGGGCTCCACGGGTTAGGTTACCAAATGAAAAATCCCGCAAATCTGACAAGAAGAAATCGAAGCATCCGAATCCTTCAAAACTCGCTTCCTCGATACACCCGTTTTCAACGAAAAACAGAATCCTCGCATCCATCGCTCTATTCCTCCAGGATGCCTGGCTCTGTTTTTCTTCAGATTTAACCTATTTAAGCACATTCTGGCTGGTATTTTCTCCACTCTCACCAACTGCGTTGCACGACGGTTTGGTGACATTACCTCCGGCGCGACCCAAATGCCTCTGCCGCTTTGCGATGCCAGTCAAACACACGCACCAGAGGCGATGTATCATTACTTCTTCATGAAACGCGTCCCTACTATATCCGTGGCTTGCTGCATAATATTTTCTTGTTTGTTTCCCTTTTCATACTTACGCCTCGCTCTAAGCAACAGGACATCTACCATACCCACTAGGATTGCAAATGGCGACAAAGCAGGTTCGATTATAATCTCTTAAAAATTATTAGGATGGTTGGGAGCAGTATTTTCTCCCATCTAGACCGTCCCGCCGGGTCGGGTGTGTTTCTATGTCAACCCGCTCACTTGTTATATGCCCCGCTCTACTTCCATCAACCAAACCAACGCTGTAGGGTCGAGACGTGGAACTGACCGCAGTATCCGCACTTCCATCAGCGTTTCACGCCACAATAATAATAATGTTTACTCCTAATTTGTGAGTGGCATACCGTCAGGCATGATCATAACGTCACAATCAGAACAAAAGCGTGACTGGCTGGATTCGTGGATACGGAGGACTGCGCGGAAAAGGGACATTTTCATAAGCAGTGGGCATTAGAATGAGCCGATGTATACGTAGTCACCCCCAAAACCGGAACGAGTACGAAAGCACAGTTACTACTGCTTTTTTCTTTTGGAAAAATTATCGAGGTGAACCAAGATCAGATCGTTAGAATTTGAAGGAGACGGGCAAAAACAGAACGAGAGAAGGCAACCCAAGTGGCATCTTGCCCGACACAAGGCAGGAAATGTGCCACGAGATGAGCAGCCAGAAAAAAGGGATCCGGTAAACTAGCAGAGTTGGCGTAATCCAGCCGGTCGCTTTGAACTAAAACTTAAAACCACCGCGGAGGCTTCGTGGCCTTGGACTGTGGGGCATATGGCCAGCGTCGCAAAAAGCGTAAATGAGGGCGATGAAGTGAAGGGATTAGCGGTGCACATAAATGGTAACAGGAATCTTAGGATCATGGTTTAGAGTGAAACTGTAGGGACTCGCTGGCGTCGTTGTTGTGGTGGGGCCCGGTGTAAAGTTCCTTAGAAGAGTGAGTTGGTGACAACACACAAGCTGGATTTCAAACTTTACAGAATATTATTGTCGTTGTGGGGAGCACGGACTGGAATTCCCCCGAAATGGTCAAGTCCAAACGAAAGGTTCAGCAGATTGGAATGAACGCGTGCTGAAGGCGGCTCAAGTCAAAAGAGGAGTTTGTTCGTAATTGCAGTTGGTGAAACGCGTGGGCGAGAGGCTACAGTTAGGAGTAGGAAGGGAAATTTTCGGGTGCTATAAACTTATTATGGCAGTGCTGTGCCACCATTGGCCTGATATACTTCGGTTTTTGGAGAGTTCTGTAACGGATCATCTGTGTGGTCATTTTGCTGGGATGTGCAATACTTTGAGCAGCAAAATTTTTTCGGTTTGGCTCAGAAAATCCACAAAGATAGAATGAAATCGATGTAAGATCACAAGTGTTTTTTCCGGCGTTGTTGTGCATCACTGTGGATGAAGATCACAGACCGATTGGGTTGGATACCAGCCAATCAGGGCGTCAAACCAGGTAATGCTAAAGGTCGAAGCTTGGGAAGATGAGGGAATCGGATGAGATGAAAGGCTTTAGGTAACCACCAGTGCCACCGTCTTCCTTTATGTATTCTATAAGAAGAAGGTAACTGCTCAGATTTCCGGGCTATAAGCGGCGTCACCCCAGCATCAAACATTATCTAACATTCCATCACAGCCGCCGAAAACGTTCAGCACTTCTGGCTGGCAATTTATTTGTATTGTGGTTACTGACTTGTCCTCCAGAATGCGCCTGATTGCAGCGGCCCCAAGAAGACCATCTACATTTAACTGTTTATCAAATTTTCTGTATGGTCTTTCTTGAAGCTAAGGCTCTCCACCATACAGTGCCTACGTCATTATCAATATATTGCATATCCATTGTGGGACACGCCAGGATCTCGGCAGCCGGATACCTCTCAACTTCTGTTTAACCTTCATATTTTTCCGTTCTGTCAGATTCACTGTAATGGATTACATTCCACATCATATCTGTTGCATCGATAATCAAATGTCTAGAGCCTTGCGAGACTTGCTGGACTTCCGGGCTTAAAAACGACGGACAAATTTTGGTGGACAAGAGCGCTGCGGAAATTCTCCTCCCCCACTGACACCTCTGTCGTGATGTGCGTCGTTCGAGTTTACTACTGTTACACTATCGGCACTTATGTAGATGACTGTGTCCTCCCCTCTCGGGAAATGCTCTCACTGGTAAATTTCCAACCGGTTGCCACTCTGATCGCTGTCACGCCTTGCTAAGTCGTGCTTGCTCACGCACACGCACGTAGAAATAGTTTGAGCCGCTTATTGATAATTACTTGTAATACCACATCCACCACGTTTGACCTCTTGGGTGATGACATCTAGAGAATATTTCTCAGCTGGCTATACAGTGTACCAAGTGAAAAGAGTCGGCACAGCCCTTGTCCTAGTATTTTAACGTGTAGCAAGTGAAACTGTGACCACTTTCAATCGTTTTTTGCTTTGTGAATTTTCGCAGTTTTTGTTATTTCCTCGTCAGTATTTTTCCGTCAGTATTCTTTTTCACCCGCATTCTCGCGCTCAAACGCGGACGTGACCTTGATAAATTCTGTTCCTGATCCACATGGTGTACACATTCGTTAGTCCATTTGCCTCCTGACAGTATACACCATATGCGCCTCCTGGTCCCCTACCTTGAGACCAACTTCAACCGCATTATCGTACTGTCCACTGTGGAAGCTTCTTCCATAGTTGAACCGTTTGACTTGGGTATCACACGGCTAAAGCCATGAGGTCGAGTGCGTAATGTGGTACCAAGAAAGGTTCTCTGTCCCTTATACGGCCAGCTCGCTGCTCTGTCGGTCCCAGGTTTCCTGACATGTTGCGCCTTGATGCTGCCTGGCTGACTGTCTCACCTACTCAGCTATCCACTGGCTTTCTGTTTGAAACAATTCCTTTATTATATTCTACCCAACCGAAACCGAGCTACCATCTACCCTATAGATGAAACCGGGAGCCACCTGCGGCCCGTTATACTACCATATGATAAATCCTGCCAACAGCACTGCAAGCTGATTGAGCATTCTATCAGGGAGAGATTCCTGTCTCTTCTAGTTCCGAACAACCTCCCATACTTTGTTGCGCACTATTTCAGCCCATCCAATACGTCGCAAACCCAACCGAAGGTTTTTGCTCTGCACTCACTGGCGCCATTGAAAAAACATGGGCGGTGTCTGTTTTTTATGAAGGTCCTGGGAAGTAACAATCTAGAGAATTCCATTCGGGTTTTGGAGGAACCTGGCATTACGTGCTTTTTTCCAAGTCAGCTTGGCCACATGGACACCATTCGTAAAATAGGCGGTCATGTTTCCGACGTTTCCTTGAAACCCTTAGCGTAGTTTGACATCGCTCTGCACTTCGCATTACACTTCACACCCTTTGTTGATCTTGTGAATGCTCCAAAACTACCTGAATCGTTTGCGACCGTGAGATTATAAGATTTGTAGTGCTGAGCTTCTGCGGTGTATCCAGGCACCGGAGTTTACTGGTCATGAGTAAATCGAAACACTCGACCAACGTCAAACCTTTCTGCATTCCTCATGGTCGAGGAGACAAAAAAGGAGAGTTGTTATCTAAAAAGGCCCCAAAATAGAATCCAGATGCTACCAGTTCAAAAATGATAACTTTTATATAATAAACTTACAACCGAAAACGGACCCAGATCAAGCAACAAGCCCAATGGCTGATATGGGGACATGATAACGATAAAAATGACAGCAACGTGTACTTCCAAATAGGGGGAGGCACACCGTATGGCACAATCATTATAGTATAGTCAGCATGAAGCATCGACAGATGCCAGTTGTGGGTACACAACAATGCGAGAAAGCTGGACGATCACCTAAGTATAGAGCACTGTCCAACGTAGATCAGTCCACCTGTAAAATGACACGATATAAACGCAGTGACTGTTGATGACAGAGTTAATAGGTGTTTTGGTAGTGTGAGGAGATCTTGGAGTAATTTATTGCGGGTTCGAGACTTCTAAATTTTGAGGTGCACACTGCTGATGTTTTTCAATAAGGATGGAGCAGCTGTTCAGCGCTTTTCACACATCTTACAGCAAACCGGTATGCCCGTGAATATTCTGGAACAAATTTAAGGCCAACCCCGAGCGTGTCTCACAAGCGTTTTAAATTTGGCAGTAAACATGGATAAATGTCCGATGAAGGCACCCAGCTTACCACTCCTGCCCACATTTCACTGTGCATGGTTGAAAGATCCAAGTAGACAGGAGCAGTTAGGTTAAGCTAATCGGATACAGCATGGGTAAGAAAACCCTTAAGGATAAACTCTCTAGAAAAAACTTTAATCAGTGGAGGGAGTTAGGCATTTTGGAACATCAGTGTTGGCTAGGTGACCAGGGATGTCAGTCTGAATCGTAAAAACAGCTGGATGATGTCACAGCAGTGACAGGCCCGGAATGCGCATCCTGTCTCGCTGAAACGCTTTGAAACTAAGCACATCCACATGGATCTTTTCGGTCTCTGCCCACAGGTCCCCTATTTCTGGTGTTGCTGCCACCCAACATGATGATTAACTACTCCATATATCCCTAATAATTGTGTCGAAAGCATCTGGTAATGCTGAGGGCAAGATGTCTCGGTAATTAGAGCGCGAATTCATTGACAGGAAGGTCCGTGGTGCAGGCCCCGCCTCTACAGCTCGACTTATCCTGTCCATGCTTGGGCAACCGGGCGGTATCCCAGCTCGCGAGCTTCCTTCGGGTGATGTGGCAGCTAGGCAGCGAAACAATGTTTCAGCTGAGCGATACAGACACATCTGGTAATGCTAGAAAATACACAGGATAGAAAACTAAACTTACTCCTCTGAAAATAGCTTTAAGTGCATCTGGGATGACCTCAAGATATTCGGCGATGCCCATGGCTTCGTCAACGCGCAAAGCTACGGACTCTCATTTTGGACGAGATTTTAAGGCACCAAAACCCATTTAGTCAACCAAACACAACACTCCTCCGTACTACCCCCAGGAGAGGTTGCATACAATAAATAATTAAAATATGATGAAAGTCATAATCTTTCACTACTAACATTCGAGGCTAACTCCTACGGGCTTTCTGCGCCATGCACCATTTGTTGCTCAAAGCTGATAGCAGTGCTCTAGGAACCGATGGCCCCTTCTCTTACATTCAATTTCCCTTATAAGTTGTGGTGCTCTCCAACCAACGTGAGAAATTTTGGCCAAATTAGTCTAGATAAACTAGTGAGTCTATCCAGTTACAATGTGCGTTACGGTTCTAAAAAGCATGCTAGCACTAATCTCTACTGCGAAGTTATCTACCCCACCATCCCCAGCTACGCTTTTCTTGACATTGCTCGTTGGCTCAACTGATCAGGGCCACCCATCCTTCAAGAGTTTTTAGTTTCTGTTCAATTAGGCCGGGCCGATCACTGAAATACTCTAGCTTCTCCGGATTTGTTGTTCCATTTCATTGTTTTCGGAAATTTACAATTTCTTATCACGCGCCAGGTAGTGCTCCTCTTTTTGACTTTCCCCACTGTGCTCTTACCCTGTCAGGTGGCATGCCTGCAACTGTTGCCTTCGTACGCTAGCCTGCGCCCTGCCACACACTGCAAATACGAACAAATTGTTTACCTGGCCTCAGCAGTCTCTAGGACGAGTTCGATGTAACCCTCTGAGCCACTCATTCGGACCTAACCATCCCGTTCGTGCGATTTCAGTATGCCCCTTCCCCATGTTCAACGATTCTGCTCAGAATGCTCTTTTGGACCTACACATTAATACTGCATCTCCAACGCAAACATCTTTTATATCCGACGTTTCTCCGACGGTAAATCAGTGAATATACCCAGTTTCAGCATAAATCATATGGATGAGACGAATTTTACCGTTTTTTCTCCAATTTGAATTTCTCCACCCCGTCACCCCTACAAGTAGGGGTGACGGGGTGACACAATGCTCTCAGATGCAAGACCCTTGCGACTGGAGTAAAACTTTTACGCCGAAATGTTGCATTTTGTTGCGTTTGCTGCCAAACCAGAATGCACCCTAATCTACGTTCATATTTTCGCAGATCACCAAAGTTCATTGTCCACTGAAGCGATCATACCTCTGGCGGAAAAATTATGGTGGAATAATTTCCTAACATCACTGGGACCTCGAGATGTCTAGATGATGCTCAAAATTTTGGATGGGTATTCTGTACTAACTTGCTCGTCTGTTTAACCCATCACGAACATGCCTTGGTTTTCGAAAATCAAGTCTATTGAGCGAATACTCAGTGCCCCACTTGTGCTTTACGTGACCCTGGCCATTCCCTCAACCGTCCAACGTCATTCACTATCAGTTTGTTTTAGGCCAAGTTAACCGGCCTCATCATTGAAGAGTCGTAACTCACACCTTGTTGTTCTGTCTAGTAGGCCTGTCCCTTTGGTCTTCACTTCCCCCCGTATTTCCCGCCATGTCCAAGTTGTAACGGCCGATCATGCCTCAAGTGATATGCCGCTAACAAGTAAGGAAACTGCGAGCAGCGTGCAAAACATTACGGAAAGGTCTTCCAGCCTTTGGCTTGCTGCTCGCTTGCACGTCCATTGGGCCCATTGAATCTGGCGGTTGTGCGGCACTCGAAGGTCCTTGATCTGAACTGACCTCAACAGGGTCAATCAAGTCAAAAGGGGATTTCGGTCCTCTCACACCGCTTTTCTCTGGTTGCTTCAGGCCACTTCCTGCACCTTCGCTCTTTGTTGTATTTTTTATGCTAGACCCCGATTTTACGCCACTGGGTTGCTGAACCACTGCTTTGGATAAACAGCAAGAGTGTCGTGAATAGCGTTCACCGAAGTCAAATGTTAAGTCAATTCAAGCAGTAAACCCGAATAATTTGGTGTGGATTGTGAAGATTCATACGCACGGCGGCCGTCATTTCTTCCGCCGGCTCGATCGAGTGGGTCGAACAATCCTTTTCCGGAACAGAGCAGCATGGTTATATAGTATGTAGTACAAAAATTACGAATTGTGAGTTATATTGCAGGAAAGAATTTCGGTAGGTATACACGTAAAGGGACTCATAAGTTTCGAGCTCGTCACTGCAGCTAACCAAACACTTGACACATCAAAACTGCAAACTACAGCCTCAATCGGCATGTTCCCTACAAGTTGGGATATAAACCCTTTGTTATTATTATTCCCCGGGATACCGTTGTTGTACTGTGCACGCTGTAGTTCGGCAGTAGAACAATGTGCGAACGTGGTGGAGAATATATTACCAAACAAACTAGAGAACAATAAATTACCGGATACGGCGGATTTTCAAGAGAGCCATTCCCAGTGATCTAAACAAAACGGCCCATATAAACAGAAATTGACGGACCTTTGCCGTTTCTGATATACGTCAATGACCTTCCAGATGTTCTTGCAAGTCCATGTCTACTTTTTGCGGACGACTTGAAACCGTGGAGTTCCAATGCTAGTGCCCTCCAAATGGAGGTAGACGCCGCGAAGCAGTGGTCGTTGGAGTGGCATCTTCCTCTGAAAGCTGAAAAGTGCGACCATATGTCATTTGGAGGAGACTCAGCGAACACCTTTGTCATGCATGTTGAGAAAGGATCAGAAGACATCACGAGGATAGATGCCAAAAAGGATTTGGGTATCTGACTCTCTCCGAACATGTCCTTCTCACCGCACCTTGAGAACTCGGCCCAGAAGTCATTTGCTGTTCTACGGATGATTCGACGCACCTTCTCCCGCATTACTCGCATGGACTTCCAACTACTCTGTGGGGCCTATGTCAGACCGCTCCTTGAATATGCCAACCCGATTGTCTACTCAGGACGCACGAAAGACGTAACCCTCATTGAGCTCGTCCAGCGAGCTGCTACGAAACTGGTTGCCGGCCTCGAATCCGTGGACCACGAAACGCGTCTCGCGGTGCTTGACCACCTCCCCCTGGAGTATCTTCGCCTCCGAGGGGACCTAATTCTTATTTATACCCTGTTTGAACAAGCTTTAGCCAAAAGGTTTTCACCGTTGACCCAGCAAACGCACGTCGGGGACATGGTAAGAAGATTTTTACGCTCATAGCGCACACCTTCATTAGGCAAAATTTTTTCTCATTTCGGGTAGTTGCTGCACGGAATAACCTTCCTCAGCAGGTTGTCCACGCCCCTTCTGGGATCAAGTTCAAAGCACAATTAGACACTTGTTCATGCGAGTCCTCGCGCTGACAAGCATACTGCCCCGCTCTGAGAACTTGAAGAGCAGTGCTACGCCCTTTTTTCACTTGTGCCTTTCAGGTGAACGACAGCCGCTGAACGACAAGAACAAAACCGACCCGGGAATCTTGGGCGAAAGCCTCGATCCTGTGTATCAATCCGTGAATCCATGAGACTGAAAAACAATCTTTGACAGTGCACTTGTTAGATGCTAAATGCTGCACTCAACTATCCTTCAGTGCCTTTCAGTGAAATTGTGGTGTCCCTCTGAAATAACAGGTACTGATCCATCCACCCCTGGAATCATAGACAGTCGTTTTGAAACAACGTGTTCATCATTGAATCACCATCCAGAGCCGTGACCTTCATTCACGGTCATAAAAAATGCGAAATTCTGAAATCCGTTACCAGCTCACGTTACATCCGGAACGCAACGAAGGTATGTTTATAGCGAACTCATGGTTTCACTTCGTCACTTGAAACATTCCAATATACATTCTGGCGTTTTTGCAACCGATCAGGTTATGTGAAATTTTGGTAGCAGTGAATGTATTACCGTTGCTCTACGAGTGGTTAGTGTTTTGCTGGTTTTGGAAAGTGAGGGTAAGATCACCGCGTAGCATCCCGTAAGCAGCCAATGATAGTTTGAGCCCAGGTGACCGCTCCTGCTTGGGGAGATTATGTGAACCGTGCACCAGTTGTGGAGGATGCCTTCAAATTTTTTCTAACGGCCTGTGGTCACGTTTTGTCCAACGTTTCTAGGCATAAATGGCATATTCGACGCGTGATCTGGCGTAGGTTGCAATAAGGGACCTAAATAGGATTGATTAAAGTGGTCCGAGGGCCCGACGTAATGGCCCGAGATGTTTAGGTGCATTTCCGGTGGCCTTGTGAGAGTGAACCGTGTCGCTCAAACTGTGGTGGTCCCTTCCTAGGTGAAGATTACAATGTCGTGTGGATCTAAGGCTTAACCGCGGAGGTTGAGGTGGCGTAAGGTAGCAAGTGAAATCATTCCTCGCCGAATGACAGCCGATTCGCTTGTGATCAATGGTAACCCGCCGATAGGTTGACCTGACGAGTTGTTCTGGTCTCCTGGGGGAGTGGATACTTCTTCAGACCCCGATACCGTCAGCAACCATTTTGCACAGGGGTAATATCTGTAAAGAAGTCGCTGATGAATACGGGGACAGTATGGCCTGGAAATTCTCCACCGAGGTTTTGCTGGGTCCTCGAAATGGTTCCGGTAATACGGGCAGCTATGGTGCAGTGCTCGAGGTAGCGTTTTTGTCAGTGAAGAAAGAATCCACGGCCACATGCACAGCTAGTTTCTGCAATATATATGATGTGGTGCTGCACGTATGTGGACTGTTACGTGGATTCCTTATGGGGTGGGTAGGAGGATAATCGGACGCAAATTGGCTGGATCAGATCGGTTGCCCCCTTCATAAGTGGACGTACTATTGTCATTTTTCAACTGCTCGCAGATGCTAGAAGTGTCCTCTAGATTATGATGACATTGATCACTTCTTGTAAAATCGTACTTGCCGGGAAAGGGAGATGGCTTGGTCTGATGATGTGTGTTATTTCTTCGTGGAGTTTTGAGCACGTCTTTCACAGCTGACATGGTGGTCACAGGTTAAAGGTTGCTCCTCGTAAGGGTAGACCTTAAAATAACATATCAAATTGCTAGGTATAGACCTAAAGACGTTGTTTTATTACAGCTTTGACTGCTTTCTTATTGTGGGTCACACTCCTGTCTGTTTAAATTGTGAAGTGTCTTGTCTTGCCATACACAAGTTGCTGAAATGCTTATAAAGGAGCTCCGAGTTTTCTGTTAATCAGATGGCGAATGATCTTTGCTAGGTCCGCTCGTCTTCTCGGATGAGGAGAGTTCGGTGGTTTCACTCCCTGAAACAGTTGCTAAGAGGTCCCAGGTGTTGTCATGCACCGGGACTTTTCGGGTCCTAACTTAAATGTTGTTCCGGCTCCAAGAGACCGACTATTACTCGAGTCATGCCGTGGATGTCAGACGTTAGTCCGACTGCGGTTTTGATTTTGTTGGTGCCAAGGTTCGGCATTTGTTTAAAAGCTATCCGGGAAGTGAGAATAGAGTTTTATGCTGCTGAAGCTGCTGAAATGGTAGCTGCTCGTCTTCTTCGGATTTTGGCGCACCTATGGGTTTGCGAGTTGTTCGCCGGCTGGCAATAGTCACGTACATTGGAGGCACTCCGATGTGGGAGACAAAATTTCAGTCCCTAAAGGCATTGTGTGAGTTGCCTTCAAGGGGAGGCGCAGTTCGCAGACGACGAATTTTTGGTGTTCATCTTACGCATCTAGCTCTTAAGCAACCTTGTCCGTGGATATAAGGCATGTCAGGCATGGGACATTGGTTGTAGGTGTTTTTTGTTCGGGACACTCATATTGGAGGCTTCAACTCTCAGCCGCATTCGCTAGTAGTTACAGGTTTGAAGACAGACTACACAACCCATCATCTACCCATGCAAGATTTCCGATTCCCCTTGATTCTGAGCTTCACTCTCACGAACGGAGAACTCAGAGTCGAAGCAGTTGAGTAGCAAACTTTATTGAACCGAAGTATCTACGTTGTTTTGAACTTTCTGAGTACGGTCTACGCTTGCATAGAGGATAAACACGGCTCCATCACCCACACCAAAACACACATATCCTTTAAGATCCAGCACGGATAAATACGTGAGACCTTCCAGGAACACATTCAACTAATGACCCGTTGAAATTTTTCACCAGGCGTATTCAGGTGCTCACCCCTTCTGCTTTCATGGCCATGACCAGTTACATTAAAAACAAAAGTTTAGTTGAAAGCTTAACCAGGACATAGGCAGACAAACAGGACTGTATATGGAGGTGCCACACTGGAAAATCATATGATGCTGCTTGGGGGAATGCGCTACCGCGTGGAACCCGTTAATCCTGCGTGCAGACAGGAGGGAATAACAGTACCAGCTTCTTATACAAGTGGGTAAGCTAGCTCCACAAGGTTGAGCGTGGAATGTAACCATCAATAAGGAAGTTGTAGCTACATTTTTCAGATTGTACGGAGCCACAGAAGCCTCGGCCACTTTACCCCTAAACGACACCTAAATTACAACTCAAGACAACCTTACTCACCTTAAGTCCACATTCACAGAGACTAAACGCAAGCTTTTAGCACTCCGTTCTAATGCAGCCCCGGGAAGCGGCAAAACACAACCCAAAGTTTTCTAAAACCTGATAGCAAACATGACAACTGAAACGTCTGAAGGTTGTTTGACTGAACAACCCTTCCAGGATGGTGTGACAGCCGGATTATTCCCTCAATCTACAAGAGAGGAGGAAAGGAAGGACTCAGCTATCTCATGAACAGTCACTGTTGCTCCGCAAAGTGATGGTGTCTCAGATTCATTCTGAACTTATTGAAGCACCAGAAATCACTATCTCCGTTACATCTTGGATTTCGTAAAAAACAGACCCTGTTTCACAAACCTCTTGTTTACTAAGATTGACTGGGCCAGGGAACTAGACGCACGAGTGGAGGTCAGTGTTACGCGTAGGGACTTGTCAAAGCATTATACTTGGTACAATACAGTATCCTGTTGAAGAAATCCCTATACCTCAGGACTCACGAACACTTCGTGGTCACATGATTAAGATTATGCACCACCACAGTCACAGCCTGAAAACGCTATCTCTCCCGTCACGTCTGCCGATCATGGAACTCCATTTCCTTAGATGTGATGTGGGCGCAAAACACTGGAATAAATCATGCCTCTGGGCCTCTAATAGGACCTCCACCACCGTATCGTCTAACCCACCTTAACCAGTTGTCCCTAAATCCCCTACACCCTTCGGGGCACCAGAAGCACAAGCTTAAAATCCCTAAACCCATCCAGTAAACCACATAAAATCAACTCTGTGATCAGGTAATTGAAGTCAATTGAAAGCTAAGACTGTTGCTGGCTCACTCCTTGGCTTGTCATGATTCCGAACCAGTCCAACTGCCGAATCGATCGGCTGCAATGAAAGAACATAAGAACCATCCACTCGGACAAACCGAAGTCCTGAGACCCAATTGGTTCCACCGGTTGCTACTTCACCACCTGGGCACCATTGTGGCTCCGGGTTTTGCGGCAGTCTTCAGTCAACCAATGGAAGTAGACATAATACCGACATCCTGGAAAGAAAATTGCGTTAGAATGGATGGACCTGGTATCACATCGACACTAACCACTGATAAACGCCGGAGCAGTGTGGATTTACGTCAGGCCGATTCTGTTACAAATTTGTTGTTGGAGGCCGGATTGGGGCACCTAATAAAGGTCATCAGGTGAACACGATACTCAGTAAAGTACTCAATACGGTACAGCAGCATGTCCTTCTCTCCGCTAAAGGACCGCAAACCCCCTATTCCTACTTACTGGTCTTCTAACCTCCTGCAACAACGTCACCATATAGTAAACTAGCCGCTTTCACATCGGTCGGTAGCGAATTATGGAGTACAGTATTTGACAAGTCAAAAAACCACCCCGAGTGTTAAAGGAGGCCAGCAGGACTCTTACTGACGATTTTTAAGTGCGGTACACCATCTGAACAGAAGACTACATCTCTCTTAGATGCCTTAGATCAGATATAAGACTGAACAGCACCTTCCTGTCTTGAGAACACGCGAAGAAAAATTGTGATTCGCAATTGAACGCATGGTGCTTCGAATGATTGCGGCTGCTGAGTGAGATATTATTATTGCGGCAGTTCTAATAAGCAAACACACTACCGGTGGAGTAGGCAGATGTTAACGGATGTTATGGGTCCTGCAAAGCTCGATGTCTCCATGGATTACGGAGACTGTTCCAACATTGAACATGATGAACCGGTCCACTCTTTATGTATGAAAGTCGGAAATCTACAACTGGAACGCTCGCACAGATTAGCCACAGGAATGGCAGCTCAACTGCAATCAATCGCTCAACTTCGACTTGTTCATTCTTGTCTGCTACCACACCTTTATGGACATTATCTTCACCCTTGGGACAGCAGAATCTTCTGATGGAAGAGTTGGTCTTTAAAAGGGATAAGAGGGTGATTACTCGAACGTACGAATATCAGCTTGGAAAACATACATTACAGGACGCAATGTCAACATTCTCTGTTGTTCAGGGCAGGTTGTTTGTAGAATAGACCATAACACATTGATGTGATAGTCTATCTAGTTGCGACTTTTAAGCAATTACTTGGAGAGCATCTGTGGGATAACTCTCGAACTTAAAGGATGAGTAGTGTTTCCTAAACATTTTTCCAACTTGAATATTTACGAACCATGGTCTGGTGTTAATGCAGAATAAGGCTTATTTTGTCCTCCAAGGTGTTTACTCCCAACCATCTACGTCAAAGTCTGAAGCTAATATGAAAGGGGACGCTCACTTGCTAATCAAACTGTTAGGCTACACGGTCATGCTTCCCGCAGTTGTTTACTATTTAGCTTCTTTGGTTTCTCATCCATATTCAAAGCAACACAGTGAATTTAGAGTGGATGTTAGCATAATGGAAAGCCACCCCGTCTGTTTTATTCGACTTTGAAAGCACCACTGGACAACATTTCATATCCGCAGCCAATGCGCTGATTCCGCGAATGAAAGCTAGGTACACCCAAAGCCTCAGCCTCTGTGACAGTAAGCGCAGAGAAACTATTTGCTGTATCCAGTGAAAACAGTTCATCAATTCATCCTCAGTTTCAGTGATTTATGGGAATTGGTTCTTGATACAAACTAGCTGGGCACCGGCTCCGAGCTTTCTGGGTCTTCTATCGTCATAGCATTTAGCTGGCTTCAACCCGCATGAAGAAGAGATATTGCAGTGCCCGCTTTATGAGCGGATACGACTCAGGTTCGGATACTTAACATAACCACGGCAGAAATCACAGAAAAGCCTATTCAAAATAAGCCCTAGCTGTAATCCTTGTGGAAGCCTTAGGAAGGTGTGTCCTTAGACTAACTCGTTGAAGTAAGAAAGATTCTTTTCACAACATTGTGGCACACCGGAGCTTTCGGGTGCAATAAATGAGTCGCTATTATCTACCTTCGTCTTCCTTATGACAGCAAGCAACTAGGTCCTACGTCACCTTCAGACGAGCTGATGAGGCCGACTCTCCCTTATTCCAAGCCAAGTAAAACCGAAATCGGGAGCTGTTGAATGAAACGTTCGTCTCATAACACTCTTCCGGAGGTTTTGAGCGCATTACTTCCGGAGGCTATCGTAGTAAATGACTTTTTTGTCTAAGGTTTCTGTTCCCATTCTATGATTACCGTTAAAACATGGACTAGGAGAAACTTTTTAATTGTCCAAGCAACTATTTGGTTCACTGCAACCGAACACTGTTGATTCCACGGACTACAATTAGGAGCTGATTGCACTTAAATTTGTTACCAGGGTTTTTAGAGGGGGGCACGTTCTGGGTACACGATGTTCCTGTTTAAATGCTGGAACTCCAAGTGAGTCAGCTTGAGCCTCATTGTATTTTGCCAGAGATCGGTGAACCTATACACAACAGGCTTATTTTCCCATGAAAATACTGAGCAGAAACGTGTGGACTATATACGGCTATCTCCCTCAAGTTGACAAGTGAACAGACCGAACCAGCGCATCTTCAAAGATAGCCTAACTGGCGTAACTAAATCTTAGCTAACCTGTGAAGCCTTATTAGACGAGATACGCAAGACAGATGCCTGCCATTTACACTTACAGCTTTCCAAACCACATCCCAATTGTACTTTCCAGACAACCGTCACCGCTTATCACCAGAGACAGTAACATCAGTGTTGGCACTGATGCTCCACTGCCTTGTAACCACAAGGTTCATTTATTGTATTTAAAGCCTTAAGGCAAAAACAGCAGATGAAGGAGGGATCTGATTCTGGCCTAGCACCTACACATTCAAATACTCACTCGGGCAGTCTGGAAAGAAAGCGACAGTACGAAGGCCACTGACATTTATTAGCTACCATTTTTACAATGCCTCCAGACAAGCATGGTGTGGGTCCCGCGGATTCTGTCCTGGATGGCAGACCTCCCCAACAACACTCAAACTCTTTGTGGCCTCAATCACACCCTTTCTCCAAGTTCCGCGTCGTCCACATTGCAACTTGCACCCTTCTGCAGGAGGCATGGAGGGCAATACTCATCTTGGTAGACTATGATTCGGCATTCGTAGCACATGACCGAACAAAGCTGGACGTTGTCCGCGACTAAAGTACATGCTGCACGACCAAGTGCCCCGTTTACGAATCCCCACTTACACAGTTTACACATTAATTTCCAGCTTTTTGGTTAACCTAAGTTACGGACACTCCCGGACAATGACTGATCCCCATTTGGGAGTCCGTTGTCCGAAACATTGGGTTTCTGATAACTCTTCAGTCCAATACCCTGGTTTTGCTTCACCTTCTAAGTTCAACATCGTGGGCGAGATAGCTCAGCGGTTAGAGCGCGAGCGTACTGACCGGAAGGTCCGTGGTTCGAACCCTGCCTCTGCCTCTCGACTTCCCCTGTCTAGGCTTGGGCAACCTGGCAGTATCCCAGCCCTCGTGCTTCCTTCGGGTGGCATGGCAGCTAGGCACCGAAAGGGTGCTACAGCTGAACGATTCAACATCGTGGCTTCAAACGTGGAGTCTGTACTTGAATCCCTTACTCACTGCACACAACATCACTACAGCTACCATATCGTTCTCGAATTTTACTTGCAAGCGTGGATGATGCCCATGGTTATCGAACCCGGACAAAAGACTTTCTACTCACACTACAGAGCCTGGTACCCTCGAAAACGTAACGGGCAAGCGGAGGTTAGAGTGATATCACTCACTTTTTCCTCTGTTTCTCGTCTGAATCAGACGTTTTGCCTGTTTACATACCAAGAACTGAAAAATTGGATGGTAACATTTGCTTGAAGCTGGGAGACATGTAAGGCTCACGCTTCTGGAGAAATAAGAACTGACTGGCTTTGTTTGTCACCCACCAGTTAGATGACCCCCTGCCTGCGGACAACTCTGTAGGCGGGTTCACTGGCTAAGTCACCAACTTACTGACGGGTTTCAACCCCGGCATACTGACTGCTCCTATCCAGGCTTGGACAACCTGGCAGTATCTCCCTTCGAGCAGTATGGCAGTTAGGCACCGAAAGGTTGTTACAGCGATTATTATTTCATTATTAAACCGGCTGCCAAGGCTGGCCATACGGATTATGGTCCGACACACTACATGAAGACAGTTGCCTTACCCCCTTGTTACGCATTCGTCTTCTAGGCTTTATCATAGTGTATCTTCATTTACCAGTGCATCACCAAGGGTAGCCATTTCCACGCATCGTCATCCCTGTAGCAATATGTTGGTGCCCGTGCAGGTGCTGATAACAGCACTCTCACCCCACTCACATTCCTGGTAAGTACAATTGTCAAAACATTGTGTGAATACATTAATAGCCTTATATCCGGTTTCTGAGAGCAAGGGAATGTCGGCAGCGATATGCCAAAACCTAGAAAAGTTGTCGTCGGTCGGTCCAAGTCCCATACAGACCATTTACCCTCGTTACAGTCCTCTTGAGAGCCGAAGCGTATCGTGAAATGCATACGCGGATAAGCAAAACACATCTACAGAAGCTCAGTATATATCGCACGCACTTGAAAAAGAGGCTGATACAAACGGAAGATTCCGCTGAACTTCAGCCGATTTCCCCGTTTATGACATGCTTCAAATGAATGTGCTGCACAAAAGCCACCCCAAGTTTCAGTTAGTGCAGTCTTCTGGATATCTCGGTATATTTTTGACGGAACACACTACTCTTGCGGCTGCTGAGCTGTCGAAGATTTTCCAGCAGCCAGGTGAGTAGTGTGCTGATTTAACAGAAAGGCCAGAAATAGTCTGAACACAGGCGTTCCTGTTTTCCGAGCTCCTTGGTCTTACAGGACAGCCAAACTAGAGACCTGAATCCCTGGTTTGAGATCAAGGCCGTCCCAGTTAAGTCTATGGAGGCCTTTGGCATGATGCGGTGCAGGGGGTGTAGTTGTCTTCTGGGAGCAATAGTTTTTCGGCGCACTAGAACTATGTCAGAATCCATAATACCCCTAGGTAGAGTGCCAGACTGCTGTGTTTAAACTTCCTGTTCAATAAAAACAACCAATCATCACCCTGTCCTCTTGTTTGCTTGCGGATGTAGTCAACTTCCTGATAACCTTGTCATCCCAAAGGGTCGTGAAACTAAGAAGCTTGACCTCTTTTCAATTTGGAAATGTACGGTTAGAAACGTTCCTTTTCAACTGGAAGAAGCGCCATCTATTGTCAATGTCTTATTTCGCTCCTCAGTCACATCCAAGGATTTTGCAGCCTTCGCGTCGTCGTAGGCATAATGAGCACAAAATTCTGAACCAATGAACGCAACCGAACATAAGAATTCGTCAACACAGTGACCGTCATTCGTACATCGAAGTACTCTTGAAGGTGCTCTTATCAACACACTGATCACAGCTTGTCGATCATCGATCGGATACAAAAATCTGGTGTGCAGTAAATAGCAGCTGACATTTCTCTCAGATAAAAAATTGACTCAGTAAATTGTTTCGATATCTTGAACATCTTTACACACGGAACGATCGGACTCACCCTCAATTTACTTGGTCGTATAAAAGAGGCACCTCGGTAAGCTTATCCTCAAGTTGCAGGACTTCCAAAACTTGGTGACATCCACATAATCAATCCATCACCGGCAACCTTCGTCTTCGTAACCGCAAGATCCTCCATCAGCGTAGTCATGTAGAGTGTTTCTTGCGCGGCCAAAATTACTTTTTTTCCCGAACCGACGACTCGTAACCATAAGTACTCCTCGGTACTGGACGCAGTAATTCCTCAACCTCCGTGATGAGACTACATGAAGAAAGAAGCAAATCTCTTCATGTTTTCAGCTTAAAACAATTTGTTTGCCAACGCAAGGAATTGCGAAACAGAACACCTTGGAGAAACCAGAATCTGCACTTCGTTGTTTTGTTGATACCTGCAGGAATGGAGTGATTTTCCCTTAGGTAAGAATTTTTTAATTTCAAGTGCATCCTCAAAAACCGAAGCGGTTTTTTTATGTCTTCGACGGGAGATGTACTTCAAGGTATGATCCAAAGTCACTGAGCAGTTAAGCTGTCGAAATTTAATTTGATGGTCAATTTTGCACACTATCTGTGCGCAGAAGTGGACAAAAATGATGAGGAGTTACGTCTGTTTGCCATTCAGCTTCCGAAATTGCGTCCCAATGTATATCACCGGTCGGAGCTGCGTTTGTTGGCTTGCCAGTTGTCCATTTTATAATGCCCATTACTGAATGTACGGACGAAAGAAGCTTTACACTGTAATCCAGTCGTGAGGCATGAGGCTTCCTGGTTCTTGAAATGGATATAATGTGGTCAAAAGTGCAGTTCATTCAGGAACCTTCCAGTGCATGAAGGATGAGTGACTCCTCCCTCAACCCCAGAGAAAATTCACAAGAGCTTCTGTTGATCCTTAGAGTAGACATGGTGGGGGGTTCATGCAAATACTGAATATCCAGGGAGTTTGGCCTCTTGATTCCCGACTCCGCTTCTGCGGTTTCGTATACCAGCTTCACCCAATTGGCATGAAGTTTGACTAGTTTGTTCTGGTGGAACTTTCAACTGGTTTGCCTTCAAACCCGTATTACATTCAGTGGATGTTTGTTTTGCCTCGAGGTTACACTTCTTGACAGTCTGTGTACACCGACAGACTGTTTGTTTGCTGCATGTTTCGTCAGACACGTGCTTGTGAAACATACAGTACATCCTGGTACAGTTTCTGTTCCACCAATATTTAGAGAAATGCCCACCTGCAGCTCAGCACAGCTCGGCACATTTGCCCCTGCATTGACAAAACCCCTCCTTTCGTCATCTTACACCTCTACATCTGTTCCACATGCTGTTTCCGTGTCGGGAAAACTGTCGCTATGCTTCGAAAATTGCGCTTAGAATTGTCTTGATGTCGAGCATTATGTTAATTGTGTTTGCTCAAGCGCCTCTTTGGCTTTAAGGTTTCTTGGATTCCTCAGTGCCATATTGTTAGCTTTTTCAAGGCGCACTGGATCATCATGCCAAAATCACAAGTGATCTGCATATGCATATATTTTTGGTAGCGGCTTCTGAGTCATCCCTCAAGCTTGTTCCACGCAATAGCATCAGCGTAGATTTAGCAGCGTCATTAGCAGGACTGCGTGCTCTACACCATTGCTTTGGTGGCTGGTGGCGTTCGATCATTCCCTTTTGTTCCATCTCCTTCGTCAAGCGGAGTTCATCGACGAAATGTGGTCTGAAGATCTCGATTAGCTTATTGTCCTAGAGAGTGAATTACTGTTTTTTCCTCATGAACTCAAGGCTTGTGTACGTTGAGGGAGGATGCACCCTCCTTCGTTCAGTCTAATTTTGTGGATCCCCTGGTCCGCGGATCGTGATCCATGGTGGAGTAGAATATAACACATGAGTCATCCAGTTGCACCATCTGGTTAAACACAATGCGTTTCACGCGTTTCATGCAAGATTTGCTGCGTTCCGGACGCTACGTTGCGCGTTTATTGGTATTCCAGGAAGCCATTCAAGCGTCTTTAGTGCAGCAAATGGCATTCAATTAGCATCTCATGGAATGGGTCTCAAACATCGTTATTCAGTCGTTAGGTATTGGCCCCAACCTAAGCAATCTGCCATTTGGTGCAGGCGCTGCAACGGTACTCAAGTTGCTAAAATGCCTCCACTTCGGCAGCCGAATTACGTGTCCCCCGAAGTCTGCCATTCTCGTTTTACTACCTGACAGGAAATGTCACGTTCAGTTGTCTGCCTTGATTGGTGGATCAGTCACGTGGAAATGTGTGCAGATAGATAAACACCATATTGATCCTTCGCTAGCATGATCCCTTTTTCTTAGGTAGTGTCTGTAAACCAGCTGTTTTCGCGAAATGCCTTCACGTGCACACTAATCTCGTTTTGATAGGAAACTTGACTGAATCCATCTGAATTTCTTGTTTATGGTGTTTCCTTCAATTGAATATGCTGCCCAAGGCCGCCTCGTGTTTGAGTTGGTACAGTATTTGAAATATCGCGATATGTTTGCCAGACGGCACGCACTACTTATAAGGCTAGACAGTGAACATGGTACCAGAGGAACCATGAGGGGGCTTTGTGTAGAACATTTGGTTGAAGCATGTCACAAGCAAATTATTCAGCTGGGATTCAACTGAGCATCCTGTGAAAACTGAATTGATGTGCAACTTAGTGTGCTCGGGCCTCAGTAAAACACAAGGTTGAAGGAAACTCGGAGACTGTGCCTACATGATGAGCTCAAGAACAGCGAAACCGGTCGTGGGCTGTTGAAGGATCTTCGGCAACTTGATGAGTAGTATGTTCATCCCAGCTCTCTTTTCATTTCCAGAAAGCACCGTTCGAGCTATGTGCAGACTGAAGATTTACCTCAGGAAGTGTCTGTTTACTTACATTGAACATGGGTGGTGAATAAGGTCCACGAAAAACTAATCTGGCAATATAGTCGGAATGTGAGGTTGATTATTGTTCGGTTTGCTATGGGTTGGAAGCTGTTGGCGTTTTAGTGTTTCGTGTGCAATGTTTGATGACACCGCCGTACATGGAAGTATCATTTTTGCTACATCGTCCCATCATGATTCCCACTGCTTAAATCTGTCTTGTTGTATGTCATGTGCGTGAGGATTTTTATTCATGCTCGCACAAAACCTGTCACTCCTACATCAGTCCACATCAGTGGATGCAGATGAGAGTGTATTCCACATCAGTGCTGTTTGGGAACATGGGTCTGTTTGACTCTAGTAAGCAAGTTTTGAACCTATTCTCGGAGATTGTCTTTCCCTTTGCGATATGTGAATTTGGGTTCTCCTTCTAGCAGCTTGTCTAGCAAGACAGATAACATTGCATTCATAGTAAACTGGTTTTCAGTAAAATCCGAAAAGAATTGTACCTGTCTCCCAATCCACCGGTGCAATCGATTACAAGCGGAATGTCATCAGAGATGAACTGATTTCTGGGAACACAGTGGTGCATCAGCAAGAGGAAACTAGACATTTGCTGATTAGCGGTGCAATTATGCCACCAGACTATTGTCAGCCACAGTCCAAAAATTGCGGAATCTGGGTCAGCACATCTGGCGGAGTCAAGTTTTGGGCTTATTCAAGTGTTCAGCACAGGGATGTTTACCCCACACATCAGTTGGGCGGGGTCCTTTTCGTCGCAAAATCCATTAGTTCGAAATAATTGGCAAGTACTAGACCGCCCCATCACGTTACCGAGCCACCGAGGAGATACCTGGGCCTATCTTCACTGGTATAATCTGGAGACCATAGATGTTTCCGTAACATGGTCATTATCGTGAGTGAAGTGATGCGCCATCGGTTATTTTCAGGCTTTTTATGGACTGTACTTCAGAGTACTGAGCATTGGACAGAATTTGTGTGGCGTAGTCTATTGGAACGTCTGAAAAAATACGGGAAATTTGGCTCTGAATTCGCGGGACGCTGACCCCACTGATTCCGAGGCACGGGTTATGCAGGAAGAAATCGAAGCACTGAATGGATCTCCTGGGTGTTGTTAAAAATTTCAGCACAATCAGATGAAGTCGAAACGTTTCGAAAACAACTCAAGGCGATTGCCAACAGTGTAAACCATACCGCATGCGAAAACATGGTGAAAGTATGACTACCTGGCGCTGCTGCGATCGTCACTGGCGCTCAAACCTTCCTGGGGATTGTGCTAAGGCAAACGAAAGTTAGAGTGCCAAAAGTGATGGAATGTGGCATAATCTCGCGGAAGAAATGGCGTACTGCACACCCGTTTGCTCAACGTAATATCCACTACAGCATTCAGAAACATCATCGAAGGGGCCTGCCTCTGTCCATTTACTAAGATTGACTTGGCAGAATATTGGAAAACCTGTTGATAGCGCGAAAGATGTGCTGGCAGGCGATCCACACATCACTGGATGGTCTTCATCCAACATGAAGTTCAGCAGTGGAAGTGGATGGCAAACTGGAACCGTCGCTCCTCGCCTGAACAGACTTATCGATTTCTTCATATGAAATGCACTAAGCTGAATCCTCAAAACATTTGTTTTGTGTCATCATTATCTCTTGTCAATTGTAACGGGCAATAATTCTATGCTCATGTTCTCCTTATGAAGAAAATTGTTCATGCTGTAGAAATCCACTCTCCTTATAAGACACGAAAAGCTCATGCATGTGTAAAAACAGGCGAAAGAATGTACTGTATTGGATCTACTCTTGCTATGATACCCAGTAATGCGAGTGGGCTGTCGAAAGGTCTTCAGCAACTTTGTGAGTAGTTTGCTTCGTCCAGACGATAGCTGGAAATGTTTTTGAACTACTTAGGCATTATTCAGGTGTGTTTTCATTGGGATGCGAAAAGCGGATCCGTTATTGGAGTGAAATAGGTCGCAAATAGCCTACGGGCATCTTGGAAAATTTAAGCATGGTCGCTACAGTGCAGCAGTTGCTCTGGGGAGTTTTGCAACAGTTCTACTATTATGTATGGACATAACACGCTACCCATAAGATTGCTGAAAACTCTTCGAAAAACATCATAAATGAGAGATTCAGCTGCAATTCATGTCAGTCTACCGTGAAAGCCGAGTTGGTGTACAAATGAGTGTATTTGTTGAGGTCCTATTATAATTTTCACACATACCCTGTAATTGTAGTGGATGAACGTGTGTAACTGATATGGTGAGGATTCGATTTTAACTGCCTGGTAAGAAAACGCGGGAACTCAATCAATGAGCATCATGCCAATAATTAGACGGGATCGACCGAAGACATTCCTTGAAGGGGGTTATCCCTGCAGAGAAGCATGCTCTAACCGGACATCAAACTATACGCCGAAAATGAAAAATTCCGCACTAGCTCCAGGAAACAGTTGATCCTCTAGGATGACACACAATGTCACGTAAATCACTGAACAGAGAAAGCTCTTAATCATGAAAAATCGTCTCTAGGCGCAATAGGACGTCTGCTATCGGTTTTATGCAGCAGAAACGTCCGTATTGGTTACCAGGGCTGACCGGTTTTATAGAAATAATCAGGGTATTGAGATCTGAGGATGGGTAAACCTGAAAGATATTCTTTTACCTAAAATGCCCGGTGACGCACCTGGACCCTTTTTGAAAATATATTTATTAGTGATTAACCTCCAAAATTTTGGTTAGATGAATCAATGGATTTTCGCACAGTAAGCCACAACAACCGGAGTTTGTCATATGACACGGCCTGTTCCTCTCCCCCACTATACATTGAACAAAAGCATGGGAAATCTCAACAAGTTTCTCATGTATTCCTGCATGTGCTAAACATGACAAAAGAACATACCGGCTTTCCCACCGAACCGCGAGAAAAGAAAAGTTCAGTGGAGTATAGCATTTTCGTACGCCGCAACTTCCGTGGTAAAAGAGAGTAGGCATCAGACGCACGTACTTATCAGTCTCTTGCGTAGCACTAGATTGCTAGTTTTTGTCACAAACTGATCCTTGAGAACTCGCAATACTGAAATTCTCACAGTGGAACTCTTTCTCAAGTTCGCGACAATAAACCTCCATTTTTTAATGAAATCAACCCATTCCACGAGCTGCAAAAATACTTCACAGCATGGCCCCTCTCAGAGATCAAACCTTTATACTGATTATCATCATGGAGTCCGTCAAGCCCCTGCCATTACCTCTGCAGAGCCAGCGCGTTGGTTTCTGACAGCAAAGACAATGTAAATTTGTCCTCGCGTCACGAACTACCTTTTTCCTATCCTAAAGTTTGAATACTAACTACAGAACTTGTAAATATTCCGACCAGGGAATGCAAATGTCTAACAAGTCTGAATGGAAAAGCGCCATTAGGAGATTCAATCACGTGAGCTAAGCCGTGGTACTGAAGATGAATGACTGTATCTTGTAAGCTAATAGCAGCTGATCGGCCATTGGTTGCCGAATCGCATAGTGTCCAGCCACAGGAAGGTCATGGGCTTGAATCACCCTTAAGACACTTGAGATGTGTGCTGCTGATGAGTTCCAATGAAAGCTAAACATGAGCATACTGCTTCTCAGGTTTTCAGCGTAGAATGACCTCACTCGAAGAGCGAAAATTCAGCTGTCTCAGCACCTCGCTGTTTACATGCACAGGCTAACATGGACAGGCGCGGAGCTGCAACACCATTTATCGCGCACATCCAAATGGAATTACCACCCCTGGTTAGCCACTTCGGTGTCATTCTAAATGAACTTTACCATGCTATCATTACTTTGTTGCTGTATGCGTCTTACCGTTCAACCGTGCATTCGTCTCCTTACATAAAGGTCTCCCAAAAGCCGAGCGACAGACCGGTGGAAACTTACAAAGTCTTCCTGAAAGAGTCTTGGCAAGCGAAGAAATGGTAAACACCGTGTTACCCCACGTAGGTTATTACATTTGACAGGGCAAACTACCGCGTCCTACTCACCAAGTTCTATGTAGGATTTCCAGCGTCACAGTGGATCGATATGGCGTATAGGCTCAGGCACGATCGATTCGACCACTGATGCGCCGAACACTCTATGAGGTTGGATAGCCTGACAACGTTTCACCATTAGCTTCACTGTGAATGACACAATAACGAAATGGTTGTTTTCTATGAACAGACTTTGGTTTCCGACAACTACTTTCATTTTCACACGAATTACGTCTTGATAGGAGACTCAAATGAATCCAGCTGCATCCCTCGTTTATAATGATCTACTTCAACTGAATGTGTCATATCAGGCCGCCTCATGTTTCGATTAAAATTATATTCGAGATGTCGTAATACGCTGTCTTCAAGACGTAACCCACTACTCCTAGGGTTGCTGAAAACTCTTCGACAGCCCACGACCGGTTTCACCCTTCTTCAGGTAGGCGCAGTCCCAGAATTTTTGTCAACAGTTGACAAAAACGGTGTTACCGTTGAGAACCCTATAATTTATACAAAATCCCTATTGAAATCTACACTATCTTCCAGGTGCTTGAAATTCTACCCGCTGCCTTGCACAGGATTGATTTTTTATTTCATTGCAAGCTCTGTGGGCGTATTTTTCACTTCTTTATAAAAACCACTCGTAGACTTCGGTGTTGGTGTCCTCAGACGCATTAGTTATGAGAACGATGTTTACGTTTTCCCGGTGCCAGGAACTTTCGGAATCCACTGCTGAATCCTTTCCTTCGAAAGTACTGGGTTCCACTGAGTTCAGATCAGATGACCACAGAACCAGTTGTTTATCATTCATTCCTTCTACTCAATCACCCTTGGTTTTCCTTTGTGAGAGGAAATCGTTTCCGCGGTTACCGAAGTGGAGTGAGATATGGAGATATGGGTACACTTGGTCTTTTGTGTGAATTCTCTAGGTTAGTAGGGAAACTGGCCACTGATCTCGATGTATAAGGTGGA
Organism: Clonorchis sinensis; assembly: GCA_003604175.2. Lineage (NCBI taxonomy): Eukaryota > Metazoa > Platyhelminthes > Trematoda > Opisthorchiida > Opisthorchiidae > Clonorchis > Clonorchis sinensis. The sequence continues at coordinate 26,458,334 of CM030369.1, forward strand.
TAAACGGGTACCAATGGCTCTGTTACTCTAAACTCCCTTAGGATGGTTTTGTGGCTTTAGGACACCGTATTTCACAGATGTTGAACGGACGCAGACAATCGTGACGGATATTCACCATTGGCTGTCCTATCAACATACCTACAGGGTAGCTGCGCCAGTTGCGAAGCAGCTTCACGAATGTTCCGTTTCCCAAGCGGTTAAATTCCGTTCTTTTTTTCTTTCGTAACACTCTACCTCCAGCAAGATGCGATATCATATGAAGAAACGGCCGTCAATCTAATGCTACACTCAAGCACCAGAGTGGATCTCTTCGGGAAGAGACCACTTCCTCGAAAAGGCCAAAACAGCGTTCTGTTTTAGTCACATCAATAATGATATATCGTCCTTAACCTGGAAGATGTTGGTACTGTGTGTTAGATCGAGGGTGGGACACTCAATCCATGGTGTCAGAATCAGAATGCTCAGAAAACGAATCCACCAAACCGCCTGAGTTGTGAGAATGGTGGAATTTCTTGAGACATTGAGTTTGTCCTTCACCCTTGTTATTAGCATTGCTAAACCAGCAAGACCTGCATTGGTGCTATTCCCCGTGTTACTGGCCTTTTCGGTTACCTTGGCTATGTGAATAGTGGTGTAGCATTTGGAACCTTTTTGATCATCATCCAGCGATAATCTCAGCTTGTTGTACTTCTCAGTTTTCGTGAGTAACATTCATAAATTTATCGAACACCAATAGCCTTACTAGTTACGAGCTTAGTCTGACGGACCAATGACTGGGTTTGACTTGTTTAGTCGTTTTCCATCCGGAAGGAGCTGGCCAGAATTGGTCTCTTATTAAAGGCGTGTTCTTGTGTGTGTGTGTGTGGCACTCTGTATGAATTTGATGGTACGAAAAGGTTTACCGGAGTTGGTCTAGGGAGTAACGAGGTGCAGAAGGAATAAATACAAAGTTTTTAGTCACCGATTTGGTCCCTGATCTTATGTTGCTAAACCTACGAACAAACTAAACCACTCGCGTAACCTAAAGAAGCGCATTACTCGTCTACTGGTCTGTGCTAGGTACGCACTTTGAAGAAAGTACAGGCAATGGGTCAGGCAGAGAACTTTTCACAGCCTCATCTGAGAAAAGTCTTGACGAAAATAATTCTCGAATGTGGTCCATGGTTCGAGCTGACAGGTAGTTTCTCACGTGACCTGAAATTCAAGAAGACAACCAGGAGTCTTTACGTTTTACGGTAACCCATATTTCTATCTTCTGCTGGCAATCAGCTGTTCATTACGGATGTGAAACTATCTGCAATTCGCCTATATTAAAGAGGTAGACCAAAAAACAGATAAAACGCTTCCATCGATCTAGTCTGTATGAGAAGTGAACGCTTGTAAAATGAATAAATTCTGACCATTCAGCGAGAACCCTCACGAACCGAACAGGTATATATTCTTACAGGAACAGTTGAAAAACGTTCAGTTTGTTTGTCCATGTTTCGGAAATACACACTCTCAGGATGTTTCACCAAAAATGTATGGGTGCAATGCACCGACGGCCGTCGGGAACCACGTCTTAAAATGAGTCACTAAATAGCGATATGAAAACCAACTCGTCTTGTCCATCAAAAAACGACCCCGAATAAATGAAATCGTCACTTGGGCGGAATTTCCGCAAAATTGTTTGTGTTATAAAGGATTCGAATACATCTTCTCAAACATTCCTTCTCGCATTCCATCGTTTAGTCGGTCTGGTCGTCAGTATGTGATCATCTGTAAAATATGCGCAGCTTGGTTGACACGTAATTTTTCATTACAGTAATGATTAACGACCGAGTTCGACGACATACGCTGGCTAAGTGGGGGAGATCTTAACTCTTTTGACCCATATGTCCCTCGCTACTTTTTTCATCGCCTGTTTGTGTTTCTCGTCCCTAAATTCTAGATACCACGTAACTAGAACAGGGAGGCAATCAGAGCAACGACCATGCTTCCCCCAGGGTCCCAGAACCCGTGGGGTAGCGCCGCCGTTGGAGGGACTACTGGGAACGCATTCCTGTCCAGTAACCGACCAGTCATTGCGGACCTGGCTTTGGCTGCCCTGAAAGAACGTGGTGAAGTTCAGAAAAAGCGAATATGTCCTCAGTTCCGGACTGATCGATCACTGTTTTTTATGACCAAGAAAAATCCTATTCGAAGAATATGCATCAATATTGTGGACGCCAAGTATCCTTTTCGTGGTTGTTATTCTTTCGCTACCGATTTTTACTCAGTTTTTATAAAAATTGCTTCCATCAGACAGTTGGTTCATCAACTCAGTTCGTTGAGAGTCACTGACTTAGCAAGGTAAAACTGGAACGTTTGCTTCATACGGTAAACCATCAATAGTTGTGGCCTAGCCGCGTTTTCTGACCTTGGGATGTGGATGTTTTTGACGTTTGGCATTTTTACGGGAACAGCTTGATAAAAACGCAATTTTGGTCACCACAGTGACAAACTATTTGCCCTTTTGTGCCAAATACATTTTATTAGCGCTCTACTTGCAGCTGAAGCGCATACGTGCTTAACAATGCAGCAAACGATGGGCAACTTCTCTACGAAGCGATTTATTCGACACAACTGTTTTGGTTGCTGTGGATGTCGCCTGCCAAAAAATTTCCCAACCTAGCCACATTGCCACGCGCTCGATCAATGCAACCGGTGATCTAGATTCGTTACACACGCTCTGACCTAAACTGGGAAGCCATGGCTACCGATCGATGTGTGGCAGCCGTGGCGCGTGGCTGTCTGTGCCAATCAGAATATGCGGTCGTCTCTTGCTCTGCACGCTTCGCACGCCCAACGTATTTCAGTGGGTAAACCAACCTTCTGGTACGCGGGCTTGCGTGCGTACGCACGCGCTTACATCATCGCTGTTGTGCTGTTGTGGATGACGGGAAAAAGCTAATAGACCTTGTGCGGCTGTGCTATGCCGTCTGCCTTTAGCGCACCCATGTGTGCCTCCCCATCACGCTTACCTAGTGCGGCATGTGTACTGGTGCGTGTGGCGACTGAGTGCGTTGTGTACACGTGCAGGACACGCGTGAAAGACAGCCATTGGGACGTCATCGCTGTAGTCAAATCCGGTGTCAAATGACCGACTACACTGCGTCCATTCAAGCTATTCTCCGGATCATAATATCCATTCAGTAACCATATTCCGACCAGTTGTTTTTAACAGCTTTTGGTTTCGGTCCGTATCTCACTCCTGGTCAATGTCACAACAGAGAATAGTAGCTAGTAGCGGTTGACGTACGCTCGCAGTTGTAGCCTTTGATCGTCAGGGTAGAAAATTCGTTGTCATCGATACTTCAGCCTGGGGGGTTCGAGTCTCGAGCAATTCCCTCTCGGTCGTTCCGAGCAGACTGAATCCTGGGAGAATAGCACCGGTTTCACACTAATAGACTTAAAGTGAATAGGTGATTGTTATCAAGTGGTATGCTACAATTCTGTGATAGTTCTCCATGGGAAGATAAAACATGGTTTCAGTTTCAGTCACCATCTGATTTCGTCATTCGTATCGACAGTCAGTCGTGGCAATGACGGGACATTCAGTGTCCATCATCTTCCCTATCCTTTCTCGTCTCTCTTAATGTTTGCTCCTCATGACCAGTTACCTGACCATCTGTTGATCAGTGTTGACACCAGTTAAACCAATAGACACCTATGCATAGATGGGAGACCACGGACAGTTTTCGCCGAAGATGGTTCTACATGAAGCCATCGACGTGGGAGCGAGATTGGCGAGACAATATGGTGTTTGCAGCCGACCTAAAAAGGATGGCATAGCATAGGACACCTGTAACAGTTACTGATTTACAATCGACACACCATGTCATCCAGTTTCTTGAAATTTCAGTGTAATATCGCACAACACAGCGCCACGCAGATGTTCCGAGGAGCTGTCCATTAACGAACCATCATTTTGGTGGTGGATAACTTTGCGATGTGTCCATTAACCTCATGGTTATCAATGTTATCGTTCTTAGGATAAGAGGGTCAAACTGATATTGATTAGAAGACTGAAAAAACTTACCTTTGCTCCTAGGTATTTGCGTTTAGTGTTTGTGCTCACACCGCAGACAGCTCTCCGTACAAACCGTCTTGTCTAATGGCGATCTAGAGTCCCGCTACTGTAGGTAAGTCAGCAACCTCTTAGATCTTCGTTCTATGCTAGCACAGTTGACATCGAATTCCCGCCCACCTTACAAGGTGGCTGTTTGATATTGAGAGGTGATGTTTCCAAGCGGCCAGAATTCGTTGGATGTTGATCAGGTGGCTGTTGATCTATTCGCCGAGCTTGACAATTGACTTCCAAACGTTTCGTCACCATACGAGGAGAGATCATCAGTGCGCACCCAACTGCGCACTCATCCGAGCTACCAATATTTCAAAACATTGCGAGAACTCGTTTTTTCGCCAGCTTGTGATTTGCTTTCCTGGCCGTTTTGTCCGTCGGATCTCGAATTATTTTAAGGAATATCAATTTGTCCTATTACCTGACCAACGGCAATTAATAAACTCATTGGGTACCAAAAGAAAGTAAGTTACATACAAAATAAAACATTTTGCGTGGTCAAGTGCGTCTTTTCCTGAGAAGCTTTCCCCTGAGGAATCAAAACAGCGATGTAAGCAAGCGTGTTTGGACGATAAGGCTTTACCTTGTTCAAATGCGCAATTTAGCCACGCTGCTGATCAGCCGTCCACTGTTTAGTGTTCAAACAGGCTGTAGCTGAGAAAAAACCGACACCACTAACATAAACCTCATGACTTTTCCCATTGCGATCTCTAGGGCAAGTTTCTAGTGCCCAATTCAAGGCTTACAGTCACTGGCATTGTTGGTCTGACAACTGATTAGCGTTTTTTAACTACCCAGAATTTTTCTGGGTAGGTTCTATTTGTAACAGCCTTTTATGTGTTCCCGTGAACGTGCTCGGCGTCCTTTTGACTCATTCATTTTCTTCGGTGTGTGTGTGTGTGCGTGTAAGACATGTAGAAGCCTATCGACGATGCATGCGTGCCGCACGAGTCCACTGCTACCCCTTAACCCAAATGTTTGTTATCTTTCCAGGCCCTTTGACTATTTTATTCTGGTAGCTATCCTTTGTAATTGTCTTGCCCTGGCATTTAACCATCCCTATCCGAATGACGATTCCAACGCAGTAAATCAAGTTTTGGTGAGTCTATTTCGGTGCTTGTTTCTTGTTGATACGATGGTAACTGAATGACAAATCTAGTGGTAACACACTACTCATGAGGTTACTGAAAACTGTTTGACATGAGGCAGCCTGGTGTAGCACATTCAGTTGAAGCGGGCCTTCTTAAAAAAAGAGATTCAGCTGGATTCAGCTGGGTCACTTGTCAAGACCAAATTTGTGTGCAAAAGAGAGTATTTTTCGGAATCGCAGGTCGTTTTCATTCGAGGTTAGCTCAGGTGAATTCGGTCCATGTTAGATTTCCTCCTTACTCAATGTTGGCTCTAGAATGATGAATTTTGTGTCTGTTTCATTGCGGAATCCAACATACAAACGACCGTGAAACATCATTTCTCGTCGATAAATCAACATGAGGAACAAACAACCTCCTGGCGGTCTAGTCTGCGCTAATCCAGTTTGTCGACACTTCATTCATGATATTCAGCAAATTACAAAACACGCCTGTTCAGGGTTGCACGAGTTGGCGAAATACACTAATTCGCAAAGTACAGTCGTGTTATCGATAGACTTAGTGGGATTTTTATTTTATGGTATCCTTCAACTGAGTGCGCTGCACAAAGGCACCTTCATAGTTTAGTTGGGGACCAACGTACTCCTCATAAGGTTGCTGAACAGCATAAAGGAAAGCTTCATTGACGCCAATGTAAGTTACAGTTGAGTGCGATCCGCCAAATGCCTACAATTTTGTGTTAGAGTAGAACGACGTAGGGGTGACGGAGGTGACAGGGTCATAGGCCAACCCGATGAGAAGGGCAAAACCGGTAGTGGGCTGTCAAAGGATTTTTAGTAGCCTAGTTTTCTTTCAAAAAATAGCTACAAAACTTCAGTCAAACTTTGAAAAGTTTGGAAATCATTATTACTAGAAGGTGTGGACACCAACTAGTGACTCCTTGACATAATACACTACTTATGAGATTATTAAGAACTCTTTGGCAGCACACGACCGGTACCATCCTTCTCGGGGCCCATCGACCGGTCCTACTACCCGAGTTTTCATCTCCTTTAGGTCCTTCTTGAACACAAGTGATATGCAACTGGCAGAATGCACTTATTTGCATTTGACTCAGCCGATTCCCTCATTTATATTGGGAAGAATATCATAACCTGGGGGTTCTGCTGTTAAAGATAACTTAATTTGCAACTGAGTGCTTTTCTCCAACGACTGTTAGTCTATTCCACTCGTATGAGTACAACTGTACTTATAGACGTAGTTAGATGCGATAAAAATCTGCAAGCTGTCCTTTGTAGGTGGTAGTAGTTCGTGTGTGTGCTTTTTTCGGTCAGCGACAGGTAACGTATTTTTGGCCACGTTTTTCAAGTGTTGGTTTATCTTAGTTTGACTGTCACCCACCATGAATGCCAGCAGAGTGCATTCTTTTTTCTTGGATATAAGGAGAACGCTTTGTCTAGCATCGGTTCAGACTGGGTTCGAAGTTTCCGCTACGTGCCTCTACCCGCCAAATTACTTCAGGAAAGCTCGGAAAATGGTCGTACTACAACGTCTAAAGTACGCTACTGTGAAGTTGTCAAATGGAGCATAGGTCCTGATGGGTGGTTGAGTTGCTCGCTGGTTTTGATGACATCCTTACAAACGTCCCCGCACCAGCTTGGACCATACCAAGTGTACCTTAAAGTGATGTCCCTATAAGGTGTCCTAAACACCATAGGAAACACTGCAGCCTAGTATTGCTGTGTATCGATTTGACATCTGACCAAAGTCATTCCCATAGCAAGTTCGTGCAGTTTCTGAGGACACAAATCAATGGTTGCGATGACTGCAATTCGACTGCATATCTTCATCTCCAGCCTGAATGAAACTCAGTGAACCTAAGTTTCTCAAGTGTCTGGTATGCAGATAGCACAGAGAAATCACCTGTTGCATGGCACACCGGGTGTTTCGCCGTAAACCTTCAGGTGTACACTGCAGAACAATACCAGATAAATAAAACAGAACATGAGCCTTTGGCATTGGGAAACACGTCGTTGACGAAGTTAGTTTCAACAACATGACCGATTCCTTATGTTCACACAGTTCTGAGTTCCATCTTCTGCAAGCAATGGATTCAACAAATTACAACACTCTACCATTTGTGGTCCTGTACACGATATGGAAAGTAGCTTTCGGATCGGCACAATGCCCAGTTTCAAGTAGATGATGGGCTATCGATGAAGCCGGTATTAACCGTGCACTTGCCTCCTGGTTTGAAGTCGTATTTGAGCGTGGTGGGGCGAAGCGTTCCACATGTGTCTCGCTTGTCTAAATCGAGGTTCCCTGTCAGTTCTCCTAAGGACGGTGACCCAGTTTCCACACGTAAAAAGGCAAACGAGACTGAAGATAGCATACCGAGGTGGTGGGAGTCCGACTGTAGAGGTAAATGATCAAATGTTTGGGAGCGTAGTGGGCGCATTAAATGGCTGAGGTTAAACAGTACTCGACAAGCTCACCGAGGCCGCTTCCCCCGAATATCAAATTCAATGAAACTTCTATTCTTGGAGCGGAACAAATCCATGCACTCCTTGGGTAAACTATGCTGGTTTTTCTTCGTAAATTTTGGTGGGTATACCTTTTTTTGTCCAACATTCGTTGGTCTTCTCCGAACAGAGCACTATGATTTCCAGCAGCCGATTTCTCTGTCCTACATATGACCATCGTCAGTTTTACATCCAAAGCATCCGTGAGATGCCTTCCTCCTTAGATGATAGACATCTCCCTTATCTAGATGTTGAGGTTGCTATCCTGGGCAGGATAAGAGGCAGTATTACACACGGTCGAAACTGCCATCTACGTAGGTGTGCAACATCTTACTTGGTCCTACGCCCTAGTCCCGACATTCCTTTATTTGTCCAATTCATGTACATATCTTCACGTAAACTCCTTCCACTGACGACCTATTGTTCAACTGTCAGCGGAACATTATGCCATATGACAAACTGTATGTATGTTTTTGCTTCCCGCTGATATACGTCGCTGCTTCGGCAAGTCTGTAAAACAAACCCGCGGTTACGGTAAATACGTTAGCGCAGGCAAATGGTATGAAATTGGGACAACCTATTTAGTTGTGTATGTTTGACCCGTTTGTTTCCCTCACACCAACGGCGCGATCGATCGGCTGGGCAGTAAATGATAGGTTGGGTGTTTCATGGTGCATCCCCACCAAGGGGACTGTTGCGACATATCGCCTTATCTATAACGTTTCGACGGATTCCATGAAGTGGTCGTAGATATCAGTGTAAATCAGCCACACATGTTTATCGATTGACTTAATCGCCTTTCAATGAGGGGTATCTGTACAGAAGTTGGAGGAAAGGTAGAACTATGTAGGTTATCCGTTTGTGTTCTTCGCTCACCTCGAACTCACTCCAGTTGGAAGCAGCGCTATGCCAAATGTAGTGAAATTTGACAACCGCCGTTAAACGAACAAGGTTCGTTTAGCGGTGTGGGCTGAAAAACGGAGTATTGTTCGGTATAAACCTATGAAAATACTCGATCGATGAATGTTTTCATCACTGGTTCAGTGAAGAAATTTATCGCCCACAAATCAACTGCCTTTCGATCTTTTTCTCCGATGTTTAGATGTAGTAGAACATACAGCATAACTTCTTTATCGTGGAAGGATATTCAGCGGATTCCAGAACATCTCCTTACCCCAGTTATTTTCTTTTCCATGGCAGAAACTGTATCACACACTGTATAAACGCTGTTAACACGCTGTATACCTGCCTCCACACCCAGGTGATTCAGACACAGAGTTCTGCTTGTGCTCATAAACCTAAGACGATCGCACCTAGTCAGGAAACCTTCCATCCCAACCAGTTAGATCATCTTCCTTAGAGTGTAGTCGCCTCTCGATTGGTGGTCTACAATATCTTTTCCAGTATGCCGTTTGATTTGTTGAATTCACCGTTGACTGATGAGGCCGGCAGCGATGTACTCGTTCTGTGCTCATGGTGTTGTTCGATTGTGCCCAGGTGTTTGAGTAGGTCATCAGGCACGTTTTGTTTAGAGAAGAGATGGTGATGAGGTCCACATGTGACTATTGCCTGTTGAGTCGATGTTTTCAGCACCGGTTCCCGTCTAACTTCACTTCATTCTTCATCCTTACCCTCCCTCATAACAGGAAAAAGTTGAACTCGCCTTTGTAATTATTTTTACTACGGAATCCGCATTGAAAATTATCGCCTATGGTTTCATCCTTCACCCTGGAGCCTACCTCCGCACATTTTGGAACATCCTGGACTTTTCTATTGTTCTCGTCGGGTAAGTTTTGTCTCGAATCAACTGTTGCAATTGCACCACACTCAAAATACTGTTTTTCAGATGGCAAGAAGTGTCCTATGTCCAAGTTAGGGATATCTAGATCAGTTCAGTAAAAACGCTTTCACTGGTCTATATTTGGAGTGTTATTCGAATTAGCGTTTCCCAAGAACTAAAAAAACAAATCAGTTTACAATCCTCCTCTATGTTTTCGGCTGTTCCAGTATGCACCCAGTTCACTAGGCCTTCCCGTTAGGTTCTTACCCTTTTTTCAAAAACGGAAGCAATAAGATGGTGTTACAACAGATCCCCAGTGGCAGTACACAGGCGTCTATACAAAAAACGCCACTTTTATGCTAGGCCACATTTCTCCGCATAACGAGGCCTTCTTTTACATCCAACTTTTCAAAATGTTTCATCAGGAGCGCATGATTTAGTTCCTTTTGTAATCTGCTCACTGGTACAAGGCGGAAATTGAATTGGCGTTATCCACAGCAATGTTGTTTTGACTGTCCCCCTTGACCAGTTTTCCTAGGTGGCTATTCCCACACCTACATTTTTGTGACATCTCCCCTTGTTATCAGTCTGACTTTGCTGATAGGTGGTTCGTAAGAACCGGTGGCTGAAATCACATCAGAGCCGACGAGAATAAAACAACTTGAGTTCAAGAGAACAAATAAAAGTGGTTACCAGCACCCAGATATCACAGATATGGATCGCACTGGTGCATACGGTCGGTAATTTGGGATGCTTCATTGGTTAGGGCGCGATGTTCATGGTTCAAACCCTACCCCAGAATGTCGACTGCTCCTGTCCAGGCTTGAGAAGCTTAGCAGCACGTCAGCCATTCCTTCTGGTGGCGCGCGGCAGCTAGGCAAAGAAAGGATGTTGCAGTTGAACGACCATTATTACTATTATAATCATTATTATGTGATCAGTGTGACGAAAGGAGACTGGTTTGAGTTACGGGGTGGAGGAAACCGATGAAAAATTGTTTGCAGAATACCCAAGCGACGAAAGACAAAAGAGACGTCGTGGCGAGTGAACGTCAGCGTTGTTTGAGCAGTCTCTACCCAAAATAGTGTTCAAGTGACACAATCAAAGCATACGCATCATCCCGAACACAGTTGGATGCTTTGAATGAAACGCAAGTGAAAAGAATGCGTTTGTATCCCTATTCTTCTTGTCGGATGCTGGACAATCTCTACTGTGGGAGTGGCTCAGCTCTTCAGTGTTCGACTGAACGTTCTGAGTGTTCAAGAGGCTTTGTAATGTGAGACCAGTTTGTTTCTCGGTTCACCTATGGAATGATTTTTCTGTGATCACTCAGCAGACAAGAAAACAGAAACGTATGCGTCTCATGGTTTTCATCTTGTCATCGTTTTGACCTGACCAATCGCTAGTAACAATACATGTTACTCTGGAGTAGGTGAAATAGACCTTTTTTTGGCCCGATTGCAGCATTTGTCCACAGGACTGTTTGAGTCAAATCGTTGTCCCGGGTGAATGCTCGTGGTTCATCCATGTTTGCTCTTTACCGGACATTTATGAATCACTGTGAAATCACCAGTCGCAAGAAAACAGTTTCCCTAATCGCTCTTTTCTGGGCCAGGGCCAAGAAATCCTCTGATTATTTGGTTATTTCTAAGTTCGAAGGTGGCTAGTAGACTCTTGAGTGAACTTAATTGTCCTTCTCCATCGATACTGATGGTTCGTTCCTTATTACCTCACGGAAATCAGGTTTCGTCACAAGAATTCCTCCGGGAAAACGAGTTCTACTCTGTCCACCTCACCACTAATGCATTCAAAAATTCCTCCGTTTTTCTCTTTAGACTGTCCTCCAAAGTACTGGAAGGAACCAGCGCGGATGTCAAGGCACTTCGAGCCTTTCGTGTCTTGCGACCGCTGCGTCTATTGTCAGGGCTACCAAGTATGTTCTACGTAGAATTTACCTAGAAAATATTATGCGTGTACGAGCGAGTTTTTATTAGTTAAACTGATGATTGCTTCCCTTCGAAGTCTGTCTTTCTGTTTTGTCGTATAGTTGTTTTTAGATACGATTTTTTTTCTGTTGAAACGATTTTAGCTACGCAGTGTTCCGGTGAACTTGTGACCGTTTATTAGACAGATTACGACTAAGAGGCGTGACCGTGAAATACTTCTGGTATGGATAGCCTCCTTATTGATCGGTCTCTTGATATTGATCTAGACGTGATCGAATCAATTTTGGAGTTTCACAGATGAGTGAAGCCAATAGCCCACGTTTGTACACCTTCCAGATTATCAAAACGGTTTTTGAGGATTCGAGGTTTTGTCCTTGACTTCCAGATGTAAACTATGAGTATACGTTTGATTAAGAATATCATAAATAGGAGATATAGCTGGGTATCAGGTGAGTCTCCCATCAAAGACAAATTGCTATGTAAATGAGTGTATGAATCGAATTTCGTGTAAATTGTGTCCAAGTAGAACATAAGGCTGACGGAAACTCGGGGACTGCACCTACCTAGTGAGCACCCCCCCTCCCCGAAAGAGCAAAGCCGATCACGAGCTGTCGAAGAGTTGTCAGCTGTCATATGTGCAATGTATTATGTCTATACGAGTATACATTTGTGTTCAATTTTTTTAAGTACGTTTCAGTTTGATGTTATTATTTGGCGGTTTTGGATTTTTATTCAAGATTTCATTCAGAAAGCCAATTAACTCTGTGTTGAAAGCCGATACAATTTGTATAGTTGTCTCCTACTTGTGGATACTCATCAGAGGTGTATATGCCACCAGTCTTTAGGAAATGCTAACGCTGGTTTGCGGTCGGACACCATACCGTTCGGCCACCAGTGGATGATCGGCAGTGCGATTAAGTCGCACGTAGGCAGGATATAGGGCCACTCAACCGTTCAGCTACGGAATTCGCATTATATTGTCGCATGTTGACCAGTTGCTCGAGCGACGACTTATAACATTTCCCCACACTACTATCAGACTTTTGGAGAAAGTGGGTGACGTTTTGACTGACCAACCTGGAGCCATCAGTCAGACTGAAATTCCCTATTTGCGCATTGTCCCCCCCCCCCGAGGTGATGGGCTGCTACATCTAAAGAGCACCTCGGTACTATTACTCGGATCAGTTTATGCAAACTGCAAGTAGCCCAGTAGGAAGAATAAGTCACATGACGTGTGGACCTTCCATCTGGGATGTCGTCCCCCTAAGGGTCTGACAACGTACGACCGCATGATGTGAATTCCCTGATTGAAGACTGGTGCTATATCCTGTCCCAGTGAGAGTTGACTACACAACTGATCATCCGCTCGTGACCCGACAGTATTGTCTTCAACTGTCACCCACGAAGTTGCTAGTTCGAATTAAATGGAAGGTCGCGAGACACAATTTCCATAGAAATTCGTGAGATTCTAACATGGATAAATCCTTGTTATGTATGTTGGCTCTCTGGAGTGCAGGAATGACTGGCTGAAAACTGCTGCTTATGAAGTCAAAATGAAAGTACAAAAAGAAAAAATCAAACATAGACCCTATTCAAGTGTCCCCAGCTTTCGTTGGTCATTTGAATAACTGCCAGCTACTGTCTGTCGAAGAGTGTGAGTTACAATTAGGGCATACGGCTACACGGTGTATCTGCAATGCACTGATGAGTGCTAGACTATGAATTCAATCGATTTTTTTCAAGTCCCCTTTTACTTGAGAGTACAGTGCTTTGTACTGTGGTACTACAGTGAGCCCTGCTAAAAGGTAGATCGTTCGAATCCACAAATAACTTATCGGTCGTTATGGTCTGGGTTCAACCAAACTGGCAGTTTCTTAACCCCTGTTTCTCATGGGCTGGTTCACTTCTATGGGCACTTTATACTTATGCTAATTTGAGAAGCTTTGATGTGCTCAAAAGTCTTTGACAGCCCTTTCATAACAATCAGGACTGAGCTAAACTGCATTTGGAAGTCCAGGACTAGTAGTTCAAGTGATGGGTTCTTGGATATCTTAATCCGACTGGGATTTCTACGTGTATTCACTATGGGTTGGAACAGTAGATATGCAGTATTCTCCCGTAGGATCATAGCATGGTCGAGTTGTCAGATTGTCATCCGGTCTTGAAGAGGGTTTCATTTGACGTTGTTCCGCTTATTGATCAATCTTTTCGTCTTAAACCTTCGCTTTACTGTGTTCCATTCACCACCCCACTCCCAATTCCGTCCAGGTCTTCAGGTGGTTTTGAATTCCATCATCACTGCCATGGTTCCCTTGTTGCACATCGCACTCCTGGTCATTTTCGTGATCATTGTATACGCCATCATTGGACTAGAGTTGCTCCAAAGCAAGCTGCACAGCACGTGCTACAATACGACCACTCCAAAATGTACGTTTTCGTTTTCCAAACATGATTACATTAGCTGCCGTTTACGTTCTTCCATTCGTCGCCAATTTAAGAGCTTGTTTTGCACATCAAGTGTTGGTCGCATTTGGTTTATGTGTGCGTGGCGTCGAGAGTGTAACATCACAGGAACAGAAACGAAACGTACTCAAGATCAATTAACAAACGGCTGAACGGTAAGCACCTCGCTATTTGCTACTTTATCCGATGGACGGGTGAGAATTTACGGCATTTTGCAATAGAATTGGACAACTTTTCGCACGTAAACTGCAGAAAGCCTTTGGAAGGAACACGGTCATACTGTGCCAAAATTCAGATGATGTTAAATACCGTTCCAACTCTTTGGAGAGTATCTCATCAAGACAAATATCCCACCCAGCTCCTCTACAACCTCATTGGAAAAATAGCTAGCTCTCGTAAGAATGAGAAGTCAACCGAATGTTCTGGAGGTCGTGAAAAGGTCGCGAAATGAGGCACCATTTGCAGTCGCAAACCAAACATTGCAACGCCTAGTTGCAGATCAGCTCTAAAGGCATCCACTTTGAGGCTAGAAAAAACCGAACCTCTGTCACCGAAAACCATTAGCCATAGACAACTTCTGGGAACTTTTTTGGATAAATTGTGTGAAAAACGCATTGGTGTGATTTCCGGTATCCGATAGATTGCAGCTGATCAGTTGTTGCTTGTTGATGGCTTCACTGGTGCCCGAATCACAAACGATTGTCATAGGAGGGAACCTGTTATCAATGGTCGGTTTGTGCAAACTGCACAAACCGATTCATTTCCGTAATACTACAAGAAACACTGAGAACAGGAATAATGAGAAAGTTCTGTCAGCTGATGCCAGGATTGCTGCTGCACGTCCGTGTTTAGTAGTTGGATCCAACACGGAAAACCTCTTGTGGTCGTATCACGCCAGTGAGCTTGAAGTACAGGAATATATGTCCACCACATGCCTCGATCGTATCAACTCAGCCTCTTATGCGATTTCGCCCCGTGTCACTCAGCTACACATTCTTATCCCGTATGAGGCAAGACTATTCCAGCTGCGCTTCAGTGTACGAAAGCCATGCGCAACAGTCTTTCGAGCAGTTTTGTGTGCTGACCTCGGTCACCTGAATAGTTTGACTAGCTCCTCTGTTAGATTGCCAGATGGACATTGACTCCTCCGATCAGCACTCCGAATGTCGTCTTCCAGTGTTATGTGCCGCCAGGTCTCCTTTTGTGAAAACTCATCCACCGATTTGCTATCTATGACGGATATATAGCTAGTTCGCCCGATCTCTATTGGCTCAACTCAACAACAACCACATTGCAAACACGATAGGTTAATGGGGCTTTCCGTCTCACAACACAGTTGACTGCATTTCGCTTACTCCTATGTGCCAATAAGCCGTCTTTTGGGTGGCTGTTTTGCTACGGACGTAGCAATTGGTTAGTCTTGCAGTTATAATTTTACTCTAAAATGATCAGCCTCGTGTTAGTTTTTGACCCTGTGTGACCGCAGGGTCAAGGTCAGTAATATACAGTCTCATAGCCTAGCCAAACAGGTAACAGGAAGCCGATCACTGCCACTTAGGTTGACCACCACTATTTATTAAACAGTTAATCCACCCCCTGCTTGCGCCATTTCCACGTCAGTCGTCAACTGTTTCGTATCATCCGACTTCCAATCCAAGGTCAAGGTAAACGTTCTCCTCATCGCTGGTGGACTTTCCGACGGGCGTTCTAACGGACCTGTCAAGCAGTGGAAACAAGTGTGTGTATTGAAGCTTGTATCAATTTAACGGCGGGTTCCATGCACATCGATGGGGGGTAAATTTTATCCTAATTGGCCAGACACAGTGGCGTCTACGAGAGTTCATTCCCAAATCATTCAGACACAACACTTTTAGTTCCCAGCTGCCATGGTGCCCTAAGGAAACACGAGAACTGAGAT
Organism: Clonorchis sinensis; assembly: GCA_003604175.2. Classification (NCBI taxonomy): domain Eukaryota; kingdom Metazoa; phylum Platyhelminthes; class Trematoda; order Opisthorchiida; family Opisthorchiidae; genus Clonorchis; species Clonorchis sinensis. Next base: position 26,474,153 of record CM030369.1, read on the forward strand.
ACTACCGCATTGCCCAAGTCTAGACAGGAGCGATCGAGATGCCGAAGTTGGATTCAAACGCGAACCTTCCTGTTAGTGTGTTCGGTTGTGAAAGCCAAAGACGGAGTCATGAGTCAAGTTACCGTAGAGTTCTGTAGGTTTTTATGTAAATACATACGGCTTTGCGTCTGTGGTTAGTTAGAAATTTTAAGTGTCCAGTCGAGAAGATTTGTTAGTCTATCAAAATTTACACAAAACAGTAAGAGAAACATATTGCATACCGATGTGATTTCTGATAAAGTTAAAATTAATTTTCAACCACGGGCGGGCAGTGTATTTTTATGGACAGAGCAGTGGCTAAGATACAAGGTTTGGTTACTGAATGCGAACTGTATAGGCAGTAAATTGTATGATGAAAACGCAGTCATTGGATTGATAAAAAATACATCTTCTTCCTGGCCATTTCAGCACGGATCCGAGGATAATTTGACCCCAAGGTATTTGGTGTATTTTACTTGCCCCAAGAGAACAATTGGTGACTGTAGCAAAGAGGATGGGTTGTAAATCAATCAGGTGTTGGTCGCGCCTTCTTGTACACACAATTTGAGCGAAGTGGCTTGCGACCCAGAGTAGGTCGCATGGATATTCCATTCAGAACCTAACATTGGCGGACCTACCGATGTTATCCAACTCCTTCACTACGATGCTGGAGCGTCAAGGTTCCGTGTAAACTGTGAAAAGTTAAGCCTGCTTTCTGAGACACGCCACACTCATTTCCAACAGTGTGAAATCTTTCGTCTCAAAAATCTGTGTATATGGTCCTGTAAGAATGACAGAATAGGTCAGTCGATGCGTTGGACTTAGTATCAGTCTGTTAAACACTATAATCAGGGCATATGTGCATGAATCGCTTGGCGGAATCCCAAAGAGAATAAAACTGAACTGGCGGTGCATTTCCGCCATCCGTTAAGGATGTGCGATATCTTGAAGTAAATTATGGAAAAATGCTTAGTCGGACTCAAATTACTTTCTCTATGAATTCGACACAACTTTACTATGTAGTAGGAGTGGAAATTAGTGTCATCTAACACTTCCTGGACAACTGACAGTCAGGACACTCTCTTCAGTGATCCAGTCTCCCAGCTATTTCAACTTGTCACAGCTGATACAGTTGTTTTCTTTCCATTTGTTTTGTTCTTGTTTCCGCTCTCAATGTGGCACAGAGATTGTGGTTCAGCTCTTTGCATATAGTACCGAGTCATCTAGTGTCGGTTCCCTTCGTTTATCCCCACATCTGCGTAGAGAAATGACCTTAGTGTTGCATCTTTCCACCCAATCACCTCCTTCTCCACAGACGAAATGATGGCAAACCCGAAACCGTGCACAAACGAATCATCAGCCAGTGGTTTCAAATGCTCAGAAATAGGACCAAACTTCCAGTGCCTAGACTATCCTCCAGATCGATACCCTGGACCGCAGAGGGGAATCATCAGCTTCGACAATTTTCTACTCTCAATGCTCACTGTGTTTGTATGTGTGACAATGGAAGGCTGGACTTCTACCGGTTACTATGTGAGTCCGTTTTTTGTGTATTCCACTTGTGCGTAAACTGTGACGTCAAACACTGGGAACATGATGGGTAAATTCTTAAAAATACCACCAAACAGTTTGGTTTTAATCCTGGATGCATGTTGCAAAGTTCATTTTGCTTTTCGTAATACCTGGGGACGACGAAACAGCTCTGGCCATCCACTTTTCTTTATGAATCGACCTGACTTTTGTTCACACACAAGAAAACCCAGTTGATATATTCAAAGGTAAACCTATAGAGTTTGCACAATAATCGTGTTCGGATGTAACACACTACTCATAAAGTTGTTGAACACCCTTCGACAGCCAACGACGGGTTTCACCCCTGCTGGGGCAAATCAGGTACGCGCGATCCCGAAGTTCCCGTCAACTTTCTGTTCTACTTGAACCCAGACGGGCGGACCATTATAAATCACAAATTCAGCTGGAATCAGTCGAGTATCCGGTCAAAACCAAATTCACGTGCAAATGAGAGCATTGGTCGTACTCCTTAGCTTGTTTATCCGGCCTGTCAAAGTGATGAACGAAATGGTCACGATTGTCACAAATTAGCGGTAAGAGAACGGACAGGTGGAAAGTCTCCTATCCACGAATACAAGATAAGTTTACAGATCAGATATGCCCCTCTTCTAAAAATCTATACGCAAAACTTCAGCAGTACCTATCTAATGAAGTCAAGAAGAATGAAATCGACGGTCGGGTGTTGCTGGGTTTTCAGCGTCATTGTCAATCAGAGATTTGCCACGTGTGCCTGTCAGGTAGGACGCGAGGACTCATCATACACCACTGTGTGGACATGGCATTCAACCAACTCGTGCAAGTTTCATTGCTGTCATCAACCCACTGATAAACACCGAAAACACGCCCGTACCACATACTGGTAAGTGTACATGACCGCACGCTACTCAAACATACTTGTTCACACACCTTTTCTAGAAAAACAGATCATTGAAGTGGTACCTTCAGTGGTGACCTTCAGGAGTAAGATCCATGTGATTTGTGATTTTTTTACATTCTGAGGAAGTTACTTATGATTTGTCAGTAGTCACAGGACTTTAGGTTCAATATTGATCAGGGCAAAATCACAAAATTAACGAAATACACTCATTTGCAAACAAATTTGGTGATGTCCTAAGAAGGGCGAAACCGGTTGTGGGCTGTCGAAGAATTTTCAGCAACCTTATGAGTAGTGCATTACGAATATACATGTATAACGATATCTCGAATATCGTAGCAACTGAAACATGCGGCGGCCTGGTGCAGCACATTCAGTTGCCTGGAAACATCATAAACGAGAGATTTAGCTGGGTTCCAGGTGTTTTTCGCTTAACCAAATTTGTTTGCAAATGAGTGTATTTCGTTAATTTTGTGATTTTGCCCTGATCAATATTGAACCTAAAGTCCTGTGACTACTGACAAATCATAAGTAACTTCCTCAGAATGTAAAAAAATCACAAATCACATGGATCTTACTCCTGAAGGTCACCACTGAAGGTACCACTTCAATGATCTGTTTTTCTAGAAAAGGTGTGTGAACAAGTATGTTTGAGTAGCGTGCGGTCATGTACACTTACCAGTATGTGGTACGGGCGTGTTTTCGGTGTTTATCAGTGGGTTGATGACAGCAATGAAACTTGCACGAGTTGGTTGAATGCCATGTCCACACAGTGGTGTATGATGAGTCCTCGCGTCCTACCTGACAGGCACACGTGGCAAATCTCTGATTGACAATGACGCTGAAAACCCAGCAACACCCGACCGTCGATTTCATTCTTCTTGACTTCATTAGATAGGTACTGCTGAAGTTTTGCGTATAGATTTTTAGAAGAGGGGCATATCTGATCTGTAAACTTATCTTGTATTCGTGGATAGGAGACTTTCCACCTGTCCGTTCTCTTACCGCTAATTTGTGACAATCGTGACCATTTCGTTCATCACTTTGACAGGCCGGATAAACAAGCTAAGGAGTACGACCAATGCTCTCATTTGCACGTGAATTTGGTTTTGACCGGATACTCGACTGATTCCAGCTGAATTTGTGATTTATAATGGTCCGCCCGTCTGGGTTCAAGTAGAACAGAAAGTTGACGGGAACTTCGGGATCGCGCGTACCTGATTTGCCCCAGCAGGGGTGAAACCCGTCGTTGGCTGTCGAAGGGTGTTCAACAACTTTATGAGTAGTGTGTTACATCCGAACACGATTATTGTGCAAACTCTATAGGTTTACCTTTGAATATATCAACTGGGTTTTCTTGTGTGTGAACAAAAGTCAGGTCGATTCATAAAGAAAAGTGGATGGCCAGAGCTGTTTCGTCGTCCCCAGTACAGTGGAATTATGATAAATACCAACTGTCATAACTTGGTAACAAAGATTGGTGAGACTCGCGTACTACGTCTACCTTTAGGAGAGGATGTTTGTAGCTCACGCTGTTCAGTTAGTGGTCGCTTTGTCCACGGAACTTGGCAATTATGTTGCTCTGTTGTGAAGCGGAGAGGTGATGGTCTGCACAAGCACCGATCCGTGGTGGGCCGTCAGAGAGTTTTACGAACCCTGTGGATAGCGTCGATTCAGGATTCCCGAGGAGCGCTGGTTCCTCGAGGTGATACCATGGTCAGCTGTCCCGACAAGCGTAGCTTAATAGTTTCGACGAATAAAATTGATTATCTATGAAAGATTGTGGACATTCTGGCCAAGTTCACTCATACAGCAAATGACAGATCAACCGGTTGCACTCAAAGCGTCGGAAGAGTTTAATAACGCCATGCCTATATGATTTACTGAAAGTTTATAAACGCAAATGCCTACTGAAACTGATTGCAGAAATTCACAATAGGCTATATCACAAAACCACGCAATGGTTCATCGAAATCCCCAAGCCACAACGCTAACGCCAATAACAATGCATTCTGATTCACTGATTCAGTAAAGGACCTAAAATATGTTAACGTACCTCTTTCATGGTCAACGTGAAGCAGATTATTTTGTACACACGACGGGACAACTGGGTCAGAGAATAAGGAAACATAATCATAATGGGGTGTTAACAATAAGGCACAACAGCCGGCCCAGTCGTGCAGCAGCTAGTGGATAGAACGCGTAGCATGTTTACCATCTCGGGTTTGCCACATTACCTACAAGGCGCCTGCCAACCAAACAAGGTCGGTACAACGCCGCTCAGTTGTGCTGGCTGACTGTGACCATCCGATACCTACACAAACAGTTTGTTCCCGAGGTGGACCTGCCCACATTCGCATTCGGTGCCGAACACAACCACAAGACAAACTACTTTGATCGCCTCGTCTTAGTGACCTGAATTAAATGTTCGTGGACAGTCAATTAATCACATCTTCCCTCCTTTGTGGATAGATGTTGCTCCAGTCATTGCTGTTCTAGTCTTTCAACCTCGGTCTTACCAAAAATATGTTGTAATTCAATAGATGGATTGCAGTCACTGCTAAAGTGACCGGTGCACAATGTGTCGCATTGTACAAAAGTGCATCTGGGCGTAATCTTTTCGGAGGTTTCGATGGATCTGCACTACTTCGGAAAAGTTTATTTGGAAAAAAACTACACAACCTTACATTTTTTCCTTCATTGATGTTTGCTAGGGTAGTGATCATACGATGACATGCCACACCTACGGAGGTTTGAACAGGTAGCTCTGTGTTTCTGGAAGTATCAAACATTGCTTGTAACATACTGCTTTTCTGATTGCACCTCATATCTCTGTCTAAACATAAACAAGGGAGTCAAGAATCGTGGTGTTTCTTTCGATGAAATAGTGGTAGGGAACATTACAGTTCTTTAAGTGATTGGAGCTCAGGTGGAAGCATCAAAGCCAAGAAACCGCCGATCCCTTTTTCATCGTCGCCTCATCCCCTTTCGAACTTTTTCTCTGTGCTTGTAAGTAGTGGCATTCTGGCAACAAAGCAGTGTGCCTACGAGGTTGCGTGACGGCCGAAACACAGTGTACGTGCAGTTGGCATTTCTGTCCTGTTTGCATCCGGGAATAACACAACTTGGATGGGGGACTGTATTGCCTAACCTCGATTCTCGGGCACATTTATTTTCAGTTGATAAACAAAGATAGGAGAACGTCATGGTAAGCATGTAAGACAAGCTGGCATGCTTTTTTTTACACTTGTGACATGTAAACGTCAAAGGGAATGTCCTGTTACGCAGCCAACACTTCCGAGTTTTTGTATCTGGGCGATCGCAATGTGTCAGATGTTTGACTTTTAAGTTGTTGTTCTATCCCGAACGAACCCGCTACACTAGCCGTTTAGCCCTTCTGGAGGCATATCAGGTGTGGATAGGGGGGGGATGAGACACGGGGCCTTTTGGTTTACAGATCTGGACCGTTGCCTGTGGCTCACACTTCCGTGAAGCTCATGAATTGGTTTAAGGTCCGCCTATCCACCATAGATTTCCTAGTACGATTATTGCTTACACTCTGATTGTAAATATTCGAATGAGCAAACGATGATCAATCAGTCTACAACCAAGTATTCCTATCAAAGAATCGCTCGGTTACACGTATTCCAGAAGTTCCTCAAGACTCGTCAAATATACGTTCAGTGCTGCGATTATTGTAGGACAGTCACTACGTTAAAATCTTGTTTTATGTTTGAATAGGATGTGCTTCTGTTTTATCATCGTGGGTTTGTTTGAAGGGGCTTATTAGGCGCCGGTTGTCTAAGCAGCATTACAAATAATTCCCATTGTATCTGACCGGAACTCCAGAACTTCCGAAAAGATTCTGAAAAACACAAATAGCTCATATGAACGAGAAAGCCTTCGGCATTGTGAGTCTTTCTAAGAAGAGCCGTCTCGGCTTCTATGGGCGGTAATGTTTTCATGCTGACTTGGGTCTAAAAAATATTGACACTGCTACAAGAATCATGCCGACTCCATTTGCCGAATGGATCGATCCATTTTCAAGTTTTCTCAATGGCTTCTAACACTGGGACTTGATTATTTTATGGTGGTAATTGGTTTCCATGTTTTGCTTCATTCACGTTACAGGTAACGGACGCTGTTGGACATTGGTGGCCTTGGATCTACCTTGTCACGTTAATTCTCCTCGGATCCTTCTTCGTCATGAATCTGGTTCTGGGTGTGTTGAGCGGGTAAGTATGGATATCTATTTTAGGGGGCAAAAAAGGAGAACCGTGTTCGAAAGGCCTTTCCTCGGCATGCTTATCACATAAGCAAGTGTTGTGTACTCGATCAGCGGCGGCTTCGTCACACACGTGCACGTGACATGTCCGTGTTTGCCCTCCATTGGCATTGTGTGGAAGTAGCACACGCGACTTTGGCTGTTAGACGATGTGTCACGTGCCCGGTAGTCAGCCGATCGCTGCAATATAGTCATTCGTCAGATGTTACACTTAGCTCGGTGAGTAAGCTCCCAGTCGACTCATCGTATCGTTATAGACCTTGTTATCACAAGTGGATTCTTACTTTGAGGACATAACAAAAAACATCTGTAGACATATAGTGAAGGAGAAATTGACACTGTCGGTCTTCATCTGCCAATTATTGTTTGTTTCATACTCATGATCCACATTTTGTTTAGATTATTCTATTCCCCATCCATACTTCACACATTTTACATTCCCCTTGTATTTATACGACAGAGAGTTTAGCAAAGAAAAAGAGAAGATTGATCGAACCCTGTTGTTTCGCAAGGAGCGACAGGCGAAGCGGGAACAACAAGATTACCTGGGCTATAAGGAGTGGATAGAAGTGGCAGGTAAGCCCAACTTTCAAGTGCTTTATGCGGAACGCTGTGCATACTGAAAACCCCGCCTTTTTTCCTCTTTGAATAGATGTTAGAAAGAAAAAACATAAACTAGTGTCCCAAACCACTCTTGACCAGGTTCTGTTATTCTCCTAAGTAAAATTGTACACGTCAACCTCTGTTTCGAGCATTACTGTTGACAATATCAGCAACCTAACCCGAAAGGTATTAGAACAGGTTTTATTGAGTGTTTTGCTTGGTGCTCGGAATTTAGTTTGCCTGAAGCCAACTGTTTCCCATTCTCTCACATCCGTTTCTTTTGACTGATCGAAGTCTCTCTTCCATTTTAAACTAGCTAGAATCCAGGTGGGCCGGTTCGTTTATCGCTTTATCGTTGTTTTGTGCTGCGTTCTTCATGTTGGCTTTCTGCGTTGTTTTTGTATGTAGTTGACAACGTGTAACGTTTATCTGAGCACTGCTCGATATTATGTTTCATTCAACACAATTACGTTGTGATCCCGTGATTTTGCTCAACACTCACATAAGTATGCTTTTTCCGGGATAAGAGATCTTCACGGTTAAGCTGTAATAGGTGGGGAAAATTATTCGGCAACCGGGCTTTTGGAGCTGAAATGATTACGGCTCAGTATGGTAGGGCTTGGGACACCCTCAATTTAGCCTCTACTGAAGGAGCCCAACTCATTGCCTTCATGTGACGAACATTTGCTCAGCAAATTAACTTGCAAATGTGGATGTTCAGCGCTTTGACGGGTTCAGCAGATCAAAGTTTGCCTGCCTGAAGAAGTTGGCCGAACCCTGATTCCAATAATCTATGGATGGCGATGCGAGCCGAACCTCTGAAGATCACCGGTAACTTTAAAGAACAAGGGGATCCTGTGCTCACAGAATGTTTGGTCTCATCTAAAAGGCGTGTGCACTGCGAACACGGGCTCCTAATATCACAATACGGATTCTTTAGTTCGCAAGCTATTCCACTGCCCTTCGGATAAGACTTTTTATCCACAGGTTTCGGTTACCGTGGGCGTTCCCTCTTCGGCCTGGGCGATCTGAAAGTAACCCGCCTAAAGACAACTATGACTACGTCATACGCCTGCATTGTATACTACATTATATCGATTCACACATTCGGTTCATTCAATTTTGAACCGTGTACGTGTGTCCGGTGATTTGGGTTGTCACCGCTTATGGCAACGGGTAATGTAACATAGGGGAGGAGGTACAGAAAAATATCGTTTTAAAAAAGAAGCAAAAAATAACAACGGTTTAATGATTGAGAACAAGAGAATGGATGGAACACATCCATTGGTTGTATAGCATCGTCATGTCAGTATCTCCAAACATTGATGTGGTGGGTGCTTGGTAGCCCACTCCCACCTCTAGGGGAGATGTTATGTTTTTCGTGTTCCGTCTCCAAGTCAAGCGCCGTCCAACTTGTGATTCCACCGCTTCGGAACCTGCCTCAGTAGACAGGACATAGCGAGGCAACCGATCACCTGCCAAATGGAGCACATGGCCGAGCCAACGTAGTCGATGCAGCCGGTTCAAATTGTCGATTAGACAATCAGCTGGTTTGTTGCCTAGATACTATGCAAAACTGCTAATTTGATGTTCCCATGATACATGTGCAATGCTTCGAAGGCATCAAAGATCAAAGACAAGCAATTTTCTTTTGTTTTCAACGTACAGCGATCAGGCTTCACAACCGTAAGGCAAAACTGGACGCACTGTCGCTCCGTAGACCTTGCCTTCCACCGACAGCTTAACATTACTTCGACCCCAGAAGTGCTTAAGCCGAAAGGAATCGGAACGAGCTTCAGCGATTTTAACATTTACTTCGTCATCAATCCAACGTAAGACAAGCGCTCGGATAAGTAGATCTGTCCGCTATATCTAGTGATTCTGACGCCATGACCAGCTTCGGTGGTCCCTCATCCAGGATTGTAACAGTACATCGCACTTTGAAAGCACGAAGTGCAAAACCAAATGCACTTCAGCGTTATTTAGATTATTTAGTTTGTATTGTATCGGGATGGGATCTGAACCAAGTGAAGTGTTCGCACCTTAAATCTTTAAGGTGTTCCTCGAGAAGAAGCTCCGTTCAAGAAGTAGAAGACAGCGAGTAAATCCTACCAATCGGGACAACGCACATAAAACATTTCTTTGTGTAGTCAACCTGACATTCGTCTATGTTCAACTGAGAAAATTCGTTGCTTACACTGTCTGTGGGTCAATGATCGTAAGAACTCGGTGCCCACCAGGGGGCATCCAATGCTGCTATTCTCAGGAAGATTAAGCAGCTGGCCAATTTGGCTACTACCTTACAGATGCTTGGTGCTAATGTCCGTTGTCTCCCTGAAACTCGGTTCTATCACTGCAGCCTACCGTTCCATCAGAAGTAGGTATCTCTCAAGTTGTTCGAAAACTGGGTGTCAATAACCATGCCATGGAGAGTAGTGAGCGTCGTCATCAGAAGAGTAGCCCTGTGTCGGTGAGCAGAATAATAACAGGCCCTGTACAGTCGGACTAGAATGGTCCGTCAAATTAAGCAAATGTATAAGAACGGCGCACCATACTCATCCATCGTCTCTGCACATGCCCCAGCCGAAACGCTGATGCGAAACAAGAAACGGAACGAAGAGGCTCTTAGCTTAAGCGTTTGAAGTTAAAAGAGTCGTTCTTTTTCCTCAGGTCATCAGTTTCTTTGGTGAAGCCTAAGTGCAAGGAGAGTATTGACTTACAAGTTAAAGTTGGTGAATGTCTCCGTGTACAAAGGCGGGACGCGAGAACAGACTGTCCAAACCACCAAAGAATTAACCACATGTTCACCAAAATAAATCATTGACGCTTCCACAAAGCATTAAAACTTGGTCCGCGAAGAGCAAGTCAGGGTCCAGAATGGAAAAGGCAGCATGTGAACGAGAGAGAATGAGTGTTGTTAATGGAAGGTGAAGGTTGTGCGAAGACAGCTGGCTACATGAAGGATTGAATGTGATTACACTTGCACTTGCCCATTCGATAATTTTCTTTGCACGATCGTTGCAGAAGACCGGGACCGGTAGGACAAAGAATGATGGAGAGTGGCGTCCTCTATGAAGACGTGAATATAGAAAGAAACGGATGGCATTAATTCACCGGTGCAAAGAAGGGAAGGAGTGAATGGGCAACAGGTCTGTGTGAATTTCCTGCGCTGGTGTCCTTAGTGTCAACGTCGACAAGGCGCAATTGAATAGAGGAGACGCTCGGGAAACGTTCAAGCTATTTGCTCAGTTGGGACTCGGAAGCCACATTGGGAGCTTAGGGATGAGGTTCGCGTGCTGGACACGATCGAATGCTTTCAAAGTATCAAGACAAACCAGTTCTGTTTCACCAGACTGGTTAACGATGGAGATGCATGGGTGAAATAACCCAGCCAATATGTTGTCATTTGAGAGCTGGCTTCTAAAATTATACTGATGATCACTCAAGACGACGTGCTTAACATCGTACAGGAGTTGCTTGGAAAGGGTGGGCGACAGAAATTTGGCTACAATAGGTGTAAAGGAAAACGGACGGCAGTTACTGGGATCAGGTAGGAAGACGCCGCAAGAAGTCAAAGCACAAAAAAGTTGTTGAATGACCTGAGCAAGTTCTGGAGCACAGTTTCGGGACTCACTCGAAGGGTGTCATCGAGATCAGATGATTTGGAGGTGTCGAGTTCTAACTGAGAGTGGTGAAAATTCCGGCCGTTGACTGAGGAAAGAGGAAAGGCTTGAAGTTTGGAAGTGTAAAGCAGGAATCGTTCGCAAAACTGTTGGCGGAAATTTCCGGTTCTTCTGTTAGGACGAATCCTGGGTTGCCATAAGAATTAAATTCGTAAGGAATAATAGGAAGAAAAAAGAGAGAGAGAAAGAAAGAAAGGGAGAGCAAGAAGTTGCGTCCGACTGCCATTCCAGAATGTTAGCGCTCTATTTCGCACATCCGATAGCTGAACCGTCTTTCGACTAGTGAACTGACCTTTGGTCTTCTCAGTTACAGCTGTGCAGGATTCACGTGGAGCATAGCCGTCATCACGCTTTATTGAAGCCGATGAATCCGCGGTCGCCTACACATTCTGCTCCTTGTCTTCCAAACCGCACGTAAAAACGCGTAGCTAGGCGATTCGGGAGGCCTAAAAAGATAGAAGAGGATAAAACTTTGTTAATCTAGGTAACATTACACTTCGCAACAATAGTGCTCCATGGAGAGCTTGAGATGTCATGAGACTGGGTGGAGTGGCGAGACGTTGTAGTTTGTATATTCATTTTGGTTTGATCGGTGATAGACCACCATCCTGACTCAGCAGCTCTGGTTGACAAAGGCTACTACTACTATAAGGTGGGTGGAGGTACTCCTGCTGGTCACTCGAACTCGTGAAATCAGTAAGGCCATTCTAGTCACATCTGTGGTTACGTAGTAATAATGACACCAGAGTTTGGTGTTAAAGCATTTCAAACTCTTCCTTTACTATCGGACGCCAAAAGCAGCCAAGGACACATTACTTGCTGTCTGGGAGTATATGAAAATAACGGGTAGGTAATTGTAATCTTATCGTAAGAGTAATCTTGTCGGGACTTATAGCCTTCATTGGTTAAGGTGCAAATTTGCTAACTGGAAGGTTCGTGTTTCGAACCCAACCCCGGCATCTCGACTGCTCCCGTCTATGTTTGAGCAGCCTAGAAATACATCATCCCTCATACTTTCTTTGGGTATCATGGCAGCTAGGAACCGAACGGATTTTACAGCCGAACGATTATTAGTTAGATCTTCGTTATGTTTCACACAGCTACGTCAGGTTGGCAATTTTGTCTTCGTACTGACTGGCAATACGACTTAACTCTCTGCCCCTGGTTACGAGAGAGGATGCACAAGCGGAGCGGGGTGAACCGATCATCCTGTGCTGTTCACCTCTTTGTCCGCTTTCCCAAAACATCATTTCTCAGCTCCAGTTCACCATGTGTATGTGATTTTTTTACACTTTGCAGAGGAATTGAGCGATTCCGAAGGAGAAGACAAGTCTAGCGAAGACCTGGAGTCAGGTGAGTAGTCCGAGTGTGAAACGTTATCGGTCTTGGCGATTACTGACGTCTGAGTTAGCCTCCAGCTGCTCAACTGCTGATGAGTGTGTGAACGAGTCATAAGGAGCCGTGGGAAGCGTGATTCCGTAACAATGACTCGATAACTCACTCAGCTCACTTTGTTCATTCGCTTGACTAGGAAACCAATCATACAGATCTGCACTTTCTGATTGTTCCAGGAACTGCAACAGAACTGGCTCAAGCAGAACCAGAAGTGCACGTTGATGAGGTCGTCAAAACGCATTGTCACAGTACGCTAAGGTAAGTTAGTCTTGACGTAAAACGTAGCAATCTTGTGGACATGGTGAGGGATGAAGTTCTTGCAACTGCGAATGTTTGTCACGTATTTTTGTGTGGAAGATTGCGTTGAACACAAGCACAGACCGGTGAATGGGACTGAAAGTGACTGCTCGAGATAATTTGAATCCTTGGAACTGATTCGAGTATCCCAACCCGTAAACTTGATCAAGATGGCTACTCTTAGGTCGACAGCTTTTTAAAATTATACGAACTTGATTCAAGAACTAGAAACCAAAGCACCCGTTTCAGAGGGGCTTGGTACACTCTCGGTTGTATTTAATTGGGCAACGTTTCGCTTTTGACACCAAAGCTTCATCGGGCTGAATAAGCAGTCACCAAGTTGGTCAGATTTTAAGGCAGACGGAGAACCAATCAGATTAGTGCGCTAGATCAGTATTGAATGTCAATTAACAGTCTCGTCGGTTAGCGTGGTCGCCTAAATCTTGCACTGATGAACTGGCGGAGTTTCAGATTGGTTCCGATCGGGTTTGGTTCTGAAATCTTCCATTTCAAGATGCCTCAGTTGATGATTCACCGTCGGTGTCACTGGTAGATTTCGTTGGTCATTGTGGGCTTGTGGATGTTACGACCATTGGTTGTGGGAGTGAAGGTGAGGAAGGTTAGGTGCAATTCAGATGATGACCCCTCCTGTTTCTGATAACCGCACCAACACGTGTCAGCTCGACTGATCCAAAACGGTCCTCCACACGCTTGCCAGTTTCACACCTATTCCGTTAACGCTGGGAAGCTTCGTGACTTCTACCGCCTCGGCCATCAGTCTGTGTGGCGTGGATCGCAGTCCTCACCTCAAAACCTCAACATTGTCTAAATCTGTCTTACGTCCCGTGTCCAACGCATGTTCCACGACTGCGGAGTCTGTCAGTAGCGCTGGATACTCATCTGCATTCCTCAACAGTCTGATTATTTTTCTCCTGTGCTCTCCGATTCTGGTGCGAATTTCCATGGCCGTCTGTCCTATATAGACCTTAGAGCAATCGCTACACTTAATTTTGTAGACATAGTCCCTGGTTCTGGTCCTTCAACTACACTAGTGCAGAAAGCAGTGTTCTCCTTCTGGAAGGCTACTCTTATGTTAACCGTATTTAGAATCCTTCGGAAGATCTCCGATGTTCGCGATTTATATGGAATAACAACAGTGCCGATCCCTGTTGGGTTTCGGTACTGGTACCAACACCCTTCGCAGTTGACGCCTAATCAAACTAGCTGGATATCCACTATTCCGAAGTTCGTTCTTTGCTTCATTTTGGGCCACTGTCCGATCAGCTTCTTCTATGCACAGAGCCCTTACACACCTAACCATCGATGAGGCAATACTAGCGAATACCGACTTCGGATGGGCAGACGAGTAGTTCAAAATAGCCCCAGTATACGTTGGCGTCTCGTGGTCTTTAGTCCCCCCCCCCGACCTTATGTGTCATGCACTCTAAAAAGACCAGTGTACCCGACGTTGACTCTCTCTCTCCATACTACATTTGACGTGTGGATTCAGTTCATTCAGATAGTTGTAAAACTCACTGACCTTGTCTCGTCCCATTACGACGAAGGCGTCATCTACATAACACCAGAATATCTTGGGTGGGTATGAGACTCCAGCTAAAGCTTTCTATTCAAAATTTTCCACAAATATATTTTCCGAAACCGGGGTTATTGGAGATCCCATTGTTAGACCTTGTTGTTGAGCGGAAACCACGAAAATCGTCGTCTTCTGAAAGGCTGTATCTCGGGAGGGTAGGTAGGACAATCAATCAGGTTTGGAGAAATTTAATGGATGGGGCCATAAAGCGCCTAGACTACTATTCTACCCGTTTTGCAAGCATTCAATTCGGTACAGTGGCATGTCCAATCGAGACCAAAAATATTTCATACTCTCAGCTAAGTAAAACAATATACGTACCCCGGCAATCATGAAATAGGTCTATCTTGAGACAACTCTGATAAGTGTTCCGAGTATCAGTTTTCGTTTGGTTGTTTTCCGCTTTCTTAGAATGCACCACTTTTTCAAACAGTTGATAAACTATTAGGAATCATGCCTTTCACCAACTTTATAGCATAATAAGCCGGCTATCACCGGCGTTAAAGTAAGTCCTACTTGGTCACCCATATGTTTCGTTTATTTTGTTCTAATAAAATGATCCAAGTTTGATGTGGCTGATCATTGTGCAAAGATAGATTCACTGTGACTGAATGAGCTATGTGTGGTGCTCAGTCAAATTACGCTGTTCATCGGGACCAGGTGCTACCATTTTTGCTGTGAACATCGCTCAACTTTCGATCTATGCCTCCTCGCGAGGCCAGGTCGCCTTGTGTACGTAGTTGGCGAGCCAAATAAGACCTACTTTGTTGCTAAGCCACAAGTTAGCACACGTAGTTCCAGTCGAGAAAACTGAGTCCAGATAAAATGAAAATATCCCGGACGATGTGTGACGAGTAGATTAGGATGTGTCCTCCAGCGTCCCATATTTTCTACAGGGCTTCATCCGAGCACCAAGCTTTGAAATTGTGTTGTGTTTCAAAGAGGTATCCTGAAGAACAGTTCAGTCTATCACTGTGCTTTTAGTCGTTGATGCTCTTCGATTTCACGCTGTGGTTTGAGCGCACACTGTTTGAAACCAGATTCACTTGCGGATTGAACATTCCGTTGGTTCACCGTGTGAGTTTTATACAGGGTGATTTTTCAACAAGTATAACCAGCAAGTTTTCGTCCCTCTTCTCCGTTGTGTAGGCGCTTTAGAAAACTTCGGAAACGAACGCGTCGGGCCGTGATTGCATTTATCAACAGTCGCCAGTGTTTCGCGCTCATCATCATTCTGGTCTTCCTCAACACGGTCGTACTTACCACAGAACATCACAATCAGCCCAAGTGGCTGGATGAATTTCAAGGTAACCGGTCTATGAGTCTTATCTAGCCTTAATCGCATGCACACAAACCTGCTGCAATCGTCTCTATTTTCACCTCTCCTTTCTCAGATTTTGCGAACAAAGTGTTTGTGGCTCTGTTCACCATGGAGATGTTGATCAAAATTGCTGCATCCGGTCTGACGGACTACTTTTCCAAACTATTCAATCGTTTCGACTTCTTTGTTGTCATCTTTTCTATCCTGGAGCTGCTTCTCGTGAACTTTCGTGTTCTGGATCCTATGGGTGTATCGGTGCTGCGGTGCGCACGACTATTGCGTATATTCAAACTGACACAGTAGGTTTGCTAGTCTGGCAGTGCTTTACTGATGGCAAAGAGCCTCGTTTTGTTAATTGTGTTGAGATGTGGTTTCAAAGTGTCATTGTTCATCTCTTCCTATCATCGGATTCGTCAGTTGGTTTTCTTGTCCTTTACCAGACCTTCAGTCGCATCTAAGGCTAGCTCCAAAGTAATTAGTCGCCTTGTATTGATACGTTCGACAACCATCGCCCTAGCTGGCGTATCACTTCTGGGAAGAGATCAACGGGTTTGGATTATGCGGAACCAGAATACCTGGGGTGATCCCATGTTTTGGCATGCGTTTTGCACCTTCGAAGTGCAAAATTTCGCTTTAAGATTTCCCATCAATTTGTGCTTCCATGAAACGTCACAAAGAAGAGCGTGCTTTCGTTGATCATTTCAACTATCTTGGCGGCTGCATAAGCCGTGATTGTACTGTGACAGATGAAGCTAATGTGCGGTTAATGAAGGCTCGAGCAACGTTCTCGAACTTGCATCGTTTATGGTGTCAGAAGTGAAACGGCCATCAAAACGGTCTCAGTCTATAGTTGCGAGACTTGGCTCCACCGATCCGAGAGTCTGAGGCGTCTTCAAGGTTTTTGGTCAATGGCTTCTACGCAGCATAGCAAGAGTAGGCTGGCTGCAGCGAGTCCGCAAAGAAGTTGGTAGTCGGTAGTTGATAATGACTCCGATTCTTTGGAGCAGCAGAATAAACTTGATGGTTTAGAGTGGCTGGGGAGTGTGCTACGTGTGTCCAGCCCCTATTTATCAGTGTTGTTTTCTGTTCCGAGCGATTTTTGGTAAGAGGTCCGCAAGGTACAATTCGTGACATGTAAACGTGAAATAAAGCTGGCTGTGGGATCCTCGCGCCTTCCTGGATGAAGCCTATGTGATCCTGATCGTGGGTGGCTGGAAACCCTGCAGGACATGGCACGCAATCTATTCTGGTGGCGCGTATAATATCACTTTCTAGCTGGACTGCTTAGCTCAATTTCACATGTTCTTGTGCGCTGCGCTTAGGTCGAGAGATGTTCGTAGAGGATGCTGAGTTCATCCCGCTGCTGGCGCCTTACTCCAACATGATACTCATATGTTTTTAGTTTAGTGATCTCTATAATTGTGGACAACTTGTCCTTGATCGTTTTTCTTAAAGACATAGGGCTTCTTCGCACTAAGCCCCCAGCCGTCCACCTTTACCACAGCTTTCTTTCTTCATGTTCGTATAGCAGAGTTAAGGACTAGTATGTAGTACTGGTGTATTCCTGTCGATGTTGTGAATGATGGGTGCGTAGGTGGCTGGGACGAAGTTGCTGCTTGACAGTCAACACCGCTTAAATTGAGAAATGTGTAACAGGATGATAATCGTTGAAATGGGATTGAGCGTCTCGTCTACTTGCTGCACAGGAAACGAGTCAAGATGGAGATGACTGACTGTTTGTTGAAGGAGACCTGTGACGACGTTGGTGGTGTCTGCAACACCTGGCGTCCATAGCAGCGATTCTTCCTTCCTCTGTACACTAATATTGTTATTTTGCAGTAAAGTGACTGCAGAGCAGCCGCATAAGACGAAGCAATGTAGACTGTATCCAGTAGTTCCACGTGGCCAGATTTTTTTCCTCGGAAAAAATCTAAAGTGCAATAACCCACACTTGGTTGCGACCTTAGGTAGTGGTGAGATGCTCGTTGAAGGCACATGCTAAACTGGTGGTCGCCTCAGTGTTGTGGCACGAGGTATCGATGCAGGCGAACAGACACAAAACAAGACGCACATAATGACGGTATGCATACCAGCGTCTGCGAAATCGGGATGGCAACTTCTGCCCTCGGAGTGACCAACAGAAGAGGAAAATAAAGGTCATCCCGTCTCGTTGAAAATCTTCGGTACCGACATCACATGGGTACTTTAGGGTATCGTGCTACCAGAAACATAGTGTGCGGAATCTAGCACACTGTGATTTGGAACGTGAACTGTTCAGCGGAAATAATGCTATGGTTGGACCGAACCGTTTAACTAGTGCGGAATGTGCTGATTTATAGTTTTATATACTGAGTGAACCACAGCTGAAATGTCATGTGTCAGTTAAAAAAAAGAATAAACCAGCGTGTAATGTCTCTCTAGTACAACAAAGTTAGATTTTTTTGATGCAACGCTACTCAAAATCACAGTGGAGTATTTGGTGAATTCTGTCCAATTTGGGTTCAAGTAGAACATAAGGTTGACGGAAACGCGATAAAGGCACCTACCTAATGAGCTCCAAAAAGAGCGAAACCGGTCGTCGTTTATGGGGGAGTTCTCAGCAACCTTGTGAGTAGTGTGTTCCGTCTAGACAATTTATTGCGACATCTTGAATGTCGTACAGAATGAAACACGACGAGGCTTTTGGTAACATATAAGACCATTATAAAAGGGAAATATCTAGCTGGATTGAGTTGAGTCTGCTGTCAAAACCAAATTCGAACACAAATGAGAGTATTTTTTTGGAGGAAGTTAGATTTTTGTATTTGTAGCTGCACATTTCTTTGAAAAGTAAATTGTATTTGTTAACCAGTGATTCATCCGCCTACGAGTAGAATCTCTCATTTATAACAATCATCAACTAGAGATGCCTCATGTTTCAGCTACCAAAGCATTGTACTTTATGAGTTTGTTGAAAACCCGGAATAGCACACCGTTGGTTTCGTTCTTCTTGGGTTCCATCGGGCGGGCGTATTTCCCGAGTTTTTTAAGATATTATTGCGTACTCGAACACCAAATTTTTACGTTGGTGGAGTTATACACTAACTCGGTATCAGCGGAAGATTCAACTGAATCTCTGGTTTGTACCAATCTCCACTGCCAGGTTGCCCAAGCCTAGATAGGGGAAGTCGAGAGGCAGAGGTCAAATTCGAAACACGAACCTTCCGGTCAGTAAATTCGCACTCTAACCATCTCGCCATCGCAGCCCTCATGCCTCCTGTAAGTGGCATGGCAGCTGGGCACCGAATGGGTGTTACAGCTGAACGATTATTATTAGTATACAAATCTCCATTTGCATACAAATTACTGTTCATACGGGAAATGAAACCGATGGAAATTCAGCGGACTGTATCTATCTCGTAAGTCCCGCTGAGAGCGACAGTGGTTGTGAGCAGTAATAGAAATGTTTTCAGTAGTCTTACGAGTTGTGTGTTGGCCCAAGAAAATGTACTACGTTGTGCATTGAAACAAAGGTAGCCTTTGTGCAGCACATTTGGTCTAAGAAAGCATGGATGTGAGACCCACTCGAGTCTCCCGTTTACATCAATGCAATTTGAAAATGAGTGTATTTCGCTAATTGTGTACAGTTTGGTGTTCAAGTCGAATATAAGGTTGATGAAAATTCGGCTACTACGCCTATCCGATGAAGTCAGCGACCTTATAAGTAGTATTGTTTTAATATTTTCGTATCTTTTTATGCTAACCATCACTGTGTGGATTCTGGTACATGATGGATCCGCCAGACAAAAGCGTGGATTTAGTCGGATGCTGATTTGTTTTTTGACAAGTTACTTTGCAGCATCAATTGTTGGTTGTTGCATGGTTTTTTTGTACTCTTAACAAGAACTACTAAGTTCTCACTAGGCCTGTTCGACACGCAGTTGAAAGGACTACTTTGTTTCAGTCAAATATCACTTAATCCATTTGGGCAACTTTTGGATCGTGATGCTGAATACGTACGCTGTTTGGTGATATGTGAAAAATATTTTGGAAGAAATTGCTTGAATACGATATTAGTTAGAATTGGGACCCTAATTTTGATCAACATTTCCTTTGGTGACTAAGCAAATTAACTAACATCTAAACCAACGCTTTTTAATCTATCAAATTCAGTTTAATTTACTTATGTTACTTTCTTTGTTTTGACTGTACTCACCTCAGTTAAACCACATGCTATCACTCAAGGGGACAGATGCCCCTGAAGCCTCTTCGTCCGCGTCAATGAAACTTGTAACATTCCTTTTTTCCCGTTGAACACAGATATTGGGAAAGTTTGCGGAGCCTGGTTGGAAAACTACTCAAATCAGTCCGTTCCGTCGCCAGTCTACTGCTTCTGCTATTTATTTTTATATTGATCTGCTCCTTGTTGGGAATGCAACTGTTCGGTGGTCGGTTTAATTTCACCGAGGAGGAAAAACCACGTGCTAACTTTGATGGTATACTTCAAGCGATGCTCACTGTATTTCAGGTCAGTGCGTTTCTATCTCTATACGTGTCCGTCACACACTCACCTGTCATTGTAACGCTGGAGCGTAGGTGCATGCCAAGGTCATGCGATTTGGTGACTCATCCTAATCAACGACCATCAGATAAACCCACAGACCTAAATACTGAGGGCCTGTGGCGAGTCATCGCGTACTGTTTATTTAGTTTTTCTACGTCTTTTCAATCGAAAATTACGACAGTGTGTGACACAAAAATTTATTTGTAGCATCGGTGTGAGGGTATTTGCGCATTTTCACGTATGAGGGCTTTATGCAATACGCTCTTTTCCATCCCTAATTCATAGAATCAGTGGCAAGTTTAGACTAGACACGGGATTTCGAAAGGTCGACCGAATTAGAAACGGTTATGTTCCGATTGCGATTTTACAAAGCTGTGCTTATACATATAAGTGTGGTATGCCGCCAAAAATAAAGGATACATAGATTTGGCTTCTTCCGAAAGGGTGGTTTCTGTTCCCGGGGTTCCCATTCTACGGTAAACTCTTTTGGAGAAGAGCTATGTTTCCTTGGTGGGGACTACTGGGGTTGCCCGCATAAGGGATGCTGTGAGGATGTTGCTCTCAAACGGGACGAAACCATGGCAACCACTTCTCTGCATTACAACAAGCTTACTTCAACAGAGTAAAGTCGACGAGACAGAACGGGCGTGTTGTGTCTGTGTGGGTTGTATGCTTTACTAGCATAACCGTTGTATGTGTTGGTTTCAAAAGTATTGCGCAAAGAGGTTACGGGCATACTTCTCTCACCGTCATCGACAAATTAGACTCCATAGAAAGTAACTAACACATGGAATCTACTGGATAATTTTTAAATGCACTGGATGTTATGTAGTCATGTCTTATGTACAGCCTATCGGTAAAAGTTAATCAATTTGCTGCACCAGCGAGAACGGTTCACCTCTTCTCCATCACTGTATCAGTGCAGCGAACTTTGTGGCCTTTGAGTGACGATTGCTGGCGCAATGATAAGCGACCGAGTATCACTCAACATTGACCACATTGACATAGTGGACAACCACTAGGCTGTCACCTCACTCTGTAGATGAATAGCCTCGGACTATTCACACTACTCTTTATTCTAGTGAAAAAACTGCAACTGTAATCTATGAATAATTTCTGTTTGTAGCATGGACTTTCACAGGAACACTAGAAAACATTTATTTCTTGATAGACTTCTGTACGAAGACCAGCAACACCACAACTGTCAACAGAGAACGGAACAAACATCATCTGATGTTAAGCGAACCTGATCAGAAGCTTTGCCGTTCTGTTTTTTACAGTGATATTTCACTCTTTTCCTTTTTTTTCTATAAAAAAAACAACTTTCCCTCATTCAGATTCTCACTGGTGAAGACTGGAATGAGGTGATGTATGCCGGAATGAAAGCTTATGAGAACACCCATTGGTACGGAGTCGTGGTCATCTATTTTATATTCCTCTTTATCGTGGGGAACTGTATCCTTTTATTGAAGTATTTTGACAGCGTTTCATCTCATTATTAACCAGAATTATCGAAAGTATGTTTCGATTGTTCTACCTCTTCTCCTGTTAACGTATATCACCTGACTGGTCGCATGACTCTGTTGTGTTTGAACCAATCGAACTAGCACTGTACGACTCAGTTGCATTTCTAACGGTGTGAGTCGCATCCTTCTTCGCCACTCACCTAGCCCCAATGGCTTGGGCGCTCCACTGACACTGGGACGCCTAAAACGATCGATTAGAATAACGCTTCAGGACCTTGGGTCAAATCAATTGTACGAACTGGTACTATATTGTGCGAAGCTCAGAAGGGGTCTACGGCTTCTCACTCAGTAGGACACGTATCAATTTGTCTAAAAGCACACAGTAAGACTTGAGATAGACCAGCTCACCGATACCTTCATGTAGTAAATGAATTTTTTTTCGCGACCAAGTTATGTGTCGATTATGGGGTCAGGTAATCCTAAATTTAACCGGGTTCATGCAATAACAGGGAAACCGGGGGCGCTGAGGATGCGAACAAGAATTCTTCCGGGGGGGGGTCAATCATCGTTCTTCCGTTTCACTTCAGTTAATGACAAGATGGTCCTCTGTTTTATTACATAGAACTGTGAAAATGCAGAATAAAGGAGCTTGTAAAGTCAGGAGCCATCTGTAGCAAATTGCGCCGAGGCAAAGTCAAGAGATGCAATTTCAAAACGTCGTTTGTCTTTCGGTGAAAAGCTGTCAACCAGCTATTCGAAATAGCAAACCACATGCGATTCATCTAAGATAGGCATTGGACCTTCCCGGAGGAGTCCGTAAGAGTTCCCATCCGTCCATAAGTGAGATTATAAGAGGAAATGCCTACTTACTAATTCGTCATTGATGGTATTAAAAAGTCGCAAGTTCCACAAGCTTGATGGAGCCATTAACACGGTTTTGGCCTCATGTGTTGGAGGTATATAAGGATCAAGAGGATGCGTATTAGGTGCGCAAATTTGCCGATTCCTATGATAGACAAGACTTGATGTGCTCACCATGGAGAACTCCTGACAAGACGTGCAGTCAGATTTCACCCAATTGATTTTTGCCGCCTATTCGGCTTTATTTTGTTTTGTTCCAGAGCAGTTGTGCTCTGAAATAAAAAAATCTCTTGTTAGCCTCATTTGCGTTTCACTCCAGTTCTTCGACGACTACTTCGTTCTTACAGGTTTCGCATGTTATGTGCAATGTTATCCAAAAATCCCATTTTTAAAAGTACTCCAACAATTAGTTTGTGAACCACAACAATTGACTTTTCGTCTAGTTCCTTAGCCAAGTTTTCCAGATATTTTGCTCAATGTCTTCTTGGCTATTGCCGTGGACAACCTGAATGATGATGACGATGAGGATGAGGAGGGAAACGGAGCTGATGCCAAAAAGGAACCTGAGAAGCCTGTCGATGAGGCCAAACAAGAAGAGGAGACCAACTCAAACGACAAGGGTCTTGCAGATGGCGTCGTGTAAGTCTGGTTTAGATTCGAGAGTGAACAGTATTCATATTTTTGCGTGTCAAATAGTCTATCGTACGTCAGGTCCGTTGGAGCTTTTTCACTTGAAGCATGTGTAAGTCGTGTTCAAGGATCAGGTGACAGATCCAGACAGGGTGCTTTATGTTCTTCGTGCTGTGGATACGTACACAGTCCTGATGCACCGAAACGGCCTTGGTTTGGTTCGCCTATCATTTCGTCTAATTCCGATGAGTTTAGTTTTGCTGAAGTTTTACTTCCCATCTCTCATAGAAACCCCAGTCCTCTGATGGCCTACCGTCCAATCTAGGTATCTATGCTAAGAATGCTTAAGTGTGCTTATTCATGTTGAATTACTGTATCAGTAGGTTCAACTACGAACATTTTGGCTTTATGAATTTTTAATGGTAAAGTGAATCTTTCCCAGTACAGCTAACTTGGTTGCTCATTGGCTTTCTCTCTATTTCAGTGCAAAGGTTGAAGAACCATCAGCCGGTAAGTTGGTTTTCAAATTGTTTCGGCTTCAGCAGTGGGGTGATCTTGGGACTCAGATTTTTGTCATAGTGAACTATTCCAGCGATCGCTTTGTGTGAGTCGGATTTTTTCGCATCCATTTGGTCGTGTGCCACCTGTGTTTTGCGGTCCTCCTGACAGTTGAATTTTCCCTTTTGGTCAACATCAAGCTGGTTAACGGTACCAAGCACTTCCTCACAATGATAAACAAACTCGCCAGCAAAAAGAAGACAGACTTTGTTCTTATCTTCACAAACTAGTCTTGTATTTTTCATTTCCCAAACTTATTTAGTTTACTCATTCATGTCGTCCTTTGCTCTCAGCGGTATCAGCCTGACACCAATTTAACTCTCTAGTAACAAGTACTCCATCATCCTAATCAGCGTTTGCCTGCAAGTTTGAATTCTATTCTACCAGATGATATGACGAGTCAATGGCATTAGTGTATCAGAGGAGGACTAGATTTCGTCTAGACGTAACACTCTACTCATAAGGTTGCTGAAAACTCTTCAACAGCCCACGAACAGGTTCGCCCTTCTTGAGGCTCATCAGGTAAGCGCAGTCCTATCATAAACGAGAGATTTAGCTGGATTCAGTTGACTCTCCTGTCAAAAAACAAATTCGTATGCAACTGAGAATAGTTGTTGAAGACTAGGTTTCATTTCATCCATCCAACGGTAAGGTACCTCGTAGAATTTCCCGTTCCGCATGTTTTTCTCTTTGCTTCTGGAGGAACGTATTTAAATGTCATACACTCCTATCTTTGTCCTGTAGTTAATCTGGAAGATACATCCGCGCCGGATTAAATTTGTCATAAAAGGTGCCCTCACGGGCTGTTGCCACCCGTCGTATACGTCTAAGCGGTCCTTCCATGTACTCCATCTGCGCTTGTCGCTTTAAAGCGATTGTGTTTTCGCCGCGGGTGGGCCGGTTCTAAAAGAGAGATGCATTTTTCGTCTCTGCACAATGAGTGAGAATTACATGGCTTAACAACGTTCTTGGGATCCAAAATTTGGGTTATCAGCTTGGACAAACCGTATTTTGAGTAAGACATAAATAGGATCTTTTAAGTCTTCATGAATCAGACAAGTTTAGAGCAGCGAGTTTCCAGGTCCCCACAAGAGGTCGGACTTGGGCATTTTAAATTCAACCCATGGATACCATCCATTGGCTACGTGGGTGATTCTACTTCAGTTTATGTACTATTACTCAGTCACCCTCCAAGTTTGGGTCTTCAGAACTATTTTGAGGCCGTGGCGAATACGAATATGAGTTTAAAAAGGCCAATGTGGTCATATGTTGGTTCGCATTGAGTCATGTTTCGGTCTCACCTATGCTTAACTAAAAAGCAAAATCGCAAGACAAATAGCGGTTTACCAGTGTTAATTCGGGTCTTTGTTTGTGGGGATGTTTAACGCGAAAGCAAGGTCACCTCAACGTGTAAGTCAGACATAGGCGGAAGAACTGGAACAGACAGTGACTCCGCTACTTCTGCGTTTCTGTTGGGCACCGTAACCTAGGTTAACCAGTCTTCCATCGGAGAAGGTTGGCATCCTCCCTCCTGTAGAGCATAAACGTTATATCCAACCATAATTTCAGCATTTTGTGGTGACGTGGCGTTGTCTTGAGTTATGAGCTGTGCGAACATCTTTCCTTCAATGAACCTTACTCATGTGCCCGGGGTTAAGTTAGCCTCTGATTTACGGCTTCTCAAGTTAATCGCACCAGCTAGGCTGTAATACTACTGCGTTTGTGCGAAAAGACTCTGTAACGGTCACCCAGCTGTTTGTTGGCTGAGAGCTGGATATCATCCAAGCTATTTCTGTTTACTCAACTCGCGTACGGTAATGAAGTTCAACGACTTATTCTGAAATTCCTGATTTAGACTTACCTCTGTGCTTGTGCAGTAGGAGACTTCCTCACGTCTATTTGGACCAGCAGTAGGTGGGTGTTTTCAACGAAATCTAAGACTCCCACGGTTGCATCCCTTTGATTGTCGATATTGAATCTGCTTTCGCGAAAAATCCATGGTCACCCAGTTGTTTTCTTTTCAAACACCACACACACTTCCCGCTCTGGTGGTAGACGATGCAAACAAAACTTATGAAGAAATGTTCCCCGAGACAGACATTTACGGTGACGAGGGAGAGGGCGCAGACGACAATGGAGAAAATCAAGATGACCAAAAGAACTTTTCCGCTCAGGACAGTCGGACAATGCCTCCGCACTCGGCGTTTTTCATATTCTCAGATACGAACAAGTAAGTACATTCACTCTGGTTACACTGTCGAAAAAGTGACCATATTCCTGGCTGGGTTGTTCTGACGAGTTCGTGCGCGAACTAATCGACAGACTTTATATAGAAAAAAAGCGAAGGCTCGTCACACTTTACTGCGGTGTTCTATTGTCTAAGGCTTCTTACAGTCTGTATTTTTTTAGTTTGTGAATTAACGCAAACTGTTCCTTGAATCGGTAGCCTTGCTACTGCATTCATAGACCAGAGAACTGCACATTCAATCATGTTTGAATTACGGGTACGTTCGCTTGACCCTCCCTGAAACTTCAGTTTTAGTCGCGAATATCTCGGTCACCCTCTACTAATGCTTCAAACTGCACCAGCAGATCAAGTGTCTTCACCTTAAACATAGGTGCAAAGGGACAAACTGTGCTGTTGCTGTCCGGACAGCATTTCCTGCAAGGATTCTAGGGGAGCATTGTGAAACAATCCCCTGCCCTATCGTTTGACAGTCTATTGCGACTTGTTCCTCTGCCGACTACAGTGCAATTGGGCGGAACTGAAATACACCCGACTTTGGCATCATATACTGGAAGACAAGCGTTTAGAGACTTGAACCAAGTTAATGGGGTAGCCAGCCAATCACTAGTCATCTGGTATGGCTACTTATCCCATCATGAGTAAGCATAACACCCGTGTTGACCGACCGACCAGTAAATGGACGTACTCGGAGCATGCGTGTTATGAACTGTGTTTGAAACAAAACACACAACCTGGGGAAACAAGATAAGTCAACGGTTATGCTTCGTCTTCTCCAATGGAGAGCGTATTGATATGTTTGACTGTACATCATTGGTACTCTCCAGTATGTGTTCGTAGCAGGTGGTACTCACTTATGAAATGGATTCATTGACAGGGACATACCGTTTTCCCTCTATTCAAAGGCCTTCTGGGGACTGAATTTAGTCATATAGGTGCGCCAAATGAAACACTTTGTCGTCCTGGGTTGGTCACGCAGACGGTGGTGCATTACCTGACAGACACATTGGTAATCTCAAACAAATCTGTTATCGTTTTTACACAGCGAATGAACTCCCGTGAACAGTAGCTGGTACATATGTGTCCTTCCTTCGGATGACGTCAGCCAACCACGTTGGAATGTCATCTCTCGTGCTGGCCCCAGCTGGGTCACATGTCTCAACAGACAAGGATAAGCAAGTGAGCACCAATCGGCCGATGCGAATAGTTGACAATCGCAACCAGTGACCGAAGCCGCACCTGGCACAGGAGCTGTAACAACGCGGTCGAGAAAAACGAAACTTTATTGTTACGGCACAGCTGTTGCACACATATCAAAAACCGATGTTTTAACGGAAAATTCACTGGGTAAAGCACGTATGCAAGTTCACGGGCAACGAAGGGACCAAATGCCGTTGTATAAAGAAGCATGTCCTATGGTTTGACTCAGCACATTTTGGTTGATTTCCACTCTGCTGGACTAATGGAAAGCACAGAAAGCCTGGAGAGCTGAGCTACTATGACCCTGCCTTGTAAGAAGCCCCCAAACAAACGTTACCCGGTACTTTGGACTGTGCAGTTTCCCAACCCTAGATTTTTGCATTCACCAGTGAAATAACAACAGCTGGTCACATGTTTGTAGGTAGGTGTTTTTGTGGTTCTAGGATAACTACCACCCGGATAGTTAAATATCGTGAAATTTCCTGAACACCAGTTGGGAAGAGCCCAGTACTGAGGCATTCAGCTTGACCTCGCTCATTTGGTACTAAGGAACTAGGGGAGAATAATAAGTTTGAATAATCGATCAAACGTATGAGTTCTTACTGCATTAGCGGCGCTGACCGCGGTAAATTTATGACTTACTGAGACTGTTCGATAGCCTAACTCAAATGAACAATACTCGCAAGCCATCGTGCCACACCAGCCTAACTTCTTGGACGTGCAAACCATGTCCACGTTCAGACCGAGGCTGTGTGCAAACATGTACTTTCTGTTTGGCCTACAGGCCGCACACCAGAAGGTGGGTCCCTGTCAGCAGGAGACAAGTGATTTAAACTGAATGACTATTCTATAGACGTTACACACTACTCGTAAGCTTGCTGAGAACTCTTCAACAGCCCACGATCGGTTTCGCCCTCCATCAAAGAGAGATTCAAATTGAATCTAGATGAGTTTCCCGTGAAAACCAAGTTGGTGTGCAAATGAGTGTATTTTGTGAGTGACTATTCGTTTTTCATCTTCTTTTTGATTAGGCTAACTTTATTCAAAATGAATCACACAGAGGCGTCTTGAGAGCTAGTTTTCAATCTTTTCCGTCCGACTGTTTTCCTTCGATCCTTCTTGCAGATTCCGAATTTTCTGCCACAATGTGGTTTGTCTCTCCCATTTCGGGAACATCGTCCTCGTGTGCATCCTGGTCAGTAGCATTCTGCTAGCAGCCGAAGACCCTCTCAATTCACAGTCTTATCGAAATAAGGTAAGATTGCATTTGTACAAACTGCTTGCAGAGATGGTTTTGTGCGATATTCCACATTAAACTTGAAACTAACGCTACAATACCGCTGTTCTTTTTCCACAACTCACAGATTCTGAATATGTTCGATTACTTTTTTACCAGTGTGTTCACAGTTGAAATCACACTCAAGGTGAGTTTCGCGTAATTCTTTGATCATTATTTAGTAAGTGGCCCAGAATGCACGCATTTCAGTCATGATTCTAGATAGCTTCTAGACTAACCGTTTAACCCAAGGTTCAAAAAGACACTTGAAGGTCACCACATTCGTCCTTCTCAGTCTCAGAAGCACTGGTCAATGCACTCTACTCTAGTCACGGAATACTGCCAGCGCCGCCACAAACGACACAAGCCTCAAGCTTCTAACTAGTTATTAATCGAGATTATATTCTGCAAGCCAGGATAACCAATGCTAAAAAACTGCAGAGCACTATACAACTGTTTCACTCTTGTTAACACCCTCATGAATCCCACGTATCTCTGGGGAGATCCGAATACATGATCTTCCTGTTAGTGGTTGAACACTCGACTGTGAGTGACCGGTCAGCAGTCTAACCAGTTTGTCCAAAATTGAATAACTCTTACAAGTCTGGTCACCCTCCAAACTGAAAAGGTAGCACTCGAGGAATCATTCAACACAGAAAGACAGAGTGCACGCTAATCGTATTGTTGATCAGCCGCTACTGGCCAAACGGTTTGTTGTCCAACTACAAACCGCGGTGTAGCGGATTCGAATCTCTCCCGAGGCTCGTGAGAGACACACTGCTCATGATTCCCAAGAAAGAATAGACAGCTATGTGTTGCTTCTGATCTTTTCAGCATGGAGTGACTTCAATTACACAATAGATTGGTAATTAAATTTCAAAATTTTGTCATGTTGGCTAGTTGTTTGGTTATTCAAAATGCTAGTCAATCGGAACCCAGAAAGATCCTCATTGTGTGATGCTGATGGAGAGCCTATCCCGTTGTTACTGGAGCATATTTCGTCTGTACCACAGGGTGAGGTTTGTCGATCGTTTTATGTTTTGCTACGCAACGAACTTTCAGGACCTTCATTTTGAAATGTATTCTTCCATAGTCTTTATCACTCACGTTTTTCTACTTAGTTACATATTTTTACCGAATCTTCAAAAAAAGTAACACAGCTTTTAATGGGCTCACATTTCAGATGATTTCTTATGGATTCATCCTTCACGAGGGTGCATTTTGCCGCAGTGCTTTCAACCTGCTCGATCTGATCGTGGTCTGCGTTGCCCTGGTCTCCTTTGTGTTACAGTGAGTATCTTTATCTCTGAATGGCCTGTGTTTACTTCAAACAAACACGTTTCTGAGTTGAACAGAAACAGTGGTACATGCTCTAAAGTTTTGTAACTTCGATTGCTGCTAAAATGAGAATTTCAGTTCCATTTCTCCTTTGGATCAACTGGGTGTTGTACAAAATATATTTCACTTGTCTGAGTAGATCGGTAGTGGAGTGGAGGATCCACATGTTTTGCGGGATACTCCATTGGTTTGAAGTGCATTGTCGTTGTCGTTAATGGGTCCTTTCAATCCGGAAGGAATACGGTGTGTATTCGTGTTACGGCCACCCGTTCTCTTACACATTTTCGTACCTGCTCAACGTAGAATATTCGGAAATGAAGTGTGTCTACGTAATTTCTTGTAAATGGGTACTCACATCTGTAGGTATATGACGAAACATGTACAGGTGCGAAGCGTTAATAGGCGAGAACATCATTAGTACATAACTGCCTACTCACTGAAATGAAAAGCCTTCGTTATACTTGGTTACTAAAAAGCATCAATCTAGTATAAGTATGGACAAAGTTTTCATCACCCTCTGATTTCCCACCTTCAGTTCCCATGCTGTTTCTAGGATACGATTACCTCCACACTCCCTGCCGTCGCAGTCACCGAGGTGATTTCGATGGTTTAATAATTTAGTTCGTGACCTACCCAAAAATTATAATTTGAAGTGTCTTTGTTGTACCGCCATTTTGAAATCTAACCACCAATGATCTTCCAATGACGTCTTTGACTTTAACTGCATTCCGTGCAATTAGGTTATCGACCAGATTGTGATTTACTCCTTCCTGATTGGTCCGTTTGGTTGGTTTGCAGTCTATCCTTCTGCACTCACTTTGGTCACAGTGATCACCAATCCATCGTTTGTGCGTCTGCCCCAGTTTAATTCAGCCTCATTTAAAACGTGGTTAGATTTCACCGGATTTCACCTGGTGAGCTGCAAAAGGCACATGGATCTGTCGGGTCCGAATATGGTACTGCGATTCTGATTCGGTGGAGCTCAGGTTCACAGTATTAATACAAAATCCCTAAACTGTCGCTGGGGTGTAATGCTTATTTTTACCTTTTTTATGTTTGGTTTCTGCGTTTTCATGACTTTGTCAAAAAATCCAGTTTTACCCACACACCCAATGTTTCACCTCAGCCGGTTGAGCAGTTTGGGTTTTGCTTGAAGGCGTCCCATCGCGATGTCATGCAATTCCGAACTGGGAGCCAAGGCCACCAACCCAGCGTAGGAATGGTTAATTTTTCGAAGGCCTGACTGCAGCTTGGTTACGCAGTTCGACCTGCTTGTGTTGTGCTCGCGCCTCACAGACGAGCGTGTCGACCAGTTTAACGGTTGGCTTGCCTGCTAGCGTGGCATGCTACGATGAGTCATCAGCAGTGGGCTTGCGGTCTGAGGCCAGTTGCACCAGTGGGAGGTCTAGCGTCTGCACTGATAGTTTGGAAACCCGATGAGGTTTCTTCGGCTCGACGCCTATGCTCACATGCCGTGAGAAGGTCTCAGCTCCAGTGCAGTTGTGGCGACTGCGCTTTAGTGTCGGATGTCTAAACCCAACGACCGGTCGGATATCGGAGGTTGGCTTCCTCCAAATGCGTCCCGAGATACATACGCATTCTGCTGGTCACATTCAAACCGTCCATCGATGACCGTATTTTACTCGCCGTGTTGAAGCATAGCACCAGTGGTGACTTGCGACTGTCAGTATATCATTAGTATATACCAGTATCATCAGTATATATCATTCATCGGACTACGATACGCACGTGAACCGCACGGACAGTGTCACTCCGTTTATTTTGTGTGCAGTGCACAAATATCCCGCGAAGCGGACCCAAGAGATTGATTTCTACTGGTCAATTAATATCTTCGGTTCGCGCTCATTCATACGATATCTAAACTTCTCACAATTAACCGCAGAGCAGTCAATTCAATTGACTCCCTTTTGACTACTGAACGCTCAACCCTTTCTCTTGAAGTCGCCCCGTCTGTCCATCACCTTTATGCCTAATAAATCGAATAGATTTGCGACCTTTCACTGTAATTTCAATTGGTTTGATACGTCAACAGTTCCTCGCATCCCTGTAACATCCAGTCATTAGCGGACCTTTTTTCTCGGAGCACTCAACTACAGTGTGTCCAGCTATTGATTGCATCCCACGCTCCAGTGGACCACGCCGAGTTACACGGAAAATAAATAAACAAACAAATGAATAAATAAATAAATAACAAATCCATTCGTCCAAATGGAGGTGCGTCAACAAATGCTGTGCTGTAAATGCAATAATAAAATGATTAAAGTGGTATAAACCTCAAATCGTGAGGTTATACCGGCTCCGATACATCAGGTGAATTAAGTCTGACTACAAAGGGGGTCCTGTACAACTAACGCGGGTCGAAAAATTTGTCGAATCACGACAAAAGATTCACAGGATGACGAATCCCTAAGACATTTTCTTATTAGGGACAGAAACATTGTGTTTTGACAGCACGTGTAGTTAATGATGCCGCTACCAATAGGCAGGCTTTCTGTCTCAAAATTCCGGACGGTACGCTCTAACAAGCTTATTTTATGTTTAGTTGCCTTTTTTCGAGCCCCGGGTTCTCTCAACTAGTTTGAGGAATTTGAAAAAAAGTGTGCACGTGATCTGCTTGGGTTATTCACGCGCCTTTAGAATCAGTTCACTTGTATAGGTATCTTGCTGGTATGCTTAGTCAGGTCAAATTAGGCAGATTAAAATAGTTGGAATACTTTAATTTTCTGGGGTTTCAGTCTTGAAGACGTCCACTAGATGTTAGTAGTATTTCGAGTTATTGGTAGATCTGGTGCTTTAACTGACTGCTGATCAGATAACAGTTGGCCTGTTCGTCGAGTTTGGTCATTTGTTTGCAAACGTAGTCATACGAAGTGAAATCGTTCCACCCAACCGCACTCTGAAAATGTCTGCTCGCACGTTTGAAAACCAATTGCCAAGTTCGGTGAACAGATCAACAGGCTATTGAACACACTTGTTAGGATTCCCCGGCTGGTGGCTGAATCCCTTCTGTTATTCGTGCACTGAGAGTAAAGCACCGGGGGATCAATGGAGCAGGTTACATAACAGTTTCTG
The DNA here is from genome assembly GCA_003604175.2 of Clonorchis sinensis. Classification (NCBI taxonomy): domain Eukaryota; kingdom Metazoa; phylum Platyhelminthes; class Trematoda; order Opisthorchiida; family Opisthorchiidae; genus Clonorchis; species Clonorchis sinensis. The sequence goes on from CM030369.1 coordinate 26,507,005, forward strand.
AGTCATAAATGCATTAATCTTCTCATCAGTCCGATTCGTTCCACACTTCCTTTACTGGACGATTAACCCACGAAATGTGGAGGTGCTCTATAGGAACTGAAAATTAGGATGCCTGTGGGTTTGTTTTTATTAATTCGAGGGCAGACTCCTGAAACTTGTCCTTGAGCATAATAGTGTCCCCCACACATGTATATCACCGGTCAAGTGAAAGCTAACCACGGCATTGTAACCCCGTTAACATACCCAGTTCCGGATAGTTATCAAGCTCCAAGGTCCACACGTTCATACAACTCCTGTACTAGAAACCGCACTTTGTAAGGTTAACTATTGTCCTCCACCGTTTTTGAACCTTTCCAGAAGCCAAACCATCTCTGCTGTGAAAATTCTGCGTGTGCTTCGCGTTCTTCGACCGTTGAGAGCAATCAACCGCGCAAAGGGCCTGAAGGTGAGTAGAGCGGCTTGGGTCTGTGAGATGGCCTTTTCTGGATAACTTGATAATATCTTCGAGCCAGCTTTTCACAACTTTTCAAAACATTTACGCCGAGACCGCCATCACGCTTTGAGCTTTCTGTCTCATCCGTCAAACGCGTGTTGCTACACCGTCCCGTTGATCCTCTTTCTCCGTTAGGCTAGTTACGATGAGAGAGTCTAAATTCTGTTCATTCACTTCCTTGTTTATCGAAACTCCCAACTTCACACTGATTACCTCCTGATGTGCTGATCTAATAGTAATGTGCAGCCTACTGCAAATTTTCGCTGAAACTTGTTTTCCACTTCTCTAAAACTTCACAAGTTTGTTGTCTATCATGCGGGATTTTCCTGACATACCCTGAACAGTTGTAACTACTCTGCTTTTTTTTCACTTTTATCATTGAGGTAAAATGTCTTATGTGATCATTAATCCTGGCCTTCATCGGAGGCCATAAGGAACATTTCCACGAGAAACGTTTTTTCGATTCTAGGTGGATCAGTTTGAATTCTTTTTTAACGATGCCTCATTTATCCAAGTCTTGGTAATGCACTTGCTGGCATCATAATCCTGTGATTTAAGACACAACCAGAATTTCTCAGAGATGGTTGCTCACCTGGCCATCTTCGGCTGAAATAAGAGGAAATTAAGGGTGACATCTAATTTGTGTGCTCCCGGCCATCCGACCAACTCCTGGCGACCACCTTGTAAAAAGTGAACAGTATCTTAGATCTAGTTCAAATTGACCATTTAAATCAACTAGTTGAAAAGTTTATAATCATTTTGCTGTTACCGCATGTAAAAACCAATTCCATCATTTCGAAATTAATGTTTGCCATCTGTGTGATTCCCACATTGTCCACATATACTGCCCGGCGGTTTTTCATCGTATATTGTAACTACTGAAAACCTTTTAAAGTAGAGTGATTAAAATCCCACAAAACGTGAACCTTCTGGCTGTAGGTTCTCGCCTGCTGCTGGGAGTGCATCACGCCCACATTCACTGTACTCTCGCATGGTTCCCACAATTTTCGGGAAGTTCGTTGAAGGGAAAAATATAACATTTTATGCTGTTTAAAAAGCACTCCCACAATAAAGATCGACTATTGTCACCTACAGCTGAATGCCATTGGACGGTATGTGACACAAAAATCGGTGTCTTACTCTTTACGTAGATCCAGTTTGATGGAAAGTTTGCACATAATTAAATGACTAAAATGCTAATATAAAAATACCCCCTTGAAACATGTTCATGGATTATACCGTATACTTAACTCTTCCTTATAGCATGTCGTTCAGTGCATGATCATTGCAATCAAGAGCATTGGTAACATTGTGCTCGTGACGTTCCTGCTGGAATTCATGTTCGGTGTGATTGGCGTGCAGCTGTTTAAAGGAAAGTTCTGGAGTTGCACAGACATATCAAAGCGGACGGCCAGTGAATGCAAGTAGGTTTTGCTTCCTTTTCCAGGTTTCTAGTCTCTGGGTGAAATGATTAGGGCAATGTCGAATTTATAGTGCAAAAAATGAAACCATGCAAACGGGACACAGACCAGGTGTGTATGTACACTGCATTCAGTATTTATCAAAATATGAGACAGAGGAATTTGTTTTCCAATTTGTGTTGTGCGAAGTTTTGATTAATCTTCATTTATTTCACCAAACAGGGGGCAATTTATTGATTACGAAGATATGAACTTGAGCAAGCCGATCTTGATGGAGCGTCAATGGAACAACAGTGATTTTCACTTCGACAACGTTCCAAATGCTCTCCTCACTCTGTTTACCGTGGCTACGTTTGAAGGCTGGCCAAAGTAAGCTGGTAATGATGAGTTTTTCCTCGCTGCCTTTGGTGAAGAAAGAATAAAACCAGTTGTGTGCATCTGACTTCTATTCCAAATGAATTACAACTGATTACAGTGTCATATGCATTCTGATTAATGACCAAGTATCATTCAACAGAAAACTGAAGGTACTAACTGACATGCACATGGATTTATTTATCATTTTTGGCTAGAATGCATGTGTGTATCACCATCACGACAGTTTCAGGATGAAAAAATGAACTCAGTTTCTTTCTAGACGTCTGGTAACCCAATCACATAGCGCAATTATGGACCCGTTTGCCAGCTCAGATGTGATGATTCAGTTGCGCTTTTGGAACAGTGACAACGCGCTGACCTCGCGTGTCAGCTCTCCAGGTTTCAAATATCCTGCATGGCCAAGGATAGGCTCTGCTGCTGCCATTGCTTATGCCTTTTACTGTCTCTTGTAATTAGTGGCTTTTTATTCACCTCTCGTGTGAAATGGACTAGCAGAAATCACCATTTTTGCTGGCGTAAGTAATGTGAATCGTAAATGTAGTAGCAGCTGTGCGCCAGTCAGCTTTTACGGTTGTATTGTTTTTCATTCGCAGGTTACTCTTCACCTCGATTGATTCGAACGAGGAGGATTACGGTCCGATTACAAACTACCGTCCAGTTGTTGCACTCTTCTACATTACCTACATCGTTTTGATCCCGTTCTTTATGATCAATATATTCGTCGGTTTTGTCATTGTCACTTTCCAACGCGAGGGTGAATCGGAATACAAGAATTGTGAGCTGAACAAGAACCAGGTTAGCTGATCACTCAAAGTTACTTACTTCAATAATACATCTCTTGTATGGATCGTTACTACCACCGAGTACTAAAGATAGTAATAATAATAATAATAATATAATCGCTCAGCTGTGACACCCTTCCGGTACCTAGCTACCATGCCACCCGGAGGAACCACAAGGGCTGAGATACTGCCGTGTCGCCGAAGCCTAGACATGAGCAGTAGAGATGCGTTGGTTGGGTTCAACAGTTCACGGACCTTCCAATGAGCAATCCCGAGCTCACTGCCACGGATCCTCATGCTCCATTCAGTTTTTATTCGACCAACATCTTATGAATATTGTTATAACATTTGGCGCCTCGGTATCTTGATATTTGTAGAACTCGCTGGCTTCTTAAATGCTTTCAGTTTTCATCAGTAAAAAGCCCAGTTTTTCAATACTACTCATAAGGTCGGTGAAAAGTATGGTCAACGCATAACCCATTGTGTCCTTCTTGGATTCACTCTATGACAAATGAGGTATTCAGTCTCCCGGTGATACCAACTTAATTTGAGTGTCTGTCGGGATCTCAATATTTGTACCAATTGACGTTTTCTTTTATTCTTCTCCGGCTAGGATGTCCAGTCGGAGAATAAATAAATCCTGATGGTGTGTACAGCCTGAAGGGCTTTCTCAATAGATGAGGCTCAAGTCATGGACGGGGAGTTTCATAAAGTGGACTTGCATTCATTCGTCTTATTGCTGTTCAGTGGGGTCTAGAAACCTGGTAATATCTAACCATCTATCCGTCCTTCGGTTTCACGGAATCTGGAAACAGAAGATATGCGGGGATTGAGTAGCGCGACTTGTTTCCTTGCTTAGATGTGCACAAGGCATGCGATTATAGGACATAAAATGCAAATTTTGGTCGGAAAGATTATGTACTGTTACGCGTGAATTGTCTGTTTTTTCGCAACTTTGGACAATCTGATTGATGTCGCATGAACGCAACACACTACTCACAAGGTTGCTGATAAATCTTCGACAGCCCACGACCAGTTTCTTGGGGCTTATCAGGTAGGCGCAATCCCCGAGTTTCCCTCAACACAATGAATACCAAGATGGACGAAATCGATTGTGGACTGTCGAATAGTTTTAAGCAACCATATGTTATGTCTATACAGTGTATTGCGATACTGAAACATGAGGCGGCCTGATGCAGCATATTCAGTTAAAGTAGAACATCATAAACGATAGAATAATTTGGGTCCCCCGTGAAAACCAAATTGATAGGAAAATGAGTATATTTCACTGAATGCTATTACCTTTTGCATCATCACATATTTTCCCATCTTCGGTGAACACCGAACAGAAACCACAGTGTTCCCAGTTCCATTAAACTCACCCTTCCACTCCTCTCTCTTTATAGCGAAAATGCATTGAATATGCCTTGAAAGCAAGACCTCGACGTCGTTACATTCCCAAAGGTCACTTGCAGTACAAGATCTGGTCAGTTGTTGTATCAAAGAAATTTGAAATTTTCATCTTCGTCTGCATCTTCATCAACACGGTGGCACTCACGCTTAAGGTAAGTATTACCCCTTGTTCGTTATACTCACCTGTTTACACTAGGTTTATCCGCCAAGTTTTTCAGTGCTTTCAACCTTTTTAGTGGCTCCCCTTGCAGGCGACCTGTTTGATGATGATTTTGCGTCTCGTGACATTCAGTGTCAGCATCTCAAATTTCAACCACATCCATTTGGTTTCTGTGGTATTGCTGACTCTACTGGAACATTACATCATTGTTATCGTCTGTCACTGAGTCAGCAGAAGCACAACCCCAATGCCTTGATGACCCCACCACTAGAACTAATGCTTGTTGTCCTGATGGTTGATAGAGGATTTGAACACAAATCCGACTCTGCAGCTGACCATTACCACCACCACCACAACAACATTGTCAGACCCATACAAAGAGTGGTTAGAATGCTTCGACTTCAACCCTCAATCCCTTAGTGTAAACTGGAAATAGTATGTTGCCACCATGACAGACCGTCATTAGTGAATGAGTTCCGAGTGAAGGCCGCGCACATCCAGTCCAATTCATGTGTCTGATGGATAGAAGTGGTTCAGATTTGAGTAGTTAAATACCCGAGCAACCTTTGAACACAATCAGTTTGCAACATTGTTGTCGGATGAGGGCTTTCGGCCTGAGAACTTTGACAAAGGAATACCTCGATAGCGTCTCCGTGGGTTGAAAAGGTATCTTCACTTCGATCCAAGGGAAATTCACCGTCGAAATCGCATTCGTTTGGTAGTTGCTTTTGAGAATATAGCAATACATAGTGGCATGTTTTGTCGGTCACTTTGCTTTGGAATTTGGTGGCGCTATATGCACAATATCGTCATTCCAAGGGAAACTGATCAATGTAAAATTGAGTTAATCAATTAAGCTCTACTCACACAGTCGGAGTGATAGCTTCGAGACTGAGAAAACCTCCTAAATGACGCCTTTTGCTACTAGTCAGAGTTTTACGAAATCTTGTTGCATCTGGCTGTAGGGCATACGTCCACATATTGTTATAATGAAGGGTCAGATAGCATCAGGCTGATAGGCACCTGGATTTTCTTCCATTAGACGAACTAGCGGGATGAGACGACGTCCGTTTTTCGTTATTTTCTCGTAAGATATACCTCGGTTCCAGGATTCTTGAATTATAGATGAATCAGCCTATTTGCGTCCGTGATTCGCGTCAGAATGAGAGATATCTTGAGACTGCCGAAAAGATACTGGAAAAACTGACTTTTGTTCATCCATTATATACTAGTTTGAAATCAGTTGCCTCTAATCGAGTTAAACTGAAGAAGTCGCCAATATCAGCCCATTAGCTAAACACTGTTGATTCAAGTATGTATCATCAACACTAGTCGTTCAGAACTTGTTTAGCTTACTGTAAACGACTACCCTGACGACGACTACCCTACCCTAAACGACTACCCCGACTACCCTAGAATGACAAAATTTTTGTAATGTTAAAGCTCAAAACCATTCAGTACGATTACTGTGTATTGTTGTCACCACTGAAGTGACTACTCCTGGGCTGCCTGAATGACTTAGAAAGAAAAAAACCTGCTGGGGAACTGATGCATGCAGGTACGACTGAGTTCGGCGATCCATAAACACGAAGCAACTCGGTAGACCAGTTAATACGCAATGGTTAGGAGCGACGTGGTTTGCGTGCATGAGACCATCGATATCACCTTGAATAGACACCCATACGAAAGGGAGTCATACAAGCACAAACAAGTGGCGCGTGAGTCGAAGTGACCACTACACGCGGGATAAGGTAAAAGTCCCATGGCCTAACACAGCAAAAAGTGGTAAGCAATCTAAGTAGCTAGTGCTGTGTGATGAGATTGGTAATTCCCAATGAAGGTTCGTCCTTTCAGTGAAGCCAATCTGTGCCCAAAAGCGGAAAAGCACTGTGCAGCTGTTTCATCTGTGTTGGTAACCATTAGCGTCGTGTGCATCTCACGAAACTCCACTAGAGACTTTCGAACACGTGACCTTCCATCCAATGATTGAACACAAGCTGCTGAACAAGTGTGATTGGCTCTCACTCATCTTTCAATCACGGGATCTACATTATGTTGTCACATATTGTCTGTCTTCTAGAGTGGCGACTTCTGCTCCGTGTGTCCTGTGTAGCTATAGCGGACTCAAACATGAGCCTCGCATACACTGGTGAACCGATCTAAATGGACCACAGGTTTATCAGGTTACAGGATGACTGGCGAAAGACTAATGGATCGTTCTGAATCCTCAAATTTCTCCAAGATATGCGACTCATCACTGACTCCATCAACTGGAAGTCTCCAAGCCTTTGACTGTCCGTATCCCAAAATATTGATCGCGTCGATGCAGCCATCTGATCCGTTATACTGAGGCGCCTCAAGTGACTTTCGAGAATAGCTGCGCAAACCGCGAGAAAACCAGAGGAAATCGATGAGGCAAGTCACAGCCCTTCTGCCTCAGCTAGGTGAAAGATTCACATGTAGTTGGGTTACAACTTTGTCTCCCCAACTGCCTTCCGGATGCTGGTCAACTCAGCAGTTAGAAGCACACGGGTTTAAAGACTGTACAGAACTGTCCCATCCCTCTGCTACTGATTTTGAGCAGCATTCGAAATAAATTCATCTTGATCCATTTCTTCTGCTGTGAAGCATGATACTATAGGTTGAGAGAAAAGGCACTTGTTAGGAATTCCTTGATGAATTATTGCATCTAAACACGAGAGAACTGTTCGCTGCCTCGTGATTTGGTCTCATTTCTTGATGAAGTTTACTGCTATTAACCATCGTTGGATTCACTGACCATCGACTATCTCCTAGTGTATAAATGTTACGTTCTTGATGGATCTCTGTATCCACTTATTCTCTGCCTAAGAGAGCAAATGTCCGAAAAGGTCTGGACAATTACGGAATTGCCGTTGACTCTGGGATTTCAAGTATTTTTCGTTTTACTGTGCGCTATGCAGTACGTTTAGTATCTTACAGACTGTATGCTCACTAAGATGCTGTATCACGTGAAAGGTACCTCTGACAGCAAGGTGAATGAGTTGCATCGACGGAATCAATCCCAAGGTCACCTAAACTGTGAATCATTATTTTCTGGACTTGTACTAATGGGACATTTTGATGCTTATCAAAAGGTTTGTTTCCATAATTCATGTCATGAATCTACACTTCCTTTCAGTACGATGGGCAACGCAAGGAGTGGGGAAAGTTGTTGGATTCGCTCAACTACTTTTTCACAGCCATTTTCACGGTCGAATTTGTACTTCGGCTATCTGCCTTCAGCTTCCGAGTAAGTTCGTGTGTTGCTCTTTGTGTTCAGCGGAGCTTTTGGTGTGTGTGGTTGTGTGTTCACAGCAGTTCCATCAGGCAGTGAGTAATTCAGGATCCCGTCAACACCAACTTTGTCCCAGCGTTTTGGCTGCCGTTGGTAACTTCTGTCAAGGTTTTGTCAGAAATCCTGTCTTTATTGGTTTGACCACTGCCTTAGTTCGATTGTCTGGCATGGGTGAACCACACTGTGGGAATGTCAGTGCGAGTCTCTGTGTTAGTTGCTCTAGCTTGTGGGTTGTGACAACATCAATCGACGGATGTATGTAGCAGTTGGCTTCAGAAGCCGCTTGTGAGTAGTCTCCTAGATTCCGGCTTTGCATCCGACCACAATTGTTTGTGGTATCAGCTCAGTCCAAATGGGAGGAAGATCGGTCCCATCGGTACGCTTGTCACAGGTTATCTGCATGTTAATTTATAGGGTTTTAGCACATAGATCGTTTGGAGAAGGTGTGCATAGCATTGTCAGCCCAATGATATTACTCAGCTGCTTGTAGGACTGTGGCAGTACCGCTTCCAAGCTTCTTCCTTTCCATGTGGTCTCAAAGTAGGAATCTGGCATGACACACTTCACACCTCCGCTGGTACAACCTCCCGGCTGCTGTACAGGGTCAGGCTGAATACATCAGATAGACGGCCAGACGGCTAGAGTTGTGAAAATCGGAACTCAGACGTCATACCAGAATCCCACCTCTAGACCCCGGAGGGAGGGAGGAGCTCGGACGTGTTTTCTTATAACCATACATGCATTTGAGCAGAATCGTCTGCTATACAACTACGGAAATAAACGTTCTCCAGTCGGAATTCAGGCCCTGATGGACGTGAACGAAACACTACCAAATTGTGTCGTTTGTTTCAGACACCGGCCTAGTGGGAAAGAAGTAACACGGCTGGAAGCATCCATGGAGAAAGACTGAACTGGAGCGAGGACTGGTTTTGCAGATCTGTCGTTGACGTGCATCGTGACGCGGTCCCGTACTGAAACTCAATGGATAGAGGGCGCCGGGAGGAGTCGGACGAACATCCATGCGTTAGAAACCGATGTTCCAATGAACAACACGGCACACATTCGGACCTAACTGGCCGAAATGTCACAATGAATGAGTCAGTATTGATTGCAGCGTGGGTGGGGAATTTCGTCCATATTTAGAGTTAGCGATAGCCCGTTGAACCTCTCACAATAAACAGCTGACCTGGCAACCAGTCCTCTTGTGCCAAAGCTCTACAAGCAAACACTTGCGACCTATGTCAGCCACAGCGATGGAACTAGTCTTCCTCCCATTTGAACTGGTCTGACTACACAACCGACCAGGCACAGTAGACGGACTCGAAGCCGAAATGCAGGCGGTCACCTGCATTTGGTTTCTGGAAACAGCTGCCACACACATCCGTCTACTGATCAGAATCCACCAGCCGTAGCAACAAAAACACAGGGACGCACATTGGCATGCCCAGTATCGTGCACTCGCATCAGACATTAGAACTAGGGCAACACACGATTGCCGACCCCTTTCGCCGTCTCACTTACGTGTATTCACTTGGTTGTAGTGACCCGCTGACAAAGGCTGCCTACGGTACCATCAAGTGTTGTGTTTTGATTGATGAACTTTCTCATTACATACCACATGACACTGAAACTTTAACGCGATATCCGGATAATCATCCATTCAGATTGCTTCAACTTGGATTTCCTTGTCCAACCTACAGACTACTTACGGGTTATGTTTGTGGTTATCACCAAGGGCCGTTAAGCACGGTGCCGTTACACAAACACACTTGCTTGCTGTCTTATAATTTGTAGGAACTCATTCGTTTGACAACTACCAAAGTGAATTATCTGATGTGCTTGTTTGTTCCTTGACTCGTTGCAAGATACAATAAATAATCATAATAATAAATAATAATAATAAATAATAATAATAGCACATAGAATTACTGACTTTCGAACGCGCAATCAATTCTCCGGTTTACTGACAACTTCTTTCTGATTCCCTTTAACCTAGCATTATTTCAGCGATGTGTGGAATGTGGTCGACTTCATTTTGGTTCTTGGAAGCTACCTGGATATTATTCTAACTCAGGTAAGTTTTGATTGCTATCGTCCTATCGTTCTGGGCCTAATTCTCTCTCATTTCATAAGCAGACCGATATATGCTCCCGAGTTCGATCGGCAACGACCACCTAACACTTATCCTTTCGCTTAATTTCATCTTCAGTCGGATGTAAAGGTAACCAAGTTCAGCGTCAATTTCGTCCGATTGTTCCGTGTTATGCGTTTGGTCAAACTGCTGAGCAAAGAAGAATCTATTCGGCAACTGTTGTGGACTTTCATCAAGTCAATACAGGTAGGCCAGGACTTATGCAGTGATTCCTCGTTTCCCGCACAATTTCCACGTGCCAAGAAATACAAATGAACTTAACTACTATGAATGAATCGTTTCGATTTGTCAGGACTATTTTCAGAACGCTCTGTAACAGCCTTTGTGTAACAGCAACCGCTTGACAAGACGGTGTGAACGTTGGTGGTGTGTCTGCACCTCTTTTTATTGATTTCTATGACCTAGTGGTTGTTAGGTACCCGCATGAGGGATATTAAGATTTTTCGGTGATTCGTACGCCACTGCTTGCTGTCGCTGGTCCAGATACCGAGTTCTAACTTTAGTTGTGGACATCATTACTCATAAGGTTGTTGACTATTCTGCACAGTGTACTACAGTTTCGCCCTTCCTGGGACTCATCAGGTAGATGCAGTCCCCGAGCTCTCCTGATGTTCTACTTGGACACCAGATTTTAATCAACTAGCGAAATACCCTCATTTACAAATTACTTTAGTGTTGAGGTGAAACTCAGGTGGAACTCCGGTATATGATGCTGCGTTATATATTCTAAATTGTCCTGGAAAACAGTGAGGGTATAATTTTTAGGATAGCTTTGCTTTTGACGCAAGCCTGATCACACAATTGGCCATCAGGCGAAGAAATTCACATGGGAGATCGCCTTATTTTTGCCACAATACGTCATTATGTTCACGTGCTCTATGCGAAGAATGACACTGGTTAAGACACATGGCCGACAACTAGAAGCAAACCGAAATTGATTTCTCTAAAGCTATGAGGTTTTCGAAGTGGACAATTTTGCATGGAATTAGTGTAGTCCGATTGCGGGTTCCAGTGAAATGTTGTTCATAGCTATTGGTTTAAGTGGGCGAACTTTCAACGTCACCAAACCGCCGACTCGTATGTACATGCCGTAGATCGAAAACGTTGCGAAGTTTAACGGCTTTCGGTGTCCTCAAAATCTGAGGCGACTTGTACATAATTTCCAGTGCAAATTCCACTAAGCTGGATATATTCTAAATTGTCCTGGAAAACAGTGGGGGTGTAATTTTTAAGATGGCTTTGCTTTTGACGCAAGCGTGTTCACACAGTTGGCCATCAGGCGTAGAAATTCACATGGGAAATCGCCTTGTTTTTGCCATAATACGTCATCACGTTCACGTGCTGTAACTATGGGAAGAATGGCACTGGTTAAGACACATGGCCGATCACTAGAAGCAAACCGAAATTGATTTCGCCGAAGCTATGAGGTTTCGAAGTGGAGAATTTTGCATGGAATTAGTGTAGTCCGGCTGCGCGTTCCAGTGATATGTTGGTCATAGCTGTTTGTTTAAGTGAGCGAACTTTCAAGGTCACCAAACCGCCGATTCGTATGTACATGCCGCAGTTCAAAACGTTGCGAAGTTTAACGGCTTGCAGTGTCCTTAAAATCCGAGGCGACTTGTACATAATTTCCGGTGCAAATTCCACTAAGCTGAATACCTGAATAACATTTGGATCCTTTCCAGTTGAATTGGTCCACAGATTTTCGGCACGGCACTTTTATTTACGACGTTCCTCTAGCGCTGAGTACGATAGTTAAAGATGAACTATGCAATATTGACGCAGCCGTGAAGTTACAACATTTTCATGGAACGTATGTGCTTCCTAATGGGTTGGCGTGCGTGAAAACCGTATAGCTTAAACATAGCATAGCTCAAACGTAGCCTTGACGGCCCTCATTTGTGATGTCTTTGTATTCTGGTGTCACGAATGTCTTATTGAAATACTATCCACCCGTAAGGTTTTTCAACAGGCTGAACAGTTTACTCAGAGGCGCTTTCGATGAAAGGTTGCTTGATCTGTTGCCCAATTCCTGTGCCATCCGTCAGATGGAAGGTGTGCAGCTCGCACTTGCAAATCAAAATTCATATGCTCCAAAAGAATTTACAAATCGTGCCTTGCATGGCATCATCGTTAGGACGTTTGAAAATCGTCGGAACAGAGCTGTTTGTTCGGTGCGCGTAAAGCATACGTGGTTAAAACGGTCACTGTTAGATTCCACCACAGCTACATAGCCACATTCGCGGAGCATTGTTAGAACCAACGAACAGTCATTTTCCTGAGTAAGCAAAGCGTAAACACCGAATAACTTAATAATAGAGGTCGGTACTTGACGCGGTAGTTGTAGATATCTTGGGTGCTCAGCACCTTCTCAAAATCATCTGCAAAACATTGTTGCACCTCTGTTGACGGAGTCCCGTACTTCAACAGAGCAATGTACTCTTTTAACTCATCGCCTTCAGGCGTCAGTTGACGGGAAGCTTGTCAAAAACAATCTTGCTTATTGAGTGACTGCGCTGAAAGTGGTAGGATGTCACCATCAAGGACCCGTTATACCGGCGAAGATAGGACCCTACCGGACACGCGATACAGCGTGTACTGTTTTTCACCAAACTTATTAACTGCGAAAATTTCCTCAGCCTTGGCTTTGTCTGGCTGCACGACTGCTGCATAAGCCTCGAACAATTGCTCCTCTTTCAGTTCACGCGGATAAATACGACGTGGTTATTGTTTATGTGTTGTTTCCAAGAACTGAACTGACTGGGCAGCGAAGTACGAAAGTCATTACCAGCAAACTCAGTTGTGCTGGTCATTGCTGCCTCCCTAGATGGGAACCTCGAGACGAGACACATCAGTGGTTGGAGACTGTCAGATATGGCCCAGTCGCTACCTCGATGGCGCTCGTGCATCCAAACTAGTACCTTCATTACGTAGCTCCATTTTCAAACTCCCCATTTAAGTGGCACTGACAACTCTGTATTTACGCATAAATTATATCAACTATCGTCTCCATTGCGCAGCTATCTACCCCGTTTCCCCAAATCATCAGTGAACGAAGATGTGGCAGCTAGAACCACTGCAGGACAAGTACACGGTTTTCACAGCTGATGATTATGATGTGTTGCTTCAAAACACTTTCAAGAGCAATAAAGGGGAAAACCCAAAGAGACCAAATTGTCTAAAAAAATCTCACTTTAACATCACAGATCGGTCACGTCGATAGATGGCAGCCACTAAAAGTATGAATTCCACCCGCAAAGTAGATTTTGAGTACTTTTGAACAAATATTAACAACACTTTGCTGTTCGAGATATCACATTACATTGTATAGACGTAACACACTACTCATAAGCAGGAGATTTAGTTGAGTCTTCCGTGAAAGGTCATTTTGTACACAAACGAGTGTATTTCGCTAAGCTAATGCAATTTGGGTTCAGGTAGAACATGAGGAATCTCGGGGGCTGCGCTTGCCTCATGTGCCTCAAGTAGTGAGCTGTTGAAGAGTTTGCAGCAACCTTATGAGTAGTGTGTTACGTCTACGCAAGTTATTGCGACAAATCATCCCGAAGTTGAACTTGAAGAGCGATCACTGTGTCTGTGCTTGACCCAATATAGACTCCTCATTCGCTGGAAACTCAGCCAATAACAAGCAATTGAGAGCTAATCACATTGCTGTTTAGCCACTCGTGGCCGAACGGTTAAGTATTCAACTAGTGGCCGGAAAGTCGCGGAAGATGCTCTGAATTTTGTGAGATGTGCACTGCCGATGATTCTCAATAAGAATGAAACAGCTATACAATAATTCTCAGCTTTTCAGCGAAATTGACTTCACTAACAGGACGATTTCTTAATTGCAATAACGGGGGGACCATGTGACTGACGATTTCAAGTCAACCAATTTTGTCTGTTCTGCATTCAAGCAACGAGTGGTCCCCCCGTGAAGCTTCAATTGTCTGATGATGGTGGCTACAGCCGAAAAACATCTCCGAATGACGTGTAACATCTCCGAATACGCGGAAAGCCGGAACTGACTTTTATGCGATACTGCCAATTTGAATAATAATACTACTACTAATAATGATGAGAATAATAATAGAAATAATAAACGTCGAACCATCATCTAACCTGATTGGTTTATCCTACCTATGCTCAGCTCCTTACTAAGTTATTTCGTCAGCTGTCGGAGCAAGTAGTTTCAGTCCACTCAGCTGACTTGATCCTATCCATCCTGATATCCTTCTTGCGAACGCAGTCTGAACTGCGAGGCGAGCGCGTTAGCACCAGTCCACCATCGCACGCTGAACGCACCCGAAATATCATGTCTGCATAGGCAAATGTGTTCACGACTCCAACAATGACTCCCCAATTGTCCCTGTTGCGTCAGTCGATTGTCAGGAGTTTTAAGTCAGGTAGCAGCACTGCTGGACGATTTTTGATTAGCTGTAGGTCTCGGGGTTGGATATCCGGGGTTCATATCCTGGCACGACCAAGGATATGCACTGCGGATGAGTTCTAAAAAGGAGGAAGCTCGTTCAAACAAGTCCTGTGTTAATGCAAGTTTTATGAATCCCGCAGCGGCCTACAAGCAAGTCTGCATGCGTTCAAATATGCTGAAGCTAGCGGGCCTGCTAAGAAAACCGTTTTGAGGATTCTATGAGTCTGCCGACCGTTGTTTACCAAGCGCGTCACATCTATGAGGTGACGTTACGTATAAAGACCAGATTAACAACATTTCATTTTATAGCCACAGAATATATTAGTATCGTACAGCTGTCATAATAAAAGTGAATCCACCCACGCCTTCTACTTTCAGGCTTTGCCGTATGTGGCTCTCTTGATTGCAATGATTTTCTTCATCTACGCTGTCATCGGAATGCAGCTTTTTGGTCAAATTTCTATCAAGGAAGAACCGGGTGAGGAGGAGCCCATACTTCATAGGAGCAATAATTTTCAGGATTTCTTCCACGCACTGTTGGTTTTGTTCCGGTAAGTGCTGACCGAATAAGAGTCATTTCCAGTTTTCGTTCTAGCCCCTTGATTTATCCATTAAGACTGTGAATCCAGGACCAGATTTTATAATCTTTGGTTGTTGGGGTGCCTAGAGTTTACCAAGTTTTTTTGGGAATACGCTTATCCTTGGCAATATAATGTTAGCTGTCATGAACGTTTTTTGGTTTTGAAGTGAAGAAGCTTCGTGATGATGATTCGGTTAGTCCGAAACGACAGAATCGAAGTAAGGCTTTGACCAGTGGTCGTAAACACGATCAGTGGGGCAAGTCGTACCTTTACGTATCGATGAGAGTACTTAACAACACAGCTTCAGTCCGAATCTCATGGATAGCTTCATAAGAATCGATCGTTTCACTGAAGTCTCCTGTGTTTTTTGTGTGGGCCCAAATTTTTTGGACCAGCTTTAGACAGTGTCAGCCACGTTACCTTAGTGCCGAACTGAGAACTGGTTCTTTTCCCTTGTAGGTGTTCCACTGGAGAGGCCTGGCAAGACATCATGCTAGCATGTACAGCAGGTAAGATGTGCCCCGAGAGCTTGGTGTCCGTCTAGCTAGCTGGATTTCAATTTAGTGAGTTGACACTAAATTTGAGATATGAGATTTCATTTGCATTGTTTGGCCAGTCTAACCTATATACATCGTATCACGAGCACTTACCAAGCAATGTCGGTAAATCGCATAGGTATTCTGTGAAGCATCAGTCGACTGGATGCTACACAGCCTTTGGTGCACTGAACGTCATGTTTGGATCTTGTATTCCCATGGACTGAGAAACTTTCACAGTCCTATGTCGAGATGTAAGCCATGACCGAACGGACTTTTGTATTGAGTGCCTTTTTCGGCAACAATCCGTTGCTCTTGGAGCTCTGAAAACAACTGAACAAAACACAATCTGGCACCACCCAATATTTCTCCCATACCTCCCTGCTTTCTTATTCCACAGGTCGAGCGTGTGCCGAAGGTTCCGATGAAAAAGGCACCAAAAGCTGCGGTTCCAACTTGGCCTATCTTTACTTTATCAGTTTTCATGCGATCAGTGCATTTTTGGTAAGTCCCTCTCGTTCAGAACACCTTCCCTTCACTCCCATCCTCCGTTAGGCTCTGAAGCGAGATTCAAGTTCCCAGCAAAATTTGGTAAACAGTCAATGAATTTATTGCGGAGCACACAAAGCTTCGTAAGGCTGGGTGACTTGTGCACCAGGTTGGTCGTGTTTTAGTCAGAAGGGATCTTGCTGATTGGTCCGCCATCTGCCCTATTATTTGACCACACTTGACCAGTTGATCGGATAAAACGTTTGTGTCAAAAGAGCAGTGTTGCATAGCAATACATTCACCGGTTGGTTGGCAAATTTTTTTCAAGTCATGAATCCGAGATCCCAACGCCTCTCAGCTGAGAGATTCGGGAGTGTTTTTGCTCGATAGATGTATGAACCTATGTGGTTTACGCAGCACTAGACTCAGCCTTATATTAGTTTTTTTCTAATGATGCGATGAAGCGCGCCTGAAGAAATGCAGGAAAATCACCTGGACGGGCCTCAAATTCGGATATCTGAGGGTCACGTTGGCTCCAGCACAAGGTTGAACAACTCGAAAAGCCACTCACTTTTCACTCGCATCAACCGTTTATTGGGCCACGTCAAATTAGACTTTCTAGGTACGCAGGGAGTCGAATGGTAAAGTGAGAGCTACATTAGGACGTTCGACCAATACACTAATCTGCATACCAATTTGCTTTTGACGGTAAATTCACCTGGAATCCAGCTGGCTCTCTCGTCTATGACGTTCTTAAACTGCACTAGGTCGCTTCATTTTTCAGTTGGTATGATGTTCGAGATATTGCAGTACTTTGTACTGCACTACTTATAAGGTTACTGAAAATTTGTCGATCGCCAGTGACTTGTTTCGCCCTTCTTAGGGCTCATCAGGTAGCCACAGTCCCCGAATTTCCGTCAACTTTATGTTGACGGTTATCTTACCTATCAAAAGATGGTGATTATCGGCAACCAGTCTCTTTATTAAGAACCTCGTTCCAGGGGGAATCAAATGGCTGCCTGAATTCTACGCAAGCAACTGACGTAATCGATGAGCTGATGTTTTACTTTTGTTGTTATCTGATAGTGGACTCCCCCTCCTCAGTATACTATTTTCCAGACTGACCGTTTTTTTTACTTTTTTCGATACAGGTCATCAATCTGTTCGTGGCTGTTATCATGGACAACTTCGATTACTTAACTCGAGATTGGTCTATTTTGGGACCCCACCATCTGGATGAGTTTGTCACAAAGTGGGCAGACTATGATCCGGAAGCCAAGTATGTGCAAAGTCGGGTTGAACTTATACGCTACTCGTGATGATCACTGAGCAGATTTACACTATTTAGGCACACCTTCTTGTAGATGGGTTTTACAGGGTGAAATTCAACAGTTTGTCGGAATAGAAACTCCCCGTAGTTGAAGTATCGAATGTTGAATACAATTCAGGTCCACAAACGGTGAAGCTAGGTGACGCTGCTCCGACATAACCAAGCCGTGAATCCGATAGCTTGCAAATCAAGAGCAATTTTCACAAATTTGCTACACAGCGAATAAGAGATAATGTGCTAACTACAGAAAACCAAAAAGATTCTTAAATTAGCTAAAAATTTATCCGTTTGCCCGTGCCTGCTTTAGTTGGCTGTCGAGATACATCGGACGTGTCCATTAAAGCATGCCGAAAAGATAGCGTCCAAACTCAGTAACCGTGTTTCGAACATGGACTCAAACGAATACTAGCCGAAAACAGGTGTTCCGGATCCCCACTAATTGGTGAAAGTCCTCTGATGACAACCTTTGAGTTCATAAAGGAGAGCCTTCATCGGACTTCAACTCTGATAATTACACTGGTAGCGTCACGGGAAATTTCATCCTGACGATGTCGTTCCCCACAACTTCCTCACTCGGAGAGTCACTCAACGCTGGATCACTTGAGGTTAGCTGAGTGGATGGCAATGCCAAGTGTACTCTATTTGCACTGATGGGCAGCTACCCGTGGCCAAATGCTATGGTGTTCAACTACTGACACGGAGGTCCTGAGCTCCATTCCTCTTGCAGAGTCGTGAGGTGCGCAACAGTGATGGTTCCCAACAAAGATGAAACAGCCGTACAGTGTTCATTGCTTTGACCAGACCAGGGTTATAAGGATAGTTAATTTTGCTGCATAACAGTGTAGACGCAGTCAACGGTACCTGTTGAGTAAGTACGATTCAACCTTTGTGTAATTACGTACAACTCTGTAGCAAGCATGCAATGTGGATCGGTGCGCCTCTGGAGCGGCGTAATGTTATAAGTTTATTTGACAGCCACAACATTTTTCGGTTTCATGGAATAAACTGACTTCACGCATAGAACGAAGCCCTGTTTTGAAAGTTTTGTGTCGGTTTTTACCTTTGACTTGCTGGCTATTACTTTTCAAGCCTAAGGAACTTGACTTGCCGTCAACGCGCACAATTCCCAAGTGATTAGTGACATGTATGATTCAATTTGAAGTTCATTAGGCTTATATTCCGTCGTAGTCACGTGGTTAGAACTACACTATGCGCTAACGACGAACCGTTGAATGAAACTGGCTGTCACAGAACGTTGCTATATCCACATTCTCTTTCCTGTTCTTCAGGGGCCGAGTTCGACACTTGGATGTCGTAACGATGTTGGGGAAGATAAGTCCTCCGCTCGGATTCGGAAGCATGTGCCCGCACACGAGAGCTTGTCATGTAAGTCTGAATCACTTGCTTCTAAACGTGTTGACATTTGATTAGTAGACGTCATGTGACCGTTTCTCCTGTTTACGTCTATCATGTGTGGCGGTGAATTTCGTTGCATGAATTCATACAAGGTTGGACGTATTTTCAGCAGTGTGAAATCCTGTATCCCATCGCTAAATGACTGAGCACACAAACTACAGAACAGTGTCTACCCACCCGAAATCCTTGCCACAGGATATACAGTTGGACCTTTCTAAGAAGATCCGCTTGAACTCCATCCACTGAGCCTAATGAGAACTTTAGGACGTCGGAATGAGAGGATTATTGATAGAAGTATGTAAGCGTAACGGTGACCATTCTTCATGGGTGAACCACAGTAAGTTCCAGCGAGTTCGACCGTCTTACATTTATACCAGAGTTACCAAAGTACTTACACTTCAGACCAAGACACTTGTGTAGGATTACCAGGCTACACACACAACCGGTTTGAGAAACCGTTCCCATCCAGTCAACAGAGCTATTCATCGAACTTGGGTTTCGATTATTCAGTTATCAGCACTCGATTTTAGTCAATACTGGGAATAGAGATCAAGTGCCGTCGGGCCAATCGACCAATGGGGATCGAATGTCACTGGATACCCAATGAAGCATGCCCAGAGCGATAAACGACGGTTTGTAAACTGATGAAAACCCACATTTTTGAGCCAATGAACTGAGATTTCCCAGGAGCCCTTTTCCCATCGATTCCTGGGAATGCAAAAACGAGCCGGTCATTTGTTGGTTTATTTGAAATGATACCTCCCCCTTTTGGCCGTTCAACGTAAGATTGTCGACATGGATCAAGTTGTAAAGGTTCCACCCTTTTTCTAATGCGACCGGTACGGCGTCTGTGTTGCAGCAATGGATCTGTCTTTGGCGGTCCATGCGTGGCAGTGGCTACGGGTGCTGGTCTTGGGAGATCAAAGGTTTCAAGCAGCAGGTTGGCATCTTGTAAACGTTCTTCTGCCTTTGAGGTCTGGCACTCAGTCGGCCGTAATTGATTGACATGTCGTTTCCATATCAATGATCCTACCTGAACGTTGAAAGTCACCTGACCGATTCTTTTGAGGACGACTCCAACAGTCCATCTTCGGTGCCCGGGGCGATAGTCCCTGACAAGCACACGGTTGCCAGGCCGGAATGTTGGCTTTCCTCTTGTCGGTGTTGATGAACATAAGTTTTCGATCGGCATTGTTGAAAGATGCAAGCGATCTATCCAGTCTATGCCCAGGAGATTAAGCTCACAAGCAGCAAGATAGACAATACCACAATCATGGTGGCCTGCTATCTCCATCTCACAATCAAATTCACCAAGTAGTTGAAGCTTACCACCTGAAGCATTTCTGGCAGTGTTCATTGTCGGTCTGAGTTCCGGTGATCCGATCTTTCTCCAGGTGCGTCGGGAAACAATCGTAATATCAGAAGCCGTGTCGAGCTGCAATCGAATTGTGCTTCCGTTTGCTCTGATTGTAACGTACTTGCGATGAGCATCGATCTGGTTATCAAATGTTGCAAGTATTGCGTTAAAACGGGGTTCTGATTGACTCCGTTTGCTTCGTGACCTCCGGGTTTGACTGCGTCTTTGGCTAGCTTTCCGCGTCCGGCACTGGCTTTCCTTGTGCCCACGTCGGTTGCACACTGAACATTTGTGCTTTTTATGCGGACACAACCGCACAAAATGCCATTCGCCGCATTGCCAGCATGCTGAAGGGGGCTTTGCTCCGTTCGAATTTGTCACCACGGTAGGTTGCCTCGATGTCGTCTTGGCAATGTTGAAAGCAGGGTTGGATAAGGGCCTCTCCAACATGGCCGTGTCGTGTTTAAGATTTAAAAGGCGCTGGCACTCATGGGTAATGGACTGCAGCGTTATCTCGGGAGTTTGTTCAATCTTGTTCAACAGTCTCGTCCTGATATCACTGTCTGAATGCGACTGAAGACCACAAATGAAAATAAGACACTTGAACTGGTCTTCTGTCATGGTAGATAACTTGAATTGTTCGCATTCAAGGTTGACTCTACCGGCATAAGTGATGTAGTCCTCAGATTCTTTTTTCGCCAGTTTCATACATTGGTAGCGAATATTAAACAAAGACGAACGCTCACCGAAAATCATTGAAAGTTGCTGCACGGTTTTCTCAAAAGTGAGATCTCGCGTGTTCTTAGGTAGGATAAAGTTGGAATACCGTGTGTGTTCCGTTGTGCCAAGCTTTTTGAGCAATAAGCGTACTCTCCAGGCCTCATCTTTGTGCTTCAGTTCGACTTGGAAAACGTCTTCGTAACGTCTGAACCACGAATCGAAGGTTAGGCCGGCATCAGGGTCATAATGGAACTCCGTAATGCTGTTGGCGATCGAGTCGACTGAATTTGTATCTGGAGCGGAATTTGGTGGTTGAATTTTAAGTTGCTGCGTCAATGTTTCCATCAAACGTAATTGCGCCGCTTCAAACTGTTTTTGTTGTTGCAGCAGAATTTCTTTCAACGCTTCAGCAGTTATTGTCATGATCCAGTGGGTTCGTGCGTCGCCAATCTGTTATGTCTGCTGATTCGCTAATCTGCTGTATCTGATTGCTGACCCGCTCCAGTGCCTAGTGCCGGAAAAAGACTCACGGAAGGGAACACAACCGCTATATTCCGAACAAGCGAGTGCGAGAGTGTGAGTACGTGTGAGTGCGAGAATACAACTCAAGCTAGTCATTGGTGGGACACTGTCTAACTTGGTCCAATGCTGACGCACGCGGTCTGGCCTTGGTACAGGCTGAGACGCGCTGCATATTGCGGGGGCGTTGTCTGACCTTGATCAACGCTGACTTGCGCTGTCTGGGTTTGATAGAAAGCTGTGAGGCGCTGTATATTGAGGGGGCGTTGTCTGGCTGGTCAACACCTAGCAGAGCTGAGGGTCTCAGTAGATCTCGGGCATTCAGTAGTTGTTTTCAGGAATCTGACCTTCCTGATAGATCGTATGATGGTTTTTACGTATGAGAGTAAAGACACTAACCGTCCTTGTTATGGAACTGATGTTGTCTGAACGCATACTGTAGCTAATCGATGCACGCGTGACTTGTTTTCGATTACTTTTCCCTCTCCCTCCACTTCTGTATAGAAATTGGTCCGGATGAATATGCCATTGAACAGTGATGGTACCGTATTTTTCAACGCCACTTTATTCGCATTAGTTCGGAGAAATCTGAAGATCAAAATCCCTGGAGGTATGTCACTCCGTAGATGAGGCGCTTGTATGTCTATGTGTCAATTGGTCCATCTGTCTCCTTGAATCTGTTTGTTCACCATTCTAGTTGCTTGCATGAATTTTCTGTCTGGTCAGCTGTTCATGGACCCAACGATCAACGGTTTTCGACCATTCAGTCTGATCGTTCTGTATTGGCAAGGGAAATCCGGATGCGAAATTCCACTTTTTGAGCTTTGAGCCTCTTTCTTCAGGTGATACCGTCGATATGGATCTGTTAGGGATTCAATCACTGGACTAACTGGTTAGCTTGTTCTGCTGTTGACAATGTGTTGAACTCACCCAACTGTGCACTGATAATGTCTCCTCGTATGGTGACGAAATGTTTCCAAGTCAATTGCCAAGTTCGGCGAACAGATCAACAGCCACCTGATCAACAACCAATTGGTCTGCTGTTTCAACTGGCCCTCAAACTCACTCTCTTCTTCTTGAGTAGACACACTGTTGCATATCAAATGCTTTCTCCAGGTCATATCATCCAGACTTTGATTGTCTGTTCATGAGCTCAGGTGTGACGCCTCAGTTTGTACATGTTTGGTGAATCATTTATTCATAGTGGCCAGATTACAATTAAACCTACCACCTCCACAGTGGTTTTACATGTTATCTACGTATCAAATTCCAGAGGACAAAGAAAAAGACAAATCGTTGGATCAGTTGAATGAAGAACTGCGTCTGGTAATCAAACGGATATGGAAACGAACGAGCCCGAAATTACTCGATCAAATTATCCCACCAAAAGGTAGTTTATTTTGTACTTGAAATGTGGTTGCTTATGAGTAGTTTGTGTTATGACCTTGTCGGCCGATACACGAATCGTGTTGTGTATGCTGGCCTGATTAGTCGTATGAACCGCACTTAGGGTTTCTTCAGGCCTGTGGACACAGACCTGCACTAGCCCCAACTCTTACAATCAAGTTGTACCAGAAAAACAACCCATTTTAGCTGTAACGCATGTCATACACTGACTGTAAGCAAGGACGTACAAGAAAACGGCTATGAGAACGGTCATAAGAACTAAGACGAGCGTCGCATCGCACTGACAGGATGTCCGCGAAAATGTCACCAGTCTAATTTCACTCCATCGTTTAACAACACCTGGTGCATTCTTGTCGTCCGGCTGCCACCCGCACCGCCATGGGCTCAACCGTAACCAACCGAGCGGTGCGCTCAGTTTTCCGACCATCCAATCCGTGCGTCGCATTTTCGCCTGGTTGTGTTCACGGGGCACCTGTGTCTGACACACGCGTATGAAACGACAGACACCGCTCTCTCCTCGGCTCGTGAGTTTGTGACAGGTACGTGCGGACCATTGGCTCATAGCCCCTATCCATCAGGTACGGCCGCGCACTGGTGAAACTGAATCAAACGATCAGGAGGGGGGATGCACGGTGCATCCGATCCTACTAAGTTTTACCAGTCCCACTAACTGAACGGTGGTCTTCATGCGCAGTCAGAACGCGACCGCGAACTGGCGGCTTTCCACAGTTCACTAACAAGAAGGGAAGTCTGCCTTGCTTGTGAGCAGCAGCAGCAATCAACACAACCTTGTCGATTGCACTTCCAGGCTGAATTGCCGGTTAGACCGCTGCATCATTCAGTAATAAACTTCAATATACAATTTTGCTTTCCCTCGGAAAACTTGAACTGCTTCTTGCTGACTTTGGAGGATAATTAGCAGTTGTTAGTGGAATTGGCCAACCAGACGGCGACCAAAATCCGAATTATAAGATGATTATCGTAATGTATTGTAAAGACTCTGTTTTTAGCCTTTGTGTAAGATTTCGTAGGGCCATGAGCTGCTTGACATGGACAGAAAAGAAAACACGAGGCATTTGCTGGTTGATTGCAATCATTCTCGTTCAATCTAACGGTAGGGGGTTGCCCTTTTGTCTACTGCTGCCGGACAAGCCTTGGTGGTAGTTGACAATAGGCATTCTGAAAAAAATGAAGTCGTGGCGGCGCTGGCCGAAATAGGTCGCAACACATACACCTGTTTTCAGTTGATAAGAGGAATAAGCGGGAAGGCTTAAGTAGAAATTTCTAGGTTATTGGTGGTCGTAGGTATGTTTGTCTCTCTCAGAGAACATAGCTGAACACCGATTAAAGCCAGGGTAACAGATGATTGTTGAACAATATTCTTTCCGCTGCAGATTACCACTCACAAAATCAAGGTAGGTCAACGGTATACTCGTCCACTCCCTGAATTTAAGTTTCGTTTACCCTATACAGCATACAGAAAGGAACTTTCCTCCATCTGATTCAAGAACTCTAGAGTAGTAGGGGCCGTCTTACTTTTGAACATCTTTCAACCTTACTTTTACGTGAAGTTTAATATCGGGAGAGTAGACCAATAACCCGCTGTTAGTCAGTCAGTTGTACCAAGCTAGAGTAGTTTCCAATGCTGAAAATTCGTCGACAGAGGGCAGGGAGATTGAGGGAATGGCATCCGGACTTTGGCAAAAACGGTTTATGCAAGTGAGTAGAAGAGAACTCTGCCTCGGAGGTGCGCTAGCTCCAATCTGTTTAACACGAGTGGGTAAAGAGAGTTTCGACGAGGATTGACCGGGCATGAGGAATTTGGGAGAATACGAATCCAAACTCCAAGCAATAACTCTGGCAAGGTCTGAGCTAAGTTCATTGAATATCTGTACACGGTCGTTTTTTTGTACTGACTTACGGTGCAATTGACAAGGTCGCCTGACTCATGCTGCTCACATGCGACCGAAGTTTCAAGACAAACTCTTCGTCCTGCCAGTGTCATGAAGATGGTTGCCGCTTCACGATCACGTCCTGACTACGCGCGAAGGCCACCACCAATCATCGACTGTTCGGTTGGTGAGTTTTGATAGGTTTCATCGTTTATACTTGTCCGTGCGTTTTCACCGTCAAGTCAACCTTCCGTCTATTGGAGCTTCATCGGTCTGTCTATCCAATTACTTCCTAAGGATGTGTCATGCACGCCAGATCGTCTGACTCAGTTGCTGCATCATTCAGTAATAAACTTCAATATACAATTTTGCTTTCCCTCGGAAAACTTGAACTGCTTCTTGCTGACTTTGGAGGATAATTAGCAGTTGTTAGTGGAATTGGCCAACCAGACGGCGACCAAAATCCGAATTATAAGATGATTATCGTAATGTATTGTAAAGACTCTGTTTTTAGCCTTTGTGTAAGATTTCGTAGGGCCATGAGCATTGATGGACCGGAGGTTTGGGTTAATGATCTGCAACTCGCCTGCCACATAAACCCGAGGTGAAAGCGATGTCGGTCGTTTCCCATGCAATGATACGTGCGTCGGACGCAGATGCGTACGTGGGCACATTCGGGCGACAATGCGGCCCACGGATTGGATAGTCGGAAAAATTGAGTGAGCTTCTCGGGATGCGGTGGGATCACGGCGGCCCAAGGCGCTAAGTGTGGCGAGTACTGTAGTGTGAAGTCACACGAGCAGTGTTCGTCACGACCTCTGCGTGCCCACACTCTGGGTCATGTTTCTTGCCATCCGTGTTGATTGCGTTTTTCACGCCGATTAGGCGTTCATTGGCGTCATCAGAGTCATACTGAACGCTGATCCACTGTACACACCATGGCGATTCGGATAACTTGGAGAATAGCTATGCTGATTCGAAATTACAAACTAGTTCTTATACTGCAGATTGGTACAGTAGTTTGAACCTGTGGGACACGCAGCAGAATCCTGAAATTCACATACCCTTGAGGACTTTGGACTTTTACTGCCCACTATCCTTGTGACATTTTTATCTTTAGGTTGTCAAAATAATACAGAAATAGGTAGGGTCATGGAAAACGTGATTACAGTAGTGTCTCATGGGATTTAGTTCTCCTTTTTTCGAATCGATTGATTTGTTACTGGTTCCGAAACTGCCGTTGCTTTTGTGACCAGGTACAAGCTACCTTAGTTAGTGAGAGTCAGAATAAAAACAGATACTACGTAGAACACTTTTGTCGTAACTGGCTTATAATCTGTAATTGATGAGGAGAGTTATTCAAACCCACTGGTGGCCGAATGAAGTAATATTCAACACAAGAGATTTGTGAAATGTGACATGCTCATGACTCTCAACAAGAGTGAAATAGCCGTACAGTGCCATAAGGTCTTCTAGCATCAACAGACCCTCCTTGACCCCAAATTTCGTCCCGAACAGACATTGTTTACATACAAACCACACCAGCTTGACAAGTCCGAAGGATTGCGGATACGTGAGTGTTGTTTATTTACAGTCCTTTCCTGTTTACCGTACTTTCTATGCGGTGTGGGCTCATCACCCAAATATACGGTAATGGTAAACTTTTTTCAAACGGGCGGTATTTTTGGTGGAATTAACAAAAAAAACATGTGTGTGGTTGATGGAATTCGCATCTAGGTCACTCGTGTTGGATCAGTCCCGCTCCTGTCTTGGGGCTGTAATTCTGGTGGGCCCACACCAAGGGAGGGGAAGGACTAGACTCGTCAGCAGTACATATCCTTGGCCATGCTGGGGTTTGAACTCAGGACATGTGACACTCGAGGCGAGCATGTTAACATCACTGCATCAGCGCACGCTGGATGCTCCTGAATAATCAAATATGAACAGGTGATTGTGTTCACCTGTTTGTCGTGGTGTTATTTCAGGGAGCTATCTGTCTGGCCATGAAATCCAGCTGGGCAAGGTACATCAGTGAGCCCGGGTTCGGTTGGATTCGGTTGACGGGCAGCGTTTTCATTCAGGTTAATCTTACTTTCCACCATGGTCTATCTAGAAATTGACTTGACCTGAGCTAGAAAGTTACTGGTTCCAATTGACCACCAGCATCGTCAACTGCGGAACGCTAATCTATCCCAGCACTGGTCAGGCTATGATACTAGGCTCCTAACGCTTCGAATAATTACCGTACAATTTCTTTTTCCGTCTTGTCCTCATTCAGGTAGTGACGTCGTGACGGTCGGTAAATTCTACGCAACCTTCCTCATACAAAACTGGTTCCGGGAATGGCAGAAAAAGAAAATGATACAAAAAGACACTCGTTATATTCCACAAATAATGGTAAGAAGTGATGTACAGTGGTTTATAACTGTGGGTATTGAATCACACTCTTTTGGGTGGTATGTGTTGGTCGAAGACAATGTGCCTATCATTTGTTCTTTTCTTTCCCAGGCCGGCGATCGCGCTATGCCTCATCAACCCACTATTGTAGGATTCCCGAGACGTTGTTCCTCAGACTTGACAGGTGACGAGATTCAGCGTCGTCGTGGTGCGGATAAGGTAAGTGGCAATAGCTTGCAGAAACCTACCTGATTTAGATCAAAGTTCGCATCATGACTGCATAGAATTTGAAAGTGGGATCACCAGGCGAAAAATTGCTTTCCGTGATCCATCTTCTGGCCGATACATACATATCATTTATGGGCGCAGTTGAACCAGTTACGGGAAAACAGTTATGGGTATAGGAATAGCTGCGTGTTAGCCATGCTGACCTCTTGCGCGCGCAGAAAATAGAGGTGAACTGCCACTGATGACATCCTTGGTGATTCTCTATGAATTCGACTAGGCATCTACGTAGGTCGCACGGCTCAGCACTTGTCAAAGTGGACCAGAAAACACTGCCAAAAGTAGCCCGCCATTGGGACCACAGTTCTATTTCAGTCCACCTAGTCGATAAGGAGTACGTCACTGACCGGGACACTGCATCTGGGATCGTGTACCGGGTGCCATAAAACCGGTCCAAAGTGGTAAGATTACATACTCTTGCATTTGCTGGGATTATTACCCTCTGGCGCTCCAGAATTTTCTTCACAGGGGAGATTTTTTCAATCCCTCCAGCCGAATGGGCCCAGTAATTGTCTCCTGACGGACGATAACACACTTTTCAATCCCTCCAGCCGAATGGGCCCAGTGTTTGTCTCCTGACGGACGATAACACACACAGTGTATGAAAATGGATAATTCAAAATACGTGTTCACCTAGCGTTCTGTCTCTCGATAGCGTTAATGACCTCAAAAAGTAATGCGAGTAATTCTCCATTAAAGCGGTCTCGCACCACCATTTCGAATAATTGCGTAATGAAATGAAGCTAGTGCTACTGAGCACTTTCACATCTGTTCTCTGGCACCCAAACCTCTTGATTTTCTTTGACCAACAAGAATTATCTCTCGAAATGTATGCAAATCCATACGTGGTTCATACTGTTTTTCAGGGAGACGGTGATATCTCAAATAGTAAAAAAAAGCATAAAGAATCTAGCCACTGGGCTAACTTTGTTTTAGGTCACACTTGAGCGTCCCCAAACGCAGGGAATTTGAAGCCCTTACTCTTGAGCTGCAACCGAGATCCCCATCGATCCGTCTCGTTGAATGTTTGTCCGTTAACCCAAAGCCTGTTTTATTATCTTCAATTCATGTTGTGTATCTGTAAATGTCACAAAGCTGTTAATCAAAGTTTTTGTACAACAACGCATTTGCTGTCTGATTCAACCCGACTTCTTCCCCCCGTTAGCGCGATACTGCCGGTGGTATATTTGGTCGAACCTTGACCGAATGGACTCGCCGTCGCTCGAGTAAACGTGACCCGGACAGGCAAGATCTCCTGATTGGTGGGGGTTACCGTGTTCCTCTCATGAATGGTCAAGGCTTGGAAATCAATCATGTGAATGGAGGTGGTGGTCGGATGAATAACTTTGGTTTTCCTGCTCAGCCTGGACAGACAGCTCATCCGGCGGTCATGGCATTGTTGGAGAAAGAGAAGGAGGCTGAGGCTGCACGGTGAGTGTCACTGGCTCACCTTATCCCTCTGCCTCTTGTACGCGCGTAGTGTGTAGTGTTTTCATTGTTCGCATGCTTCTCCATTGAATGACGCAGCTAGTTGAATGATAGCATAGTACTCTCAGTACACAATTGCATGTTCTTTTGACGGTACACTTATTGGTTAAGCATCTGGATGAGAAGGAATTGTCGTACATTCCCGGATACTTAAGAGGTAATCATGAAATCATCATAAAATTCCGTAACCTGACCGTCACCCTCGCAATCGTCAGAGTGCTAAAAGGACTGACAATATTGATGTTTGACATCCAGCTGGGTGGCTTGCTCCCGATTGTTATTGGTCTCTTGTTTGGTGTTTGTTTCCATTCTGGTGGCTTTTCGTAGGAAGTGAGTGTGTGATAGACGAATCTGCCCCTCGAGCTGTCCTCAAGATGTGGTAGCCTAAACATCGGAGCGTCACAGTTTCTAATGTGTTGACAGATGCCATCTTTCGGCCTTGATTACATTCGCATAGGCGCTGCAATGACATCGCAAGCATCTACTATTTGTGCTAAGGTTCGAATTTAGGGAGATTCAGCTGCAGCTCATTTTGGCCGGATTTAGCGTTGAGCCATTTTGTGGGGTAATGTGTGCTTAGGGATACAGTCAAGACATGTTTTATCTCGAATGTTAACAACCCGCATGAATAAGAGGAACTTTTTTTATATATATTCATAACCGTTGATCTGTTTGCATGACCTTGTATCACGCATGCTGATTCGGTTATCAACGTATTCTGTGGTCCTATTAGCAGTCTGTCTGAACAGGCACGAAAAACACACCATTCTCTCCGGCGTATATCGATCCAGAGACTGTCTTCAATCCCACCTGATTCGTTGCATTCAAAGAGGTTCAGCATGCTGAATAGTGCAGAGAATGGACTCAGTCGGCCGAGGTCTCGTTGGCGCGGAGAAGCAATACGGCCACCGAGGCGACGCCATACCCGAGTGACTAAGGATGGTGTCAGACTAGATCAAGACCGGTCACCCTGGTCGCATGTCCACGATAGTCGATTCGCGCATGTGCACTCTAGTTCGATGCCAATGTTCACCTCGCATGAACTCCTTCGACTTCTGCGTGTTGGATCCAAGCAAATGTAATGTTTATGATTTTGCATGCGATTTGTATCCTTCCAGCTGTGTTTCAGCATGTTGGCTGGTTCCCACAGAATGATTTTTTGTGAAGTGTTCCAGAATATTTTTACCCAATATGGTGAAATAGCAAGTAGATAGTTTGATTCCCAATAGGTGACGCCTGAAACGGCAGACTGCTTGCATACAAGAGCCTGGATACAGTATTCCCTTAGTTCTGTCTGAGCTAGTGTCACGCTTGTTTCACCCTATCCCAGTTTTTTGTGTTCGTGATTTTGAGCGTAAATTTTCCACGAGTTCAGTTGTTGTTAAAACTTTTCAGTTCCCTATGCATGTGGTCATCGTCTCCCTCATTTTATGCATATCCTATAGCCCTAACGGATCTCCATTCGAACAAAGGCCACTCACCTGGAGAGTAAACAAGTCACCCCCATCAGGCATGATTTATAGTGAGATCCATGAGAAGGGAGATAATCTCACGTGCAGAAGCCTGATATCCTGTCTTCAGAGAGTACTGCACACAAAAGTATAGACAGTATGACTGGTTGGTTTGCTGTGGTTTTCACTCTAAATTTTATTGTCCCCATACTTCTAAAGGTAGGGTTTCTTTAAAAACTTAGAAATTACCATACTGAGAATATTCTCCGCATTTCACACTATCGGGAACGACATAAGCAAAAGCCTAACTGCCTTATATGTTTTGATCGCGTTGAGAAAATTCTTCTGAGGCCTGCCTATACATTAAGAAAACTGTCCAAATGATACCTGGAGGATATTTCGCTGATTTGTTTTCAGTCTTCCGTGCGTTGCTCTGGGTTTCTAACTGCGCACCGTCGGTCTGGCATACTTACACCATCAAATACACTGTTATTAGCCAGTCGAGACCACCAAGGGTGGCTCCTGTTCTAGAGGCGAGCTCGATCCTGGCTACGGGACGAGGCTGTTTTGGGCCTTCTAGATGGAGGACTAACTTCAAAAGGGTCCTTCTTAGTGGAACCACTGTATTCAGTCCGTTACCCTACCGCAGGTTGACAAATGGGTATGAGAGAGGCTTTTTATTGTTCCTCCTTCGCCGTTGAGTCGATGTTCACTGATCGTACCGTGATCAGCTTGTTTATAATCATTTGAAACGTTGTTTGTTTCATGAAATAGTTCACATAAAAATTGGTCGCTAGAGGCATTATGCTTGAATGTGCTCCCGGCTACCACTTATAAAGAAGAAGGTCCCTCGCAGGCCACGAACTGTGACTTCATTTGTTACCATTCCATTTTATTGCAAGCAATGAATGCTGCTGGATTGAAGAGAACCTCTGAGACCGGAAATTCGGATGATTTTTTCTTCATTGGGTTCATTAAAAATTCTTGGACCGTTATCGTTGCCAATGCTCTTGGGTTAGTGATCTGAAACTCTAAGGGGACACCAGTGGCACTGATCGAATGTTCCCGAGTTATGAACTTACTACTGTGATTTAAATTCAGTAGTTAATTCGTAGTAAAAACATTTGCATCGGGCGTAATCTTTACGTCGCAACAGGTTGACACCTCAATGCTGTTTCACTCTGCTTGTTCTCGAGTAGTTTACCTGCCTTACCGTTCATCGGGAGAGCAGTAGGCATGGTTGAACTGACGGAAAAATTCTGATTGGTAGTTGGAGAATATCCATCCTAAACGATTCATGACCGGAAAGTGCCAAACGCTGACAACACCTGTTCACTACCTTAGAAGCGCAGTACATCAATGCTGGAAAAGAACAAATCATTTCAAGATTTTAGTGCGCAAGAAGTAGATGGTTAAGTCTGCGACAACACCTGTTCACTACCTTAGAAGCGCAATACATCAATGCTGGAAACAAACCATTTCAAGATTTTAGTAAGCAGGAAGTAGATGGTTTGGTCTGCAAGAGCAGCAAAATACTGTGGGGAAATGAACTCCCGTTGGCTCTTTCAAGTCCCTTGCCTTTGTTGATTTCACTATTGGTGTTTTCTAGGTCTTATCAATACGTTTAACATCCTTTCCATGATTGAAGGATTGTAAACAGAGAGGTTCTGCCTTTAAACTTGGTCGTCCGTTTAGTAAAGACGGAGGAGGTCAACGGTGGTTGAATAACCACTCTTCAGCTGTCCAGCCTCCGAGTGACCAGCTGTTGTTCCTGTCCACCGGTCTGAAGCAATTGCTTTGACTAGTTCGCACCAAAGACAGGACGTATTTGCTTCTAGTCTCACTCCTACTAGAGCTCATTAGTATATCGTATCCTTGGTCATGTTGGAGTTTGAACCCCAAGCATCTGATATGCCCGGATATCTGTCTTTGTTATCCTTCCCAGTGTGAACTTACAGCCGCACATCGCCGTAGATTTTAGTCACACTGGGTAGAGATAAGCAAACCTAATTGGTGCGCGATCAGCAGCCAAAACTGCACGGTTCGCAACCGTGCTGGCAGTCGCTGGCCTCAGGCACAGCTATGCAAGATTGAGCATTATCGATGAATGTGTATGACACCCAACAAGATAAGAGCCGTAGCTCCTCGTCTGTCCAGTATATAGCTCTCCGAGCAAAGTAACCTAGGGTTTCATTAAAAATTGGCAAATGGGTGACAAGCACTTTTTTGCCTGTGCTAGCAGACTACGCTTCTATTAGTAGCCTCTCCTCCAGAGATATCCTGTCTCATAATGCAGTGTCTCACATCTGCAGATATGTTTGGATAGTTCAGTGTGATGATCATAGAAACAATTGAACGCCGTCCATAAGCAGACACGGTGGATAAAGTTTTAAGAACACACTACGAATTGGATAGGCTATCGTTGTCTAGTTTCCACCGTGCCGGGACACCGGGCAGTCCTATGATTCTTAGCGTCGCCTAATCGGGGAAAAACTGGCAAGGGGCACCCATTGACGTGTTGGGTTTTGATAACAGCAAAAAACAATTTGTGCACACGTAATTCGGGACTACGGTGCACATAACTCTCATAGTAAGCAAAAGTACGTGTGAACAGTGTCTTACATGGTAATGCAGTAACCCCGTTTCTTGAAGTTGCAGGCGTGATAATTCAGGTACGCATTTTGATAAAGAAAACCAACCGCCATTTGACTACGAATATCCACGACAGCAAAAATACAGTAGAGATTAGCTCACTCCATTCCGTAGCCTAAACATTCGCCTTCCCACCTAATAGAGCACTCTCAGTGGAGTTAACTGTCACCCCAACAAAGACCAGGATGCGAAACTCTTGCACTGGACTTTTTTGCGTTCTTACACCAGTCAGGCCTCCGAACATTGGAATGAATAAACTGTTGTTTTAATAAATGCATGGGAGGTCTCATAATGCGGTTTTCATCTGCATGATTCATACACGATTCTCCCACTCTGTAAAGACCACATCTCGGAGTATTCCACCTGTGGTTTAAAAATGGTCGTCACTGAATATCGATCCATGACTTGGTAATTATCTTTCACGGCCTTAGAGAGAACCGATAATCGATCAAGTCACACAATCTTACTAGTCGCGAATAGTATGGTTGCCCGGCTAATTCAACAACCTCCCGAACTTATAGATGAGAGAGGGCATAAAACTGTCACTGTGGATTTTTGCGACATTTAAGCGAGTTAGTCATGCAATCAAAACTGACCAGCAGCCGAAAAGCAGCTTGAGATAAACATTCTTCGCCCTTGGTGGCACTTGTGACAGGTTCATTCGCTTTTACCAGCACAACCCATCAGGCTAGTTGTGTCGTTTGTCTTGGGTTCGTGTGTTCTATCGTTCAACGTACAAAAGGGGTTTGCAATTCATAACGCGAGTTTTCGAGGTACTTGTCAGATTGCTAACACTAACGAGCATGACATGAGAGCCTACGGTTAGAGTTTCTGTCTAGTTACGTGGCCGCTGAGTTCACTGGTAGTTACATCATGAATACAGCAGATATCGTTTGAGGACCCAGTGCGACTGTCCTGTCGCCCTTGATAGCCGGCCTTCTCTTTTGGAGGGTGTGGTGGGGTGTGACGGTGCCCTCAGTCATCTGTAACCCAAACATAGATTGTTGACCTCCTCTCGGAGTGCTTTGTGTTTCACGACCGATACAAGAGTGAAGAAGCTAGATCTGCATGTCAATTTTTCTTTGAAGGAAAGACTTAAAATCCTTCTATTGCTCATTATTTCTACTTAGTTATTTTGATTTTGAACCGTTCTTGTAAGATTTTGTACGACATAAACAGTTTTGATCATTTCTTTCTTACTGTGCCCGGCAAACAGCAGTAAAAATCAGCTGTCAGTACCGCAGCCGAGCCCACAGCCGGACACAGGATCTCAATCCAGTATTCTGCGCGAAACCGCCAGTAATGTCCTTGGATTTCTTCGCAAAGGAAGCTTCCGTTCAGGTGGTGGACAAGTAAGTGTGACCGAGCACCTCCATGTCGTTGTGCTCCTTAAAGCTGCGCAACCACCTCTGTCCAAACGATTTCATTCTCCTATTCTTTTTGTAGTTTGAACATCGGAGAATAAGCCCACCCAATACAGACGAGGATTTGGACATGGCACGCCGCATGTTTGCCGCGGCGCGTAGAGAGTCAGCAAGACCAAACAGTAGTCAGGTGAGCCGAATTGCAATTACTTGTCTACGTGGCTTGCCATCATTTCCCCGTTTTCCAGACTGCTTACACTCAGGCTGTGATAAATACCATCACTGTCGGTTGCCACAATTGATGCGACAGACTGATTGTCGTTACACGAGTCCAATCTTTGAGTCATCGTGGTTCTTTGGAGGAAGGATAGAAACGGTAGGAGCATTTATCTCGTTTCTATGAGACGGTATAGGATACGCGGATCACCTATGCAAGAAGAAATAGACCCAGCCTGTAATGCATTGGTCATTTTTCAATATTGTTCGTGGTAGTGGCGAGTATGAACAGCCTCTTTTTGTCACTAAATTTTTGTTGGGGACAATTTTACCGCTTGTCGTACGTAGAGCTGTTCAGTTTGATATCCTGCTATCCTGTGTTGTGATCTGCAACAGCATGAAACACACGAGCATATTGGCCAGATAGCAAACGTTCGTATTCCTATCAGTATGATCACGTGTCATCCTTGGGGTAATATCGGTTGTTTTAAGTGTTTTGGCGGGATCCAATAGACCAACTCGTATTAGAAGCAGTCCTCCTGTCCATTAAACTTCATTTTTCAGGAAGTTACACCCTATCTGTTCACTCCGAGATTGCTCTTACCGTTTTCTGTTTCCGTGTAGGAAATGTGCGGTTATCAGGTTATCGGCTAGCTTCCAAAGAAAGCGTGAGTAGAAAGCATGCCGTGTCGAGCATCGGTTTTCAGCACTATTCAGTATTCACATTCTGAGCTCAAAAAGCATCTCCTGTTTTATTATATGAACTCCGCTGGATTATGAATACCACCACCAGAGAACTAACTTATTTCTTCCTGGAGCACATCTTTGAATAACTGGAACACTACGATGCCTCCAGTTTTCTACATCTGTGGTACTTCGGGAAGACCAGGAGGGCGGATTTGAGTGGATAGGAAATCAATGTGCATGGTAGAGAGTTTCAGAGTAAGAATTTCCAATTCCTTAGTCCTCATGTGAGAAAACGGAAAAACCAGAGTAAGAATTTCCAATTCCTTAGTCCTTATGTGAGAAAACGGAAAAACAGTGGTGAGAAACCGGTGTCCTAAGCTTAATTTCATAATTCTATTTGGTCTGCAATGAACACGACAGAGAAAATTTCATACCGATTTGTCAGAAGTTCAGCGCAATTTGATCACAGAATGGCCTGTTCATTGGTCTCTTGGTGCCACTGTGGGCCCACTGCAGTAAGATTTGTTGGTTTGCAGTTGGAAATAATCTTTTCTCGCCAGTCCTGCTTTCTCTGTTGATAATTCATTGTGTTTAATGGTCGAAAAAACGATGATAAATTTGAGGTTCTCATCATTGAGTTCTGCACTCTATGAACATCCGATCATCTTCGGTCGTTTAATCCTATAAAATCAAATTTGTTCTTCATTTTCCAGTTCGGCTACATGTAATCTGGATCTCCATTTATCCAAATGTTTAACTTGGCAACATCAATGAAAAAAAACTGACTACTAGAGCCAAACCGCATCGCTCCGATTTCCGCTTCCAAATCGTCCAAAAGGTGAACCGGGTTCACCCAAAAATTCCACTTACTCACACACAACCCAAAGAAACTCTCGTGCCCCATTACTTTTTCTGCCGTGTCCACACTTGTATGCATTTATCCACGAATCTCGTCCCATTCTACCCCCAGACAAACTGTCTTTCATCCCCGTGGACTTGTACACTAGGCCTTCATTATTCGCTCCCCGTGCTCTGCAGTTCTCGTTCCCGCGAGCTCTCCGATAAGCTCAGCTTCAGTAAACGCCGCAGTTTTGCACCAGTTGTGTTAAAACTATTCACAGTGAAAACATACTGAAAAAACATTGTTCACTACAACCCTGCTGCTCATCTCCGAAAACGCTCTTTGTAGTCAACTTCACAACAATATTACCAGGCTAATAAACTAGGATATACATGAGTACTTTCGGGTCTCCGAAACCGCCACCAGCTGTTTCAGCGAATTTGTTTTAATGTGATGCACACAGACCGAAGAAAAGCGGGCAGTTCAGACACTGCAGCTGTATTTGTGTTTATATATGTACCAAAACGCGCCATTGTACGAGAATCTCCTACTCTTTCGATCTCTTTCCCACCCCTACCCTCCGCGCATAAGCACCGTAGAGTTCATTTGACCTTTGTCAGTCATCCCTACCCCGTACTTGGCTGACATTACGCACTATTTTCTCATTTTGCTCTTCCACTGTGAATTTTCTTTCGTTCCTCATTCCCCGTCCTAGTTTGCATCAGAAAACGCATTAGAATTCTACATACATCCTTTATTACGAGTTTGGATCGTTGTCAGTGTGTAGCAGGATGGGGGATGGCCACACGCGTGTTTTTGGTTGTCTAGGAGACTATGTTGGTAGGATTTTGGTCATGGTAATGTTTGGGCGGGCCCCGGATGAGTACGGAGTGGTTGCATAATCCATTGAAGGCGCGTACATAAGACTACAGTGCGGGCTGTATTGTTGTATGGCTGCGAGAATTGGTTACTTCAGCTGGAGGGTATGAGACATAATCAGGTCTTTGACCACCGGTGCCTTACAGTTATAGCTGGAATTGGTTGGAACCAGCCGATCCAGAATGCGGTGATCAGGAGATACTTTTTTTGGGTGAGCAGACAGTACTTCACACAAAGAATGCCTCTAACACAGCAAACCAAGGTAGCTGGGTCATGTTTTACATGTGCAAAGTTACAGCCTGCCCAAGAATGTGTTCTCTTTCGTGGTGGCAACATAGAGGTGGGCAGAATATGATATGACGGGAACGAATAATGCTGCGAAAGGTTTGTTTGGTCCTGTCTCTCTTCACCTTCCAGAATGGGATCCATGTAACTCTCACTGTGTTTAGTCGAGGATATTGAACGATATGTGAGCTAACCGATGTCAGTGGCGTTCATGCTGTCAGCTTCTATCCAGTTTGTCCGACTTAGTGGTGGAGGTGTAGGCACCTCCGAAGTTGTAGACTGGGCTTAGTTCTCCCATTCCGCCCAATTTTCTTTGCCTTATAAGGCTTTGTTCAAATAATCTGAGGTGGTTTTATGGGAATGACCCGCCAATGTTCTCTGGTGCTGTTGTCAATGATGATGATGATGGTGATGGAAATGTCCAATCACTCCTGGATGCATTTCGTTGAGTAACAATTCTATTCCACATAGCTCTAAAGCGTTTTGGGGGCGTTATTTCAAAAATTCCTCAGCTCATGGTCACAAGAATTTGCTTGGTATCGTTTTAGAAGTTAAATGGGTTTTGCCAGACCATCATCTAAGAGGCCCGTTGAATCAGTCGCACCCGTTCTTTTCAGCAGTTGATAGTTTTGAGGCATTCCCCATTTAACCACAGATGGTATGACGAGACGTGACACTAAGAGCAAGTCACTGACGGCTTGTTGAATTCAGTTGAGTTGCTGTTTAGCACCACTTAAATTTTCAGATGAGCTGCGATTAGGCCTAACTAACGGCTGTTTAGGATTTCCGTCGACCTGTGAGTTGTGTTATATGAAGGAAAGCACCTCCGAATCCGGAGTATCTTTCCATCTGAAACATGAGGCGGCCTTCGTAAAGCGCATTCAGCTGAAGAACAGTACAATGAGAGTTCTAGCTGAATTTCAGTTGAAGTTTCTCCTGTGACAGAAGAACACTTACCTTACGAACAGCGAGGTCTCATGAAATACGTGACGTGTCACAAATTGTCCAGTTATTTCATTCAGTCTTTTGTCTACTGACCGTTGCTAGGCTACCACCCACCATCAGACCATTCGAAACACAATGCCACTAAACTACTGATTTGTCACTTTGACCCACAACCGCTCCTTGTGTGAATATTTCTGGTTCATAAACTAAGTTGACTCTGTATTTGTTCTTTGTACCTAGGGTTTAAATGTCCCCTAAGAGTTCGGCAAAATGTCATTACAGCATTCATCCACCTACGCTGACGTCCGCGTCCCAAGAAGAAAAATATCTCATTAACTCTAATAAACCTTCCCTAGTATTGCTCCCAGTTTCACGCAGCTTATAATCTGTCGTCCGAAAATTTTATTTTTCGAAAAATTGCTTGCACTACCTCCCCAAAAAAGGTATTTCAATCTTCAACACAAATTGTGGCCGTTGAAAATGGAGTCAGCTTTGAGCTGGATGAGATGGCTGACGAACGTGTTACGCTTTACACTACTTGCTTTTAGGCAGTAGCAACAAATAACCCCTAATTTCGTGGTGGCCAGCTCCCCGAGACCACAGGGGGCGGTGTTATGGCTACTATTGCTGATATATTGGCGACTAAAATCACGGTATTACGGTTTAACCGGATGCTGATCACTGGGTTGTTAAGTGCATAGGAAATTGGATTAATACATCGTCCCCTACTTATTAATATGATATCTGACTTGGATCAATCAGGCTCCGTTTATTCAACAGCAGCGATCTTCTTCCGTCTGTCGTATATCAACTGCTGACCAACTACCTGTTTCCGGCTTAGCGTGCGAGTTCCAGCAGCAATTGAGTAACCATTTTCTGCCGTAGTTTTGGCGTTTGCTTTGAGTCATTTTCTGTCTAGTAAGTCGTCTGTCACCAGCAAAGGATCTGTTCGTAGGAGCCAGCTAATTGTCGGATAAGCTTGGTCGGATATCGAAAAACCTTAGAATATAATGGATTTTCCGCGGACTGTGACGACGGAACAGAAAGTTCTGGGTAAAAATAGAAATGTTCGCGGCCAGTTCACGATTTTGTTGGCCGCCAACGCGTAAAGTTTTAAGCATGAAGTCTGTTTCTTGTTTTAGAATTTTTCTAAATATCCCAATCACAGATATTTTGGACTCCTAAGCATCAAATCAGCAGCAAGATCAACAATTCCAGTAAATTAAAACTTCCTTGTTGATTAAAGCGTCGTTAAATTTTTATTGGAGTGTGAAGACTTTTGAACATTTCGTTGCGCGATTACGACCGAATTCAGCAACATTTTAAAAACTGGGACGACAAAAGTTGAACCACCGGATGTATACTGCATGATCACCGGGCAATTGATGAAAGGGATGATGTTCGCTGCCGGACTTTTGACACACATTTGCAATAAACGTATTCTACGGCGGTAGTGTTGCGAAAAGTGAGAGAAGACGCCTTAATAGCCGCCAAATGAAATTAATCATTCGGAGGACTGATCTGCAAAACATCGGGTAAGTGTACAAAGAAGCAAAGTTAGTTAGCCCATGTTGTACAGGATTTGATCTCTGAGTTTTTTATTCGGTTGTGCTGTTTGTCGACAAAATTATGGGAACATCGAAGGTGACAAGTTTATCTGACGAGTTACCGCCTCAACGTGATTACTTCCTGAAAGTGTATACTGCTGATATCATTAACTGCACAGTTGATAACAGTCAGGAGATTAAGTGAGAAATGCCCTAGCTGAACAAGTTTTGCTGTAGATTCATACCCGGCGACCAACTTCTGCACACATACAAGAAGGACAGATTTGTCAGCGAGCATTTGTCGTAGTGATGTTGTGAACTGGCAGCCAGAAATCGCTGGCTTCCTGTAGAAGGAGCTTGATAAGATAGCAAAAACCAAATCGTTTTGCGCAGAAAACATTGATTCAAGTTTATATGTAATGCACTACTCATAAGGTTGCTGAAAATTCGTCGACAGACCACAACCGGTTTCGCCCTTCTTGGGGCTTATCAGGTAGACGCAGTCCTCGAGTTTCCGTCAACCTTATGTTCTACTTGAACCCAAATTGGACTGATTTCGATAAATACGCTAATTTGCAAGTCAATTTGGTTTTTGCGAGAGACTCACCTGGAACCCAGCTGAATCTCCTGTTTGTGATGTTTCCATGCAACTGAATGTGCTGCACCAGGTCGCCTCATGCTCCAGCTGATATGATATTCGAGATACCGCGATACATGTATACACGTAATGCACTACTCAGGTGGGTCTCTCGCAAAAACCAAATTGATTTGCAAATGAGTGTATTTGTCGAAATTGATTCAACTTGTTCGATACTGCAGGTGTGGTTGGTAATGAAGAAAAGCCATTAACAAGACCATCCTGACACCCAGATGAAGTAACTCAAGGCAGTTCCTGGAAGCTTTTTTCATGTGAAATGGTAGGAATGTAACGTTGGAAACTCCAATGGTGAGATGGCACTCGTCACTGGTCCAATATCCTTTACAAACCCATTGTTCAATTCTTGCTGGTTGCAAGTCAGTTCGTTCAAAACTTCATCCTGTGAATTCCGATGGTACGCTTCGCCGGTTGACCAGAAGGAGTTTCACTTATCCGGAAGTAGCGGTGCAATATATTGTCACTCCCCTAATTTTGCCACATACTGTATGTGTTTGAGTCAAGGAAAGCGAAGTCCGAAACTTGACCTTCGCTCAGGTTGTCCTATTAGACAACACGGATGTTTCGAACAGTTTGGACAAGGTTCAGTAGTATGAAATATCGGTGTTCTAGTTAATCGTTGAATTCGTTAAGTTCCAGCCAACCAGAATCACTCATACTACTCTCCGCAAATTATAATCCAAACACTAAATCCCATAGAAGCAAATTCCAAAATTAATATTCACATTTGCTTTGTAACGCCACTTGTTCATTGTTGAGACGAAACAAAACCCAAACAAAAGACTTGTACAGGTTTGGCTCACTCTTAACACTGACCGTCCCGGATTTCGAACTGATATCTTTCAGTCAAAAGATTTTAGACTTTCATGGTTGCAGGATTTTGAAAGCCTTCATTCACGTCAAACTAGTTCGAATAGTTCTCTTCCTGTCCTTCAAACTAGTTCGAATAGTTCTCTTCCTGTTCAAGCGAGTTAGGTCCACACGGTAACATTAGGAAGTCCATGATTTGGTAAAAAAAGTCGTATCTTATCTTCGACTTATGCATACTAATTTGGTTTTGATGGGAACTCACCTGGACTCCAGCTAAATTTCTTGTTTATCATGTCCCTAGGCAACTGAATGCGCTGTACTAGGCCGCTCACCTGATGAGTCCCACGAAGAGCGAAACCGGTCATGGACTGTCGAAGAACCTTCAGCAACCTTAGAAGTAGTGTATTACATTGTAGCCTTCCTATTGTTTGAAGGGATTTGCAAAGTGTTGATTTGGTTTTATAGGGACGTCTCGATGCTCATCAGGAAGCTTATAAAACCTGACCTAAATGAGGCAACCGTGATGCTAGTCTGTGCTCGGCTTAGTATTCAAACTACCGGAAGTAAACCAAGTAAGCCTGGTCCTGTATGTCACAACGCCCATACTGGTCCTTGGCTTTCTGTTCCCACTTTATTGTACTAACGGTTTTACTGTGTGTCAGAGAAAAATTCTTATGGCTTACTTATAGAACAACGATGGAATCTTCCACAAGGTCATTCTATAATGGGGCGAGAAGTACTGAGATAGAAAAAACCTATTCAGACTGACCCATATCCTGACACCTTCTGGTCCCTAACCGGTTTGCCATACATCAGTCTAGCCGGCATGAGGTCCGGCTACCCCAAACGACCATCTCCGGAAACCTAGTCAAACAGTGGGCCTTTTCGAAAAAAACATAACTGGTGCCGCAAGAAGTTACGTGACTTGGTCGTAAGTCAATTGTTTTGACATTTGCACGGACGCCATTCAAACAAAAACCCAGGAGTAAGATGAAGTTAATGGGAATTTTCCCAAACGCTGATGTATTAAAGTTGTGCCCGACTTCCTTCGCCTTGTTAAATGAACGTACTTGGGAGTAGTACAGAATCCAAGTGATTAAAATTCAATCGCACACTCAGTCACGTGTTGTCTGCGCCGAAAAATGTTCTCTCGTTGGGACACAAGTTCGGCATGGAGACAAACTTAATACCCCTTACTTCAACGTGGGAAAAGTTTCATTTCCTTACTTAGGCGAAATTAAACTGCTTTGCAGCACCCTACGTCCAAACGTGATCGATTGTCTAGTAATATTCTCTTACTTAACAGGAAGTACTTGCCTACTAGCGAACGGAAGCAAGCATCAGCCCGACCAGTCAACCCGCACTCCCACACGTTTGAAAAAGCTGCAGTCCTTGTTCCGGTCGGAGCTTCACAACCTAATTGAAAAACATTGTAAGATCGTTTCCGTTTGATTCAAAGGAATGCGTCGGAACAGCAGGATGGCTAGTGTGTGTGTGTGTGTGTGGATGGGAGAATTCGGGTCAGAGTATCCGGCGGCGGACTGGGGCAGGGGGAGTAAGCTCACAGACCAATTGTGAAGAACCACCCGAACGTTCGCCAAACAACTGTTTGTTAAATCAGAGGTGAAAAAAAGTTTTTAATGTGTGAACAGTGAAATAGGATCCGGTTTTGGAGGAAGAGTAATCAAGAACGAAAGGGTGACGGCTAGTGATTTCCCATGAATAAATAGATGATTACTAGACCCTAACTCATTAAAGTACTCCTCTGAAACGTGGGGCGAATTTCACCTGATTGCGACAGAATTGAAATTAGTACTTTTGGGCATCAGATAGGAAAAATTTCCGAATTCGAAACTGGACAAGTTTCAAAATGATGGAGTACAAAATGGATTGCTTTTTTAACGTGGTATTTTTTTTCTAGCTATCAGCCACGAAATAACAGCCAATCATTAGAACTATGAGTTAGTATTACTGATGAGTAGCAGAGGTCGCTTTTGATCAGCAGCTAGTAAACATGTGGTAGTGAGCCAGGTGCGAACGTTAGATGAGACGTTTGTTGTAGGTGCAAAAATCAGGGGGTTGGTCGCAGGTTTAAGGGAACGTGTCCTGGTGTACGACAACTATGCCTACTATCATTACTCCGGCGAAGGAACCGAAATTGTTTTCTATCAATGGTTACTTCAGTAGAGGCTTTCCACTGGAATATCATTGTTCTTTTTATCTACCCTATGTTATGCAACCTCAGATCATGTGGGTTAACGGCGTGACATCCTGGACACCAAATAATGGCTATCCCAAACAATATAGTAGTTAGTAGCATTGGTGGTTCAGCTGTAGCTTTAGGTGCCCAAGTGCCATGCCACCAGAAGGAAGCACGAGGGCTGGGATACTGCCAGGTTTTCCAAGCCTAGACAGGGGAAGTCGGGAGGCAGAAGTCGGGTTCGAACCACGGACCTTCCGGTCAGTAAATT
Source organism: Clonorchis sinensis (assembly GCA_003604175.2). Taxonomy (NCBI): domain Eukaryota; kingdom Metazoa; phylum Platyhelminthes; class Trematoda; order Opisthorchiida; family Opisthorchiidae; genus Clonorchis; species Clonorchis sinensis. Next base: position 26,550,775 of record CM030369.1, read on the forward strand.
CGCGCTCTAATCACTGTGCCATCCCGTCCCCAAATAATGGCCACAACTTGTCACACTGCGGTCATATACTCAGGGCTGATGTTGGCAACATTCTACTCATAGCAGGGTCGATATGTGGGATTCTGAATCAACAAACGAGTAAGTCGGCCGTTTGAAGTAAGATAGTAAAGTACCTAAATTGGTATTCTTCCCACTGGCTTACCTGATACAACTGCGTGCTTATTGATTTCCACTGTTTCCACGCGATGGGCGTTGCTACTGTGCCCGTCCCGTGTATCGCGAACCCGATAAACAGTCGTAGTTCAAGAATCACTATCGATTACGACAAACCGGTTTTTTGAGTTATGTTGACAGTTTTTTTCTGAAGGAACAGACTGAGTTCCTCGTGTTGACTCGTGTGTCTGTTGTTTCCTTTGTCCTAGCAATGGTAACAAGTCATGGGCTACAGCAATAGACTTTTTAAGTGTTTTGCTTCCATTTTAAGCTTAGTTGTGTGCGACACAGGCAGTGATGACAATCAGAATGAGAGAGGGGGGCGTGGTAATTTTCAATGGAGATTTCGTTCTTTAAACGGAGGCAGTCTATGCTGAAAAGTCGAGAAGCGCTATACAGCTATTTCTTCATTATTAAGAATCATCAGCAGTGCACTTCTCGTGAAACTCAAGCAGGAAGTCCCGAACTCGTGCACCCCCCGGCCAGCGGGATGTTTCACTCACCTTGTAAAATTATGCTTCCCCTGAGTTATTTATAGACGATTGTTAGTGTGTGGGGGGGGGAGGTTTCAAACGCCCTGGAGTTTTGTGAAATGCGCACTCACGTCTCAGTAGGGGTGAAACAGCTGTGCAGTGCTTCTAGGCTTTTCGGCATCGATTAGCTTCACTCACAGGACGGAAGCTCCATTGAAAACGATGTGGGACTGAACCTGACCGAAGAGGAATGTTTCAGACGACCGATGTTTGAGACAATCAAGTACTATCGGCTTAGTTATCAAGGTAACCGACCTTGGCCAGCACTAATGTTGGGAGGGCTGATGAATATAGTTTTCGCCATCGGCTACTCACTTTTTGCTGTATACCGTACATTTTAGGTGTCCTAGTGAGAAGTGCGAGCTAATAATTACGACGCGAAGTCGCGTCTTAGCCTACACGAACGCTCGATATGTATTATGTTCCGTTGAGAAAATATATCACGATTTCTTGAATATTACACCAAGTGAAACATGGGACGGTCTTTGTTCAGCACACTTATCTGAAGAGTACCACAAACGAGGAATTTAGCTGGGATTCAGTTGAGCATCCCGTAAAAAACAAATTAGTGTGTAACTGAGTGTATTTCGTGAATTTCGCACAATTTGGGTTCAAGTAGAACCTGCTGAGCCCCAAGAAGGGAAAACCAGTCGCAGACTGTCAAAAAGGTTTCAGCGTTCCTTAGCCCTGTACCTCGAAAGTGCGAGATATCAGTCTGGTGTGACAAGATTGCAAACGGACTTTGGTAAAGCAACAAATTGACTCCGATGACCAGAACCCTTTCGCTTTGAGTATTTTTTAGTACTTGCCGGTTTGTGAATAGTGTACGTGGCATTAAGAAGGTGAGAAGTTTATCGACATACCAAAGGAAAGCTAGAGGTAACGTATGAAAAACGAATTATTGCCAAAACAAAGTGTGGACTGGCTGGAGATGAGATCATTTCTCGAATCGGAAAGGCCAGGGCAGCTTTTGCCAACCTCCGACACCTGTGGCGCCGACGTGACGTGAGCTTGTCTGTCAAGGGAAGAGTTTACACTGCGGTGGTTCGATCCATACTGCTTTATGGATCAGAGACATGGCCCCTACGTGCAGAGGACGTACGGAAGATGTCAGTGTTTGATCATCGATGTCTCCGCAGCATTGGTCAGGTCTGGTGGGAACACCGGATTAGTAATGCTGAGGTACGTCAGTCAGACTCACCTGGAACCCAGCTGAATCTCCCGTTTGCGATGTTTTCAGGCAACTGAATGTGCTGCACCAGGCCGCCTCATGTTCCAGTTGCTACGATATTCGAGATATCGTGATACATGTATATTCGTAATGGACTACTCATAAGGTTGCTGAAAACTGTTCGACAGCCCACGACCGGTTTCGCCCTTCTTGGGGCTCATCAGGTAGGCGCAGTCCCCGAGTTTCCGTCAACCTTATGTTCTACTTGAACCCAAATTGCACTGTTTTCGAGAAATACACTCATTTGCATATCAATTTGGTTTTTGCGAGAGACTCACCTGGAACCCAGCTGAATCTCCCGTTTGCGATGTTTTCAGGCAACTGAATGTGCTGCACCAGGCCGCCTCATGTTCCAGTTGCTACGATATTCGAGATATCGTGATACATGTATATTCGTAATGGACTACTCATAAGGTTGCTGAAAACTCTTCGACAGCCCACGACCGGTTTCGCCCTTCTTGGGGCTCATCAGGTAGGCGCAGTCCCCGAGTTTCCGTCAACCTTATGTTCTACTTGAACCCAAATTGCACTGTTTTCGAGAAATACACTCATTTGCATATCAATTTGGTTTTTGCGAGAGACTCATCTGGAACCCAGCTGAATCTCCCGTTTGTGATGTTTTCAGGCAACTGAATGTGCTGCACCAGGCCGCCTCATGTTCCAGTTGCTACGATATTCGAGATATCGCGATACCTGGGTTCCAGGTGAGTCTCTCGCAAAAACCAAATTGATATGCAAATGAGTGTATTTCTCGGAAAAGTGTTAGTCATGTTCGCGGTTTAAGCGGCCTCAAGATGAATGCTAGAGAAGCAAGATTTTGCAGGGTTTTCTGTCTATTTCTAAGTTTTGTTTCCCAAAATGTTCGGTGGATCCTTCACTCTCCTCTGTTTTCCTCGAAAATGACCCGTCATTGGAGCGGTATATATCCGGAGGGTCGCCGTTTTTTGTTTACCGAACAGACTCTTAGATAGTGGGAATTATACTCTGACCAAGCTGTCGGCCTTAATGGTTCTCAAGATATACCAAAATCAGGGGATCCCATCTAGAAATTCCTTCAACGTTTGGGGAACTGTTCAGAATACAAAGGACTGATAGAAAAAAACCATCCAGACAACCATTGTGACTAACAGAATTGTTACCACCGGACTACTTAGGGTTCGAAAGTTGTGAACAAAATTGCGTAGAGGAACAATTTCTGGGTGCAATTGACGCAGGTCATTACGAATATTTGCAGTGACCTTTGGTTGGGTTGTATTCAACTCCTGAAGGTTTCCAGCTGCAAACACTCAGAATGGAATAGTTCAGTAAGCCTTTTATGAAGATTGCAGTTTTTTTCAATATGACGGTATACTGTCTTCCCACAAGAAAGAAACTGGACAAATTTTATAGAGAACTGGCGCACCTGGGTCCAGTGCTTTTTTTAGAAATGTCTTTGAGTGATATGACTTCTCTGAAACTATCAGGAAACTTATTTCAGTCCATAAGAGACCTTATTTTAGATGTTCTTTGTTGGGAGGTTCCTATGTCAAAGTTCTGCACTATCTTTTTTGGGACCATCCATTGCACCGTCTACATGACCGCTGTTGGTCTTACAGAGGAATTCACGCTCGAGAAATTGTTGTGGTAGAGTTCACTCCTATAAGTAAGTAGCAGGTAAGGTGAGAAAAATTGGCTTTGGGATGCTTGTCTACACATTTCCGGTTTAGTCTGTGGAAATGTATCCTAAGACACGATGGTCTGTCGGTTGCTCTTGGTTAGCTACAGAGCCTAAGCGGCAACCTGCTCCCCGTTTGTCTGGAAGACCAATCCTATCCAGTTGATGGACGCCTGACTCGAGAGCCAACCTACTGATGGGTGACCGAGGCACCGTATACGAGTAACTGGTTGTTTATGAGCTTCATTCAACAGCGTCCGGGAGACGGTAATGTTGCAACTGTACAAACATGCTGGGCACGTCTTTAGGACATAAAAATGTGATTATTAATTGGGACAAAGCAAACGCTCGACTCATATTTGAAAGACGTCCACGATGGTGTGCGTTTACAGGTGATTCAAGCACGTGGTATCGATCCAGTGAACTCATTAATTAGGAATCTGTACTTAGTTCGTCTAAAATTATACCTAATGAGACTTCAAGTGTCGTAATACTCTTTTTAATTTAAGCTATATAGTACTGTGCTCCTGACAGAACCACGTTGAGCGGTCACCTTATAAGAGGGGACTGGTAATACCTTTAATTGTGAACGTCAGGTAAGAAGCATTCAATTTAAAACTTTTGACAATTAAAATCTATCACATTTTTGACGCTAACAAGGGTACAAATAAAAAGGCACCAATTTCGCGCAACGTTTTAGGGTTTTGTGCCGACTGCAAACTCATTTTTTTCGAAGTTTTGACTATGTGAGCTGCTCATCCTCGGCGAAAGCACGTTCAACGCTTTGGCCTTGAGCAACACAGACAATGTTTGCGATGTTTTCTGCGTCCACAGAGCAGAATCTGTACGTGCTCAAACCAAGTGACTCTTGTTCGACATTTCAGAAACCCAACTTTTCTGACAGAAAAACGGAGGTACAACAAATTGCATGAAATCAAAATTGGTCCCACTGAGCCGTGGAAACCCGGAACTTGAAAACCAAGTGGTTTTTTGAAATAGAGGTTTGGATGGTGAAATTTTCCTAGTCTATTTGCAAGGGTTAATTAGAGTTCATCTGCTGTACATCAGCTGTACATCCCAACTCGGAGACCGTTGCATTTCGTCGGGTCACCAAATAGGGCAAAGCGCCACATATTTGTCAAAAATGTATGGAGTTATGCAAATGGCATAATTTAAACGATGCATTAGAAATGACATACTGAAGTGACTTTGTCGAGAACAGGAGCCCCTTAATCCACTTCTTAATGAAAAAACCATCAGGAAACTCCAAGATATCCATCCATTCTACAAGGGTTGTTCTTGTGAAAGCTCAACGTCGGTCAGAGTACGAGCGCTGATAAGGATAGTTAGGTCGTATTTGGGACTTTGAACTAGCTGGCATGACAGGTTCAGCTGTAGCACCCTTTCGATGCCTAACTGCCATGCAACCAGAAGAAAGCATGAAGGGTGGGATACTGCCAGGCTGCCCAAGCCTAGACAGGGGAAGTCGAGAGGCAGAGTTCGGGTTCGAACCACGGAACTTCCGGTCGGTAAATTCGCGTTCTAACCACTAAGCCATCTCGCTCGTATGGCAGAATAGTTCATCTTTGTCCAAATTCACTGTACCACAAGTTTCAACATTTCAACAACTCTGCAACTGGTACAGAGTGCCTTCCAGGTCACTCCGAGCAAGCAGCTTTTGTGCCTAAACACGCTAAACACGAATGAAACCCCCAATGTAACACAAGAAACAAGGATACGTATAGAAAATTGAAGAAATATTGAGCTATCGCACGTTGATTCCGCATACAAACGTTGCATTCTCAGTCGCCTCGATTGTGACGCTCCTCAATACATGATTCTGTACAGCTACCGTGGACCAATTGGTTGCTGGTATGTTCGCCGAGCTTGGCAGCTGGACTGTTAAACGTTTCATCACCAGTCGATGTAACGATGTCGGTGTATCCAGTTGTTCGATTTATTTGGTTGTTTCGATAGGGGCGACTTTACAACATCCATCTTCGAATCTTCAATTCGTCGTGTCGAATTGTTCTGTATGCTATCTGATTATCCTGTATCAAACTAAATTGAAGAGTGAGTGCAACATATATTCAGTCGGCCTCCACAGTTGATGGGGGCTATGTAGTCAGGACGATGACCTTCACATTTTTAGTATTCAGTGAGCAAAAAGTTGAAACTTCATAGTATCAAGTAGTAACTTTTAGATTGCATCTTTAACGAAATTCTAGCATCCAAAATGAAGAAATGAACTGACGTTTGTTTGTCGCTGCTCGGGGTGCTCGTCGAGGTCGCAAACACACTGAATTCAGCTGACTCACTGCGGCTTGGCGCAGTTGGATGGGAAGGTGGTGTAAATGGTTGCGTCCATGGTGAATTATGCCGGGAAATAGGATAGTTAAGTTCAGGTCAAGTTAAAAATGCGTTCATCCAACCACAGAACCCCCATCAGACCGAGAATGCTCAGTGATTCAGAAATGAAGCTACCGAGCGGGCGGTCAGTAATTCGATCCAAACACCAGGTTTTCAATCACCCCTGTTTAGTCATGGGCAACCTGGCTATCTCTCAGATCTCGCGCTTCTGTCCATCTGCACGGAGTTTTCGAAAGTCTTCAACCCCTAACTTAAACACTCGCATTTGTATTGATGAGGGGAATTTAGGAGGGATGGACTGCTGGCATGGAAATCTAGCGTTAGCGTAGGTTGAGTGGATAGGTACTTCAGACTTAATGGTTCTGCGGTTCCGCCTCACTAAAAGGGTAATTATTTCGTCAGCAACTGTCTATTGTGGACGGTCTTTCCGTTTTGTTCGTATGCCTTTCTGTGTAACTTTGCCCGGCAAGCGGCTGGGACCTAAAATTAACACATGCGTCCAATTAGTTGAATAATGGTTTTTTTAGATCTTTGGTGAATTTTCAGCTGTACAAGACCCTCATGTTATCTCTTGATGAGAGAGCACAGAGAGTTTAGACCTGGATGACCCAAAACGAAATGATATTATGACAGATAAGCTTGGACGGCAGCGAAAATAGACTCCTGACACACGGACAATTTGCCGTAGACTAGAATATGGAAAGGTAGAATTTCGAGCATCGGACGACTGGAAGAATGGATTAAACACAACTCTGGACAGGTTGGTGTGCATTATGTAAGTAACCATATTCAAAAACCCTCATATATTTCGAAGGAATAGTGAATGGGGGAATTTATTTCATCAGTTCCTGATCCACCTCTGTTTTAACCATTAGAAATGTACTGGCCTGACGACGAGATGCAAAACAACAACAACAACGTCCGTCAGTGCGTTTTTATTGATGATGAAGCTGATCGGAAAATCCCAAGTAAGAGTATAGCATTTTCAACCACAAAATCAGCAAGTTCTCGTCTTGGAGACGAGTGGAACGGGAGATTCAGTGAGACAAGACATATAGAGTGACGAACATGGAGGCTGGTTTGAAAAAAAGATTGAGATAGCTGAGTGAATCAAACGAAAGCTTCCTTATTTCACTGAAACGCCATTTTAACGCGGTCAGACCACAAGGGGATGTATGAATGGATGAGTACAAGGTAACCACAAGGAGAGTGGAAGAATGACAAAAAAAAGTTGAAAAGCTCAATGAGGAGGGACTCCTAGCATGCTTAGATTGGAAGAATGAGTGGGAATTCAACACATGTGGAGACACTGAAATGGAGTTGGGATATTATAGTTTTGTGGGGGAGGGAAGTTGAGTAGGAATTGGACATATAGCAGCCCGATAAAGCCTGTTGGGAAACTTGCTTGCCTTCTTTGAGGCACTTCGTTGACAATTCTTCCAAGCACGTCTAAGCTAAGAAGAATATCCTGGGGGGTTGTTTGCCAGAGTTGATGGCACCTGGTTAATACATATTGCAATTATTTATGCTTTTGAAGGTCAAAATGAGAAAGTGTGGTGACATTTCAGATGGTGGCGTCTTGCGACTGTGACTGGAGCTTGGTTAACACACGAAGTAGGTCTGTTGAGACTCCTATGTACTTCGTACTGCCATGGAGTTAATGGGTGAAGTGATAGAATGTTGACAGTTCTGACTAGATACCATCTGGAATAATGCACACAAAAAGCCTTATGTTCTTCACTGAAAAATCACGAGAAAATGGTATTTGGCGGGCCGCAAAACATCAAAAAGTTAGAAGACAGTTTATGCTTGCATACAAAGCCGACTGTTGAAGGAAAAGGCAATTAAAGGAAATATGCTTAAAGGAATTGTAGTCTGGATGACACTGGGGAACCTTAAAATGTAATTTGTTCCTCTCAGGATAAAAGCGTTTACAATAAAAATAGGCAGCAGCCGAAACGGCAGCTACTTTGACGGTAAATTGCGAACAAGAACAGCTTGCTCATCCGAATACCTGGGTTCGTAAAATCTGCTTGATATGTTCAGTGCGAAAATGAAAGAGAAGTAATCGTTTTGAACGGTGCTCAGATCCAGTAGTTCAACGGGTGAGACTGAGCCTGGGATTACTTCGCATTTGGGAAGTTGAATAACGTCACGTGAACTCACGGCTTGAAGGTAAGGCCCGAAAGGCAGCATCTTCTCACGGAATGGAGTTAAATCATGCCTGTGGATTTTGGTAATTACCTGTAAACCTTTATTGCAGTCCATCTAAGGACTTGCATACGTTGAGGTCGGTTTAAGCCCTAAGTCGACTGAGGTTTTAGTCCTGGACTAACTCAGTTGTTTTTACTGAACTATATTTTAGTTGAAAACGAAATCAGTTTACGCAGTGGGTGCAGGAAGATTATGTTATTTTCCTTCAACATTCCCCTCCCGAATCAAGTTAGTGAACGTTGTGCTTGGACAGCTGATCGGAGCTACCTGCTCCGTGGGTGTTCTTCGAGCACCAGGAACAGAAAGTGTTAGGTTTTTGAAATTGCTTTTTCTATAAATTCTGCGAGGGAACAAAAATATATTTCCGCCGTGAATAGTATTCCGGAATAGCCAGAAAATGACTCAGGTTTAGACACTAATCCATCGTGGTACCCTGTATATTTTTCTTCCACAATGAGACAAAGAGCACTTGAAAAAACCGGTAGACTCAGAAATGTGCACGCGACTGATGTCCGCTGTAGACGACAAGAAACATTTCAATTTTAGAAAGTGGTCGTGGAAATTATCAAAAACATTATCTACGGAACAAAACCCAGCCAGGCCATTTCGTTAAAGGAATGACATGAAAAAAACTAGGCTTCTAAGTCGTCTTACAGACTGGTCTGGCACTAACTAACTTTTTACCGAAAAGGAGTAACGAGACCCCATTAAACTAGGGACAGTCAAATGATACATCTTTGTCGCAGCAATGAACGTTGATCAACATTGAGTCTGAAATCCGTCGAGTACGTTTCTGTTCCTCATCTAGCCAAGAGCTTTGAACGGCAGTTAACTATTAATACTGCCCACTTTCTTCCTAACTGTCTGAGATGTTCCGCTTCATCGGAGACGCGACAAGAATAAAGATGCTTCACTTCTGACAGAACCATTCGTTTATCCATCTATTGGGTGTAGATGATAATTGATGACACCAATGATGTGTGCCTAGTGATCATACAAAAACTATTTGCGTGTGTGTGCGCGTGACGATGAGCTACTGTTTACGCTCAGTGTGGTAATCATAGTTCTCAACTGTCACCAATGTTCCGCTTCATCGGAGACACGACATTATAAAGATGCTTCAGTTTTGACAGAACTATTCATTTATCCACGCATGGGGCATGAAAACTAACGGATAGTGATACACATCATCCGACAGTCTAAAGCTAGTACAAAAATCATTTATGTGTGCTTACGTACGTGCGAGCGAGCTAGCGAGCGAACGGGCGAGTGAGTGTGCGTGTGCGCGTCTGTTTACGTGCACTGTGGTGGCTAATTACCCAGGGAAGGAATGCCAACGGCCGGCTGAGAACAGAAAAAGACACTAAGCCGAAGAAATGACACAGACCAAACCCAGGCCATCCATCACAACTGCTCCATCATCAATCTACGTTTGAACCTCATCCCCATAATTTACCCACACGACCGTCATGGCTCAGTCGAATTGTCAACGCTGCCATCAATCAGAATGCGGACAGCTCCTATGGTGACTGCGACGGGGATGACAAAACGAAAAAAAGCTACTATGTGCATCAATAGTTTTTGAACGGTCGAAACAGACGGCACGCCTTATTTATGCTCTGCTTGACTGACACGGCACCTAGTGAACTGACAAACAGCTCACCAGTCTGTTGTGTCCAGCATTTCGCGATGAGGAAGCAAAAGGTTACTTACGACCATCCAGGGGACGTGTTTATCCATGACTTAATTTGAACTGAATGTCACTGTCATCAACTCATCCTAGCAATTAGGGCGCAGTGTTTTGTAAGATACTAAGTAAACAACTCCATGAAAAATTTGCATCAATTGGTGCTAACGCGGACGAAGCGAGCAAAAAATTTTCATTTGGAACTGCAGCCATGGATAGTGTTCATCGGATAGGTTTTGTTCAGCCAGGGTGAGATCTTTGTGGGTTTCTTTGAACGGGACTGAAGTGGATCCGTTTTGAAAGACTACGATAATTTCATTGTTTTCATGTCTCTCTGTTGAATTGGAATTTGAAGTCACCGGTTACACCGTGAAAGCATCAAGCGTCCTTTAAGAGAAACATGAAGCATCCCCGACTGCATGGCGGCCTATTCCAGCATTCGTCATTGTTTGAATTTCGCTGTTGATTCAGCTTATCTGTAGTATATATTGTATATATCATGTATGTTGTCAGCGTATAATTTGCGCCACCTCCTACATGTGACTCATTTCGCAAAGGACTCACCCATGGTTCGGACATTACTGACCTGTGGCAAGTCACCTTGAAGTGCAAGAACAAATGGATGACAGGGACTGCTTATCACGGTAGCAGTTACGACTAGAGCCTGGCTTCTTGTTCATGCTTTTTTTTACAAATTTATACATACTCTAAATCATCTAAAAGCCTTTTGTTCATTGTTACTACGGCAATTCCTTTCGGATTATGAATCAATCAACCAGTCTCTTTTTGTGTACCAAAGAACGGATTAAAACATCTGTAGGGCCGAACAGACTTGTAGTTATCCCCACCTGTTTTTCACGTGATTCTAGATCATTAAAATGCCAGGTGCCTTCTGCCGTTTAGGAGTAACTTGGCATTCACAATATCAGAAAAAAGCTAAACTTGGATGTAAAATATAGGTAATTATAAATAGGTAGAGTAAATGGCAAAACATGTGTTGCTTGTGTTCATTTAGCTGTTAAATTGCTTTTTGGAGACAAACAGATTTTTGTCCATTCTCGAAACATTTACAGGAGGCTGTCAGTCTACAGCTTCGAAAAGTGAAATGAGGTGTGGAATCAGTAGAGAGGACTTTATCAAAGTGACATAGAAGTGATATCGATTGGAAAATCAATAAATCCAGTGATTAGCAAGCATACAGTGGCTGTGTAAGATGCAGCAGCGCGGCTGTTGGGGCTGAATACTCTGTACTACAAATGAGTCCGGATTACTACGGCGAATGATGAGGATGAGGGAAGCTGTTCTTCTCGTCAAGTCCGCTCCAATGGAGTGGAATTAAAAAATCTGCATCACGATGTAAACAATATATGCAAAAGCAGTATTTTTATTGATACGAAAACATTCTACGGGCTAGAACCGACTAGTTTGTACGTCATTACCAATACGTGTACCTTAAAAAAGAAGCTCAGCGAAGTTGGGAGCAGTTCACCAATGGCTAAAGTGGCAGATAACTACCGCTCGGTTATTTTGTCGAAAATGCATGTGACCACGCAGGTGGTGGACTGATGTGATCACAAGTACTCGTTGTCCAAGCATACTTCATACAGAAGTTTACATTAAACCTAGCAATATGGCCAACTTCAGCATCTTTAGCACCGACTGGGTCATAGGTAAGTGAGTTCTCCCAAGACGCGAATCTGAAGTGGATGGTGCGCTGGTGTCACTGAGGTTATCCCTGGTGCAGCTGGTGTGCAGCTGTAGTTTACGAAATACCTACTACCTCTGGAGAACGCCAAAAGTGCTCCCTGTCTGAGGGTGATCTAAATACAGAGGAACATATTTCGTATGAAGTGCGTGCTCGCCTAGTTTACGTGCGCCCTCTTTTTACTGATGGTTCATTTATTTATTTCGCAACCATGAACGTCTATTTGTCTATAAACCTGGTCCCTCCCAGGAAGCTTATGACTGAGTTTAAGCAACTTAACCAATGTCAAACCCACGACATCAGATGCCAGGGTAGTTAAAGATGCGGATATTCACCCAAAGAGGGTCATGCATCTGTGCGGGGGTGTCGGTTTGCTGGATCGTCATTGCTTCTACCGCTTATGGAAACTGTACTTTATCAAACAAAGTTGCTCATTTCGTTCCGTGGTTAACTTACGTATGACCGCTTTGCAGAACTGAAGCTACTGCAACCCGACCACTTCACGCCCCGCAGTGTGGCCACATTCTAATCCAACCTTAACATGGCTTATCGCATGCCCAAAATTCTTGTTTTGTTGGTGGTCTTGTTCCACAAAATCCGGTGAAGCAGTATGGCACGCGGAATTTCGAGATGCCTGATAACTTGGACGCAGATGGGCGTTCGACTGTTAGTCTTCGCAGCAGGGGGCGAGTATAGCTTGCCTCATCGTCAAGGCCTGTTCCACTTTCTGAAAGCATACAACTACGAGCCAGGTGAGCCGGTACAAGCTGCAGTTTAAGATCCATTACCCCATCCAGCTGCACAGATCCGGACCGTACACTGATAGAAGGATGGTCTAAAACCTACCCATCCATCCTTGAAGTTAGTTCCGTACACCGCATGCATAAAGGATGCACTGAAGTTAGGGAACTAGACGTTGGCCGGGTACTCCGCACGCCAGAAGACCGTCCGTCACGCAGATCTCTTTTCGCCCAGCCCTGTGGTGGGTGGAAGCGACCGAGAGATGGAAAGTTTATGACCTGGCAACGAAGTATGAAAACACTAACCAGTAAACTTAGTCGGTTGGGCAATTGCCGCCTTCCTGAATGGGGACCCCAGGACTCAAATCACCAGTGGTTAATGACACTGGCAAAAATGGCCCAATCGCGCAGTCAGTGGCGCTCATGCATCAAAGCTGTCGCCTTCAATGCGTAGCTACCAAATTTCCGAACAAACTGAACATGCCTTCGCTTCCAAGGCTTCGTTGTACGTTCCACATTCCCGTTTTCCGGTGATCGAAACTGTAGCACCTGGAACCAATGTGCCTATAGTACACGGTTTATAGCTGATAAATTGAAATTGAAATTGATTGACATCAGAATTTCCGAAATGCATTACTGGTAGTTTAGATTGTTTGGTTTAGCTCGGAAGCCATGGCCTCAGGGATGTCACGCTTATCTGAATGCAAGGAAATCTGGGGTGCTGAAAATAGGTCCTTACGCGGTCGTTGCACAGAAACAGTTAATTATGGCGGACGTCTGGATGAGCTACATGGGAAGTTTCAAGAATGATTGAAGGTCAAACAAGACAATATTTGTGAATAAAATTTCTTCAATTCAGGTGTGTGACGATGTCTTTCACATTGACTTTTAAAACCGGTCCGCGATACGAATCGATAGGAAAATCATTCAATCATATGAAAGGACCAGTCATCTGTTTTGGCGGCTTTTCCAATTATGGACAGATATGATACATGCATTTATTATCTGATCAATGGGCGAATCAAATCAATTTCATGGCACGAACTGCTTTTGGACACCAGCCCAGGGAAACAATCAATGCTGGTCAGTGTTTCTGCGGATTCCCTCTTAACAAACCGTTTGCCACAGAGACCTCTTTTCTTAACTGTGTAATGTTCCAAACCTGACTTAAGTCCAGGTTACCGACTTTGAGTGCTTCGGCTCAGCTATATGAGTTACTTTTGAGTACTATTTAAACCGGTTTGGGTGATCATTGTCTGTCTATCTTCATTCTGATGTGGACGTTCAACGTTGTGTTTGAATTAGTCTAATCATGCAGTAGTAATCTTCGCAAAGAACACAGAAAGGCTGATAAAATACCTTGTAGTGGATTAGTGGGTGATGTTCAGGGCGTCACAGAATCACGCTTTTTATTAACGGCCCAAAAGTTTGAATTATTCCAGTTGCTGGCATGTCAGTCATGTGCTTACCGCCCTAATCTGACTGTTCAGTTTGATTTTTTCTGCCGCCTGGGTATCTTTGGATTGTGTGTTATGGACCACCATCCGATTACCTATGTCAAGTAAAGGACTGTCATTAGGCGGAAATCGGTGCTCCATTCTAGTTACTCAATACATGCCACTAATAATATGTGTTCCTGTACATGCTGGAAGCCAACATCTGGACTGTCCCGACATCCGGTTCTCAGTGCCTACCGTGTTTTTGTGCTCTCTGTTTGTTCGTCCGGCCGCAATACGTATATGCAAACAATGCAGGTGTGGCGTCGATGAAAGTTCTTGCGAGGACATTATAGTCACCAGTATTTTGACCTAACTCAATGCATAGCCTCTCACGTTCCATGTGTCTAACCTGCTGATTCATTGTACACTACGGACAGGTGCCCCTGAGTCTATAATAAAACTGGAACTTCCCCAAGCACGCAGGTAGGTAAAATTTTGTCAACATTTGTTTTCTTTTCATTGAAAGGAGTGGCACCAAATTTGACTCTCCCTTTGTCAGCAACAAGTACGACCGGAACTTGTAGGCTGGGAGAAGAAAGAACACCAAGCTGTTTACTTTTTACCTTACATTAACTTGAGTCTGTCTAGGAGAGGAGGTCAGCTGCGTGGAGCCAGTATGAATTCACATACCTGTTAGCAGAATTAGTCGGGAGCATATGCGCACTGAAAGGGAAAACCAAACAAGGTCGGACGTGGTGCGTAACTCAAAACTTGTCCATACCCATGTCCTAGTATTCAGGCAAAATGAGAATGAGACACAATTGATATTCATGTTACACGGTGTTATATATTAGTCTTCAGTGCGCTCAAAATTCGCTTGTCAGTAATTCAACACGTAACTTAATGTTCAGAACAAAAATTTGGCAAATTCCCTGATAAAACACTTTATTTGGATGTGAAGGTTCGTGTAGAAATTAGTAGAAGTACTGTTTTATCGAATAAACTTTTCAGCGCAGAAGTTCAACTCTAGCAGAACATGGTTTGTTCTCCTAAGCTTGGTTCGATTGCAACAAGTGTGATCATCACCGATATTGACCCGCAAGTTCGTTCAAATTTTGGTGCACAGCCAAAATCTTATGACTTGTAGTCAACCCCTCTATATGGTGCATCCACATGGGAATTCAAACTACTAGCTTAAAAGGAAGAAAGCCTTCGGTACGGAGTCGTTCATTAGAGAAACACCAACTTAACAGTTACAGACTATTCGACAGGGGAGCAAAACTTTCATATGCATCTCGTTTACAAAACTGAATATCCACCTTCTCCCTGAACGCGTCTTCCTGAACTTTCCTGGATATTCATTGACTGTTACTCAAATGCAAGCAAATGCTACAAAGCGACTCCACAAATTTCGTAATAGACCTCACTTTTCAAGAGACACGAAGCGGATTTACGAGAAAATATGCTACTCGCATGCCTCATCACTAGTATCCACCGTTACACTGCTACTGAGCGAAATGTTGGAGGCTTACGTTGTACATATAGCTAGTTTTCTGTTAGCTTGGCTTGGCAACTTGACTGTGAGCGGTTCGTCACCTATCGAACGGATACCATCAGTACAGAGTGGGTTGGAGTCGAGCCGTTGTTTAAATGTGCGTCATTGTGAAAGCTCGCAAAACCATATTGCAACCAAATTTCACAGTCCAGCAAACCAGCCAAGCAAGGTATAAGTTCATTGAGGTACTTGTTCTACGACGGTCAATAATCCGACCCCGAAGCTAACCACATTCGGAGAGATGGGTGATCGTGAAAATGTCTAAAATGGTTTCGACTGAAACAGATGGCTGGATAAATGTCACTGACTGAAACGGCCTGAAACGTTATAACTGAAAGGTGCGTTCGGTCGGTCTCATAAATCATGCATATATGGATAATATGGTGTCCTTCTAGGGGTTTTCTACTCACCTTCCAGTTCAGCTGAGGAAAGTTAATTTTTTAACACGTCACTCGTGGTAGCAGTTCGATGAATTTACAACAAATTTTCGTCTGGTAGGTACAGCACTCCTAAAATATGAATTTCCGTTCTAACGGGGTGCGAAACTCCATTAAAATCTCTCCATTTATCCAGTTAGTGTCTATCATCGAACTGAACTTTATAATCGTTATGCTCACAAATTCAACCACTGATTTCCCAAGTACCAAATTTTTGTGTTTCACTCGTACTTATCATCCAGGCAGACTTAGTAAGTAAAGGTTCCGAGATCTTCCCGGTTTGAAGCCTGCAAACGCGAAGAATCTCCCTTGGGTGGCTCGAATGCACATTTGTAGGTAACATTTTGGGTGCTCATGAAGCGAAGAAACTTATGTGTGGTGCTGATGCAAGGTGAATCCTTAACGGCTCAGATATCTCGGTGTACTGTTGGGCTGACATTCGTGGAGGTAAATCCCAATCGACCGATATCACAGTGGTTTAAGCTTTCGTTTGCGTTATAGACAAACACCCCTTGTTTAAACCGGACAATTGATCACGGTCGTGTTCTCAGTCGTGAAATCCAACGGCCATTGTTTTCCATTTACCTATAAATTTCCTCTCCTCTGGTACTTCGAAGTGGCACCGTCCCAATTCGCATCGTCTTATCCATGAGATCGTTTTTTTCATTTTCCGGAATCGAATGCAAGTTACGGGAATTTCGTGCATAGAGGGTCATATTCGGTGAGCGCTGCGTGCGGAAAGCTGAATATCGCAGATATTCCAAATGCATCAAAAGCACGATGCCCAGCCGGTTCACGCTGCAATACTTCAGAGATTATACGATCATCTAGCATGTAGTTTGGTGTCGAAGAAGATACATCTTTTAGCACAAATGATCCTCTCTGCAGTTACTGTAGCGCTAAAGAATACAGTCGTCTAAACCTACCCATTTTCATAACCGGTGTGACACAGCGCACAAAGAAACTCAGCACAAGTTCCACAGCTTCTAGTCTCCATGTGAGCTAAGATTGCCAACGGAGCGGATACTGGCATCCAAGCGGGTAATTCGAAATAGTTTTGGACACTGCAAACGCATAATGTACAGTTTCATTTCAACGACAGACAGCCATCGAATTTCACACGGCTGGTATAATCGTGGGCACATCAAGTGCTTCTAGTTTGGGCACTGCGCCGATAACATAATCGTTCTAGCTCAGTAAGAGGTTGACAGAATTAAGCCAAATCCACTCGAATATCAAGTTCACTCTAGAGTCAAAAACCGGGACTACATTAGCTTCCCAGATGCTGAAACTACCAGGAGAAAACATGCCACATGTCAGAGAACGGTGCACGGGAAAAAGGCAGTATGTCCGTTCAGAGAGATTCGATTAACTTGCACGGATCGTGCACCTTTGCTTCTGTAATCCAACGGCTTGTACTGGAGAAAACACTAATGTTCTTCAACTTGCATTGTCAAACTCTGGGAATTTGTATATTGGCTTTTCGGTATACTCGTCTCTGAATCCTAACGTTGTGTTTCTACGCAGCACCCATTTTCTGTGATAAACCGCAATACCGTATGTACCGAAGTAAAAATTTTGAAGTGAGTCTTCAGGTGTGGTGTATAAATAGTGTGTGACAAAAATATCCTCAACATATCGTTTATAGATGGGTAACTTCGAAATTACTGAATCTAGTAGTCTCTCAACTTTGCTCATAAACCGATTGGTCTAAATTGGTCCAAGTGGAGAGCCCATTGCCACTCAGACTCCCTGTCTATGACTTCATAAAATCTTATATTTTGGGCACACAACAGAAAAGCATTTTCTAAAAGTCGGCTGTAGGTATGGATAGGCTGAAACCAGATTAGTTTATAAAGTCACGGATATACCGCTCTGCCTTGATTAGACCGCCGTTGGTAAAAAGACGGGAAAATTTCAGAGACCGAATTCCATTGCTAACTACTTGGGTATCCTAGACGGAGTCGATAAAGTCGTCATTCGAGGAGCCGGGCTATACATGAGCACGTGATGTGGTTTCCGTTACCGAAGCATGAGTGGCGTTAGGTCCTGTCTTAGTGAAAGCTACTCACACTGCTGATCGGTGACTCGTTGTCAAACGGTTGAGCAATGAGATATCTATTGAAAAGCAGAAATGTCGCGCAGACTATGGTTTTGCGACTGAGCCCGACTACTCTTCTCAATCAGCGGCCGATGTCATGAAAGGGAGATTTGTTCATGTCGAGTATAGGCAACAAATGGCAACCAGATTTACGAACAACCGTACACGCGAACTTGCCGAACTCAGGCATTTGTACTGGGTTTTCGTGGTAAAACGGCAGTTTCACCGTCGCTTTTTACAGTCATTTAGCTGCATTTTCAATTTTCATGTGAAGTCTTCCTAGTCCGCACAAGAA
Source organism: Clonorchis sinensis (assembly GCA_003604175.2). NCBI lineage: Eukaryota > Metazoa > Platyhelminthes > Trematoda > Opisthorchiida > Opisthorchiidae > Clonorchis > Clonorchis sinensis. The sequence continues at coordinate 26,568,949 of CM030369.1, forward strand.
AATCTGCTTTCATCGGACAGCAACTGAAAATTTTTGTCAATGTAGTCTGTTTTGGGGAAGACAAATCCCTTGTCTGGCGGACTAAGAATAATATACTATCGGTTACGGAGACTTATCAAAGTACATTTAAGCTCTGGGCCTATTTTCCTGGTCTCAGTTTGTGCTATCGGCCTTGAACAATGGCTCCGCTCACTCTACTAATCGACCATGAGTGCTAGTCAATTTGAAGGAATGCAGATGTATATTTTCGAAGACAAGCAGCGTCGTGAAGATGTGACGTGCACCAAACATTTCTTATTATGGCGCTTTCACCTTCGTCGGAAAAATTACTAGACACCTTTTAGAAGTTAACACGCCATTGGTATTTCTGCTAACGATATTGTCCAATTTGCATCCATTCAACATTTATCGCTGGACAGCATTCACGTTCCACTCCACAGGATATCTTGATCATTATCATCATCATCGTCAGCCGTAAGAACCGTTACTTGTCGTACAGTGGTTGTAGCTGCCACAGTTTCGTTCACCGGTGATTTGAAGAGGTGAGGTAGGTAGCTGCGCATTGGAGGCGGGAGCTGATAAATCGGTGCGTAAATACACCACTGTCAGTGGACTGTTAATTGGGGGATTGGGAAGGGAGCTATGCATTGAAGCCAATAGTTTGGATGCACGAGCGCCATTGAGGGCGCGACTGGGCCATGTGTAACACCGTCTCTAACCATTGATGTGGCCCGTCTCGGGGTCGTCATCCAGGAAGACGGCAGTGACCAGCGCAGCTGAGTTTGCTGGTAATGGCTTTTATACTTCGTTGCCAAGTCATTGTTTGGCCGCCTCTGGCTTGTTTCCACCCTTCACGTGGTTGTGCAAAGAGTGCCCTTCGAGGAACTCGGTCGCTGAACTTGCACAGTGCAGAGAAGCTGTTATCCCTAGTATTGCGACCAAACAAAAAACAGGGGATCATAGATTTGAGCCAGTGGGGTACAGCACTCGACAAAATTCTGCGTGACGCAATTGGGGGTCTTCATTTCCACAGCACCAATGAAAATTGCAGTCAAATATAACTGGGGTTGGTGAACTTATATTTTGTAAATCAGTTTCAAGGTCAAACGATATGCATATTGGATCTTGACGCAAATAAATGAGAGGTTTAGGCAGTGGGTTTGGGGATATTTTCGTTCAAAAATGGGTTTCGACCATAAGTAGCGGTTCTAACTTTAGAGAAGTGAGCGTAAAACTGTTACTGGATAATCGTCATCCCATAATCTTTTGCTTATTTTGAAGACTTTTGAGTGATGTTGACCAGGTAGCAAATTAAATCAGTTCATACCCTGCGACGAGACCCAAAAATGTTGTGCACCTGATCATTGTGTAACAACTAAGGAAACATGGAACGACTAGGGTTTATCGAAAAAGAAGTCGCCTGGCACAGTCGGGTGAACGTGTCACCAAAAAGTGGTGTTTGGCTGCGGACGTTGACAGAAAAAGTGGAGAACCTGAGGACAGTCGGGAATAGTTGGAAATTACGCCTGTGTGGGAAACACTATACAGGATGACGGTAGCATATGGTCACAGATCAATAAAATCTTGTGCACAATCTCACGCGGTAGGTTCGTTTGGCACGAACGAAAAGGTGTGTATAAATTAATTCCTTCTGATCGCTTGAAGTTTTTAATCACCTGACTGGAGACCCAAGAAGTTTTAACAATATTTTTCTCCCGTAAGATTTTTTGGCCTCTCAATTTTTAGATAAAATGCTGCTGAGGTCTTTGAAACCAGATTCGAGTGACGAGAAGACCAATATATTTGTGCGACAAGCTTTTAGGGCTAGCAAAGGCGAAGCGAGAACATGTTCACAGTTAACTCGAATAACAGTCAACCACGAACGGACTAGCTGCATCGATACGAAACATGAATGAGTGAATTGACTACGAGCATTGATTGTAGACGCGCACATATACAACTACTTGACAACAGTTGTACGAGAGTGACGAAGAACCGTAAGAGGGACCAGGTTGACTCGCATCGGCTGATCCAAACTCCACAGATGTTGTGTATTGACACAGGTATTCAATTTACACTTAACCTGAGTAACTTTACACAAAGCCATTACTACGGACCAGGACCAGTGAGGCTTCAAAAATGAACTGCTTTTCATCAGAAGCCTTGGTGAATGTGCTCAGGATAAAGCATTCGAGATATTCGCAAAGGCAGTATAATCGATGAGGTTGGAAACGATAAATACAATGTGTGGTATTTAGTTGGGAAGTTTATGCAACAGGTTGGGAGGATCCTGTGACACCGAAAGAACCAAAAGTCCATCAGTAAATGGTCTGTTATACACCTCATTAGTGTAAGTCAAATGGATTTATACATGCTGGGTCGCTACATCCAGTTAATTCCGTAGAGTTCAAGGTTCATATGATATATCTTGCAAACCTGACGCTGCACTTGCATCGGTAGCAAACTATTACATAACTCAGATCCTACCAGTCCTTTAAAGGCTGAAGTGACAAACACAGGCAACAATGGCGGCTGTTGTTCGGTGCTTCAGGATGAAGGCATGCTCAAATGAGCACCAAAGCGGAGGATTTTTGAGCCATCGATTGCAATCAGTGACTGACTATGAGTAGGGGCTACTGCAGTTCCATAGAAGAATATCCACAGAATTTAGGAAGAAAAGACTGGCAGCCGACTTCTTTCTACACCACTGTTCCTGCATGTTGCGGTTTTACGTAGACCACAGATGGAACTTATAAAGAAATCGTTCAGCTGTAGCACCCTTTCGGTGCCTAGCTTCCAAGCCACCCGAAGGAAGCACAAGGGCCGGGATACTACGAGGTTGCTCAAGTCTAGACAGGGGAAGTCAAGAGGCAGAGGTCGGGTTCGAATCACGAGCCTTCCGCTGTAACCACTTTGGCCATATCACCCGTGGACCTTAGAATTCCACGAAAAACTAGGTTTAGCAGTCAGATGTAAAAACTAGACTTAGTAAGCATGCTTAGAATAAGATAATACATGTCTTTCTGGGGTTTAGCAAGACAAAATACACACCACAAATAAAAACTGGGAAGAAATGAAACTGAGTAGAAAAAATGGAGTGAGATCGAAACCCAGTGCTAAAAGTCACGCAAATTACATGAGTTTACCCGGCGGAATCGGACGATTCGACAATCCTGAGTTTTGTTTTTGGGACTCGGGTGACGTCCCTAGAGATCCAAGTTTGGAGTCAGGCGCACTTCCACGGAGAGGCCAGCTTTTTAAGGGCTAATCTTCTCTGTTGGGATCGATTAAGTCTAAGCTGAAAAACTGGTCACTTGCAAATGGAAGTACTCCAACGAATTAAAAGGACTTGGGGTGTGAGTTTTTTGACAAGTCATTAACTTTTCTCGATTGACTGGGTAATATCGCTTGCTCAGCATAACACGTTGGTTTGCAAGGAAGAATCGATGACAACTGACCCAGCGTTTCCACTGATAGTCAACTATCCACCGGTTTAAAATGATACACCATACGTTTGCTATTGGGGAGAATGTTGGTAGCTCAGCGTAGATAGTCTTTGATTTGCTCAGTGAGCTGGGCGATTTCATTGCAAACGTTTCATCACCAATCGACGTGACATCAATGCGTTGTTAGGGTTATATGCACAACTACCGACCCAGCTCAGCGAACAAAGCAACGAACACCATAGGTATGAAGTGTAGACCCTGGGTCCAGTGTGTATTTTGACACGTATTATCACATCCTGACAAATTGCTTTACCAAGTGCTTTACGGTAACTCAAAACTTTTGAGCTTAACTGTGAAAAGGCTGGTGAACGCATAGCGACCACCAAGGGTGGCCTTTGTCAAGGAACAACTGTCTGACTTTGAAACATTCTCAGCAGTGTAGGCTAGAAAATGGTGGTGATTCCATCATGTATGTCCTGGAATGTGTGTGTGTATAGTTTACGTTGTGTGCATGTTAGAAACGTTGTTCTATGGATGACTTGTCAGGTCTGTTATGGTCTCTTGGTCAGGTTAACTTGGTCAACTGAGCAGGACCAGGCGGCAGGTAGCTCGACACCAATATACTTTTGAACAATACAGTAAGAAAATAAAGACTGCGGAATGTTGACATTTCGCTCTTATCACTTCAGTCGAAATATTAAAGAGCATCATGTTTTTACAGCATAAACAGCATTAAATAGCAATATAACAAAATGCATGATGTAATCGGTCATGCGTACCCAGGCAACCAAATAAGCCTGCTGTCATTAACCGGATAAGCCAATCTCCGATGTGCGTCGCGTATCGTATCAAATCTCTTTGCCTCACACGTTGTTTATCACTACACATGCAGTTGCGGTGGCACATACATTGGCAGAACAGGCAGGAGGTTATGCGAACGCTTCCCATTTACCTCGTTATGTGAGTCAGATGACTAATCGATCAACCGAAGGCCTACTGGATGAGACCAGAAAACCTGCTCCATCGATCACCAAACATATTTTATCGACTTGGAACAGAACCGATCCTAGTATATCGCCCAGAATTTTAATTCACAATGTCAACTCAGTGACAGTAAGTTGATCAGTGAATACCGACCCAGTATGTGCGCACAAAAGACCTTGACAAAGACCATTAACTTGCCTTGAACTTAAGAACCAGGGGTGATTGGTACACTATACAGTTATGTCCTGGAAAATATTTTATAGCTTTTATTTTATAGCTTTTTATCCCTATCTATGATGTGAAATCGGTGGTTCCGCGTATTGCGGTTGAAAAGATGAAGAAGCGAAATATCGGAATCCCTTTGTCTTTTGCTGTATTATTCAAATAATTAGAAGGACCCACTGTCTTAAATTTCTTAAAAAAGAACTAATATATCTGTCGACACACGAAGGTATCATAGCCACTGATTCAGCACGATGCCTCCGTGCATGCAAGTTGAGCTCCTGCAGGGTGCGCACACCATCCAGGTTGACCCGAGAGCCTTCAGCTATCACTGAACCTCCCTCCAGGCTGTTAATTAATTTCCGATCATTCTTGGCCGAAGACTCTAGTCAACTAATGATATCTTTGGTATCATATAACTGGGGTAGAGAATATTCTAACTTGCTATTCCACTGTGGTCTGCAGGAGTCATCGAGCAAGAACAAAAGTGCTGCTAACAATGCGGATCACAGCGGTCAATTCTGACTGTCGCACATGCTACTGTTTTACTTACCGGAATGATCGACTGGGTAATCAGAGAATTTGAAACCACTTCGAAATAGCATAACCACAGCTGTTTGAAACCCATTATTGTCGAGCCGTCTTAATTCGGACTAGTCGAGACTCGCATTTCTGACGGAGCCACAGGAATCCAGATGCTGACTGAATGCGTCAAACCTACAGCCAAGCCTACAGTAAAGAATTTTGTGCCTTTTGATCCCCCATAATTCTATCGTGGCTTGAGCATTTCCAGACAAGTGTGTGGAAATAAAAAGGAGGAGTTGTAATTCTTAAATACGAGAGGAACATATATAGCGTGAGCGAAAAATCAGTCTGAACGCGAATCGAAGCCGCAGCCCCTGGATTACGGGGCTAGCTACCTCGGAAGAGCCCTTACCCATAAAGCAAGAGGTTACGTGTTCGAATTCCTTCCAAAGCTGTCTTTTTGTTTTTATACTTTCTAAGTTACCTTCCATTTCAAGTCACCATTTTTAAACTTTGGGCATGAAATTAAACTTACGAGGTGCTTCCAACCGAGGCCATTACATAAATTCAATACGTGAGCTTTTCCTGACATGTTTCGAATTAAAATTTGCTGATGAATGGCGCCTAACGCTCGATAGCTCACATGCGGGGCAATCAATCCATTGCCACGACGTTTTGCGGTCAAAATCAGTCTTAATAGGACCGGAAATTTCGTCCTAGTTTTTTCCGGAGCAGTCAGTATCATTTTGTGTCCAATGAATCGAGCATTTCAATGCTTACTAGCCTCTCCAGTTTAACCGTAGTAATAACTGGTGCAATCAGCCTTTTAGACCTCGAAATTAATCAAGTCTTTCGTACGACCCAGTTGCCTGTGAAGTGTGCTGTTCATTTGGAAAGTGGTGCGGTTGTTGTGGATGGACAATAGACAACGGTTAGTTTTGGTGCTTGTGGATCCATGTGGAATGGGTCAAGGCGTACTTTCGATGTACTTTGTTAGTTTTTTAGCGTTTGTTAACTTTAAGTTACCTTGCTTTTAGGTGAAGGTGGGGGTACCACGGATCTCATAGGCTCGGTGAATAAGCTTTCAAAACACCACCGCCTCCGTATTTTATACACGAGCAGAGTTAAAGTTTGTGGCATTAGTTTGTGGCAAGACTGAATTTCCAGAGTTATAATGGTTTCAAAAAAACGTTGAAAACAAGGAAAGAAGTCGTTCTTCCAGACGTCTCACTTACTACAGTTAAGCGGATAGCATTGGTAAGGTGTTGGGTCGCGATATGAATGGGCTCACGCAACATGTCCTTCTGATAGCGAATGTAACTCTGAGGACCGCCAGTGCCTGAGATTCCTTTTGTACCAAGACCAGGTTGGCCGCGGCATCAGAATGAATCTGTTTATTTTTGTCAGCTCTAAACAGGAACACTAATGATGTACTCGATCCACAGGGACTGACGAAAGTGAGTTGGTACTGGCGCAGTTCCTGATTGTTATTCTTGAGACAACATCATGTGTCAGAAGCTTTTTGTTGTATCCAGCATGACAGGTCTGAAAATGATGTTTTAGATGTGTTTTGAGAGATTGCAGCCAGTTCCAGCGCATATTAGATTCCGCACGGTTGCGGTGCATCTTCTGTTAAATGACTATCCCATCCTCACCCTACATCCGATACTGAATTGGACGTCTGTCAGTCCCCAGAACCCATCAGTCAGTAAATTTTTCCGTTTAATAAGAGATGGTTAACCTGACAAAATTGACCAGAGTGGTGATAAAACTACAACCTGCAGTCACTAAGTGTGAGACGATTAGAACTAGCGTGTACGTTGAACGTGCTGTTCAATGCTACTTTTATCTTTTTATCCAGCCTTATTATGAGTAGACTGCACCGAGTATGGTTGCTCAGCCACACAAGATCACTCCTCCCAGTCGTACTGGATCCGTCTTCTTCCCATCAACCTCTAGTGGGCCGCTTCAGAGACTCTTTCCAGAATAATATCCCTTTATCTATCAGTGTCCTAAATTTTGACCGTATATTTCACTTGGTTTGACGATTGAAGCGGGAAAAGAGTGGTCAGCTGAGCAGATTTTGGATAACGTGAACATGGCGGAGGCAGGCAGGAAAGGGAAGAAGTCGCTGAAGTAGCGGCGCTTTCCTCTACTGGTTGCGATCACCACATCATGGGAGGTGTAAGTCTCGCTCTAAAGATTCTGAAGTTTGTAGACCATTTCTGTAAATAAGTAGATGAAAACATTCATAACTGACCGCTCTTGGGTAGTTTCGGGGCTTTTAGAATTTCAGTGACATCACGCCCGCTTGAACAGTTCTTCTCCTGTCCTGATACGCCTATTCTGACTGGTCAACTCCCAAAAGGACTCGAGTATCACACTTCATAAGGCTCGGTCGTGGTCTATATCTATGACTGTGTGAGATTCCGAACTCCGGACTCCTACCATGCTAGGAGAGCGTGTAATCAACAGGCAACGGTTGTAAATGGAATAAGCCTGAACTATCACTTTGAAACGTATTCGAACTTTGAGCGGTATTCGCGCTTGCTGATGGTCCTTTCTGGTGCCCCAGTGATATGCTTGGTTTTGTCGAACAGGTGATCCACTTGCCAGTCCTGCTGAGTCAGGTAGCGTCAAGCGAGACATGAACACAACCTTTAAATGAAGGCCAGCTTCAGATAAGTCTTGTACTTAAAGGTTCAATAGCAAGACTCCTTCTGGTTTCAACTACACTGGTTAACAGCCACTGGTCCACTGGAGGATGGCGCATTTTCGGACAAAATACAGGCGGTTTGAATTAAGCCAAATTAATGCAGCAAGCAATGGCTTGGTTGATAAATGATACTACCAGAACGGTACTCATGAATAACAGTGTTTCTCCTAAGTTGGATGTAATGCCTTACCGTGTATTAATTAAATGAGCAAAACGTTCGAATATAGAGTTACATCTGACTGTGGAACTATGGGTAATGAAAGAATGCAGCATTTTGCCGTGGAGTTAAATAGAATAATCGTGTAACTGTTACTTGTCTGGTGCTGAAAAGTTTATCACACCAATCAGTGGGAATAGATGCCACGAATTTGAAGGGAATGATAATGGTAGAAAATTGAATACGACCCCGAGAATTGTGAGCAGACAGAGAGAGAGGGTACTGTTAGATTTATGACCAAATCATCATCATCCTTACGTTATATAGAGTAGTAACGGACAAGAAAACAAATTAGGAAATTTTATCGATTCCACATAACTTCATTCGTTGATTATTCTACCCGGAGCCTACTTACCACATTGACTGATTTATCTCGAGACACATAGTAGTCGGTATGCTCTCAGTCTAACCGGTAAATAAATTTCCCGGATTGGCCAAAGTGGCCTAAGCTTCTGAATGAACTGTTTTTAGTTGCACAAAACCGCGTTGGGCAGGTGGATTGCGATAGCACTAGCTATTGTCAAGTGTCGTGCTCGAAGACTTCTTGAGTGCTGGGATGGCACGCGACAGATGACTCGGAAAGCTAGCTTCGGGTCCACAGTATGAGTAGTGTTGGTATGATTTTAACCACTGTGCTTTTTATCGTTTTTGTTGCCCTTTAGTGAGCTGAACGGGATAATGTTCGCGGACTGTTTTAGACGCGAACACCGGCATCAGTAACCGCACTCACATACTGCAGTCAGTTGGATCACCTTGTCCTCGAGATGTTGAACAAGTTTTGCGTCATAAAAACTTCATCCGGTCATAAGTCACCTAGTGGAAAGTTCACAAAAGCAGTCTTTAACTGACATTCGGGTAGTTGAGATTACCTTTTTCGGTGTGATCACACTTAGACATTGTTTCAGACAGACGCACGTACCTGTACACAAATTTGCCAGGATGACTCTTCGGCTCAGACGCACGTACCTGTACACAAATTTGCCAGGGTGACTTTTCGGCTCAAGAACCTCTTTCAGGACTTGCAGTTCGGGTTTATGATTGTCTACTGAACGAACCGTACGGTCTCTCTGGTTCCTTCACTCGATTATACAACTTTTGTTTTGCAGGTACAAGTGATTGGTTCCGGTCTACTTAGGACACACATGTCGCGAAAGGTATCCGTCAGTCTGGTGAGTCAAAGCCACTTCGAAGAATGGATGTTGCTGTAGTTCTCCAGTCTATAACTGAAGTTGGCCGAAGAGTGAGCTGAACTGAAGAAATCCACTGTATACTGGATGTCCATACAGTCGAGTTGAGCAACAAAGCTATTGTTTACATATCTGAGGTGCACGTCTCATCGAACACTGATGCCTTCTAATACTTACACCCTTATTTGACCGTAAAGACGCCCTTCTCTGTATTTTACCAATGTTCAGTAGGTACCCTTAACATCTTGAAACGTTGCAAGTATGGTCTCAGGTGAGTAAATCAAATCACCGGGCTAGAGGAGACAAGGGTTTCTGTAAGTTTTTCGACCGAACGAGCAATTATGAAAGTCTGTCAGACGCCACTGGACTAAAGTGACGGCGCATGCCCTCGGAAGAAACTGAAAAATGAGATTAAGACAGCTAAAGTAAAAAGTAACATGTTTTCCAATGGCTTGACGCGGTGACTGATTTGCCAGGTCCCCTACGTGATCAGTTCCTTGATTATGCTGTTCTTGTCGTTGAAAGTAGGAGGCTAGAGAGATGTGGTTTGGAGTTACTTAGTTGAGCAATTTACTACGTTATTCTCAGCGAAACTGGAGGAATACATGTCTAATTACTCTGATCTTCAATTTAATCTTACCAGACTAGAAGTTTCATTTTTTGGAGTGAGATTCTGTGATCGACGCAATCTGGGAAGTCGATTGGAGTAAGGTGCCCCGTTCGGTGACTTGGTTGTGCAAACGCAGGACTGGGACCCCAGATTAGTAGTTGGCACTGGTTGAGGCATCTCACCAAACTGATCCGCTTTTCGCAGACAAAGGCAGCTCAACCAAATGCTCGGGCCAATTTGGCCAATCTGGAAAAACTGTTTACCGGACGGAATGACAGGATACCGACTATCATTTGTCCCGACGTAAACCAGTCAGTGTGATAATTAGGTTGCGGATCGGTTACTCAGTGAACACAGTGATGTGGAACCGATAAACTCCCTGACAGTTGTTTTCTTGTCTGTTTTTGATACGATTTGGGCGTAAAGATATCCTTATTTTCCGTCTGTTTTCTATGCGCGCAGCAGAAATTTCGTCAAAAGGATAATAATCACGACTAGCCTCTTCTAAACGACATTCCTAAGTTTTTTATCCGAAGGTCTGACAAACCAGCGACATCAGCGTGAATCCCTGGTTTCAAACATCCACCTGTTAACCTCTGAGCTATTGCTTGACTACTTTGTGAATGTCTGCATCGCTATTTTATAAACTTAGGGTCTTTTTCTAACATCAGCTCGACGTCGTATCGAACAGTCTGCATAGCAAATCAACCTGCAGGCCTAAATAATGCTACAAAAACGGGCGCCGCACATCTAGTGGGCTCACATTTTATGAGAATAGAAAAATGAGAGGCGCCCATGTTCATGTAGATGAAGACACAAAACAACAGTTAATTCCACTGTGTAACAAGCTGGCAGAGTAAAAATTTAACAGAGTGACGAATTAACCCTAAGAGCTGTTGGTCACCAAACGTCCCAGCAAACAAAAAAGGTTTGTGGTCAAATTTTTGAATTTCTAGGAGTGAGCCTCCCACAAAAAGTACCAACACTGCATGATTCAACCGGTTTGCTCGTTTGTTCTCCTTCTGTTACACCTATTCATCAAGTTCATGACGCATTTAAGAACAACCGAATGGGGAACTAACAATGAAACTTCGTTCAGCATGTGGCTATACAACCCAGCTTCCTGTAGTTTCAAGCCACCCAGGATCAGTGTTGGGACTGCGTTAAAAAATGGAAAGGTGCACATTATTACCCGGAAATTTCTGGTTCAAATGGCACTCAAAGTTCATGAGACAGCTAGGGCTGCTTCGAAACAGCATAAACGAGAGGAGCAGCTGGATTTGAGGTGAGTCTCTCGCAAAACCAAATTTGTTGGCAAATGAGTGTATTTCACCAATTTCGTGCAATTTGGGTTTAACGAGAACATATGATTGACGGAAACTCGGGAATTGCGTCAACCTGATGAGTCCCAAGAAGGGCGAAACTGGTGGTGGGCTGTCGAAGAACTTTCAGCAACCTTATGAGTAGTGTATTACGCCTATACATGTATCGCGATATCCCGAATATCTTATCAACTGATACATGAGGCGCCATTGTGCCCCACACTCGGTCGCTTAGGAACATTCCGAAAAACCAAATTTGTTTTCAAGTGAGTGTATTTCGCTAGCAGATAGGGTTTATTCACCACCCCATAGGAGAGAAAGACGTCAAACTTAACACTAAACCAGCCCAATAAGTAGTCTGTTTCTCCGTCTCCCCCGTACTTGCCTGCACGTACGCAAAGAAATAAAAAAATATGCAGTGCGAGATGAGCGTGGCATGCGGAGTTTCAAGCGAGCATGTATTTGTACGTTCCACCAGTCATGGAGCGTTTCTATGTACGGTTCAAATTGCAAGCCCCGGTATGAGTTTAACCGTTTTGACGATTTAAAATCTTCGAGTGGAATATGAAGCTCCTAGCCTCTCTCGGGGTCATGAGGACTTTGCCAACATATTTTCGTTCCTTTGTTGTCGGAACGGGTTGCACCCAGGCTCACAATTTTGATGAATATTTTCTTTTATATTGGTGAGTAGCTACCGTATCGGCCAAAAGGTAAAAATGATCCGAGAACTAATCCAATTAGCTATTGCCTAGCGACATGAAGTATATACTGGAGATGAATGGTAGATGGATTTCCCGTCTGGACGTTTGATTACATTCAAAATTTCAGCGTAAGAGACTGGAACGCCAATTACACCGTATTCTTCTCTTCCTGACTTCGTTTTTCCACGTCTCACATTGCGTTGTATGTGGTTAACTAACCGAGGGAGAACAAATTCGCTTGCTGACAGTTTCCCTCTCCCCCCCCCCACAACCTATTCAAATCTTCATTTATTTTGGTTTCATCCCCATATGGCACTAGGGTGATTCCATACAGAACGACACACTCTTACCAGTTGATTTATATGACAGATAGCTCAGGCAAGCAGTTTTTCAGACAGACTGGGGAATGGACTGATTTTCTATCCATATATGTCAGCAATCAAAACAGTGATACGCATGATGTTACACATGAAGACGACTGATTCTAGTTCACATTCAGAAGACAACGAACAAGCTACTAGGATGGGCGTGTTGGATGCAAAGTCCCGTAGACGCGTGAGTCACCAGAGTTGATACACTTGCAATCTAGGATTAAAAGCTGTTTGGACTGATAGTCTCGCACTGTACAAGTGTAGCTGAGAGCACTGAGCTTAGTAAAAACAACCTTGTGGCTGGTGTAATATAACATTTACAGTTGTCCGTTGTGATGGAATGCTTCAGGTATTCACAACCGCGTTATACCGAATTATCATCCATACGCGTCAGCCTGGATGTGGCCAACAAGAGTGTTGTTCCGAGTCTCCGCACACCGCAAATTTACCTTTGACCCTTTCACTGATAGTCTAGTGGACGAACACAATAACTGAGTGCGTGGATGCTTCAAATTAAGTTATTCGTAAGTGCAGCGTGCACGTATAGAACTGAATGCGGGCGTACGCGATGGGATTGCTGACCGACTAACAGATCCCCGGACGCTTGCGCAGTACGGGAGAGCGGTCGGACCCGGGGCACGTGGTACTGCTTATAAACCCTTGTCGATGCTGTAGACCCATCTGAATAACATTGGCAGGTGAACGTGCAGAAGTCTGTTGCAAATCACCAACCAGCTTAAAATGATGGCATACCAATGGGAGTGAACACCAGTTTGTCGTTTATCATCAAATTACTTTCGTTAGATCCTTCAATTTTCAGCGTAAAACAGTACCTACATAAGGCAACAACTTGAGAATGCCCTAAGGGTCACCTACTGATGGAGAGCCAGGCGGTAGTCCCCTAACCATACTGTCAGTTGTTTGCCGTCAGAAGAATGACATTGGTGTGTAAGTAGTGATTGGAAACTGAAGCAAACTAACTAAGCTCCCCGTTGTTTCATGTAGCAAGTAGTGTGGGGGGCCACCCCACCTAAAGAAGTTAAGTGCGTTCGCTTGTCGGATAGGCCCAAAATGCAGGGAACGCACCGAGTAACCTTCCGAATGTCTCGGTCGTATGACAGTACTGAGAAGCTTCTCGTCTCAATTCTCACACGTGCACAGATAGCAGTTCTATAGATCTGTCTATCGCGTGCCAGGCTCTCTCATGATTCAAGCTAAAGGTTAAGTACAACATAACAAAAGGAAAAGGCACCCCCTAAATCAGAAAGTTTCAGTTCCCCTACTCAAAATTATTGCAGAGTACTTTACAGTGAATTTGATGACCTTACTTTAGTCACTTAAAGGATTCTTAACGAAATCCTGTGGACGTCAACAAATAAGTTTATCCTTTTCAAGCAGTTTGAACTGACTTAGTCAGTTCGGAACTTCCGTCCGATTCCATGAAATATCTTTGTTTACTGTTGTTCTCGTGGTCCGACGATGTCAAAGTACGTCTGCAGATGTTCGCGGTGAGTATCTTAGTTGCGATTCTGATAGAATAAAACAGAGGAGTTGAAATCAAATAAGACGAGAAATGCCGAAAAAGTCAAACGTGGATATATTAACTATATGGAATCAAAAGATGCCAATAGGATATCGATGTGATTGTATGCGCACAAAGAGTTCAAGAACGGAATCAAGCAACGACGGGCACTTGTGATATGGTCCTGTAAATATATAGTTTCCTAAACACTTAGTCATTGAAAACTGCGCTTCCCACTTTTGCAGAGGTTTTGTGGCTTTTTTCTGGTGTGAAAACTTAGTAGTAGGCTAGAAAAGGAGTTTTCTAAAAAGGCGAAGTCGTTACTAACTTGCTTGCTTATCAGCGCCTCTTTTAAAAAAACGGATAGCCCCTTTCTACCGAGGTTGAACTCCAGTCCTATTCGACGAAGGAATCGAAATGTGGTGCGTTTTGATTGGTTAACAGGTGACCATCATCAATGACACAGTCCTGAAGTCATATGCGTGGTCATCTGAATTCACGTGCGAAAAGGTGAAACAGAAGGGGAGTAGTACACTGGTCAGTAGGACATTACTTCAAACCGATTGCCTTACAAACCAGGTCGTGGAAATAACACACTTCTTTAGCCACCATAACTTCCAAGGTCACAATTTTCTCCTAAGCACAGGGGTGTGGATTGTGTTGTCGGATTCCGATAGTCGCTGCGATCGATAATCCCCTGCACTGGAGCACTCCGATGAGTGATTGCTGACGTGAAAAGAGCAAGGCGTGTGAACTGAGCGGTTGAGGTGTGATATGAAGTATGCCGGTTATCTTACGCACTAAGCATGAGGAGATGGGTTGCTTTCGCAAAACCGGCCTGATAATGCTCAGTCTACACGATAGGGCACACATGGGCATGCAGTTGAGTAATTGCAGAAATTGATGTTAAGGATTGTATCCTACTGGCGGGGCCAATGTTGAAACTCAGGTACAGACGGGTGGAAAATCAAGTAACAACAGTACAACTCTTTACGTTTCCAATAGTTAACTCTGCAATAGAATAGGAATTTGTGAGGCATTACTTTTCAAAGCCACATGATACTTCATTCTCTGCTTTACCGGCAGCCCAGTTATCATAACAAAAGCTGAATTAAATGAACTGACCAAAGTACCGGCAGTTGTTATCTCAAGCCTTCGGATAGCAGTCGTATTCGATTTGCCACTGATGCGACTGCAACAATGCTGAAAAGAGTTCATTGGTCAGATAAACAGTGCTCACCAAGGCACTTGGAGACCTCTTACAACTTTTGACCGCACCAAAACTTGATTCCGACAAGCTCACTCAGCAACTGTGCGAGTTCTTTCGGAAGATTTATCAATATTCACGCATGCATGCCGTCTTAGGAAGGAATTCAGTGGATCCAACCGAGGACTCATTGATCATAACCATCTTAACTATTTTCTCAAGATACTACAATGACTGCTTTAATGATCAGCGGATTTTCTCAAACTGATTCAGCCGGACCTGGACTTTTAGGATTAGCTCACTCAGGCCAAATTTGATGCTCTCCCGGTCATTTAAACACTCAATCGTTCACTCTTAACATTCTTTCGGTGTCTAGCTGTCATATCATCTGAAATAAGCACGAGGGCTGAGATATTGCCCAAGCCTAAAGAGGAGCAGCCGAGATGCAGAGGTTGGGTTCGACCCACGGACCTTCCGGTAATTAATTTGGTTCTTTCACCACAAAACTATCTCGAGCCCCTAGAACAGACAATATCGAAAGTTAAATTTGCCAATGCACATCACTATCCGGGCACTTATATATCCTAAGGTGAATTTTGAGCTCTCCATGACTTATGCTGAAATTTCTCAAATAAAACTCCTGGCTCAAGAAAAGCATAGATCGTTTTCCATGACTTCTGCTGAAATTTCTCAAATAGAACTCCTGGCTCAAGAAAAGCGTAGATCGTTCTGCAAACGATGCGAAGGTTTATTAATGCCAACTTATTAGATTTCGGGCACTCTAACCCGAAAGAATCTGTTCCAAGGAGAGGTTCGTTCAATTGAATTGTCGAAAGGATATTCTTCTGCAGTCAGAGAATGCCGCAATTTCCTGGACAGAGGTTGAAAAATATAGTGTTGTCTTGCTGCATATTACCGTTTCCAGCAAATTTCATCCTGTTTGCGGTAGGAAGCTGCGTTTGTAATTGTTACAACAGCATATGATATACAGTTAAGATAATTTGGACAGAGCAAACCTTTTAACGCAAAACGGCTTGTGTGTGAATCCATTTGATCTTGTTTACTACATGCAAGGTCGGAGTGACAGCGTGGACAAAGCTAACTCATTGTGATCAGTGAATATTAATCAGCCGTGAACGGAGTGAAGGACTCGACTCGCATATGGATCAATAGCGTCGGGAGCATCAGTAGTGGTGGACGCACGTGCGCATGCCTGGTGAGAAGTCTTGAATAATGTTACTCATTACCATACATTTTACTTGAGAACTATAGCAAGTCAGCTGTGAAATGTGCTTGTATACCGCGTGCGCTTGTCTAGCTTACGAAAGTTTGATGTCACATAATGGATAAAAGGAGGTGCTAATAAGCGAATTACGGTGCGCCAAACGCAGGTCACCATCGCAATACGTATATCCAGAATGTTATATCCTTTCGATTAACAAAACGGTATATCAAAATCACAAATTTTTGTAATCAGCTGCAGCAGACATTTTAAAATGAGGTCTAAAATGGTTGAACACAGCGAATGTAAACATCAACTTCAACAGGGATCTAATGAAAAGAATATCTTCTATGAGTACACCCTCAATAGAGGGTTCATTCTTCGGACAGAGGTTCACCCTCTTTATCCTCCTCCTGCCAGAACGTCCATCCTCAGTGCGTTTCTCCAAAATGGAGATGCCCGAAAAGAACTCAACAATTTCCCCTTAGAGTTCTGCTTTGGGAAAACCAGGCCTCAGTTCAGTGACTAGGCTTTTCTGCAAGCAGTTGTGCTCAGTCTTCACAGTGCGATAGTACACTAGACAGTGTTTTCCAGTAATAGCTGACGAAGAATGGTTTGCATAGAGTGGGTTTGTTTGTATGGACGGGCACGACCCAAAGGCATCCCACGTTGCGATACAACTCTGCACTGTTGGTTATTATCAGCGAGGACGAAACAGCCGCAAAGGTGCTTCTTCTCCTTCGGCATAGAGTGGAAAAATGGCAGACGATTTGAAATGGAAAATAATTGACAGTGAGAAAAAGAATGCTTCCTGATTTATGACTCTGCTCAACTAGCCGATACCATTCTGTCCACTGCCGGAAGGTTGAGACTTCTCTTGAAAACATCGGCTTCGAATTCGGTAATCTTTTGTTTGCCCGCACTCCACAGCGGTGCTTCATCTCCACCACATGTAAATATTACTTTGCTGTTCTGTGGGGGGTTCATCATTTAGGCAGATATTTGCTCGCGCTTGATATGTACGTGAGTTCGGAAGTCTGATTTACGATGGTACAACCAGAATGCATTTCTCATGTTGTCCACGGTGTTTTGTCAGATGGGTCGACGATTGAAAAGTCTTGGAGATTCCTTGGTTGGATGAAAAAACCATCCGGTCAAATCATGATGGTTTGGTTTTGTCATGATCTGCCTCATATGGTGAGTGACTTTGAGGTTGATGGATAAAACCCCGTTTGACCGGCTAAAGTTGTTTAGCACGTGGGTTAAAAAATGAGGTCAGGTAAACATGAACCAAGCAGTTTCGAATACGACAGATGCTTCTCATTTTCAGGGAGAAAGGATTCGAGCAAAACGACACTGATTACTCGGGCATTAACCTCAGGTTAGGACAACCGTATTTCAAAACCAATCCAAACTTTCAAAGTCAAAGGATGGCTCTTCTGTCGAAAGCAGCATAGAGCGACATCCGGTTACCCGGGTGTCGAGTTAACCTGCACCGACGGGCCGAGAAGAAATGTTGGCTTGTTTCAGCCTCAGCAGATTTTAAAGTGGAGCCCAAATTTCAAGGGAAAGATATTCTCTGATCTCAATAGACGAACAGCATACAATCCTGGAATTTTAGGGACCAAGAGCTGCGTACAAAATCAGCTGTCTCAATATTCACTCGGTTTACGTCCCGTTACGGTGGCATCTCAACTTTCGTTGCCCTCAGTGTATCTCAGTTAGGCGGAAAGACAGTCCTTTAACAGGACTCGAACCCGCAACCTGTCGTCTACAGGGGTGTATCTCAGTTAGGCGGAAAGACAGTCCCTTAACAGGACTCGAACCCGCAACCTGTCATCTACAGGACGAATGTTCTGCATTTGACCTTTGAACAAAAGCTATCCAAAGGCCTAGGCGAATAATCGATAGAACAAACAGATAAAGTGCAGCAAGGACATATGACAACTGGGCATGTACCAGCTTATCATAGAGAAAACAAAATTCCTGTTGATTATCATTAGTCCATGTTTTTATAATGGCCGACCACACCTGTTTCCTTCTCAGGGTAACTTCATCCTATTATTAAAACGATGATGACTAGTATACAAACCGTGTAACCCGTGGTAACTTAATCTTTAGTTGAGTTTCCTGGCCTGAGGTCAAATCGTTTTCTAGTGTGCGGTGCTGCCGCGTGACCGCTAAGCACACCTCCAGACTGAGACAGACCATGGAACGAAATTTAACTCGTAGATCGATCTTTTTTCCTTCTCTTTGAGTTGCGTTAGCCCAAAATATAGGAGATTGGTATTTTCTCTTGATCACAACGCATTACAGTAGCAGGACTTGGTTTCACGAGGATACTTTAAGCATGTGCCCATGTGGCCTTGAAGAATGCTGTATCACTTACAGCCCAGGAAACACTCGTGCTCCCGTGCATTGCGGGTCAGTTGCGGTATGAAATTCCTCGCCACCGTTTTTTGACTGTGGTCCAAGAGGTATCCTAAAATCTTCTAGGATTTTTGATGAAAGGCTGCTCAGTGCGAGGTACTTTTTATCGAGGAGTCCCTTAGTGCATTTCAGAAGTCAGGCTGACCGGTCATCAGGACCGAGGGTAAAGTTTACAGCAGTTCATTTTCAGTTGATGGTCGTTACCTAACTAGCAGGCTATAAGGGTATCACTTTTGACAGTGTGTTCGTGACATACAGATCACGTGCATTTCAGCTGAAGACGAAAGTTTCGTACCATTTTATTTTACGTGCATCAACTAGACGCGAAAACCTATACCCCCAGACAGACTGCCAAAATAGTTCCACGAATCGACTCTTACGCATGATTGGGTAGTAGCCAGGCAACCTCAAAGACCATCATTACCAGTGCTGCTGTAGTTTTGTTCGACTAGCGTGCGAGAACCAAGTGGGGCGGAAGAAGCAATTCAGCCAACCTGAGTAAAATTGGATGAACACGCACTGTCATGGAAGGCTAGGACACAACTTGACACTTCACATTGCATAATTTGCCTGACATCCGTTTTACTGCTGCTGCTGCTGTTGCTAAACTTTTCAGTTGACTAATGTTTCCAGTCAAGAGAGCAGAGGAAACCTTGACAACTCCCCTCCCTCCCCCAGTACTTAACGGTAGAACGAGACCTCGGATTGATTCACTGAAAGCATACTGTTGTGTGGATGCCAATTTCTGCGTTGTGTCGTGCGTATGTAATTCAGCGGTTGAAAATGAAGAAGGATAATATGGCCTTATTCACTCAGATAGACCATACCGTATTCATAACTCCCGCTGCTCGTATGTTGATCGAACATGGAAAAAAACGTATACTTTCCAATGGATAGGTTTAAAATACGAAATGCCACAAGATAACGCATTCTGTTTTTCACATGTCGCTGTATTCTAAGCACCTACGAATACTCTGTGAGAATTTTAGTTGAGGGATAAGAGGAGTACTGACAGACGACGGGTCATTCGCGAAAAGCGAACCTAACTGCTTTATCGGGAAACAACATTAATTTATCATGTATTAACCAATGAAATGTCTCAACGGTTACGGTGCGAACATACTGTCCGAGGTCGAACCCACCCTCGGCATCCCGATGGCCTCTGTCTGGGCTTGTGCAACGTGGCAGAATTTCAAGTCTCATGCTTCCTTCGGCTGGCATGGCAGCTAGACACCAAAATGGGTTTATGGCTGAACGATTATCGTTTATTATTATTAGTGGAGATACCGCAGTATTGGTTGGAATGGTGGTGATTGGAGGATATGGTTTTCCATACGATCCTTGAGACCAAAATACTCTGCTCAAATTAACTTGGGGTTTTAGATATGGGAGATTCGATGTAGCTGGAAATTTTGTAGGAAAGGCATTTGCCGATGTCAATCAGGGCTATCAAGACGTCCTTAGAAACCTTCTGATATGTGTGGATCGAAATACTCGGCTGTGTGGTCTAGTGTTCTTAGACCTCACAACAAAATAATGTACTTCTTTTCCTGAATTCTGCTTCCCGAATCTCTAAGTTTTTTCACTGTATCCCCGAGGCAGGCGCAGAGAAGGTGAACTGTCTAAACTGGACAAAACAATTTATCTTCTTGAAGGGTACTACTCATAGGGTTAGTAAGGATTCTTGGACAACCTACGATCGGTTTCGCCATTCTTGGGACTCATCGGGTAGACACAGTCCCTGAGCTCCCATCAACTTTATGTTCTACATGCACCCACACTGTACGTAATCAGCGAAATACACCCAGTTGCACCCCAATATTTTGCTAACGGGAGACTCAACTGACACCCCCTCCTCAACTGAGTGCGTTGTACAAAGGCCGTCTCATGTTTTATTTAGGGGCGGCTGGTGCCAAAAATGCGTATCAACATCCAAAAATTTGTCGTTAAAACGACGGACTGATGGACAACAATCATCAATAACTAGCAGACAGATCACAACTAACAGTTCGGATTGCACTGCTCAATCGTATTTGTCAATACAAGAAAGCCAACACAATGTATTACAGTATGCGGGAGACACGAAATTGCAAACAACCATAAACCTGTTACCACGGTACTTCTAATTTCAGAATTTTCCTCCTGTCTAAACAAATGAATGCCTCTTACAGTTGTGCCAAACTGTACCAGCACTAATTTTAGCTGATTCCACATCCTCAATCTTATAAACGACTATTTAGCTCTGTTCATTGTGGGCAACAAAAGTAGGACCGCTTCGAAAACTGCTTCATTGTGCAATCAGTCAAACTCCGTCTCCGTTCTCCCACCGTCCTCCGTATGCCTTGAAACCTGGCCGATTTGGTGACCTACTCACTTGGCCTGATAAAGCTGTTGTGTCAAAAGCGAAACGTTCCTCAGTTAAAAACAACCGATTATTTAGCGAAATACACTCATTGGCAAACAAATTTGGTTTTGCGAGAGACTCACCAGGAACCCAGCTGAATCTCTCGTTTGTGATGTTTCCAAACAACTGAATGTGCTGCACCAGGCCGCCTCACGCTTCAGTTGCTACGATATTCAAGATATCGCGATACATGTATATACGCAATGCACTACTCATAAGGTTGCTGAAAGTTCTTCAGCAGCCCACGACCGGTTTCGCCCTTCTTGGGGCTCATCAGGTAGTCGCAATCCCCGAGTTTTCGTCAACCTTATGTTCTACTTGAAACCGAATTGCACGGAATCAGCGGAATCCACTCATTTGGTGTCGTTGAGTCCCTCGAGCTATTTGATCATTTATAGGATGGGCTCTTGTCCACAACGTCACTTGGCTGTTGCCACCTCGAATAATACTCAAGACTTTGCTTTTTCTCCAAATGGGTCGAATCGGAATTCGAATTTATTGAAACCGGACAAACGGGTTATCATAAGTTCATTTAATGACCCCTTTAAACATCCAGTTCCATTGCATCGTGGGACACAATATGCTCCAGTATGTGCCAAACGCTTATCGTTCATTGGAACCTAGATTTAATTTGGAGTGGTCAGCGGATACAGCGTCAAGTATCTCTGTCTCTGTGGTAGGTAAAATTCCGACTTGTAGGTTGGGACTTCTCCCTCGTCATGCTTGTATTTTCTATTGAAAGGATAGTGTCATAAAAGATTGTCGTTCACCCGTAATACTCTTTTGGCGCCATGCCAACTGAAGGAAACATAAGGGCATAAGGCCATTACATGCTATAATGACATCTTTGCCTTTCTTCAGACTTG
Organism: Clonorchis sinensis; assembly: GCA_003604175.2. NCBI lineage: Eukaryota > Metazoa > Platyhelminthes > Trematoda > Opisthorchiida > Opisthorchiidae > Clonorchis > Clonorchis sinensis. Next base: position 26,590,901 of record CM030369.1, read on the forward strand.
GACTTGCACAAGTAGTTTCTTTGTTGGATTCCTGAGAATCTGTCACTTGTGAACGAAACAGTTGGCGCGATTCCACGGTTTGGGTCATACTATCTTGATGCTGAATTCCACATTCAGCTACCGTCTGTGGCTTTGATAAAAATGCTGCATCTAAAATGCTGATAAACTAGACTTAGCTTTATGCTCGTCAGACTAATAGTGCTCCAACCTGAGAAAGCAGCTACTTCATCCTTTGGAAAATTTCCTCGCCGACGGTGCTTCCTCGTGAAATGAACTGGCCAATAGTTAGAGTCGCGCACTTTGGCAATATGTCGAAAGGTAAGGAGATATTATGGAATTAGTAACAAGCAGGAAATACCCACTCACGCAAACCGGGCACTGTCGAGCCCTCCTCGTTTGGTAACGAAACATCTAAAAGTTAGTTGCTAAGCTCGGCAAATAGATCAATAACAGTATTGCATGTTTTCTGCACTGTGATGAGTTATTTTATTTGTAATCGAGTGGTTTTCAACAGACCTTTTGAGAGTGTGACAGAAGTATCCAATGCGTCCAACCATTCAATATTTTTGCCTGTCCGTTTATCACATGTACAGTCAGTCGCATCCACCAGGTCATGAGGAAATAGTGGCCTTTCCAACTAGATAAATTTGCACGTAAATCAGGAAACACAATGTGCTTTTCCAATGACGTGTTTTGATATCATAACTAACTCAAATATTACCATTGGTGAGCCGAACAATATTTGATTATTGGGTCTTATGACTCTTCAGCTGTCTCTTTTTCCCTGTGTATTCCAGTGAATGGAGCCATTTGCGTAACTAAGGCTAAATTATCAGCTCTCTCTAACAAGGGATAAGTGTATTGCTTATGCTTACGACGTGAACTCCTTGAAGTTATTGTGAAATTAGCAGACCAGGGTCCGTTTCTTAAGATATTTTCATTACAGTGTCTCCCTTTCAAAGAGGAGGAGGATGATCGAAGGAGGAAGGAAACTGTTCCTAAATTATTTCCGGAAGCTGTTTTTGAGTGAAAGTGGAATGTCACAAATTATGTGCCTTCAGACTTTTATTCCTGACGGAGGTATTTCTTGTCTGGAGGTATTCTCAGGGCGGATTATAATATAGTGCATGTCGATGGCACAGTTGTGCGAAGTGATCAAGTCACCTAAGAATATCGGGGAACGTACATACACGTTATATTTGGTGTTACACTATTATATATGTGACTATGCTTGTGATTTTAAATACTCGAATCAGTGAGACCGATTCATAAGTGAGCTCAAACAAGTGTAGGTCTATGACGGACACCACTCACTCGAGAACAAAGAGGAGAGGAGGGAGAAACTATGTACCGGTCACGCAACTGAGGTCACCGGAAGTTATGCGCTATCCAATTAGTCGTGATGGGAGGAGCACACATGGGCCATGTTCAGGCTCGCAGACCTCCACTGTTTTTCTGCTGCAATAACCCTAGGTTTTCGATATGAATTCCCTAAAACCAAATAACTGAATGAAGGCTGAATGAAATATTCCAGACGAATACTTCAGTAATTTCATTCAGGGTGATTAGGAGCGATGAACGGATATTTCTGCCGATAATCAACCAGGAGAAAAAGTGTGAAAACTGTAGAGATGTCGTGACAGCCTTTGGATGGCAGCAATTTGAGGTCTTCTGAAAGCACTATACATCATATTGTAAGCCAAGCAAAGACGCGTTATCTCAAATAAACTTGGCTGCTAAACTGGGTGTTATGCCCTTCTGACGATACACAATGTAACAAAATCTCCAGTCATTATCGTTTGATACAAAGCCTATGCGGGTTAGATTACGTCAGAAGTCCGTCACCGCTTACCAGACGTTTTCCGCATTCTTCAACAGATGCGAAATCCATTAGGATATATGGAAAGATTTTTTAATTATGGTCACTGTAGTGAATGACAAAACGCCTCAGTACTCACAAACAAAAGACTAGAATGAATGAACTGTTAGCATCAGCTTTAGTTCCATCAGAAATTCAGGCGGATATGAATGTGTATCTTCTAGCTTCAGGCGTTCTAAAATTATTCTTTTTTCGAGAACATCAATTGTCTTCAAATATCAAGTATATCGGACACTGAAGAGCTGTAGGTGTGAGTAACCCTCAGAATATGTTTTCTACACTGATAATAACGTGAAGTACTACTGGGCATCCATCGACATATGTAGTAGACCAGCTATAAAGTAGAGGTGACCCAAAAGGCTGCTTGGAAGTTTAAGCCAGCGGCCCACACACGCACCATATTTGAAGTTCCTGACGTTGTCTGTACAAGTTATAAGAAACAAATGTTAACTGACGTGGTTGGCTGCACGATTGATAAGATTTCATTCGAAACACTAGCCCACGTAGGCACGCTCATGAAAGTAAATTGGTTAAAATTCGAATACTACCAATATGTTGTCCTCAGCATCCCAGTTCATCCAAAAGAAAGTAATGAGTGTGTTCTCAGGCAAAAAAATACCCAAAAACGCCAGTTCATTCTGCTGACACGGCATTGAGCACAAGTTAACGTGTCTGGCCTACTGAGTAGGTTCGAAGTATTTACGAATAATTTATACGAACCCCCTTATGGTCAACAGCGAAACTTTACTAGTTGTTAGAAATTACATCCTGCAAATGTAGCAAACCTGTGATGCTTCATCCTTGTTGGAAATCATCAGCAGTGGGCATCTTGTGAAACGCCAGAGAGTTCCAACAAGGATGAAACACCTCCACGGGGTTTTTCGGCTTTTCAATATAGATTGGCTTCACTTACAGGGCGAGATCTCTATCAAAAAGTTCTAAGTCTTCTCAAGCTACCCACAATCAATAAGTAACTCAGAGGAAGAACAAAATCCACAACACTAAAGAAACTTAAATTTGAGAAGTCGTTGCTCAAGGAGCCAGTCAACACTTGTGACTACGTGACGTGGATCCTGTGACTGAAGGATGAGTGGCACCTTGCCATGTCCATGTGCGATCAAATCACACTGCCGATCAACAGCAAGTGGCCGATCGGTCGTGTGCTCAAACTACTAGCTGGGAGGTCACGGGTTCGAGACCCTCTAGAGTTTCGTGAGTTGCGCACTGCTGGTGATTCTCAACAAGAATGAAACAGCTGTACAGTGCTTCTCGACCTCTCAGCCTAGGTTGACTTCACTCACAGGATGAAACCTCCATTAAAAAGTCCCAAATCTCCTCACACCTCACATCCCTAAACAGTTATGCAGTGGACAGTCATGCTTCTGATAGCAACGCTAGTAATATGAACTGACTTTTCATTCCATTCAAATAAGTTAAACTGTTGGTTGGTATGAAGCACTGTATATCAAGGGCCAACAAGTTCCAGTCGTTCCCTGTGGGGATTTTTAATTGGAAGCCGACCAGTTTAGAATTTAAACGCAGCGCGGTCAGTGACCTCTAACTGACTATTGTCCTGTCCAGCTAGCAGACAGAAGCTGAATGAAAGCCCACCACTCGCCTGCTGGGGAAAAAGTTCTTTATCTTAAGGTCAATTGCTCATCGGTAAGCCAGTTCACAAGGCTTTGTCTTATTGTCTTTGACAATGAACCTTATCAAGCTATCATGACGTTTGCGGTAGTCATGACCCAGTCTAGATGGAACTAATCATACAAAACAATTCGTTACTTAACGAAATAAACTTTGTACAGCTACGTAGCTCGCACATGATTGGTTTTGTTGGACATTATCAAGATTATCATGATTCCAGAAATTTCCAGGAATGAATCCAAGATATTCGACCATAGTGATTGTCAGTTTCTTCACTGACACCATTTGACATAGTACTGTCAGAAATATCGTTTTCTAAGTCTTCGCTTTTTTCTCATTTTTTTCTGTTTAATAAGTTGACTTACACTTCTCCTGTTTGTCCGTCTGTTCGATCCCAAATTGCACCACTTCCACTCCCTGTCAAGATCATTTGACTAGGGCGCTAATTTTGGAGGTCAATCAATGCCAGCTAAGGATTAGTTGAGATGTACTATTGAACATTAGCAAAGAAGTAATCTTTTTGAAATCCTCAGGAACATAGTTAAGGTCATCGAATTAAGGAAGTATATATGAGCTGAAAAAAACACTGGAACCGAATTAAGAGCATTATGTTCTTATATTCGGGACAGAATCTCATCCACAGATAATCTTTAATTCTTACCGAATGCCGTATTTAGTAAAAGGCGTACACGTTTCTCCGTCATTCATCTCAGCCTCCTTTGTTATTAAATAGATTTGACGTTACTGCTGTTTTACTATCCATTTAAAGCTGTTCTAATTCCGTCCAGGCCATCCAAAATATTTGCAGACGGAGTCAAAACTTTTAAAAAAGTTCTTTTCTAGATTTGTTTAAAGTTTTATTTGATAGCTACAATGGGGTTATCTACGGCAAGTCACTACATTTTGGCTACGTTTATGAGAGAGCAGCAACAACAAAACCGATATCATTTGGCGAAATGTATTCATCTGTAAATTAAGTTGACGCTAGTATGTGACTCAAACCAAAATGAGACTACCGTTTATGAGGTTTTTCAACTGAATCCAGTGCATAAATGCCGAATAATGTTTAAGCTAGTACGATATTCGATATATCAGTATATTTTTTTGATGGAGCTGACTACTTATAGGACTACTGAGAAGTCGTTGACGGTCCACAACCGGTTTTTCCCCTCCTGGGAACCAAATGCTCTAACCGAACACCAAATTGTATGCAACTGACGAATTATACTCATCGGCAAATTTATTTGGTGTTAACGGGAGAGTCGGATGAGTCTGTCGTTAATGGTATGTGTACTGCCTTCCGTTTGATTTGGCTTGCTTTTTTCTTCAGAGTTTTGTGAACAGCAGGGTTCAGGAATCAGGTCTCCCAGGCCCTGATGAACCGGAGGTTAACTTGGTCAGTAATGGTAATGAGTGGAATGAAAATGGGCGTTTGTAGAACTGACTTATTGAAGTTACCCATCCAAAGAATATTTTATCGGTTTAAAAACACCAGGTTGTCACGCACCATGTGAAATCCAGGTTGTAGACTGATAGGTATGACTGGACTCATTTTTAAAGGCAAATAGACAACCATATATCTCGTTCGTGAAATACACTCATTTACACATTAATTTATTCTTAACGGGAGACTCAGCTGAGCTCTAGCGGAATCCCTCATTTATAATATTCTCCAACTGAATGTGCTTTGCAAACGTTGCCTCGATTTTCAGTTGATACCATACTCAAGTTAACACAGTAGATTTTCCTGAAGGAAACTACTCAAAGGTTACTGCAAAGTCTTCTCTAGCCCCCGATTGGTTTTGCCTTTCTTGGGACGCATCAGATTTTCAGGTCCCTGAATTTCTGTCAACCTCATGTTCTGATTGAAATCACGTTTTGTGGAATTTGTGACTAATTTGGTCAGAGTTTTCGGTAACCTTATGAACAGTGTTCCAGCAGGAAAAGCGGTTAATCGTACCGCGCAGGATAGATTTGTTTCCGAGCCACGGAGTGAAGTGTGTTGGACCAACCTTAACACAGTATCCTGCTGTGACTAACTGCTGGAATAGACGAACCACGGCGTATTGGGGATAAACAGCAGGAATTGTTCGAGTTGGACCAAATATGTGAAGGCGACATGTTGTTGGTATATCATAACTTTAGCTAACGTGATCCACGTGTCTCATGCAGTGTGACCACTCTAGAAATAGTGCAATACGCTGTTGACTGGCGGCTCATTTTCTTCAAAATCTTGAGATTCTGGTAAACTATCTTCTGGGAAGATAGTTTCTGTCCTCAACCAAAGGCGGTCGTCGATTGACTGCGTGTCAGTTCCTTGTGGATTCGACTGGTCCCTCCACGCATATCCTTCAGGAAAGTCAATCCAAGTGCCCTATGCACTTGGGCACGCACTCAGGGGTTGATAGCCACAGGTGTGGTGTTCTCACGATGCACCCGTAAACCCAAAGTTGTTCACTTGTCAGTTCATGCCCTCAGGACATGTCAGGTACTGGTTTTCGGATCGGGTACAAAAATGGTGTCTTTGCCTACGGAGTGTAATGTACAATCTTAGTGACCCCATTATGTAGACAAGGGACCCATACATTAAAGTATAGCCGAGCCGCCTTGACCGTATTTTGAACAACACACAAACTAGGGTTTCGCACTTACTGGGCTCATCACGTGGGCAAATGTTTACACTAGTTTGAACCAATCGCGTGCGCAATAAAGGATTCCGTATGTGAACGAAACTCAAAGCAAAAGGTACAACGATACGTGGTCCGGTCACTTCTTCCTCTGAAAAGACCGCCAACGGTACAAACAATCGGTTTCTTCAGCTTGCCTCTGGGAAGAGAGGCAAGTGTATCCTTGGTTGAGTTTCAGAGCTCACCTACTTGTCATTTGACCAGGCTATAGTTCACAGTGAACCAAGCCAGTTCGTGGCGACATTCCTGGATCTATCTATCTATGGAGAGGCAATGGCATCTGCATTGAGCGTTGATCCGCTAATCTAATTTGGGGCTGATGAAAAACGTATTCCCCCCATTTATTTACATAGTTCGTATGTATGGGACAAAAGAATGGTGCAACATTCTGACAAGCTGATGTATTTTGACACATCAGTGAATCCGTGAAACGTTCAAAGGTGAACTGATATTACTCATTTATGCGCTACTGTTGGAAGAAATTCGTTCTTATGAGTATTCAACCGTGCTCTGAGAACTTACAGGGGCTCTCTTTTAACAAAATTTTCCTCATGCAAGATACAGGATGATTTTAGGCGTTAGACGTTTTATACTAGTCTGAAGCACCACGCTTAGTTGGTCTGGGCACTTAAGAGAACTCGTTGATTGGGAAATTTGCTCAGTTTGGAGGTTGAAGTTTTCTTAACATAACACACCACTACAAAAGTTTCCGAGAACTCTTCCACAGCCCAGTAGTTCTTCTGCCCTTTTTGGGACCCTTCGGGTAGGTGAAGTTTCTCTCAGCCGAACTGTATGTGAGTGGCAAAATACACTCAGTTTCAATTTACTTTAGTGCTAATGAGGGACTCACCCGAACCTTTCCTTTATGTTGTTCTTCAGCTGAATAAATCGCACCTGCTGAACCTTAAGATGTACAAAGCCGAGGGAGCTGTCGAAGAGTTTTCAGTTTGTTATAAAAATAGTTGGAATCCTTTCACCGAAAAAAGTGATACCTGAAGAAACAGTTGATCCTCGCCCTTTAATTTACCAAATGGTCAGTAAACGGGTCTGAGAGAAGAGCATTGAGATGGTGCCTTAGTTGGGCTGTATTGTTTGGCTTCCGCAGTGGTTAGGTGACTGGCTGTTTTACTATCTTCCTGCATGCATAACTCACAAAATGTATTTGTTTCACCCTTTGTTTTCAATTTCATGCACCTCTCTTCAAAAAGCCTCTCTCTGGACAGATCTTTTGTTGACCTTTGTCCCTTTCGTCCCTGATTCCTCCTCGACTATTCTCCATCAGTTTTTGTTTTGGTTGCGCAATACTCTAACGAACGACAAGACCAAGCCTAGTTTCTCTCACCCTGCTCTCACTCGGGCTACATATAGGACCACGTCGTTGGTTCACCATTTACTAAGGGAGACAAAAACCACTCAGCTGGGGTGAGTGACACTGCAAAGCGGAAGCGGACCAATTCCCCGATGACAATACTTGTTACGCTAACAGATCCAGACTTGACATCAATGGTTAGCAGAACATATTCCGTTAGACCGCAGATGATCCAAGCCCTTAACATTGCAACATCCGGTTAGAGGAGGGGTCAACAACAAAAACTAGACAGGAACCGGTTGGGGATTTCCGCTAGAGTGCTTCTCACTTTCGGGAATGCTGGCGAAATCATCTACTCAACACAATGGACTCTGGGAAAAGTCACTTGTTAAACAAATGAGACCAAAAGCCGACCTTTTTTCTTTTTTACACAGAATGTGGGGTGAAAATACGTCAGTGCGCTCTTTGGGTAAAAGTGTGGTGATCCAGGTTTTACAGTTGGAGGCTTTTCTTTCATGAGGGTGGTTTACTGTGCCGCGCTAAATTCCGAAAAAAATACTAAAAAAGACTGTCGGCCAATTTGGCAGGTCTCGCACAAAGGCGGTCAGTATGAAAATCAATGGTCTATTCAATGGACCATACAGATCAGAACAACTAGTGGAGTTCACTGGGCTAGAAAAAGCTTGGAAAGTACCGAGAAGTCATCGTTTTAGTTTTGGAAACAATAAATCGGTCTCGATATCGATGTTTTGGGTTCACTGAATCTGGATGGCCAAAAATGCCACGAGAATGACTGCTGATGGAAGCGGTAATCGAATCCGTTTTCGGAAAACATGGACACCACAATCGGTGGTGGATTCAATGCAAAATAACATCAATTTATTCTTGATTTTTGATGTCCCAGCACATATGTTTTCCAAAATTCGAGTGTTAATCGTTCTAAACTGGCTGAAATTTCCTGACAAAAAGTTTTATTGAGCTCACCGAAAGACTTCATTTGGTTGACTAGCAATGACTCTGTCTCTGTGAAATTTTGCGTAACAACTGGGCAGCAAACTTCGCAGAACTTTTTTGTTTTGTACGTGCAAAGTGGAACAACTTTTCACATTGTAAACGGATTCAGATGTTCTGTATCAAAGTGGCCTAAAACAGGCCATGTTCTTCAACAAATACCCTCATTCGCATACTATTTTTTGTTTTTCACGGGCAATTGTCTTAATCCCAGCCAAATCTGTTATTTATGGTGTTCTTTAACTGAATGCGCTGCACAAATACAGATTCACTTAGATTTAACACAGTCACCAATTAAAACCACCCTCATTTCAAACAAGTGTAGTTGGCAAATGGCATACAATTTGGGGTTTAATCGGAACACAAGGTTGACAGAAACCTGCTCCTACTTGATGAGCGAAACCGGTCGTGGGATAATGAAGACTTTTCTGCTCCAAAAGGAGAATAAATCTTTGAAGATGATGAGTGCATCCCACTTCTATCGTCTGCAGCAACAAATCAGTCTGTGTTATCTAGTGCTTGATCCTCAGGACTTAAAATTCTGTCACAAACATGTTTACTTGTTCGTCAAACACAACTTTCACCTCTCTGCATGTCTCAAAATAATTTCATACCACCATCCTGCCAGCATACATTGGGCATCAGCCAATGAAAACTACGCCTCGACAAGACACAAGCTGATCGACCCCATAGCGTGTACATTAAGAAGCAGGATATGGACCAGTCATTACGGCCTGGATGTCTGAGACTAAGGTCTCACCAACGCCTCGTTCGAATTGGGAGTAAGAACTCGGAGCGTGTGCTGAGAAATACATTTTAAAAGGAGCACCGATGCTGAAACACTTCATAAATGCGGATCAGCTATCGGCCAAGAAATTTGTCGATTGAGGGGAACATCTGTTATCGAATCAGTTGGGTGTGTTTGGTGTGTGACCCAGCAATAATTCTATGAACTGATTAATATGACAGCAACTTGTGAACGGATACTCGTTCATCGATTTTTCAACATCGAGATGGGTTGCCGAAACTCCAGTCGCCGTCTGATGAACAGTTATTCTTAAACAGGCCATCACCCTATTTTGATTGCTCACTTTCGAATGAGTGATCCTCGACGTGGACGATGTCGCACATCGGTGAAACCCCTCATCTATTAGTGATGCGACTCTACCCGAATCTGCGGTAGGTAGGCGTGAGAAAGAGGGTCACCAGTTCTAAGCTGAGCAATAAGGGACTACGGGGCATAAACCAAGTTGTGTACCATGATTCACCACCTTGCCCAGCTTTGAATGCCACAGTAGACTGCGGCAAATTTCCGAATGCGCAGCCAAGGAAACCTTTATAATTTAGGAAGTGACACCCATAACCCAATTGTAACTGCCGAGAGGACTCTATGTAGGACTATTTGCTACTAAAAAACAGTAAATTTTCTTAGCCACCTGGCCTTCACCTGCATCTCTAATCTTATGGTCTGGCGCATGACTGCGCTGCCAAAAATCTTATGAGTGCATCATTACTGAGCCTGATCAACTCCCTTGGAAAGAGGGGCTAGGTAGACAAAATATCTGAGGCCGGCTAGAGCTCACTGACGAGCTTCACGGATTCGGTGATCTAGGTGGACATCACATCAGGTGCTATCATTAAAAGGATATTAAAGGCCCCATGGGGGCCTCTTCGGGATACAAACTGGTCATTGCGATTACATTGGTTGGTTTTTAGTAAGTTGAAAGTAACAAGCCAAGAACTCGGTGTTCTGTTGCCTCCAATAATTTTCGTTTGATGGTTCCTGGCACCAATTGCTCAGAACGGATGAATGGCCAGATATTTTTCTGTTGAGCGACTGATGGAAAGGCGTTAGCAGAATTTAATCTGTATGCCACATACTGCTCGGGATCTCAAGCACTGCCATGATAGACCAATCTTCATCCTGGAAGCCTGAAAGTAAATTTAGGCAGTAGAGGCAGTTCAATGTTTGTTTAAAGCCAGTGGGTGCAAGTTTTTCGCGCAGACACTAAAAAACTGATGTGCGGATGCGTGCTTTTTTGGGAAAACGCACAAAATAGAATATACCTATTGGAGAAAATTGTCGTTTGAGGCTTTTCAGCAACCTTATGAGCAGTATTTTTCCAAGGAAATATCCTGTGATACATGGAGTAGTCTTCGTGCACCACATTCAGTTGAAGAACACCACAAAGGGATATTCGGCTGGAATTTATCTGAGTCTCCCGTTATAACCAAACTGGTGTGCAGACAAGCGTATTTTGCAAGGATACAAGAATATAGCTACTGACAGTCGTTGGGCGATGCACAATTCGGAGGGTAGCCTGGTTAGCAGTGTACATGGACCGAACTTTGCTAATAAGCGTTATCCAATATGCTGTTGCAGTGCTCATTTCACGAGCATAGGATTGTGCTCGTAACTCCTCATTATATTCGTGGACAGTAGCATTCGTTGTTTTTGCATTCCTTAAATAGATGTCATGAGTTTCTATGGTTGGAGGATGAGCCTTTTGTGGTTGACCGCTGTGCCGTCAGTAGAGATTGAAGTGAGACATGGCCGTAAACCGACCGGACTACATAGGACTGGGACAGAAGGATCATTTACAGTGGATGCTCACACAGGCTGTCCCCTTTCATTGCGCGAGCTAAACAGACATCACCAGATTTCATGCTTAATTAACCCAGTTTTGCGCATCATTAACCGTTTCTGCAATCAGTTAGCCAAAAACGGGCCTCCTCAGGCTATGTTGAGAGGAGTTGACCATTGGCCTGATTTTGAAATATACTATAAACATATGGTTGCTTTTCTGACCGGTCAAAAAGAATCTGGTGATGCACAACGTGCTTCACTTCTTGTCTTGATTCCGCGTTCCCTCACTGAAGCATCGATAAGCTAATGTCTTACAGATGCTTAGTGTGTATTAACTGAAGTCCATAGTCGAGTGGCCAGAAAGCAGCGTAAAACGATGTAGAAGCATTCTGAATTGGCCGCTAGGACTACACTGGCAGCGTCTACATATAATGAGGGACATTTTGAAGCTTTTTCTTCCCACACCGTCGTCGTGCGTTGATAATTTCCGCTTTCCCACATTCTATTTCCGTTATGTGTCAACTGGGTGTTCTCACGCGGCTCGTGGTATGCTAAAATGTCTATTCGTTTTTCATCAGTAGGTGGTGAAAGAAAATGAGACGAAAATGTTACTTAAAGTAAACTAGCACTTTTTGAAAGTAGACAGTTTTTTATGTTTTATTCAATCTGGTGTCTGATTGATCAAGATTTCGCAACCTCAAAGACTGTAACACTATGTTTTCTTCGCGTTTTCACTTGTAGAGCCATACCACTGGTGGGTGACTGTGCCAGCAGACGTGGTTAAAAAAATCGGATCTTCAGCTGAATAGAAATGGAGAAAATCGAGCACGCCATGATTATTTGTCGCAGCTCAAACTCAGCTGACTACATCTGAAGACCTTTCTAAATGGAATCCGTTCTACGGGGCTATTTTTCACATGATTCAGGCATCACACGCAGGTCCGCAACGGACCGTTCCCGACAATGAATCGTCTATATGAACAACATTACCTGTGAGGAAAATTTGCTATTGTGAATCTGCTGGAGGTACTTAAAGCGCGGCATTATTGATCAGAATGTTTGTGGTTCAAATAGAACTTCAGCGTCTGGACTGCTGCTGTCTAGGTTTGTGCAACCTAACAGCATCTCAACCCTAGTGCTCCCCTCGGGTGGCAGCTAGGCACTAAAAGGGTGTTAGAAATGAACCATTATTACTCTCTCGCTTATTAGTTGGAAGTCGTCAGTGAGACTCGAGTGCAGTGGTAATGTCAGTGACACTTCGCGAGATAACTTTCTGAATAAAGCTGGCAATTGATGCAGTATGACATTTCTTGCTGCTACTCAATTCAGGGATTAGAATCACAGTTATCTGCATCTCTGGTTACACAAATGTGACAGGGGTGTGTCACAAAGAGGGACTAGTTACATCCGCTCCTGATGGACATTCAGAAAAAAAGGGAAAAATGCCCGTAGTGGAGAATTGTTTGGTTTAAGAGGAGGGCGGTTCCTGCAGTTACTACAGTAGACTGATTAAAATGGTGAAAAAAATGTCAGCCATAGGAAGCTCACAGACAACTAGTTCTCTATCATTCTTTCCACTTTGGGAGACGTCTTTGACAGCTCACTCTTACTCACTATGTAGCAAAGCAATCTCTCATCCAGGCTCAGCAAAGAAATTTTGTAAAGTGCTCACTGGTTAGTAGTCAATCAAAATAATTCTCCGGCAGATAAACTCCACAAAAGGAGCAGCTCTATCCATGGGAGGAGAATAACCGAAGTGAATCCTAATTTTGCATTTCAAATGTCGGAAATCTACGAACCGTGATTGATTCGATCGAAGAACGGGCACTCCGGTTCATGGCTTTGTAAGTGAACAATTTCGGAGAATTTGGACTTTAGTACAAAAAAACAATTCTAGAAAGCTTCCATCGATTTGGTCAGTAAGTGCGCGAAAAGTGTGGTTATCGGTTTTCTCCATCGGGTCCCGTTACTTTTCATCTAAACTACTCTTTTTTGGTAAAAAAAGAAATCTGGTCATACCAACCAGGACAAGGGCTGTCTTAAAGTGCTCAAATCAAAGGAGGCAATTCCAAGATAGGTTTATCAAGTGCAAAGTAAACACAGCTTTTGTCCTCCCTTGCACACAACTGCCTCAGGGCTTGCCACACTTTTCGATGGCTTCTATTGTCGTGCTTTTCCATGGACACTTATTCAGGCATTTTCAAACATTTGGAAGATAACTGGAACCGACTGAGTAGCGGTCGGTTAAGATAGGTTTGGTAAACAGTTCGTGGATTTATTGTCGGGAAACGTTCTGCTTTTGTAGACGAAAGCTTCGTCAGGCCAACAAGTCAGTAGTGCTTTCGAAGAGAATATATGCTAGTATAGTTTTAGCAGTGTTTAGTCGAGTAGGGGCACTGTACACAGAGAGGGTGAAACGGGTAGCAGCACAAATTGAGGTAAGAAAGCAACTCCAAGGCTGCGGATACCAACTGAGTTAAACTGAGCTTCAACTAAGACGTGTATTGGTTCCAACACCATGACCCCACAAGGAGTGGGTCGGATCGTCAGTGATCCCATACAAAACGGGAATGCTGAGATCAGTATAAGGGTGTTGAATAGGGCTCACATTAGATTAGCATTCCGGAATGGAAAAGACTTTACTCCCAGTATTGGTGCCTTCCGGTTGATAGGACGAGGATCTGTGTATAAGAGATAAAGTGGAGCTACTGCACGAAGGTTTACTTGGGTTAAACAAACACATCAGAATCAGTGAGCATAAGTGGTGCATAAACAGATTACCAAGAAATGTAGGTGATTATCACGTGATTGTTCAAGGCTCAACAATGACGGGGAATGCACTAGAAACTGGCCGAAGAATAGTTTCGGAAAATGTTGAAATTTTGAGATGCCGACTAAGATTCAAATCACAGCAACCGGTGGCCGAGGTGGTGGACATCGCCAAGCCTCCCAGCGTGAATAAAATAGAAGGCGTGGAACTGGCAAGCGGTTTAAATCAGCCGAGATGATACAAGGCGGTGTGCAGTTATCAGTGAGATGGTCTAGGTTTAAAAGTGCAAAAAGCAAGCAGAGTAAGATCCACTTGCCTTTCCCGACCCCAATCCAAATGTCCTAACACCATTACAACACACAGACCAACTAAACCAGCGAACGACACCCAAGAGAAATATTCCATTAAGGTTTCCCCTAGACCGGGAAAGCAAGATCCCGAAATCCGGAGTAAACATAAAGACACCCCCTTTAACCAATCTATCTACACAAACACACGAGAACGTCTGACTGACACCCAGCACTGATCAAGTCCGTTAGTCGTAAAAGAAACACCCTTTGGTTTGCTGACTGCCTTAAAACTCGATGAAACTGGTAACTTATTCACTTCCCCTGACGAATCTTTTGTGTCACAAGCGAAACGATGTCCAGCAACAAATCCGCCGATTGTTTACGAAAGCCATTTTAAACTTATCGAGACTGTTAAAATTCGCTCTATTCTCTTCTGTTCAGTAGTTCAGTTGGATTGTATCCTCTGGGACACAGATACAAGAGACTTGCTGTCCTCCAAGAAAGCCGGTTATACTTAGACTAGAGGATCCGTTTGTTTAGTGCTGGCCCTTCTTCAGGTTTGTGCAACAGAGAAAGAGACACCTTGATCTATGTGAAAAGGATCTGCTGTCTTAATGGAACAGACTTCACATAAGGCTCCACACACGTCCGATACAAATATTCGAAAGACCATATAGGTTGCTTAACGTTTGAATACAAGCCTCGCTTTATGGATACTTATTAATGGCTTGTCTTTAAAAACTTTAGAACCACCTCTTGTACCTCAATCCCAGCGGCGCTTGAATTCCGACTCCGTTTCTACCGCGAATTTAACTTGCTTTGCTCGGTCCTTTTGTATACTTGATAGTAAAGTAAATAGGCGTTACTGATTGTACCTGAACTATTCGGGCTAACCAAGCGAAATGAGGCCGTGTTGAACCGCGCTTGTAAAAAATACCCGTTTATTCACTCCCCACAGGCGCACTCAAATTGCCTCGTATGATCACAGTCTCTGGAGCATCTGTGTTGCTTTCGGAAAAGTGAACGAACTTTCTTGGTTGTGAACAGACGCCACTAGAGATCATCGCAGGGATTTACACTGTTTCCGTGCAGTTAAGCCGAATGCCAACGATCCAACCAGCGCGGCGTTTCTTATCCCGTCTAACATGCGTTCCCAACCATTTCTTACAGTTATTGAATTTCTTCTTCAGATGCGCAGAAAAAAAAGAAAACAACATTAAACCTTCTGACGCTGTAGCTGAGTCCCCCAACCTTGAAATCCAGGTGATGAAACACATTTTGATCAAAAGGGAACATGAGAAGGGCCGGTGTAATTTCCTAAAGTTGGAACCCCGTCAAGTCCGAGGGCTCCACCAGACTTGAACTATACGCCAGAAATAGCTTGGTCTTCGTCATTCAACTTTCTATACAACCATGTCCACACCAAAAGTAATTTTCCCCTGAATGCATATCCATCCTTCTCCAATCTGGGACAGCAATAAATCACACGAAGTCTCAAACTGAACCAATCAGCCAATCGCTATGAATTTTACGGCATGTCCAGCTGACGGATAAAGGTAGTGCTAAACTGTAAGACCGATCTATTCGCGTTCAACTTCGAGAAAACTACATCGACAAAGAAATAAACTGAACTTCAATTTTTATCGCAGATGTACGGAAAGTACCCTTCGTAAGGTGACATTTCTATAACTAGTATAGTAAGATTCACGTATCAATCATACTTAAGTGACAACTAGGAGGAGAAAAATCAACTGGTCTTTATGGGTATCCTGTCGGTGCGAACAACAAATCCCAAAAGCCCACAAAAACTACTTGGCAGACACATTCCTATGGCTTCGTCCCACACAAATTCAGGCGGAACCTGGTGTATCGAATGAACTATAAGTACATGAATACTTGCTCCGAAGAGGAACTGACTTAGAAACCAGAATTCCTCACGAACAAGTTCAATAAAATGTGGTATACAGACAGAACTCTGGAGACAAACCTGTAACCATGACTTATGAACGAAAAGCCTCTGTTCTCGGGCTACCTCTAAAAGCATGCACACCAGGAGACTTGATAAAATCTTCAGAAGAAATTTTCAAGTGAACAAGTTACGGGGCAACCTTCACGAGTGATCCCCTCATTTGACAGCAGGTCAGTAGGGACTTTATACCGCAACCTTCACGAGTGATCCCCTCATTTAACAGCAGGTCAGTAGAGACTTTATACCATAGCACTTTCCCGCATGTTTGCCGACTGACCACTCCATCAACACCTAGGCAACTACGCAGGCGAACAGAATTGCTTTCAGATTAGAAGATGTGTTTACCGACGAGTTAGTTTTGCCTGGGCCCAATTACTCGATGCGGAGTATCAAGGCAGTGTGACAATAGCTTTAACCTCATGGACGAGATTCCAAAAGATTTAACTCGAAGGACGTAGTCATCACTGTAATTATCGGAATCCTCATTTACAGGCCTCAGGTTTGTGTCCCAAAGGGATTGCTTCAGGCGTTATATCTCGCGTGACCGAACAGGCACTTTTCATCCACACCTGACTTTCAAAATTCTCCTCGAGTTCACTGGTCCATTTGAATCTGCTGATAAGGATGGGGCGTTTTTATCGACTTTACCTGTCCTAAATACATCAAAGCTATGAAATGGGATACCATTCTCTTCGAGCAGTTAATTGATGTTAAAACACAACCAAACCAAGTGGGTGTTCATCAACACTCCCGGGTACAAAGTCAAAGGAATGAATTAGAGTGTTGGGTTAGCCATGCAGGCTTTTTCAGACTGGACGCAAAGGAAGTAAGGCTTATCGATAATATGGATTACTTGAACACGTGATTCATCAGTATATGTTGCCGGGTGATGCTACTGGACCATTCTCTGGCTAAACAGCACAGGAAGCATCAGTCCTCTGACCGCATCCAAATATTCCGGAAATTTCTGTGAGTGATTCAGCTCATCGGCGCATGAAATCTATCCTTTGTGGAATCATGCTGTCCGACAAGTAGACGGTAATCACACTCCAGTTCAGACAAACTCAGGTAACCCACTCATCCTACATCGTTTAATCCCAAGTGACTTATTCGCGCTGACTGCTTACATCGGCAAGCTACTTTGACTTGACAGGTTTTCTTGTACAATGTTTGCGCATAACGTCAATGGGGTTGCCGCTGAGCTGTTACCGAAATGACAACACACGAGACGTCTTACACTAGAACTTGGGCTCTTTCCAAAATATGCATATCTTGTATATCGTACTCCCATTTCAAAAAATCATTGTTGTGAACAACCGAGAATGTTTGTCCGCCCTATCTTACGCCATTCCACTCGAAACAGATAAAGGTCAGGAGCAATTGGTACCAATCAGAAATGTCATCGCGTGCCATCATGACGTGCGTGTTCTTTTCACTGTCATGTATGATATTATTGGAAAATGTTTCCAAAAAGTTTGACGTTTGGGGAAAAAGCGGTTCCTAGGATGTATGTAGGTGCAGCACAGTTTCTCCCAGACTTTTGATTATTGAATGCCGATGAGGGATGTCACCCGTGTTAGTTTCGCGCAACCACGATATCGATCTACACAAAAGTGTTTTAAGTTGTTGAAAATGTATTAAAGTTCATTGGAGGTTCCCGCTTACAATCTGGCAATCATTCGGTTAATCTTAACGCCCTGTAGATGTCTCCTCGAATGGTGTTGACGAAACGTCTGCAAGTCGGTTGCTAATCAAGGCGAGTAGATCAACAGCTACGTGATCAACTACTAATTGTCGTTTAGCGAGTGAACAAGCTCTTTGGAAGAACAGTGTGAGTCACTTGCCAGACCCAGTGGACGGATCAAATACCTCCTGAATGACAGTCCGAAAAACAAGGTTCCATGTAACAGTCTTGAAGTTTTAGCGCAGTTTATTCTGGTCCGAACGGTTGAGTGGACAAGTTTGGTCTATTAATCGGATTCGAATTTCAGGTTGGCTTCTTCAAATTTTTTGCCAGCATCCGTACCCGTGTAAACTGTACGCATATCGTTTCAAAAACATAGACTAAAACACTATTTTTCTCTCCTGCAGACATCATTGTTGCGCTTCCGTATCACCGATCAGAGTTCTGAATTTCGGCGTACAAAATGTAGCACGGAATCCCCTCGTCGAACCCTTACCAGTGGACAAGAAGTTATGCTTAAACATGACAGTCTGTCAAAATAACTGCCTATGGGTCCTAGAACCACTGATATATGTATGAATATGCTTTTTTCACCAGCGCGCGTGTTTCGTTTACTTCACCAAAAGCCTTCTTCAAGTTATCATACACACTTTTGTCTTGGGTTCATCACAAATTTACTCTGAAATGTTTTAGTCGATCGTTCTTACCAATTACTTTTCTTTTTACCTTCAGGTCACCTAATGGTGCCGTTTTGTTTCATGCTGTAAAAAGGATAAGGTGAAATAAAGTCGATCGTAAAAGTCATGCTATGAGTGGAGATGGGATATTACTCTTCACTGGCTAACCTCACCACTGAACCGGGTCGACTCACATGGCGATATTCCTCCACATCGCTTGACTACGCAATGGTTCGTGAAAGTCCCTTCACAGAACGTGATTTACTGATTTGAAGGAGTCTGGAAGGCTAGGTAATCCAATCTAACCTACAGAACTACGTCGAGTTTCACAGATTCCGTGTTTTTAGGGATAATTCTACTTTCTGAAAACTAACTATTACTTGCCACCTGCATTTGCATGCCTTAATTTAGGCCTAAAACAGAAGTCTTAGAGTTTCTAAGCAGAGCATTTACTGATTTTTCAGTACTTTTTGTTTTGTAATGATGAGCTTTTGAAGTAGGAAGTTGTGGTAGTACTCAAGAACAGACCGCAGTAGTTGTCGGACAGCTATCCTTCCCTTTGTTTACCATAAAGTCACCACGGTGACTGTAAGCTCTTCGCTGGTTGCATAGTTCATAGTAGGTTCACTTAGAATATCCAACCATCGATATCGTCGTTAGAGGACCTTTGTATACTTTCGAGGAGCCTGAAAAAATATTATCTGTACTCGTCTGTATGCCCACTGAATCTTTTTGCAGTCTTCTGTTTCCAGCTAAAAAATAGGCGTAGAATCAGATGTGTGCACAGTCCGATGCAAGAGCTTACTGACTGCTTTGACCGCAAGATTTTCAACCTGATGAACAGTTCCCCATAGGTTTCCTCCAAAGTTGCGACAAATTTATAGCGGTTTACTTTTTGTGTTTCTATACATGTTACGGAAACATTTACACAGTATCTAAATGTAATACATTCATAAGTTTTCTGAAGACTTTGCTAGTCCACGACCGTCCCGCCCTTCCTGGGTCTCATCAGGTAGGGGTAGTACCCGACTTTCCGTCAACCTTATATTTTAATTGAACCACATCGGAAAGGTTTTGCCAAATACTCTCGTTTGCAGATGAATTTCGTTTTGACAGCATACCCAACCGAATGCAGCTGAATCTCCTGTCGATGGTGGTCTGCAGCACATTCATTTGAGCGGAACATCACCAACGAAAGATTCAGCTGCTTTCAGTTGCGTCTCCTGTCGAAACCAAATTCTTGTGCAAATGAGTATTTGGCAAAATTTACATGTAATTTCAGTCTGTTTTTCATGAACACTGACCCACAGTACGCTGCATGAGCAATCTTCCAGTGAATTATTCACCGGTGGGGTAAGTTTTTTGAACTTAGGAGAAGCAGTCGGAATAGTTCCTTCGTTTCTAGAGCGATTCCCCGTAATGACATTTTTGTCTGAACTAGTCTTATAGATTTGAGTAGACATACGTGTGAGTCTTAACAGAATAAGTGTATTTCGGGTAACCCATTCCAAGATCTAACTTGGATCTCACTATTGAGCGCAAACTTGCCTAAAACCAAATGGTAAAAAATTATAGAAATTATTCTGTGGTATACTTTTGAGTACATTGCATTTCATCTTGCCAAAGTTTAACAGTCGAAAATTGTGGCATCAATCCTGAGAAAAACGGAATCAGGCGTCAGGGGGGTGCTTTTTCTACTTAAAGTTCTGGTACCGCGTTGGATTAGGTGAATTCAGGTGTGCGAGATCAGGGCGCAAAAATATTTGCATCTGATTAAGTCGTCTAAAATCTGACAGATCCAGGCGTCACTAGTCTTTTGCACTGTCTGAGTGAAAGAGTGATAGTATTTTACGTCCACTGCTTTCACCTGACAGAAATAGACCCGCACAATGTCTTTGCAACGTACAGTTTGACGTTGGCGTCCAGACTATCAGAAAATCGGAAATGCACAGTGGAATTTCACCTATAGACGCTACAAAATCACAAGGTTGGCTCAAATATCATGCAAACGATTTCCAGAGCATTGACCATTTTTTCGGTGAACATAAGAACCAGAGCAGTATACAGGACGCAGAAGGTGATGTGCCGCAACTATGATAGAAAAAAGACTACGCTATCCAGAGTTCGTCTGTGCGGCTGGCATGACAAACTACGTTTTGATGCCAAAAGATAGGCTTTTTTCATTCACTTCAGGGCTAAGAAAAAACCCTCAATACATTCCATCAAAAACTAAGTACGCTCCACAGAGGCGTAGCCTACAAAAACTTGGTCGCCTATTGGAAATGTCACTGAAAAAGGACCCCTTTTTGTGTTGGAGCTCAGTTTATTATTTTTGTCATCGATTGCCCGTAACTTAAACACTGGTGAAGGTTCCTGTCAACAGCTGACCCATACAACTTATTAGAGCTGACAGGAGACATGTGCTGCGATACGCTCACATTACTTTCACTCTCCTCAATCGCGGACATAAAAGATGCGGGCTGTACAAAACAAAGAGTAAAAGCAGTAGACACGGATTGGCTGATTTCTTCAAGTCATCTAATCAGTGTCGGGTTAACCAATGGTTTTTGTGCACACGGTCCGAGCCACTTCGGTCTGATCAGCAGCACTTTGCCTATCCAAAACCTTAGAGCTTGTAATGAATTATGATATTCGCAGCGCATTGACCGGGCCAATCCGAGGGCAACTGTCTGTCACATAACTGGCTAGTGGAACCCTCCCATCGCTTTGAAAATCTTGGCGTAAAAAGGTTGAAGGTACACCTGATTTTATTTGAATTTCATAATAGTACTCTGCTCCAGACTAACTGAACTAAAGTGTGTCTAGCCAAATCGAGGTCAGATATTTTAAGGGACTTTAACTTGTGGTGGTTGCCTTGTTCGCTGAGCTGGGCAATTTGATTGCCAACGTTTCATCACCAATCGAGGTGAAATTATCAGTGCGTTATTGGGGAGCGTAATGGTGCGTAGCGATAGGTTGGTGGTTGTGCACAAACATCAACCCACCGCCCATCTCAGCGAACAAGCCAACGACCATCTACGCTACCTGAACTACCAACATTTTCCTCTATAGAAAAACTTTAACTTGTGGCTGATTTAGCGCCGAGCCACTTTGTCTTAGTAATGGCTTACAAAAGCAATGCAACTATGAAACTCCCATTAGGATGAAGGGCGGCTTATTCACTGTGTGGTGTGCGGTGTGAGTTTTGCATTTTTTGCCCCCACAATGAGGCTTGGATACCGGTCGGGATCATTCAGCTGCAGTGTCGGTGAACATTTTTCCCGCGGGATATTTTAGTTCCGTTACATTCATTCCAAAAAGTGTTGAGAATCCAAAAAATATACAGAATTTTGGCATGTGTAAGCTGACGCACACGTCATTTCCATGACATTTTGACGCAATAACCAGTGTTTATTTGGTCTGCAACTTGCATATCCTCAGTATAAAAATCAATAAACTACAGCAGTATTACATTCTCTAGTAGAAGCGCTGAGATCAAGCATAAATCACTGTGGAAAGTGTTCAGAAAAGAACGTTTACCGCTACTCACAGGGCTGGACAAAAAATCTTGGCTGCCCGAACCCACACGTTTTGAAGCTTATCACGTAGATCCAGTTCTCGAATTTCCCTCAAGTTTATTACACAGTTGAACACTAATTTGTGCGTATGTTGCGACAAATACTGATGTACTTCAGTCTTACCAGTACGTTGACATCTTGAACATTGTTCCAACGGCATTAATCACTTTCAGTGAAGCACTGAGAGCATAACGAGCAAGCGAAGTTGAATTCGGTAATCTGAGCTTCTGTGTGATCGTAGGACGAGGTGGAAATGCCTGAAAAGCATCTTTTTAAACCGTTCTTCCGTAAATGGAGCATTTGATAGGCATACGTTTGGCAGTATTATGTGACCGACGCGGGCCGGAGGCGCGTTCAGGTGGAAACTGCCTAGATTCTAATATTATTTGACCACTTGAAGCATCTTCAGTCTCTTTCAGTAGCCCTATTCTGCTCGATCAGTAAAGTGTCCCAGTCATCACCTGCTCATACCTCGTATTCTTTAAAGTTATATTGAGAGCAACAGCCCTCGAGCCTGTACAGATTGGATTTCGATAGGCTGTCTCTGCAAATTATGCAAGGCTGAACCACTACAGAGAAGAAAGAAATCACGCAAAATGCCAAAAAAACAGAGTAAAACCTTAACAGCGTCATATTCACCTACACTATTACCGAACATTAAAAAAATCTGGGCAGGTAAACTGGCCATATAGGGACAAGAAAGTGCCCCCGAGAGGAATTTTTTTAATACTGAAGTTTGTGTCATAGTTTGATGCAATATAATTCCACTTTGGGTATGGACCCCTCAGTCCAATAGCCTCAAACTCTCAGTGGATTGGAACACCGCATAAATGTCCCATCAAGTAATAGGAATTTAGGAGTTCTTTGGGTTCTTCAATAGAGATCCGAGGCAGTAGGGTTAAAGTTGGGGATTGGTTGTGTGAACGGAAAACAGAGTCACGAAATAAACTAGTGTCATGTAGTGCGTAGCCTGTCAGAATTCATTTAACAGGAGCAGTTTGGGACAGTTTGGTAGTCCTAAGCTCAGTGTTTTTTTTTCAAATCAGATAATATTCCGTGTAGGCGAACCGAGTTTCATTCCGTTCTTGAGGTTAACAAGACAATGGTATCCATAAAAACAGTACATTTTGGTAGTTATGCTTCATTCATGACGTCATCCTCAGATAAAGACAAGCTTCTCCATATCGTTCAAAACTGTACTATAAAAAGCTGGTGATGAAAAAAGGTACTGTGGAGCAGCATTGCACAAAGTTGCGGCCATTCCGAAACACAGTGCTGTCTTTGATGAGCTGGCATTCTGGGGCCGGTCAACGTTGCGGTCCTTTTGGGAACGCTCTTCCTGGGGGATACAGCTGTTGGGTTGTAGTTCATGACATTTTTCTGCCTAGTTAAAATAACAGTGATCTGTATGAGGGGAAGTGTGGTGAATGGCTTTTAATGAACTAATTGGAAGTAAAACAAATTATTGGTGCTGGGGAATACAGATGACAGAAAAGGAATTGGGCTTTGTCAATTAGGTTATCTAAAGAATATTTGCACCTGTTCATTGTTTAAAAAAAAAGACGAGATATCCAGAAGGCAAACAAATAAGGAACGAAAAATAACCCCAGCTCAAGCTTTTTCTTGCGTGGTTGCGATTTCTAAGCTAGATCAGCTGCTGCTTCTAAGCCCTGTGAAATGTTTAGTTTTTCATTGCTTATTTTGCCATATTACTAGGAACTTGGCTTAGTCAATCGGCATACTGAAACACTGATACACGTTTGCAGTACAGGGGTCATATTCTTTAGAACGATGTATGAGCGGCAGAGATGGTCTCACCATTCACTTTAACCTTAAACATTTATCAAAGAGCCGAGGTAGCCGAACTGGCAGATATTCGTTATAAATGGCCCGATAGGCTTGACTGCTGACAGGGAGAATAATCTGTTTTCTGAGGTCGCTTTAGACTGCCGAAAGAAATGTATTAGCAGATTTCGTCTAAAATTTGCTGTGGGGTACCTGTAGCAAGGAACACCGAATCATCAGCGAACGTGAGGTCTGTGGGTGACAATCGGTCTAGTCCGTATTTCGCTGTGTTAGCTTGCAATCTTACCCAGCCACCCACGAATTCGAATTGTATGAGTGACAAGGAACAATCCCGTTAAACTCTAGATGACAAGCTAAAGGTTGATGACTCTTCATCATTCATACGGACACGCCCTTCTAGCTGTCTAATAAAACTTTAGAGACATGGATAAATTCGTAGAATACTGGCCGACTCCAAGGTATTCCAACTGCTTCTCGGTTCACAGAATCAGAACTTTAAAGTTCGAAGTATAGGATGTACCGAGGGTACTTTTCAACCTGGACGATGAGTTTGCGCACTTTTCGGAAGCACCGACTGTGAAAGGTGGCCCATCTCTCTCACCGAAAAGAAGCATGGGACCAGCTTTTTGAGCCCCCTTGCTCTCTAAACTTCCGTTTTTGGCTATATGTGCAACTGCGAGCTCTCTTCAAAAGCTCTCACTTGAAGCAGGCAAAACAGTTAGTCTCCCCTCCATGTGTTGTTATTGCATTAAGTACCTCATGACAAGATTGTAAGATTGATTGCGATTTCTATTGATAAGTGCCACGTTTAACAGAAGAATTCTAATTATGATGATATCTGAGGTAAAGGAGATTTAAACCCGCTAAGAAATGGCATTTTGAAAGGGAAAAAGAATGCAATAACGTGTTCCAAATCTTGCATGCCTATATGACCGAATTGAGGGACCGGTTCTGTTTGCTAGACCGCTTAACGTCCGTTTAGGTAGACCAACAAATTGCGGAGTTCTAACCTCGGGGTCATTAGCTGGAAAATAAACCGTTGTGCCATGAGTGGGTGATCAGCAGTGTAATCGAATCCTGCAGGATATAGCGCTGGTCATCACATCACATCACGTGGTCATGTGTTGGCTGACTCCTCCTCAGAATGTTACGCGTCATGTGAGTTATTCTTTTTTCCCAAACAACTTTTATTTTAACCGTAGTATAAAGAGATTTTGCTATTTTAACGGGAATTTCACCCTACAATTGGTGTCAGCGTACTTGGTACACTAGGATGATTGAATTGGCCCAGAAACCCTGGGGGAAATTTACTGTGAAAGTTAAGCTTCATCACTATGGATATGCTAAAAAAAATGGACATCCAGAAATTTGTCCTGAGTAAAATTTGTCTGATTCATCTAAAAAGTCAAACGCATCAGATATGAGAGCAGTGCCCTGTGTTAACAGGTTTAGAACTGACAGTACGGAGAATGCTGAGGGCTGCGTGTCGAATATGTAGCTTTCAAATCACGGCACGGCCACTGCACTATTGATTAGTGAGAACGAGGCCACTGTTTCCCCAGTCAGATAGGGATTAAAAAGTATGTTCGGATGGCGACAATTGAGTGTAATACAAAGAAAAGGACATGTACTATTGATAACTAAGGATTGCTGGCATTCTCGACTATTCTAAAGTGCTCTCACTTATATATACACAGTCACCGTATTTTATGCAACCCATCCCTGTTTCGAGGAATTCCATCATCTATCCCGTTTATTTATTGAGGGAGTGTATACGTGGTTAGCCGTCATCCCCCGAATCCCAGCTAGTTTATTCACGTCGATGTAGCTTTGGTCTCACCATAACTATCGCCAGCCAACTATGATACGAATACGATGCCAAGCTGTACTCACTTGTGCCTCCTTCAGAAAGCGTCTTCTATTCCCTAGTGAGATGTGGACGCAAACCTTTTGTCAGGGTATGAAACACGCAGGTCACTAACGCCATCTCTTGCCTATTCATTACCATTTTAATTTTTCAGTTAAAAATCTCATTAACGGTTTTCATGTGTTTACGAAAAACCTTCGTCGTTTCAAACTGTTCCTGACGTTTTTTTGAATTAAACCCGTCAGCCAGTATTCGGCAGTTAGTTTTTGTCATATACGGGACTAAACCATGGATACTTTTTCAAAATGTTCTCAGGCTTCCTGCCAACTGAGGGACGGTGAATGTCCATTTGCAGAATCATGAGGCTTAGCTTTTCTTCACTGAGTTGTATCTTTGGTGTCAATTTTTTGATTGCTTGCTGACATTCCGGATCAACCAATTCATGGGCCAAACTCCCAGTGAATTGTGATGATTTTACAACAACTTTTGAGAACACGTTCCCATAGGAAGTTAGGGTGAACAGAATCCAGGCCACTAACATGTGACAGTTAATCTAATTTAGACGATAAAATAAGCGATCTCGAAGTGATAGGAACGTCCTGTTGACTCGCAATCACCTGTCTGTGATGTTTGAGTCACCAAGCATATGATTAAGCGTGTTATCCCTATTAGTAAGTGACAGGTTAAGACCTGTCCGCGCAAATGATCCACGTCATTGTGTGAAACAAACAACTCTGATGAGCACAACACCAGTAACATTACGGAACTAGTGAATTTGGATGAATTTTGGACAGACTTCACTTCCAGGAAAGCAACATCATAATCATCAGTCGTTAGTGTTAAATAGTAAAATGAGAAAAAAAAATCGTTTAGTTGTAGCACCCTTTCTGTGCCTAGCTGCCATGCCAACGGAAGAAGGCACGAGGGCTGAGATACTGTCAGGTTGCCCAAACCTAGATAGGAGCAGTCGAGATGCAGAGGTTCGGTTGGGTTTGGTTCGAACAACGGACCTTCCGGTCCATAAGCTGACCTCTTAACGAAAAGACAACTGACTATGTGAAACATTCGAATTAGTACCAGCTTGAGACGTATTTTTGCTTTCTGTCGAGTTATACATTGACAACTACATGCAAATCATCTTTCGCGACCCACCCAAATCGAGTAGTGGAAGTCTGAACAAATTCTAAAGTAGCTGTGGCCAAGTGGAATTGTGCTTATATTCCAGGTATTAACTAGACTTCATTCTCGTTGACATTAAACACCCATGGATTGCTTCAAATCCTGTAGGTAAGGGACACTTGTGATGACCTTGAAGACGACCTTGAATCTGTTGAAAATGTCTTGAAGAATCTGATGATAGCCTCAAAACTTTATTCTACTGAAGTATATTTCTGGTCAACGCATCGTTTGTTTGTTCCTTCCGCCACCTTTCTGCAATATTTTTAGTGGAATGTACTCCTTCCTAATACACATTTCTTAACTCTGGTAGTTGGTGAAATCGCGTTCCCAAATACACAGCTCACTCTATATATCACGTATTAATTCGAAACAAATTGAAACCGGGTTGCTTCCTTCCTGATGTCATAACTCCTTCATCCGTGTGGCGGTCGGAAGACTCATACCAATCAAATATTTATTATTTCTGTCACTGGATTTACCGTGTCTAGGTAGGCTATTGTGTCTGATGCAAAGTTACAATTTTTTAAATCTACGGTTTCAACTTATCCAGGACCGAAATGGTCGCTGTTGAATATACCTTCCGGATGATTCCTTTGCTTTTAGCTGGGCTACCAAAAGTTTACATATGCGCCACCTGACCAAACTGGGGAGGGGAATTCTCCTCTTGGTAGTTTATCAATTATCCAGAATGTCTGGAAGAGTGTTTGGAGGTGTCTACATCTCAGAATGATGGTGGTAGATTACCCTTACGTCTCCGTCCCATCGTTTTTTATTCGCTTCTTCACAATAAGACTGTCAAATAAATTATGGTTGTACGGCAGCGAAGTATCAGTGTCTGATCACTGGTGTTGTTAGTGGTGACGATGATGATGATGATGATGATGATGATGATGATGATGATGATGATGATGATGATGATGATGATGATGATGATGATGATGATGACAATGATGATGATGATGATGATGATGATGATGATGATGATGATGACAATGATGATGATGATGATGATGATGATGATGATGATGATGATGACAATGATGATGATGATGATGATGATGATGATGATGATGATGATGACAATGATGATGATGATGATGATGATGATGATGATGATGATGATGACAATGATGATGATGATGATGATGATGATGATGATGATGATGATGACAATGATGATGATGATGATGATGATGATGATGATGATGATGATGACAATGATGATGATGATGATGATGATGATGATGATGATGATGATGACAATGATGATGATGATGATGATGATGATGATGATGATGATGATGACAATGATGATGATGATGATGATGATGATGATGATGATGATGATGACAATGATGATGATGATGATGATGATGATGATGATGATGATGATGACAATGATGATGATGATGATGATGATGATGATGATGATGATGATGACAATGATGATGATGATGATGATGATGATGACAATGATGATGATGATGATGATGATGATGATGATGATGACAATGATGATGATGATGATGATGATGATGATGATGATGATGATGATGATGATGATGATGGGAGGACGGGATGTATCCACCATATGTAATTCTACTCTGAACAAGTGGGCATCTTGAGATCAAGTAATTACATCTGTCTTAAGTATCCCAAAACGTCTCCAACTGTCTTGTGTCCTCACGCAATTGCCTCACTTGAAACGCTAGATTCAATCTTTTGTCCAAAAGTGAGTTTGGAAAGTAAGCTTGGAACGATAGGAATAGTTGACCACTTTGGTGACAGACTTCCTGTTGTACGAAGATGCACAAGATAGTGACTTGAAAAACCATAAAAGTATCTTTTGCGTCAACTGAGTGGAAGATACAAACGAGATTCGGTCTTCAGCATCATGAAAAGCCACTAGTCTCTTTTGTCTACGGGAGTATTGACCAGTACGCACACCCAATTCTGGGCACACCATCCTTCGATAGTTAAACATAACATGGCTGATGAAACGTAACGTTTACTTTAGAATCACGCGGGTAAAATTTACGAGAATAACAGAGTGATTGATCTGGGGATACAAGACTAGCCGAAATTCCAAAGGATGACCAGCTGTTTTTAAAATGTGGACGAAGATTAACAGAATAAGCTCTTTTCATATAGATTCGGTACATAAGGTTTCCTTTTTAGAATTTGAGTACTTTTTTACTGGGGAACCAGCTGAACTACCTCAAACCTCCCATACATAGTTGACGTCCTTAAAGAGTTGTTTGCTCCAAACGGTTATTGATCTGACAATCGGAAAGCGTTGCACAGAATTCAACAAAATTCATGACCTTGGGGAACTTATACGGACACTCTGTAAGATCTATAGCCATTCATCGGATACGTAAATCAACTTTTTGGGGATCTGGGTATTTCTGTGACTTTTCATTTTCCGCTGAGTTAAATGGAATTTTGTCCCATTTATCTTCTGCAGACTGAAATACAGGTCTTTGTATGACTGGACCGACAATTCTCTACGTATCTGTCAAGGTCGCTACTAGTCCAAGAGCATTTTGTATCCACGGTCATCCAGAATGGATTAGTAAAAACTATCTGCTTCATTCAAAATGCACCGGAAGACTTTTTGTAAAGAAACCTGTGATATGCTTTGTCCTGATCAAACGATGCGATGTTGCAGAATTGAGGTGACATTTTCAGTGACATTCGTTTGGTGATGAAACGTTGCAGTAGGACTGCCAAGCTCGGTGAACACATTAACAACTAGGATGTTCCTTTGTTTGCAACCTACTTTTTCCACTGACTCCAATGACAGCATTCGGTATGCTGTCTTCAACAAAACGACTGTGCAACCCAGACTTTTTGTGAGTGTGGTCGTTATACCGTACAAAAATTTTCGCCAACGTCCGTTTTAGTTTGCAGCCACAAGAGCGCACTGGAAAAATGGTGCTCAACTGTAATGGTGACACAGTTTAGTATCAGCTTTATGCGTTGTTGAATATAATATTTCAAGCTTCTCTCAAATACTGCAACCTTACTTGACCAATTCTGCATAGTAACAGACGGTGTTGAGGGAAAGTAAACAGGACTCGAGTGTACCAAAAAACTGGGTTGTCGAATTAGTGGTGTGTGCAATGGCCAACACCAAACAGCAAGAAAGTTACCGAGGTTTTTTCCACGGAGAATCATAACCAATTCAAACCAACCACTACCGGGCTGAAATCTGGATTAACACCTTGGTGCGATTAGAGCAACCGGCTAGAGTAATTTGCATTGGACACCGCGGTTAGGGCTTGCACTTTTAAGGTGCCACGGGTTTTCGTGCCCCTCTTGCTTAAGACGGGCTACCGCATAACAAGCCTGTAGATGGTAGACGCGTTTAAACTAGAGCTGGTAACTTGCGCGAAACTTCAGCAGGAAATTTCGGTTATGAGCGTACTCTGTTCAAATCACTTATCTTTTAGCAGACCTTGTGTGATGTGATGTTGTACTACCTGTCGAATTATTTACAGCATTTGACAGTTCACACATGACACCCTCTTTCAGTTGGTGTGATGGCTGCACTCAGTATTGATCGCCGTCAGTTTTTTTAGGGCGAGAAATCTTGCTTGCACGCGATAGTTGCTCTTGAGCGGATTGTGTAGTTGACGCTGGGACGTCGGAGTATGAAGCAGACCAGATTCGGTTAACATTTGTCCTGATCGACGAGCAAGCTAAACTTACATGCTAACGGTTTGATGATAACCAAGTTCATGATGTATTTGTTTAAGCTGTCGAACGGTTTGTCTCGGGAAAATTCGAATCGACATCTGTGAACAAAGCTGGACAATTAATCGCGTAGGTCTTGATAACACAAAGTGATGGAACGATAAAATGGCTCACCGAATAAAAAAACTTCTCTGTTATGCTCTAAGTTTAATATTGATATTTTGAATGTCAATGCTTCTTTTGTCTATGTTTCGCTTACCGATTTTTGCCAAGTTGATAATTTTCATCCATTTGGTGAGTAGACCTACTCAAAAAGGTCGAAGAAATCAAGTAGACTATATCAAACTCAATAAGGTTGGGAAGCGCGAATCGGACGGTGGTTGTGGGAAGCCATACAGAGCCCGAGGTGACAGCGACATGTTCCAAGGCAATAGGATAAGATAGTTACCGTTCGGATTCGGTTCAAAGGACTCCACGCAATAATCTAGATATTTCAGATTATGGTGAACGCTGATGTTAAAGCAGCTGGGTGACCGGTAACCAAATGGTGCTTACCAACAGCTGACTGGTGACTGTATCTCACGAGCTGCTATTAGTTCCGATCTCTAGTCTATTAGCAGGGTCTCAACCCAAAGTGAAACGTGGTCCCCTTCTCTGACATTCAGACCGCTATCGGTTCTGCTTAAGTAATTTACCCCCGCAGTTGCATGTGACCTGGCGTACATAATAAGATTTGGCTCCGATAAGCTTAACTCTTTTAAGTGCATTTCCTGATAACCCATGAATCAGGCTTAGGCTCATGATCTGCGCAGAACTGTACGTTTTTTAGCACTGACACTAGACGTTCTGTCGTTCGAGAGACTGACATCTTTGAAAGGAAATTCTATTAGTACAGTCTTTTCGGGTTCAACGTCACTGTTAGACTGTTTTGGTCTCAATTAATTGTGTCGTTTCAGAAATACATGTACTTTCCATATCATGTAGAGTTTTTGTAAAAGTTTAACAGATCCGTCGGGCCTGACTGCAGTGAATATGTGGACTAAAAGAGGCAGTCAACGGCTTGGAAATGTATGAAAATGCTGGTAGCTCGGTTAATGGTAGCTTAATGGTAGTTGACCCCATGGATATTGATCTGTCCACTTTAGCAATTGACTTGCAGGCGAATTGCCAAGCTCGGTGGACAGGTCAGCAGCACCAGTCATCAGTTTCTTCATATAATACGGTGAGGCTGGGGTGGATGCTATGGAGACTTTGGACAAACTTCGTTGACACATGGGAAACCACTAGGGTGTCATCTATATAGCGTTTATAATATATTAACTCTGATATGATGTCATTGGATCCCATTTTAACCCGTATGTTACGCTGAGCCCCAGCCGCGGTTATAAGCTATGGTGAAGCTAAAAGAACAAGGACAGTGAACCCAAACAGTTCAGCATTACTGGTCTCTTTACACCATCATTTTTGATCTGCCAGTCACCCGAGTATTTCACACTGTACAGGTAAGGCTGAATGCAGATCCGGCCAGCAAGGTACATTTGCTCTAGTCAGCGATGTAGACAAACAATCGGAGTACAAGCAGATAACAGCCGTCTGACATGAGCAACTAGAGAACCAATTCATAGTCGAACCAAGCACAGTCAAGCGAATTAAAAAACAATAAAGAGTTCGGAAGGGCGCCCAGAAGGACTGTTTGAATACCAATAAAAACCCAGTGACTTTGCTCAATAAAATGAGTTTTTACAGGAGTGAAGGGAGGTATTCTTATTGACTGCATTCCGGAGACACGACGCGGGCTAAAAGTGAATAGCGAAAACTGTTCAAAACATTTCACGATTCCTAAAGATCACCTGGAAGTGCCAGTTTATGGGTTTTTCAGCTTCTTTTACATGGGAACTAACCTGGAACCTTACGGTGGACTGCACAGCGGGCTGTAGAAGTGTTGATCAGTTCTGTTGTATTGCTATTACGTGCAATTACTCACGGCCTGCTCAGTATCACATCCACCCGGGAGATCTTGGAATATGGGAATCAAACCCCTCCATTCACTAGCTTTGATTGTGGACCTTGATAATTTACAACGTACGATGGAATACTTTCACACTTGCGATCAGAACACAACGCGTTTCTGGGACCGACCACTTTTGCTTTATAAAGTTTAGTGCATTCGTCGCTTAGTTTTACCGAGATACGTCATCATTAGCGGTATCTAATATCAAAGAGGTGAATTCCGAAAGCGCGGGAAGTGGTACCGAAAGGAGAAAGCATTCACTTGTTGGTGGTATCTTGTAATTGGTGGAAGGCTCTACTTTGATGTGAACATTTCGCAGTAGATATGAGTCGGTTCGACCTCCAGAACCTATGCATCCCCAGGCAAGTTGGAGAACTGACAAACTGTGTCAGGAAACTGTACGGAGGAAGTGAAGAACATGTGTCTGGACAGCCAGCACAACTCACCGTGCCGCGGCGGACTTTGGTGCTGCTGATCGATTTCCTCACATAAACGATCAATCATCCTTTCACTGCACTACCTCGGATTGCATTCTGAATGACGCATTTTAATTTCTAACTCCGTACAACGTGAATTGAAGCTTTGGAACATCCGGAGGTACCAAGGTTCATGCGAGGTGAGAAGCATTTGCACCAAACAACTGTGGGGGGAGGAGGTGTTTGAGGATCTTCACAGGTGAAACTTATTGTGTTTAAACGGCAAACTTACAACTTTGGCTCATTTTTCGTACCCGGGATCGGTTTCTGGCTAAACAAACAGCACTTCCTCTTGTTAAGTAAACCCATCCTAGAAATGGGGCGCATATGACAACAATAGAACAGGTTTATCTGGAAAAGTCGACTTGTCCAGCTATGACGAGAATCTGCTACCGTGTCCTTTTGAAAGGAGTCTCAGCTCCACATCGCTGGCTATTTAAATAATGTATTCTTCATTAAAGGAAATGCGAAGAGTTCCACCAAATCCTCCTCTATCACTGTAGCAATTGCTTCCAGCAGAGCTGGTATGGCATTAATTTTCCCACCAGAGTTTCAAGTCTTTTTGAGTCTAACCGGTTGGACAATTCAGTAAGAAGCACCGTTGCCCTCTCGTACTTGCCTGTACGCAATTTAAACTTATCAAAACAGAAGCCCGTTTTTGATGAAGATTTTCAAAGTACTGAAGTGAATTACTCCACGAAGACATACAGCACTCTTGACCAAACGGTTGAGTGTTCAGCCAATCGCCAGAGGGTTTCCGGTAAGAAACTCTTTAAGTTACGTGAGGTACGCACTGTTAATGATTCCCGGTAAGTATGAAGCAGTGTTTCAAGGCTTTTCAGCATAGATTGACCCAACTGTGTTGGTCAGACTTCTAACCGTCGACCAGTTTGGTAGGAAAGATTCCGTGGATGCTGTGTACTGGACACCCTCCAGTAAAGCTGGTTGGCTTTCCAAGGTACGCTACGAACCGCACTACCATTAGATCCATTCTTTTCGCCAAAGCAATTCAAAAAAGATATATAGGTAACAAGTAGTCCACAGAATCGCCTATTACCACTGTTCATGTGAAGTCCACTTTCCTGATGGAAACTAGTGGATGTCTTCAGTTTGTCCGCTTACATTGCAACCTGATGATGTGGACAGAACGTGCGATGTATTCGAAGCTGGTCTCAATCTGAAGTGGTAATGCGAAATTCCAATCTATCTTCCACATAGTCTCTTAATTTCCAGGACTAATGCGAAATGTCTATGGGATGACAACCTCCCGGAGACCATGTCATTCTCACCAGAAGCTAGCTGGTGCCAGTCGACTGAAAACAATGAAGGTCACGTTACCAAACTGCGTCGATTATGGTATAGGCATATTCCGGTTTTATTTTGTGTATGCACTTGCATCCGTTTCTCCGTTGAGCTAGAAGTGAATGAATAGTCAACAAATAGTGCCGATTCCCAGTATTGCTGGCACCGACTGATGTCAGGGGTTAGTCATTGTCACACAGGGATAGTGGTTTTGAAAAGGTCGCCAGTTGTTTGCAAACAGTAGAGCTCAACCCAGGCTCAATGAATCCGAAGGCTGTTTAATTCATCATGTTTTTCAGGAAACGTGCAGTCCAATCTTGTGAGCAGCAGTAACGGTTTCCAGGGTGGAAAGTAGGACGTATATGTTTCAAGCCAAAATCAACTGCTTGGTGGAGTCTCGGAAAGATGATGCAAATCTGAACGGTACACCTGATTTGCACCAGGTTTTGTCATATGTTGGGAACACCAATGAGCTTTAAAATCAGCTGAAACTTCAAGCTTGTTCTGTCTTCAAGTGGCTCTATTTTGATTTTATTGGATGTCTAACTATGACGTCGGATTGCACGCCATCGGAAGTTCAGAGCTGGTTTAAGGGGATAGAATAGCATACCTGGGGGACGAGGATTGATCCCGGCGAAGCTATTGCGACTGTACAAAGATGTTAGCACTTTCTTGAAGAACAATGGTTTTGTAAGAGCAGCTAAAACATTAGCAGGACAGTAATGGATGGATGTCAATTTCGGATAAGGTAGAAATTTGTGAGCAAAACATACCGTTCTTGTTGCGCAAAAGCCATACAATTTCTTTTTCATGTTCCTGTTTCCGCCTAAATATGTGATTTAGAGAAAGATGAGGCATTTTTCACGAAAGCAATCATAAACGGATGTGCTTGCGTCAAATCAGTCAAAGTGCCAAATTATCAAGCCGCGGAATTCTCACTCAAACATTCAGCAAGACGAAAACAAATGAAACAGTTCCAACTGGTAAATGACATATCGAGCATCCATTTTAAGTGGAATCACTCTGCGATTCAAGCGGTGATCACGTGACGATCACTTGAATGTGGATGCCAAAAATCGATAGGGCAAAATGTTACAAGACACAATCCACCCTGAGGCAACTCAGTTTTTTCACTGTCAACCACTCGACTCATCTGTTTATTGACGAAACTGTTCGGGGGGAACCATTGATAGGGGCATCGATGTTCTTGACTGTGGAGGACCACAACTTCAACATTCAGGTGGTCATGAAAGGGACACATTACACATCATACTGGAAATTTTCACGTTATTCTAAACAGGTTTAGCAACGGTCGAGCTCGCGGATTCTGGTTACGCAGAGTTGGTAAGATCATATATCAAACGCAAAGTAACTAGAACACTGGTGTCAAAAAAGCTGACATTTTGTGTGCTACCTATTTAAACTTAAAAGGCTGCTAAACTATGGTGCGTGTGCAGTCCCTACGGGTTTTGGCCAAATCAAATAGGTTTTACAAGAAAACAGTATGTCCCCAAACTAACCAAAAATGTGAAGATGGTCAGCCTTTGCAATCGTTCCTTGTTTCAACTCAGGTTATCCTGTCGTTTTCATGGTAGTTTTGCTTTCTGGAACGCTTCGTAGAGGATACCCTCACATTTTTAAACCGGAAACCTTAGCTTTGGCGGATAGAGGAATTTCACCAGAAATTCTCAACTTAAAAGTGGTAAAAAATAACCGTTTGACACATAAAATGAGGTCAATTTTCAGTCATTTATAATGAGCTTCATTAAGGTGTGAAGTTTATTGTCGATTAGGCCAAACAATCCCAATAAATTTCGGAATCACAAGTGTACGGAATCCGCAGAACCAAAACCGTTTTACAAATAAAATTAGCTGACGAGTTAGACACCAGAATGAGACACCTGTTTTTAAGTGCGGTTGAAATTATTAGTCATTACCTAGAAGTCTTACCCCAAATAGAAAAAATAAATGGTAATAACCCAGCTGTGGCACAGTTTTGGTGTATGGTCACCGTGCAACCAGAAGGGTGCACGGGGGTTATAATACTACCAGGCTGCTGATAATTGGGCAGTAACGGTCGAGGGGCCAAGGCTGCCTTAGCATCAAGGTCCTGTATTATCATGCCCAAGTATACGCTGTTTTCAATTAACCCTATGGATTACTGCCTTTGGAGAAAGTAGGTTTTCTGGTCAATAGATAAGTGAGGGTTGTCGTCGTTACGCGATCGTCAAACACATGAAGCACGCTAAGCGAAAATCTGCAGCATGTGATTCCTATGTCAAGTTGTACACTGCACGACAACCTGCATGTTAGCGTGAGAACATATAACCACTGGTCTACTCACCTGTCACTCATATTTCCAACTACAACGTTTACAAACTAGGATATGTTTATCTGTTCGACTGTCAAACTATGGTTGGCGTAAAGTGCCTGCCAAATGGATATTTACTGGTAACGCCATCAATAGAATATTAATTTTCATGGCATGCCAAGCGCTGAAAAAGGTGCCTCAAATCTGAAGCTCAATCCGTGCAGGCACGTTAGTGTTAGAACATGGTTGAATTTCCACTTCCACTGGATGTATTCTTGGGTAGTACAGTTTTTCTGTTTAATCACGTTTGCTGAAAAGGCTAAAGCTAGACACAAAGTGTCAATGATTGAATCTATCTTCTTCAACATGAAAAGCCTATAGGTTGTCAACTAATGGGTCTTTTGTGGAAATCCATGCCCGTTGTTAGGATGCACTACCGAACTACCCATGAGTAGCAAGCCTGTATGACTGGGCGAAAAGAGAGGTACTTCATAATACCAAAGAGTAAATGTTTCTCAAATAACCCTGGCACCTTATTACAAAGACGCTGTTCAGTAACATTCCCTGGCACTTTATTACAAAGCCGCTGTTCAGTAACACTTCAGAAATTTATTCCTCGGGCAATGGTAACAAAAGAAAGACTCGATTGACTTATTGATTTCGTGAAACTTGTATGGTTGTTAATGGTAAAGCTTAATTGTTCAAAAGTTTCTGACATATCGAATAAGAGCAATTATACATGTGAATAAGTCTAGTTCTTATTGCACTGTTTCCCAACAAGAAGTGACCAGTAATTGGGAGGCTTTCGCCTGCAGACAAACCAGTGGTCAGTTGATCAGTCGTGTACTAAATCACAGGCCTTACTCTATCGGCTTTGAACAAAATTCTGATCGGTAAACGGTGGGACTAGTTTTACTTCATCTTGGTTATCAGCTTTATAAGTGGGGTCTTTCCAAACACATGAATAATGTTAATGTTATTTATTGGCATGTGTTCATTCCGAGGTTGGGATTCCATCCTCACATTCATAGCAGATTTCGAACAACCTAGGATTTCCCAACAGAAGTTAAAACCCTATCGAGAGCTCATTAGTTGTAATAACTTTAGACTTGTGCCAGGTGGTTATCACTAAAATATTCGGCTATCGTTTGTAGAATTGAAATTAACTGTCAATCAACTGGGACTAACCGACTTGGATGACTGCGGTGCTCCGTTCTTTTCTTTTACAAGCACTGCATTACATCAGGGCTTGCCACACCAGGAAGACACCTGTATCTAGGGTTGCACGCGTCACGTTTCTATCATTTGTATAGTTTCTCTAGCTAAAGGTGGAAAATGACAGTGCCGCATGACGTGGTGTGTTGGCAAAACATTGGTCACTTCATATATATATAATATACATATATATATATATATATATATATGTATATGTATATATATATCAACCTGCAAGCACAACCTAAAAAGATTTAGTAATTTGTCAAAATATCTCCCAGCTTCGTTTCACTTCTGTCACACCATAATAAAAAATCTGTTTTGGCAAATAGAACAACGCACCGATGAAAAAGTGACACTGTCAATCCACTGGTAACCAATTCTCACGCTTTTTCTGCAGTCCTTCCTCATCAATCAGGTTCTGAGTCTCTGTCCCCCACCTCAATCTTTTAGCCAAAACTATTTCTCCCATTCATTTATCTGAAAACATCAATTCTCCTAATTGTCTGTATGATTAGCACAAGCCGTGAATAACAGTCACTCGGTCAATCACGTGAATATTCGAATTGCACGATCGATAATATCACATCTCCCACTCGCCGTGCGACTGTCCCGATTTTCAATTAATTTTAGTACGGTTGAGCGCGAGGTATACGGAAAACTACCTCAACCCAGGCCTAACAGCAGTAACAGTTGTTCACACTTGTCATAGTTGGGTGTCGGCGGCTGAACAAAAGCGTCCGTGAAAACCGCTGTTCTTGCGTCTAGGTCATCCGAAAAAAAACGGGTACGGCCACAGGAAGAAAAGTCGTTGCTGTGTGGGACCTTGTTGCAAGCGCAGTTACCGACCGGTTCACAGCCTAAATCCATTAGGGGCACGCACACAAATGACGTGTATTCATTACCGTAAGCATAAGCAACCGCAGAGAAGAGAACGTGTAGAACCGCAAGAGGGAATTGGACGTGCTTATGTCATCACGAGAGGTTGACAGGATAACTGTGACTCAACCAGTGGGAGCATTTGGTGTTTTCAGTGGTGAAAACCGACGCAGCGCTGCAACTGCTTTCGCCTATCAGAATAATGCCCTTCAGTACAGCAATAACCTTGGCAGTATTAAATTGTTTTCCTTTGGTCCAAAGGGACGAGGTTTAAGGTCAGTCGAAAGCAAAATACACCCTAAATGACAGCATAGCGACAGGAGATGTAACGCACAAGAAAATTCATCCTAAGACCTGACTGGAAGATGTTTAGTCACAAATTGACACCGAAGAATCTAAACGCATCCGAAAATGAAAATCCGAAAAACTGCCAATACCGGACCTGATTGCGGAGTTGCAAGTGAATATAAAAAACGTGAAATGTAGTTCTAAACTACAAGTCACAAGGAAACTGAAGGCAAAATGGATGATTTTTCAGAGAAACCCAAAATATTTTCCATTTTGACGCCAGTCTAGAACGGTGTATGCATTGAACGGTATTCATTTATCTAGGGATTATTTTAGAGGTCTAAGGTTTCTCACGAAGAAATGCATCTCCGTGTAAAAATTAGATTTCATGCTTTCCACTCTAATGATATTTCATTCGTATCCCCATTTCTAGTGATTCTCAACAGAGAGCGATAGAGATTTTTCTTACCCGAAGTGGATGCTGCACATGTGTGACGTGGTTGCATAACCGTTATTCACACCTACTCGTGCAACACTTGTTGCATCGTGATCGTTACCATATAGGGTTCTACGAACGAGTAACTTTTCAACCAGACAAACTCAGATGTCATCATATAGAAAAAGTAAAAGTATAAAAAGAAAATGATAGTGAAAGCAAGAAGGCTTTCGCTGCGGAGTTGTCTATTTGAGAACACCAACCTAACAGTTACAGACTATTGAACTGGGGAGCAAAACTCTCATATGCAAAACTGAATATCAACCTTCTCCCCGAACGCGTCTTCCTGAACTTTTCTGGATATTCATTGACTGTTACTCAAATCCAGGCAAATGCTAAAAAGAGACTCCGCCAATTCCGTGACAGATCTCACTTTTCAAGAGACGCAAAGCGGATTTACGAGAAGACGTACTACTCACATGCCTCATCAGAGGTATCCACCGTTACAATAGTAATTGTTTACCAATTACTATTGTAACGGTGATACCTGATGAGGCTGTGGTAGTACGCCTTCTCGTAAATCCGCTTTGCGTCTCTTGAAGAGATCTGTCACAGGCGGAGTCTCTTTGATTGCCTGGATTTGAGTAACAGTCTTAATTGTAGGACCTTTTCGGAACCTGGCTGCC
Source organism: Clonorchis sinensis (assembly GCA_003604175.2). NCBI lineage: Eukaryota > Metazoa > Platyhelminthes > Trematoda > Opisthorchiida > Opisthorchiidae > Clonorchis > Clonorchis sinensis. The sequence goes on from CM030369.1 coordinate 26,631,144, forward strand.
ATGTCACGCGAAGGAAGTACGAGGCTTGAAATACTGTCAGGCTGCTCAATCTTACCCAGAAGCTATTGAGATGCCGGAGTTGGGTTCGAACTACGGACTTTCCGGCCAGCAATTTCGCACCTTAACCGAGTGGTATTAGGGAGTCCAGAAGTACACGTTTTTAATGCGTCACTGCAATAGGTGATTTAGGGGTACTAGCTTCAGATGTATTTTATGGTGGGAGATATTCCAACAATTGTACTGTTTGCGTATATAAGGCCGAGTAGTGGCCCGAGGGAAACTCAATAGTACTGCGCCATTGAGGTAGACAGTTTAGGCTGAAGGCAGGCTGATCCACCTCCTCGCGCTGCTGACTGGGTAGCCTGGGCGTCAGTCTGGGTGAGCTAAGAGTTCAGCAACTCCAGACAGGGCTAACTACCCTGTTTGGTTTCAATGTGCTGGTTACTTTCGACAATGTACAATACGGATCATCCGGCGCCTCCACACCAGTTCCAACCAGTACACAGGAGAGACTCGTGGGGCTCACGTGTGAGGAATGTGGTAAGTGGTGTAGATCGGAAGCTGGCTTGGTAGCCCACCATCGAGTTCACGACAATGATAGTGTTGGTACGAACGTAGTCACCAAATTGGCCTGTGCTGATTGTTCCCACCTTTTTCCGACGAAGATTGGCCTGAGTCAACATCACCGGCACGCACACCCCACCCAGCATAATGCAGATAAGCTCAGCCGAGTGAAGTATTCCGGTGCCCGCTGGTCCCAACATGAATCACAATCGCTCTTGTGCCTGGCTAACAATTTATAGCCGTCTTGTGACACGCAAACCGCGCTGTTCGCGAGACTGGAGCAGTATTTTCCTGGGCGATCGGCTATCAGCATCAGAACCAGGTTACGGGTGCGTAACTGGCAAGCACAAGAGGACGAATCATCATCTGGTGGACCTGATCAAACCATCGGTCAAATAGCGGCCTACTCGGTCAGACGCCGATGACTATAGCCTCTGGTTTAAACGAACCGTGGATTGCGCCGTGTCACTCTTGGAATCCCATGCTGACATTTCACTTGCTAGTGTTGACCTTCTGGCATTTGCCCGATTGTTGTAGTCTGAAATCATGACACCGGAGCAAGTCCTCTCGCTTCTGGACCTCAAGCCTCCGAGATATTTCCACACTTGGAAAACTGTGTCCCGACGCTGTCGTCAGCTAGTCCATTGGCTGCCGGTTAAGCCGAGCCAACTACGCCGCCATCCAGATCCTATACCCCCGAAGACGGAAAGATGCAGCGTCTGCTGTGCTCGATGGGTCATGGAGGGATCCATATATAACTGCGACCTACCTCTAGACGCCGAGCAGTATTGGCAACAAATGCTCTCAGCTTCAAAAAATGTGGATAGTTGGCAAAGTTGCGTAGTAGTGTCATCTGGTTAGAGCTTGATCGAGTCAATGCCCGTATTACCCTAGTCCCGAAGGTCCCAAATCCGACTTCAGCGGATCAACTGAGACCGATCTCCGTGTCATCTATTCTTGTCCAATGCTTTCATAAGGTACTTGCTGATCGCTGGAGACGTAGATTGCAACTACCCTCATTCCAGTTCGCATTTCTACACCGAGACGGTTGTTTGTAAGCTTCGTCGCTGTTACATGCCCTGCTTCGTCATTCTTCCGCGTCTGCTTCTAACCTCAGCTTGGCGTTTTTTGATATCTCGAAAGCGTTTGATTCGGTTTTGCATGACACAATTGTCAGATCTGCCCAGGCGGTTGGAGCACCATCACCTATGGTTCGATACATCGCAAAGTTCTATGAGAATGCTGTAGCAGTTTTCCCCAATTCCGAGGTTCACTGCCACAGAAGTGTGAGGCAAGGAGATCCACTCTCCTCATTGCTCTGCAAAGTCCAACGAAACATGCTCAGAAGGCTGGACAACTACATCAGGCAATCTATTCGTGGTAGGCTACGTCTACCGAAGAACACCCCGATCAGCTACATACAGGCCGGTAAACAACATGGGGGACTTGGTATCCCAAGTCTGAGTGCAACAATCCCGATGCAGCGGATGGTGTTTATGGAAAAGCTTCTTTCTACCCAATGCGGGGTACTACGCAATGTGGTCAACGATTCCGCATTTGGCAAGATTGTTCGGGATCTCAGCCTTCCGATCCGTGTCCATGGTTCATGCGTAAACACCAAGGAAGAGCTGGTGGCTGCTTGGGGTGATAGCCTGCACAACAGCGTTGACGGTCGCGGTTTACGAGAGTTGGTCGCTTCGCCTCTTTCTAATCGATGGCTTGTATTTCCAGAAAGAGTGTTTCCTCGGATATTTATCCGCGGTATCCAGCTCCGATGCAACCTGCTCAGGACGAGAGTTAGAAGCGCTCGACATGGTCACGGTGGCCAGACGATCTTATGTCGTGGAAACTGTGGCCAACCAGAGAGTTTGGTGCATATTTTGCAGTCCTGCTGGATCACGCATGACGCCAGATGTGCTCGTCATAATCGGGTTGCAAGGGAACTCGCAAAACGCCTCCGTCGCCTGGGATACACCGTCTTTGAGGAGTTGAGAGCACCAACTTCGACGTCCTTCATCAAGCCTGACCTGATCGCCGTTCGGGAGCGCCGAGCGACTGTAATAGACGTCAGCATAGTCTCGGATGGGCGCGGAGTGACTGTGTGGAATGAGAAAAAGCAGAAGTATGGTGCTGATGAATTTTCCCTCGCCATAATCTCAGCCCTACGTGCTATTGGTTGTGATGTGGACTTTTTGGTCCACCAACCGATGATCATCTCTTATCGAGGGATCTGCTTTCCTCAATCCGCCAAAGCTGTTATCGGACTGGGACTTTCTAAAGTCACAGTCAGTGACTTGTGTTTGCTCGCCATTGTGGGTTCTCTGCGTACGTACGACACTTTTATGCGTGGCACATGGCGTTGAATGTACATTCTTGCCATTGAATCTCACACCAGACCCAGTATGACGGACACTTTGTGCCTGATGTGCAGTCTTGACTGTGCTAGCGCTTACCGCGCCTTGAAGAGCATTCAGCATTGTTTGTCCTTTCTTCGTTTGTTGGTCTTTACACGCGTGTTTCCATAGCAAACATTCTTACGTACGTTGGGACTCATCTTATCTGACTGGAACTGTTGTTGGCATGACTTCGAAAGAGATGTGTCTCTCTTTTGTCTCATATTCTCCTGTAACACTTTTCTCGCTTTTTTATGTCTGCGACGATGCTTTTCAAAAAAGAACGATAATAACAGCACAGAGCAGTTCCATCTTTGTGTCCTTCTGCAGGAAATTAATTGACCAATTTGGGTTGGGGATCTTTTGCTTAGAAACTCCCGCAATGAAATGACTCGTGCATCCAGAGTAATCTCCCCGGAGGTGGTGTAACCTCTTAAGAGACTTTCCGTAACATGACAATTAATTGAGACGAAAGTTGATTAGGAGTCAGATAAAGCTTACATTTCTCAGAATCTGGATGGAGATGAGAGAAAATTACCTGGGCCGTCCACTGAAGCATCAACGGTGGTATCAATTCTCAATTCAATTATCAGCTATAAACCGTGTACCATAGACACATTGGTTTCAGCTGCTACAGTTTCGATCACCGGAAAATGGGAATGTGGAACGTGCAACCAAGCCTTGGAAGCGAAGGCATGTTCAGCTTGTTCGGAAATTAGGTGGCTGCGCATTGAAGGCGATAGCCTTGATGCACGAGCGCCACTGACTGCGCGATTGGGCCACTTCCGCCAGTGTCATTAACCACTGGTGATTTGAGTCCCAGGGTCCCCATCCAGGAGGCGACAGTTGCCCACCCGACTACGTTTGTTGGTTAGTGTTTTCCTACTTCGTTGCCAGGTCATATACTGTCCACCTCTCGGTCTCTTCCACTCAGCACAGGGCTGGGCGGTGTGTCTGAAGCCTTTTCAGGATTTTGTTGACAGCAGTTCACCATGCAGTCCTGGTGGGTGCCTGATTCACTAAGACCAAGACTGCAATTTTTCCAACCTATCCGAAAGCTGTCACGGTAGCGAAATTTCGGCCTCTCTCGAGCTCGAGCTCCATTCTTAAAGTAATATCAAATAAACTGCCTTGGAATACGGTCTGTTCATTCTACGTGACCTACTCCAAGCATCCGATTCCGTTGATCCTGCCTCATTTGAGAAATGCAGGTTTGAGATTCCATCTTATCGCCGTATTCAAAGGATCTTGCTCAGGCATTCGTCAGTCATCCCAATGTACCGCCTGTGTAGCGTTCAAGTTTCACCACCCTTCAGTGGTGATGAGACTACAGCATTTCTGTAAATTGTGATTTCGATGTTCACATGCGGGTTGTAACTGCTTCAAGCACGTTTATAAAGTCGTTCAAAGGCACCGCTTCCTTGGCTTTCAAGTCTGTGGACGGGGTGATACTGAGGTGACAGAACATATTACAAAACGCTACGCCGTGCCATTAGTTTGCTTACAGGGCGTCTGCTGTAAAAACCCCGTATAATTTGTTGAAAGACGAGTTTTTTGAAATGTTTATACTAGACTGATGCAAAACGTCACGGAGATTAGTTGCTGTGCAAAAGAGCCACAATCATCCTTAAAAGTAGTATGCGTGTCTTTATCTCGTGCAAATTCGTTTTAGCCGTGAAGCGTTTCGATCTAAATAGATGACCATCAAAACGGAAATAAATTGGTTAGTCCGTCTTGAAAATAAAAAGTCAAATTAATCGCAGTCAAAAAAAACACTTTGAGTCGAGGACGCACTCTTGCTTGACTCTAGTGCCAACTGGAAACTCAACAGATTTGGTTCGTACCTCGAGCCCTTATATCGGAGTGAACGGAGTTGATAACGTTTTTCGGAACTGTCGGACCTTTGAAAACAAACAAATCTACAACGTCACCTTATTCACATGGTCCTGGACTTTCGGGAATTTTTCGAACAGGGTGTTTAAAGGTTGGCTCCGTTCTCGGTATTTTACTTGCAGCCGATGTGCTGCAAAGACAAGGTTAATGGTGCTGCGTCCGACTAGGAATCCACATTGTCTTTGAGGAATATCAGCCTTTTTGGGCCTCACTATCCTAGGACGTAACGAGTGCGAATCAAAAATTCCGAGAGGCATGTCTCCCAATTGTCATTCTTTATACACGAATTCCCGTTTCTTTCGTCAGCCGTACGGTTTTGGTGTATTTGAACCCCTTTTAAATGCGTTCAGTCACCCAGATTATATATATATACATATATATATATATATACATATATATATATATAAGCGAAGAGCTACTACCTTGGTATGGTGATCATTGTTTAGTACTGTTCCATTGGCTGAAAATGCATCTGACCTCTCCAGATTTGCTGAGTGACCAACTGGATAGGCAGAAGTAATTCCTGGTAATTCGAGCAATTGTTGTGCAAGCTAGCTTAGGGTTAGATCTGTATAACTGTCCCCGACAGGAGTGTGAGTACGCTAGTTTGTTTCTCCGGGTGACCAGCGTTTCCATACTCCTGGATGTGTCCATATCCTTTTATCCCAAAGGAGGACGGTTTAGATCATTTTGCTCCTGAAAATCCCAAACATTGGTTGTCCAGAGGTTGACTGTGACCTTGCGCAGCATCATCAAAATTCATATATTTACACCCTTATCCCTTCTTCGTGGGACCTGGCTAGATATCCACCACCAGACTACTGAGCCTTTGGTTTCAGTAAAACTACCCCCAGATAACGACCTTCGGATTCTGGCCCGCACCGTTGGGCCAGCTGATCAGACACACGGCTGAAAAACATTGAAGTTTTGATAAAGTCGCCATTTAGCAGGCACAAACAAAGGGCGGTAAGGACACGTTAAGTTGTACGCGCAGTTGGAGCCTTTCGCAATGAGGATGAAAGTGTTAGACCGGAAGGGTGCACAGTCCTGGTTACCAAGGCAATAACCCCTCACTACAGCTGTTTGGTCGATCAGAGAAGACTGTAAGATGCTTGCTTGGTTTGGAACCTCAGCGAACAGTCGTTGGAAAGTTGGACTTGGGTTTGGCTAACCGTTTGGATGAAAGGACATCGGGCCAATCAAGCTGTACAGGGCAAGTATAATGACTCCGAAGTCGACTGCCAAAGGAATTTGTGTGTGATCTCACGATATCCCGTGTAGAAGCTAAAATAGAAGAGTTCTATGGGTACTTTTCAACCGGTACCAACTGACTGTCGATTTCTTGTGGATGATCTCCACGGAGTGGCTAGTCGAGAGGGAAAGAAAGTATGGGACTGTTTGAAACTGAAGCCGTGAACAGTAATACCCATTTGCGACGTGTGTGATAAGAGGACAAAAATGGGCCCGTCGCACCACAAATGCATCCAAGAAATTGGTGGTTGTATCATGATCATCATCAACGTCATGCAGTTAGGGTCATTCTGAAAGAGGCATGGAGAACAACAGTTGTTTCAGCATGTGTAGCCACCGTAATTGATGGTGCTGAATGTTTTCTGCAACTAGAGTACCTAGTGCACAGACAAACACCCGTTCCCTAATCACCTCGTTACGGATCCGTTGATGCCGTCCGACACTAGCAACGTTTCTGAGGTATCAGTGGTCGAAAACCTGAAGGCTCCTCATGCCAACTATCCGCAGAGGCCGTGTCTAGCAACCATAAAACAATGCAGCTCTTAGTGTAGCCTGGTGCACGCGACCCTTGAGACACAGAAATATGCCTTTTTGAAGCCAAAAGTGACGCAAATTAGCAAACTTGATTCGGACCTTTGAAATTCGTGCACTGACTTCATCAGATGAGCTTTCGTCAGAGTCAATACAACTATCGAGGTATTTTCGGACGAATGCCTCTTAAGGAACTTCTCAAAACAATGCTGATGTTCGGCATTGATTGCCAAACTGATTGTCCATTATCGGGGTGAAAGGTGCGGCGTGCCCTGGAGAGGCCTCATTGTGGTGAAACGAAGCTGCTGTCAACCACAGTCATTGACGGACACCTGTTTCAAGTGGCTGTCATTCACAGGATGGCAATTCCAACACTATCATTGATTTGGAAGAAAAATGTTCCCAAATGGAGAACCATATCAGAAGGGCTGCAGTTAAAACAGTTAGGTTCGCAAGATGCTTTGTCCAGAAGTCCCAAAATCCGTCAGATGTATTAACTGGGCCATCTCAAATAAACTACTATTATAAAGGCGGGATTAAGCGAAACATTGGCCCTAGTCAACAAACAAATGCTTCTAAAACGTTTGCCTTTCATCATTCCGTCTGCGAGCTTCAACAGTAGACAACCTGAACTGAAATGGATGATCACGGTATGGAGTGTGGGAAATATTTCTGCCTCTTAAGCAATACCCTGTCTACGGACCTGACAATTTACACCTATACGACTCACGTGAACTAGCGTCAACCTACTCCTGAACACCGAAACCATACTGTACCGAGTTATTTTAGTTCATGGAAACGAAATGTGAACGTTTTATCGATGGCATATGAAAATGATTGAAGATCTTCACGTAGAATACCAGCAGTAGCCTTTCGAACCCGGGGGCCAAATATAATCCTGGATACTGAGCCTCTCAAACGAGCCGATATCAACTGCGCAGTACACAACCTATTCCAAAACAACTGTGCTGAATAGACGATGTGTAACGAATGACCGATAAAAGCATCGCACAAGAACCCATCTGAAACCATTTAATGACTAGAGCTCACACTTTAGTTTCGCTTCTGCAACGGCCCTCAGGTAAATTAGTCTCGGATCTTGGGAAATTATGACACCTGGATACAGTCTCCTGGCAATTTTTAATATAATTCGGGGCAGATTGCTTTGTCATTGGAAACGACCTCTCTATGTCAACCCCATCAAAATCCACAGTAATTTGGAAAAGTTGTGGAGGCGCATGCCTGAGTGGAGTCGCGTTTACTGAGTACCGGTTAACTTACCCTAAACCGCGACGTGAATACTGTGCACCACCTAAGTTTGTCCAATTTCTAGTCAACATTTTTCACAAATAATCCTGCTCCAAACAGCACTAGCCCGACTACTGAGTTACCACCCGGCTATTCATTTCCATCTAAGCGGCATGGTCACGCAAAATCATTACTAGGACAAGTTACCTGGACGAATGCGGCCTTGACGAAAGGAAACCAAGGCTTGACATGTCTCAACGGGCCTCTTCACGTTTGTCCATCGATCTTTATCCCTTGAGTTTAAATCGGTTTTGGCGGTTTGCGTATAGCACCAATTTGGGCTCAACGCAAATCCCTGGTGTTTTACCTACTGTGCGTGACCGTATCTTAAGTTATCTACTACCCGGGGGAGAGGAACAAGGGTGTTGAGAGGGTGTGTTTTTAAGTCGAAACAACCACAAGTGATTGAAAGGCTTTTGTTGCTGACCCTCAATGGCACTGGCTTTGGAAGTATACAAAAAAATAGTGCGCATATCGGTAAGCTCATCTCCAGTTAGGAAGGGGGCGCCAATAAATGTGAACCCCGAGTGCGGTAGTTTGAGTTTAGAAAAAAACAAGCATCATCCGGCGATCTGTGAGAGGGTGCAAATCAATGCCAAATTGGAACTGGTACGTGAAGGTGCACATAATTCGGGACTTGTTCATTTCCGTCGGACGAGTGCTGTGCTGACTTAGCGACTCCGTGCACTTAAAGATCCTGGTTGATTGGCCATGCGCTTGGTCAACAGCCTGAGAACTGAATGCTGTGGACAATATTTATCGGTCCCTGCTGCAAATTCTTCTATGGATCAAAATTTGAAATGGTCAGAATATTCAAGGACAAGCTTCATCATATATGAGGAGAAGCCAAAGTGGAGTTCGTAAACCAGGCAAAAATAACTAAGGAAAGTTAACAAAATAGTCCTTGATCGATAATCCGTGAATAAATTTAGACTGGAAACCAAGACGCGAAAGGCTAAGTGTAATTTGTTCAAAAGACTTGAATATAACCTTGTTAAATGCCTGTCTTCACAAAAAAGGCCTTACTTGAACAACTGTTCATGTGGACGTAATTGGACTACGGAATTCTTCCACATTTAACAGGGAAAGAACCGCACACAAAACAGACCGAGAAACAAGCTCTGGTTCCCAAAGTGACTGACTGACTCCGCCGAACCAACAGCACACGTGAAAATGAGTGTTGCTCGCTCTATAAGCATTCTCTGTTTGTCAAAAATGCACATAAAACTGGTTTGAACATTCCTAATGACAATTTCATTTGATCATTCCACTGAAGACCTCCTGCGGCCTTGCCAAGCTAGACAGTTTGCACTTTTAAATTGGGACACGACGATATCTCCATCAAGCAATTTTACCATTCATTCACTGTTCACTTTCTTGTGAGGAAGCCCAACTGCATCCCAGCAAACCGTTACGGCACAAAACAAGATGCACCTGCCTCCACAATCAAGTGTGACAGGTGTGCTGCTTCATCACCGCTGAAATGAGTCGATAGATTCTGAGCGCGATCCTCTGATCCTCTTAAGCGCGACGCTTAAGAGGATAGTGTTTATTCGATACTCATCTGCATACCAATTTGGTTTCGATAGGAGATTCACCTGGAATTCTTGAACTGAATGCACTGCACCAGAAAGCCTCATGTTGCAGTTGGTACGATATTCCAGTATTCGAATACGCCGTATAGACGTAATTCACAAAGTTCCTGGAAATTCTTTGACAGACCACAACCAGTATCGCCCTTCTCAAGGCTTATCAGGTAGGCCAATCGCCAAGTTTCCGTCAACCCTATGAATAGTGTGTTATGTCTGTATAATGCTTTGTGATACAGCAGTGTCGTGCCAACTGAAACATGAGGCGGACTGGTGTAGCACATTCAGTTGAGGAAGAACATCATGAACGAAAGATTCAGCTGGGATTCAGTTGGGTCTCTCGTGAGAAGCAAACTGGTAAGCAACTGAATATAGTTCGACAATTTCGTTCAATTTGTGTCCGAGCAGAACATGAAGTTGACGGAAATTCGGAGACTGCGTCTGCCTGTGAAGCCTCAGGAATGGTTACACACCGATTTTCCCAACCTTATAATTAGTGTGTTGCGTCTATACACAAGAGGTTTTGGGATTTGCTACTCGACTGTCAAAACAAAAGCGTCGTGGAAGTGGTCGTACGGGCATTAGTAATAAGATTAATTATATTATTATGCATATTATATACAATATTATACTGAATATAATATACTAGTATAGTACTAGTATATTAGTACTACATATAGTATACAGTACTGGTATATACTAGTATAATTGTAATATACCAACACCCATATCATGATAATATACCATATTTATTATAGGGTGAGGAGAATTGATAATTTTCAATTAGGATTTCGTTTTGCAAGGAAAGCTAATCTACGCTGAAAACCCAGAAGGTTTTTTGTAACTGCTTCATCCTTGTTGGAATCATCATCAGTGCTCATTTCAGACAGCTTCGAACCCGCGACCTTCCGCCAATGCTTGAACACTCCGTTCGGACATCAGTTGCAGAATAGCAGTGTGAGTAGCTCTCACTTAGAGCGGACAAGGCGCCACTCATCCGTCAGTCACAGAAATCACTTCAAATGGTAACGTATTGACTGGTTGATCGGGTGACGACCATTCACGTGGATAGTCAGTTCGTCTTAAAGGAAGGATGAGTGGCAGTCTATCGTGTCTGGGTGCGAGTTCACGATACTGCTGGTCAGACGCTTGTGGCTGAACAGTTTAGTCTAATCCATGAGATGCGTAGAGCCGGATTATTCCAAATTGTCGAATGGATTTTATCAGTTGTTCTGGAACCACTGGAGCTGATCACATAAGAAAATTACCACAGGGTATTATTTTTGCCAAAACTTCCGATTCACTGACCAAAACACTTGTTTTTTTTCATGATAACCTGTCAGAGGTGGACTTTCACGTGGGCCTTTATGAAGCTATCGTCAACCAAGGTGAATCTCAGATGCATAGGAAGTCCTGTATCAGAAATTCCTTCAACTTATGCGTGCAAAACTGAGGGTATTTTCTTACGCTGGAAGGCGCTCAAAAAACTACTGTAGTAGGCATATATTTAGGTGGCAAAAATAGTTGAGTGTGGTCATCATCATCATCATCATCGACAGCACATCAGTTTTCAACACTGATGCTTTGCTGTCAAACCACATGGTCTATGTGAAAGCCTCATTGTGAAGGAGGGGAAAAGAAAGGAAGGAGAAAGAAAGAGAATGAAAACAAACAAACCCTCATTCCGAGTTGTTCACACCTCCAGACACTCATTTAGGCAATCTGGTTAGAAACTGACAACAAGAACGCTACTGACATCGGTTAGCACCCATATCTTTCAGCGTCGCCAACCAGGTGCAGTGGGCGCAGCGTTCTCCATCCTGCAAAGTGAGTCGCACCGACAGCACTCAGATTTTTCGTAATCCGTTTCATACCCCTCAGCCAGATCAAGGGTTGGCCACCTCTCTGCCTCCGCTACTCTGAATTGAGCAAGGAAGACAGCACTCTTTGTGAAAAGCGCTGGTTCGGTATGCTCAATACATGGCCTAACAAACACAGTTCCTGGTGCTGGACACATTCTTGTATGGAATTCTCCGTCACACAACCACATACCAAACTACATGAGCAACGGTTCTGAGACAAAGGTTGTCGAAGACCTGAAGATATCTTAGTTCCGTTGCTCAACCGGGCCAAGCCTAACGGTTATACACCATACTATAGCCTGATACACACGCCCCTTGATGTTCAGGTATATAGAGTTTTGACGCCACAGGTGTCTCAAAACAGCAAACGCAACCCAAGCCTTAGAAATTTCGTGCATCGACCTTATCTCTGTGATGCGGAATAATGGCTATCAAATAGTTCACAGGTGCATCCTATGAATAAACGTTTTGGGTCTGCAGTCAACCTTGAGTAGTGCAACAAGCGGACCCTGCCATAGGAGTTAGAATTCTTTTAGGCATTATTGCAATGAGTGGACATGGGTGGTGCTTCACGCATATCACCAAAAATTGACTTTTGTTTTGTCTTGTGAAGGTGTTGGAGTTCTCGAATAGGGGAATCATGAATTCTACTCGACTGAGGTTCCTAAGAGTGCACCAAAGTTCTCTGAACGAAAAATGAGTTAGTGGCTGTGCTGAACCGAGGACAGAGCGATGCTCATCAAGCAGTATTTCGCAAGATGTCCTTTGAGAGTTTTTTGGCAAAATCGTAGGAAAATGTAATCAGATCTTCTAACGACGAGAAGGCGCAAACTAATGATCTTATACTTTGTAGCTCCCATTCTTGAAGTTTTGTGATAATCATTCGGTTGAATTTTACCTGATGATCAAAAGTCATCCACTTTAGTCTGCCAAGAGTGGGTCTAAGGTACGAAACCTGGGTTAGCCTACAAATCTGTAGAGGGGTATGTAAAATACGAATCATGATTTGTGTGGTACACGCATCTGAACCGTCAGTTTGTAAATTCTGCTATCGTTACTTTCTCAACTGTACTGTTCTGCGCTGAACTTCTATCCCTAAGGCTGACTAGAAAATACGTGGAGTTGATGTGCTGGCTACTTTTTAAGACTGGTTTGGCACGTTGTGGTGGATAGGGGAGAATTCCCCATAACTGCGAACGATTATTTTGTTGTGTTTATTCGGTCTGCATGATAAACTGAGGTGCGTACTTCTTGCCAATCAGCGAATAAATGATTTTCCAAGATACGCCCACGCATAGGGCAGTCATGAAACAACGCGGTGATAGCTTGAGCTCTAACACGATGTGTGATCGGAGCTGCAGGCCTAACTAGAGGGAAGTTAGCTTATTTTCAGAGACAGAATCCTGACCATCCTGCGATCCCATTTGATGGGATTGCATTTTCTCACGATCGTCTGTTCAGAACCATGCCTTTTCGTGACATGCTTTCACAGGAATATCAAAGCCGACTGTGAGATAAAATTTATTTCTTACCGAATCCCACTAATAAAGCAGTGATACCTCCAAAATTTCTACCTGTGAACGTCTTCAAACAAATGTTTTTAAAATGCAGCGAGACGTTTGATGTTTACGGATGTCATCATGACTTCCTGCATTTATCAAAACAATTGTTGTGTTTTTCACTTGCGTGATACGACGAAAAACGGTGGAAAACAGCTAAATATATCTGATAGAGATCATATGGTCTCCGTGAGCGGTAGAAATCACGCATCTTCTAGTTTTTATCTTGCACTGTTAAGAAGCCGACAGATAGATGAATCTCGCCAGAACTTATGTAAATCGGAGTGCGCCGGAGATTAAAGAACTAACTGACTAGTATGCAAAACACCCGCACGTGAAAAGTGTCTGCTCAGGGTCATTTCAGTGAAGCCAAACTTTACATCTGTCATTCAGATACCGGGTTAAAGGCGTGAAAAAACAAATTTTCTTGCCAAAAGACAGGGTTAATTTATTTCGTGCAAGAACCAGAAGTAGTACTCAAATCCCAAGCATTCCACCTATTCAAAACAACCAAAGAATACTAAAATCTGCCAAAGAAAGTGTGTAAATTTCGTTACTTCCAACTGAAGTAGTCATGTCCAGTTAAGTGGGACTGCTTAAATGACCCGATAGTGGTCATTTATTTAGAGTAGAAAATGTTTGGTGATGCCTGCGCACTTTTAACTGCCAGTCGCGATTTTCTGAAATTTCTCGGTATCTCTTCTAGTAAATACAGCTACGAACTACAGAATAGCATCCCAGTGTTGGCAAAGAATTTATATTAGGCACAGAATAAGGCACCACATAATTAGTTTGCTCATTTGTGACCGAGGGCCACAAACAACTGATGCAGCGCACGGCTGCTTGACGCATGGACATAGAACGATTTAGTGGCAACCGATTAATCACTATGTCCTAATCCACCGGGTTGGCCAGATGGGTGGTATCAATCAGGTAACCAATGATCCTACTGGTCATATGCCTGGTCTCTCTGGCTTTCAAGCAGGTAGATTTATGCTTGCGAATTCTCTTGACCAAGCGTTGAGTTATGTGACCCACACGGTTCGCTGAACAATGATGGGTCACAGAAGGAAAACCTCTTTGAAGTTAGTACCAAACGTTGCTCGGCCGCTGCGTTGAAAGCTCGTTTCAAGATGGAAGTTAGACGATGGATCCCGTTTTTGGAAGCCTTGTCAGTTCTAACCTATATCATTTTTGGATCATCGCTGCAGTGGTACACTAGTTTCTCCTTGCATTGATTTTGTCCCAACGGCATTCCATCATCTTGGATTTTCTGTCCACCCATCCACTTTTTGCTACATGTCATTGTTTTTTAAAGAAAGTATTTTTTACGATAGAAAAACACATACACGATATTTGGGTTTAGTTTCCGGTTGAGCACTTTACAGTCTACTGACATAGAAAATTTGCAAACACTTCAAAAAGGCAATGTACCGTTGTGATATCTCACGATTGGTCTTAAATAGCCAATCATTTGGCCCGTACCCACAGAACAACCCATTCAGTAGTTTATAGTTATCAATAAATTTGAAAACGTACGTTGGTTTACACTGAACACAATCCACACGGAATTATACCGCAGTAGTTTAGAAAACGAAGGGGACAAGTTAGAATTTGGGGGCAAGAAGACAGCAACCACTTGGCTTTTTGTTCAGCGCAGATTATTAAGCAGATCGCTGATAGAAAGCACATGAGTTTATTATTGAAAAAAAAACAGAATTAAATTGTTTGTAGTGTTGTCAGTTCCGCTGAAACCTACAAAAAATTCACATTTTCTTCAAGGAGCACAATGTCCGTAAGTTTGCTGAAAATTCCTTGAAAACCTGCGAATGGTTTCACCCTAATTCAGGCATAGAGAGTCTACTAGTTTTCGTTAACTTTACACACCAAACTCTCCGCAAGTGGGGAAAAGCACTCACTTGCAACCTAAGTTTGTGCTACCCTGACATTCAGTTGAGTTCCAACTGAAAACCATCCTATCCTTATTCCATCGACACTGTTGTATTTTCAGGCTGCCATATATCACTGTATGTAAACACAGTTAGGATGACCATATCTATCCTCCGCTATCAGCGTAAACGGCTAAGGGAACCGTCATGCTTCCGAATACCTCAGTTTTGTCAGTTTTATTACACTCGGACAGGAATTGTCAGTATCTTAACCAGAACCGTGGAAACTGAGTTGCTACATTTGCTACCCCAAATGAGTGTTTACAAATTCTCACCTGTCTTTTGAATAAGGGCTGAAATGGATTCCAAAAATCACTTTGCACCGGAAACGAATTCGCTCTCAACGGCATGACTTTTTACTACGTCGCCGCCTCCCTCTTTGTTATTGTGATGTGAATGTCAAAGGGGAATTTGCACTTCCCAGCACTCCATCCGGCATTACGGTTTGATGCAAGCAATTTATTCGAGTGAATCCCCAAAATACGACCAAGTTCCTGTCTTCCTTCTAACCG
This sequence comes from Clonorchis sinensis, assembly GCA_003604175.2. Lineage (NCBI taxonomy): Eukaryota > Metazoa > Platyhelminthes > Trematoda > Opisthorchiida > Opisthorchiidae > Clonorchis > Clonorchis sinensis. The sequence continues at coordinate 26,646,555 of CM030369.1, forward strand.
TTCCTGTTTGTTTTAAATATCGTTTTTTCGCCGTCTGCTGTGTGTGTCGCGTTAGCTCACATGACATCGATCGATATCTGTTGATGGGAATGTACATTTGCAAACCGCGTGGACCCATTATTGGTTTGTTATTACACCAAGCACAACAGATCGTCTGTTGCGTCACCTAACGTATGTGCCGAAGAAAATTTATTGTAAATCCTTTTGACAGACACTTTACCAACAAAACCGGTTTTCATAAAAATAGACATACGTTTTTCATACCTGGAGTTTCTAGTAAAGATCTATCCACAAACTTTCACAAGCAGAAGGTCCGGACATTCTATTGTTCTTACTGTCAACGCGCCATCGTAAATCGACAGTGTTGCGCCAAACTTCAACTGAACAAAAGGAACAAAAAAAACTGCCAAATTGCGCGTAGGTTTAACAAAAAGTTTTCGGAGTGGGAATTTCCTAATCCGGATAGGAAAAAGTGCGTAAAAGATGGATTTTTTCCGATCGGGAACCCTTTCTGTGAAATTAAAAATTGCATTAGCATAACATATGGATTCTGGTTTGGATCGGAGCATCTTTTTCCAACAGTAAGGATGGATTACTCCTGAATTTTGTTGATGTTCAACGTGGTTGCTATTTGGGACAAGGTATTTAGTTGCAACAAATAAACACCGGAAAAACGGTACAAAAATCTGAAGTTGACTGAAACTTCTCTTGGAGACCCGGTTACCTGCTGGTGACTCGCAACAGATCTCCGCGGTGAAATCAGTGTACTGAATGATCAAGCAATTTTGACTAAATAAAGCATGGAAAATTAGGGTGAATTAGATGAGTCATTCTGAATGATTTTGTTATTTAGGATGGTGTAGATCCATTCGATTTTTTCTCGACCACTGATTGTATAGGTAAGCATTTCGGCAGACCCCATGATGCCATTTAACGAACTAGTAAATCCTAAATCTAGGCACCAGATCTGCATTATGAATCAAATGTTCTCCTGAGCCATGACCCTTCTGCATTGAGTCTTTGTACTGTGTGCTTGTGTTGAAAATACTAACGAAATTTGATGGGAAATGTAATCTCGATGCATTCACGTGCGTGTGCGTTGAATTATTTTATCGGTGAACGTCTCTCAACTACCAACCGGTGGTTTTGAATGACAACCTCTAATAGTACTTTATTTCGTTTTGTTGGTCCAGTATACATTGATGTATCGATCTTTACTACGTAAACGGTTTGCTCTGTTTGTTCCCTGTTAAACCTCCTGGCCTGCACTAAATTACGTTGGTCACTTGACCAGGAACATTTCGGCTGACTTCCAAAGTGATTAGGTGATTGCTGGACAGGAAACTGACGTTTTGGATCATTTCAACCCCAAATCTATTCATTTGTATAAAACAGGAAGCTATGAGCCGCACTTACACCCGAAGTTACATAATTTTTTGGCGAAATGGACCGATAACGCTGTTATGCAACACAGACCCAGAAAGAAAGAAATCAATTTGTTGCGTCATCTTTCTGTGATCGCACTGAGTGTTTTTAGCAAGTACTGTTGTAGCACGATCCTGTTCTTGAAATCAGAGATCTACACATAAGGATCGGACTGTGTTCGAGCTTCTCGGGCTAAGACAAAACCATGAGCTTGGTTTCGAGACATCTTCAATGAACTAAATCTTGGATATAACGGCTGTTCGGAAAATCTGCCTGGATTGGTTCGTTAGAGAATTCAAATTACTGGTGTCATTTACAGGGAATTTTATCAAAAGTTGACCAATTTATTGTCGGCTAACGTCTTTACACTCTTGGCGATCACTGGCTTGTGAACAGCCTGCTTATTAGGAAATAACCACCACATCCAGTGTATGGAGTTAGTAGATATGACTGAATGAAGTTTGACAAATTCACTGAAAATCGCAGCTGATGTCTTACCCTTACTAGAGCACGTTAGTATCGCATGCGGCGGGAGTCAAATTCTCGAAGAACAACCATTGTAAGACTATGAATCAAAGTACACAATCACCCAAGTCAAAATGTTGCTTTCGGATTGAAAAAGAAGACTTGGAAAAGTCGTAGATGCCTAGAATAAAAAAAACGGTGTTCGGTATGACTTGGTGCAGTTAGGCTTATTTCGACCAAAGACACATTGCCCAATATGTTAAAACTGAGCAAGTCGTGTTTTTTTGAATTACTGACGCATTTCAAGTCACTCGTGGTCGTATGCTGAATCACTTGCGGTGATATTTCAAAGCTGGCCATCCGAAATACCATTTATAACCTTTTTAAATGTATCAAGGCAGATACGAACCGGGTGTCCGCAATCAAGGACCTTTTCCCATGTACTGGTTGCTACTTACCTGCTCAGATCGCCCTCTAGTGGTTCAGTAGACTGCCCCCGATCTTTTCACTGAGCTTGGCAATTAGCATGCAAACCTTTCGTTACCAATCAACTGCAGCGTGTGAGAAGGTATTAAGAAAGTGGGGAGTACTCACCTATAAAGGGAGTATTGATGAAGGAAGCCAGTTGCCGAGTTCGGTGAACAGACCGATAGTAAGCATCAGTAAGCACATTGGAACTGCCAATATTTCGAAATATTTCCACAGATTGACTTCGGTTTTCTCTTGTCATAGGGATAATGTATATCACTGGTTCACCAATGAAATCATGCGGTTCCAGATTTACTACTTACGAGACGATTTTCTCGACTGATACTCCGATTCTGTTAGGCTGAACACCAGTCGTTTTTTCACTAATAGGCCTATCCTTATCTGATATGTCATGCACAATTACAGTCCTGTTTTCTCTCATACATACACACACTTCATTGTTTTCGATCGTGACAATGTGAAGGAAGTGCCAGTCATTCCGGTTTATTCCCACGAAGCAAGATTCGCTAATGTGAGTTTTGCAAGACTTGTGAGGGTCCTCCGGAAGAAAGGAAACTAACCTAGGTAATACTTTTGGAGAGGGGAATCACTTTAATAGTGACTGACTCATCCAACGTTTGTTAAAATACACTATTTACCTCACATTTACAAAGTGCCGGACGTAGAAAACCAAGCAAACTCACCACGCGGAGAGGTGTATATATTGCTGGTACACAGTGCTACACGCATTGGTAATAAACATATCAGCAGGCCCGCATTGCGTGTCCGAATGTGATAGTAAACTCCATACAGTGGAACTAAGACACAATCGATAATCAGAATTGCACCCGTGTGCGTCTGCGTCAAAGAGTTTGCTACTCTTGGGGGGAAATATGTGTTCTGCCCTCTTGAGAACACGGATTGTAAGCGACGCTTTTAATGTAGTCACGAATGAGTCACCTAGTCTGACTTAGACGGGAATCATAGGTACATATTCTATTGGGCCGAATATTTGGTCCAACTATATGGTTCCCTGATGTACTCTCACCCATAACCGAGCATCCCTCAGATCGAACAACCTAATCCGCTCCCAGAGTTTGATCTCTCCAGAGGTGCACATTTCATTGGCAGTGACTGGAAAAAAATATGCCCTTTTAGGGCATGAACGGGACTATGAACCATCCGTCTCCCACGGCATTGTATTCACCTAAATGCTAGACGAAAAACGTGGACCGCCATGCGTAATCCTATAACGACAGGGGTTGTTGGTAGTGAACATTCATTCCCACAGCATATAAACACGTATGTCATAGTTTGATAAACTTATCTTCTAGTGCCTCCAATGGAGCCGCTGATGCCGAAAATCCGGGAAGCTATAAAGGAAGATGTTGGTAGCTCAGGTAGCGTAGTAGATGGTCGTCGGTTTGTTCGCTGAGCTGGGCAATTTGGTTACGTGCAATCAAATCGATCGGACTATATCCGGTTTCCTTTTTCATGGTATTCTAAAACGTAGATGAACTATGGTTGTTTGAATAGTGGTCAAAAAATAACTAGAATCCGTCACAAGGACATAACCTCAAATGCGGTGTTGATGCATTTACCGAAAGCGAATAAAAGATCGAATAGGAATTCCCATAATCGAATTCTTCTCTAAGATCTTCCGATTAGGGATGATGATGAAGAAAAACTTACTACAACTTTGCACCAAAACACGTCTGCCCGAATATGTGTTGCTGAACACGACTGAGAAAACTTTGCTCCGCTTCCTGCAATTTTGCAGCTTAGGGTGACTTAAATTCCCTCCATGAATAATCCGAACTCATTGTGCAACCAGCGGACACGAATTGCGATCCAAACGTTCCCGGAATTGGATGAATAATGAGGTGCCATTGCAAATGGGCAAAACTCAATGGGAAAGCCATCGCTTCATTCATCATGCTAATCAAACTTGTCATGGCCATAGGTATTCGATCAAGACCGCATCCTGTGTTGCCGGAGGGAATTGGGTATGCGTGACTTAATACACATCAGTACACGCGCGCAAACAAAGAAATACAGTCAGCAGCCCCACTGCCAATAGTTAGCTCGAAGTTTTAGGATCGTAGAGGCGTGTAAACTGCTTGTAGGTGACTGATGCGTTCGGGAATGTGTCTGACTGAACACTGCTCAAGTATGATCGATCACCCAACCTCACTTTCTTCAACTTTCAGGCTATCATGTTCCTTACTTACCTACAGTTTAAGCAGTAGTTGCAATGATCTTGAAATTTAAAATGCTGGAGTCTTCAAGTGAAGTTCAGCGGCCTGAGGGAATGCAGTGAATTATGTTCGGATATGGCGCAATTCAAACTCAATGAATATTCCTCAACAAACACAAAACGGTAGAGGGAATACATAACGTTTCTCATCTATCCAGAGTTGCACGGTAACTACGTATTCGACTGTGTTCTGAAAGGAATTGCAAATGTAGTTTTTTCATGTCAGACGGAAGGACTTACGAACGGACACGTATCTGAAGAACACCGGAAAGCATTATTATCACGTTGTACTGAATACGGAAATGGTTCCCAAACAGATCCACCCATCCTAAACACAAATTCTGTTCCGTGAACACTGTGTAACGAAACGTTCTCGAGTTGCAGACTGAACCACAGCGAACAAGGGAAAAGAAGGCATCCTTCGCATTAGCGTTCTTATTTGGTATCCAGCCCTATGTAAGGTGCTCTGATTTTGTGGACACCTGTGATGCACTAAAGTAGCTAATGCGCTTCCGGGGCCAACAAATCTGTCAGCTGTACGAGCGGTTCAAATCGTACTCTATTCTGTTGTCAATAAAAGATAAATCCAGTTGGGTGTGAAAGAGGCATGCACTAAGCAACCTTAGATGGTACGTTCTACAATAGAAAATAACTTTCATAGAAACGTACATCAACTCAAAGGTTTTGACGAACCCTTAGTGAATAGTCAAAAGCACCATCTACCCGGTCTGCCTATAGCCAGGTGGTTAACTCTTCAAGCAACTTGGCAATCACCGTAAGTTCAAACGTAAGCCGCGACGTGCATTACACATTTTTTCAACAGAACCTCACTCCTAATGACAGGCTTATAAGTTCATGATGTCACATCAACAAACGGGCAGAATGATGTTATTTGTTCATTACCAGTGGGATTCCAAATGCCTCAATTTTGGCCACAATTTGAGAGAACCATGGTGCACGAGAGCAGTGTTTAAAACGTCACTTTTATTGGAGGAAAACATCATATATGTTCCTTTAAGTGCCTTGAAATTACATTTCACTCTCATGTACCAAAAACAACCATCTACCACTGAAGCATTGCATATGTAGACATAAATGCTCTGTCGAAGACCCCGGTGTATGTAGATTCGATAGATTTTTTTCCGTCGAACGTCGACTATCCTATTTCTCGAGCACACGGATGAAAGGATTTCACCTAAAACTATATCCCCCAGAAATGGATATATTAGTAGACGCTATCTAAGTACAGCCAGAGTGGAGTCACGAAATCCACTCCGGAATGATGATGTGAATTTTCAATGCATTAAATAATTAGAAGATTAGCGCACAGAAAAGAGAATGATTCCGGATCTCTTCGTTCTGGAGCCTTTGCATGTGTGCAGCTCTTTTATATAAACTCGTTTGCACCAAGGTAATATGTGTTTCAGCGTGACCAGGTTTAACAGCCACACACATTTAGTACAGACTCACATATATATATATATATATATGTGACGACAAAAATCAATAGGTCATAGCAGTGTTCGTAGGTCACAGACCGTCAAAGGGTGTGAGGGTTGCGTGACCTTATCAATTACCCGATTATTCTGTTTCTCAATACACAATTATGCCTGATGAAGAGCTTTGATTTTGTTTTTGGCGTTGTTCAGACTCTGCTACAGTTGACTCAGACGATTTGAGCTGCACTTCTTAGAGGCGTTTGAAAGTTGTTGCAACCGCCGCCTGAATTCGTAGAACCTCATTTTGCGGAAAGGGTGGAAACACTTTATGGGACAGCCTACACTAGATTCGAGTTTCAATATATGCAGTGTACTTCATAACATGCGTTAAAAATGTAGCATTTCTGTATCCAGATAAGTCGAGTTTCTTCCCTCATATTGCATATTAAACCCTTAACAGTTCAACTCAGCGCCTCGTCGATGCTCAAGTCCAACAGGTTTAGGAAGGATATTGCATCCATCCGTGAAAAGCCGTCCACCTATCAAACACCTGTGTGCAGAACAATGATCTCGTAGATAGGACAGTTTGGATGGAGGCTTCAACAACTTATAGTGCCATTTTTTGGCTGATCTTCACTGGATAAAGTGAAAAGAATTAACCACCAATTCTCGTGACGTAAAAGGTGAAGGTAAATTTTCTGATTAGCTTGGCCACATGATGTTTATATACTATTATAATGGAATTCCAAATCTTAGAAAATCGTCCGTGTAACTTCATGGCGGGAAATTCTACCTTTATTTCAGCAAAACAACCACGTCAACCTTACAGGTCGCACTTGCAATCACAGGAGAACTTCGCTTTGCTCAAATTGTCACTTCACAAAATATTTTCGTCACCTGACTTGAAACTGTGCATTTACTGAATTCCTGGAAGCCAGGACGGACTCCTCATATTAGCGTGCCTTAAACACAGAAAACCTTTTAGCGCTTCGTAAACACTCTTAACCTTCAAGCACACATTTGTGGGCCTGTCTCTCGCAAGACCAAATTTGTTTGCAAATGAGTGTATTTCGCTAAGTTCGTGCAATTTGGTTTCAAGCAGAACATATGGTTGACGAAAACTCGGGAACTACGCCTACCTGATGAGCCCCAAGAAGGGCAAAACCGGTCGTGGGCTGTCGAAGAATTTTCAGCAACCTTATGAGTAGTGCATTACGAATACACATGTATCGCGATATCTTGAATATCGTAACAACTGAAACTTGAGGCGGCCTGGTGCGGCACATTCAATCGCCTGGAAACATCACGAACGAGAGATTCAGCTGGGTTCCAGGTGAGTCTCTCGAAAAACCAAATTATTTTGCAAATGAGTGTATTTTGCTGAACCAGTACATGTTGCATGAGTTGACGATTTCTGGTTGCCACCAATGATAGGCGTTCGGGGCGTAAATCATGACAGGCTGTTTCAAAATCAATAGCAGTCCTGAGTTATGGTCACGTCATTCATACCCTTCAAACTTATAAGTTCAGTCCAAAAGCTTTTCTGTCAGTTACACTCGGCGCCTAGGGATTGGAATGGGCTAAAGATAAATGTCACATCTCCAGCTGAATGGCCACTCGAAAATCGAGATGGTATTGATAAGCGACTTGAATGAATCCCTTATTTAGAAGATCAATAAACCAAATGTGTTAAAAATGCCCACCTCGTATTTCATATGGAACGACATTTCAGATATGGCACTATTTTTGTTTGTATGTCATTACTTATAAGGTTGTAGGAACCTCTTGAACCATTTTAGTAGTGTGACTGTAAGTGGCATTTATAAATTAAATTCACGTTAACGCAAAATTCACCTGAGATTTCTCTGGGCTCTCTCGTTCATAGTACTCTTCAACTTAATGTGCTGACTCGATTTTCGGTTGAAAAATATTCAAGACGTCAAAGTAGTTTCCTTCACACAACACTCCTTTTTGGACAGCTCACGACCAGTTCCGCTGTCCTATGAACTCTCATCAAGTGGGACAGTTAGTCGGATCGCGCTTCGCGTTTAAACATGAAAATGGACGTAAATGGAGCTAAATATTCATTTACAACCTATGGGTGGTGTCATGTCGAGAAAGGTCAATGGATCTCATGATACCATTCCAAATTAAGCACATGACAGCCTGGGTCCATCATATTCACTAAAGAATGGTCTGTTTGGGTCTTTCAGTTAGATCATCTTTCCTTATATATGCTTTCGAACCCCAGATGTGTCCAATTTGATGTTCAAGTATAAGGTAGAAATTTAGCTGGGGTGGGAGATCGGGAGACCAGGCTCATCTAACAGTTCCCAAGCTAAACTGGTAATGGACTGTCCAACAGATTTTGTCAGTCTTTTAAGTAATCTTATGTCGAGGAAAGAAGGCTGCATTTAATAGTGTGGAACATAATGACCAAGACAGTATCAGTGGCCAACACTACAACGAAATTCTCAGTGTCGGGTGAAAAATAAAGCAGTGTAATTTCTGAGTGCTTCATCTGGTAGTTTTCGAAAAGTATAGCATGGTGCAGTTGATCAAAAACCTCACTCACGTGTGATTCTCATTGGCACGTATAAATGCTAAATACTAATAATAGGTGGTGGTCATAGTAGGTAGTTGGAACGAGGCAAAAGATGTCCTGTGTAACAGTACTATTCGTTATATTTTCGGCGATATCTGGGTAGTTTTAATCTTGGAGCAATTTCATTAGGTACTAAACGGATGAGGGGTTCATGTTCAAATAAAGAGTTTTGCTGTTTAAATCTGGCTGAATTATGTGAAGTGTATGAATATTTCGTGAACTTGATTCCCCAACATTCTGATCTGAAGTTTGGTGGAAAACTCAACAGTGGTTCAGTTCATACCATCAAAAAGTCTGATGGCAAAAGATGAACATATGCAGCAACTCAACAGTGGTTCAGTTCATACCATCAAACAGTCTGATGGAAAATGATGAACATATGCAGCAGTAGCCAAGTTCTTTAGTTGTCTGTCCAAATCACAATGCCTTGTGACTGTCTTCCTAAACCGCTCAAATGCGCGTCAACCAGGCGGCAATGAACAATCTGGCGCCTTGAGCTTTAGTAGTTTAAAACGATGCTGAGTGCTTCAGACGGCCACTTTCCATTTATTAAAATCTGACAGGTAAAAAGCAGACAACTGGATGACTCAGAAGCCAATCCCAATAAACTCTGCCTGCTCATAGGTTGCATAGCTGTGCATAGCTGTAATTCCATTGCGCGATGTTAACGCAAGAACAGTCCGGTTTCTGAAGATGAATATGTGAAATCTCGTGAACCTTACTTCACTAGTCTTGCTGCATGTTCCTGTCACAAATATCAGTTTTGCATGATTGCATGCTTTGTGTGACAGCAGCGGGATGTTAGTAGTTCTGGCGCAAGCCTTTCTCGGTTATCAGCTAATTTGTTCGCATCAGCTGAATTCGGTTTTTGCTTCAAACCATGCTTGATTTCATTAGTCCACGTACTTTGATAAACTACAATGATTGGCACTTAATTCGAACGGTTCTACGTGTTGAGATTTCGTTGTGTGAGGCCAAACTGTGCTGAAAAACCGAGAAACAGTCGTACGGTGTTTCTTAGCTTTTCAGCATAGATTGACTTTACCGGCAGGCAGTGTAAAATCACCAAATCTCCTCATACTATCATCAATCTAAAAAGAGCTCAGAGGAAGAATGATTTCACGTAGTGTGCGAAATTTCCACCTGAGAAGTCGTCACGCGAGGAACCAGACACTCAATAAGTGACCAGGTGAAATGGTTTACATAATAGAAGGATGAGTGACGCTACATTCTGTCCACCTGCGAATTGATTACACTGCTGATCACATTGACGCTAGTGGCGAGACTTTTAATTGTTCAAATCACTAGCCGGGCTGTCGCGTGTTCAAATCTCCTTAGTGGAGTTTCGTGAGGTGCGCACTGCTGATGATTGCCAATAAGAATGAGACATCTGTGCACTGCTTTGCGGTTTTTCAGCATAGACTGGCTTCACTTACAGGAGGAAATGCCTTGTGAAGATTCTGTGTGCTTGAAAGTACAATGCATCAGCCATAGAATATACCATGCACTAAGCGTCTCTATTTCACCATTGCTGAGGAATGGAGTCCCTAGAGCAACTCTTCTTGAGATGCCTGTCAAATAAACTCAGCAACTTTTGTTATTCCTTTAGAAATGCTAGAAACATTCTGCACTTCAAGAAATCTGTCCAGTCTTTTAACCTGTAAGTTGTGCTCTCGCATGGCATGTAAGATCCTATTGTCCTTTATACTGGATAAAACATCGTCAAAATGAATTTTATTGAGGTGCTAAGGTTTTCACAAACCTTTTAATCATCAAGTCATGCTCACAAGAATTAGCACCATCTATACACGCAATGCACTACTCATAAGGTCGCTGAAAATTGTTCGACAAAAACCAAATTGATTTGCAAATTAGTGTATTTCTCGAAAAATTAGCAACATTATTTGAAATCTGTAACACTTTCACACCGCAACGATTTTACCCACAGTTTGAGAGAAAATGTGTACATTTCACATTTTAGTTACGGTTCACTTAAACCTTAAAAAAATCACCACTGATTGATAGAAGTCAAGGTGAGAAGTTCAGTTCAATACATTTCACTTCATATTATCGTGAAAGCTTGAGTGACTAATGCTAGTCGAGGGGACATATTCAGTTGATTTAATTTTGCTTTAGGTGAGAGGTCATAGTGTGGCATCTGCAACGTCCAGCGATGAAGAACGCTAAAGATTGACAACCTTCCTCGGCAGTTTGTACGCAGTCTGTATTCGCCCTTCCCTCTGCTCACGTCCTGAGAATCTCTCCTGACGTCACTGGTCGTTCAACCATGGAGGGAAAATGTCAAAACAATTGAATGCTCGCTCCTAAATGGTAAGTCAGAAGGTTTTTTTAGAAATTACACAACATATTCCAAAGTTCTAATGTACCTATGTATGTAGCCTTAGTACAGATCACAACCGGATATTCGATGCAACTTAATTTTCCCTCTTTTGGCTTGGACGAGAACGACACAGCACATAGAGTGAAGAATTTGTTTGCCTCTTCTTGCCTAGAAAAGAGTATTTGTGGTTCTTTTTGCAATACTTTGGCGCTGCTGCACGACAGTTCATTGTCTTATCATCCGTAGATGAAGCGTCAGTACTTCCTGTGACGATGATCCGTCATTGCTTTTTCAGAGAGTGAAATATCCTTACACTAAGTAAATTTGCTTGGCGTTGGGTAGAAAATATCAGATAATGGTTGGAGTGGAAAACGTAGTTTTGCATCCGAATTTTTCCTAGTCAAATCGTGGGTTTTATTTTGGTGAACCGTCATAGTCACGCGGTTACATGATCACGTGGATAACAATGCTACTGTAGGATAGATACTGAATGAAGATCTTCCTTGGGGCACGTGAAGTTTTGTATCTTAGCTTAATCTCCAGTGATGCGTGGATGTCATGCAGACTTGGTTTCCTGGTTGGTGAGGGAAAACTGTCCAAAGAAAACCATCTAACACCTAACGGTGTCTTACATTCAGATGAGCTAGACGTTGCAAATATCGACTTGATTAATTTGACGTCATCCGGAGTGCATCGTGCGTTTAGCTTTTCTGAACAAGTTGTTCTTTTCCACTCACGGGTTGTATGTAACAGCTACGTGCCTTCGTTACGCGCATACTAGAAAGGCAATATATCCGGTCGTCGATTCTTATGCAACGCGAGCAAAAACAAACTTTCACGATGTCACAATATATAGTCAATTTGTGATAATAGTTGGTCCGAATAGATCGAAAAAAGGGAGCTGCTGAGATAGATAATCTTTATGCGAGAAGCGCCGAGGATGACAAGTGACAATGAGCCGCTAGCAACTGAGGCTTGAGAATTATGACGACGACGACGACGGCGATGATGATGATGATGATGATGATGATGATGATGATGATGATGATGATGATGATGAAAGTAACGACGATGGTAGTAATGACAGACAACATAAGATACTTGGGAAGCAGATTGCGACTTATGTCGACCAGTTGGAAAATAGGAGCACCAGCATTATCTATGGGTTCAATTCAGTGGTGATTTATTCTCCTAGTTGAAGTATCACATCATTCAGGTGTGACTGATAAACTAAAGAAAAGGTGCCTGAAAATTTTAGGTTAGATGACAACGCTAGGAAGGCTGAAGACTGTTTGTGAAAAGATAGGAGAAATGGGTGATGGCAGGTTTACTATTAGGCACTGGGCATACCCACTTCGCTTCTGCGTTCAAGCGTTGCACAAATGTCAGAGGTATAAGAATGATAAAATGAAAAGCATATTTGATGTTCTTGGCGTGTTGTGGGTGTCATGAGGAGCTGGGAGTCGAACGAAGGGACGCGAAACGTGATAAAATTTAGCCTCGAGGGATAAGGTTCAAAGAGAACCAAGGCTTTATTAGAATGCCTCCATAGGCTTCACACCAGGACGCCAGAAATGGAATGGATGGAGAATCAGACTGGAAGTGGACAGGAAAAAATTGACAGCTCTTTGGTTAAGCGCCCATGAGTGATTTTCAAAAATGGATATTTTGTCTTGTAAGTGAATGCAATCTATGCTGAAGAGCTGAGAAGTACAGTATGACTGTTGCATCCTTACTGGTAATGATCAACAGTGCGCATGTCACGAAAATCCAGAGTCTCCAGGAAGTAACCTCCCGTTTAATAGTCTAAACGCAACCATTTGGCAACGAGCGGTTAATCAGCAGTGTGAATAACTCTAAGTTAGACGGGATATAGCACCACTCATTCCAAAATCTCCCCACATTACCAAGACATCATCGATTTAGCAGCTTAAGCAGCACCAACTAAAGGGCACGTTCAGATATGCAGTCATATAAACCAACTGATAGTTTGGTCGGTTAGCTGTACCGCTTGATCACTAATCAGTTATTACAGAAGTCTGTTCTCTTTAATTATCAGGGCGACGAATGGGGCATAACTGGCGGCAAGTTGATGATACCTGGGCAAAATCAGTTAAAAAGCGTACTGTTAGTTAATTAAAGCGGAATGTCGTTTCTACAGAATGATGGCTGGCCGTCTACGCGCAGTCGATGGGACTCACCACAAGAAATACTAGTGAGCGGAATTAGGTTGAGTTGGCACATATCCTTGTGTGACGATTACGTAATGCTAATGCGGACTGCGAAAAGCACCGTTTGCATAAAATTTAGGTATCAGAGTCGCAGTAAACCTGACCTGGCTTTGATATTTTCCGGTGTTTTTGATATAATTTATCGTACCTTTTTGTTGGTAATGCAAAGGCATATGACTTTCACGAACACATCAAACTATGTAGATAGTCCGAAATTGGATGAGGCTGAAATTGTAGTTTTGCTCATCCCATTGACGTGCATCCCGCGTTCATCTAATCAGAGAACATTTGCCACAGAGTGCTGGACTGCCATGTTGCAGCATATGGATTGATGAGTGATGCATGTGTGGGAGATGAAATTTCGGCTATGCGGTTATGTTTACCTTAGTTGAACAGCTGGGAAATTTGGACTACACCAACTGCATCGAGACCTAACACTCTCTGTAGTACGATTTAATTGTATTTCAGGTGTTGCACTTGTCTTGGATAGCGAAGGTGACTGGGTGGAGTTGTTGAATGGAATGTGTGATAAAGGTGGATGGATAACTGTTCGCTCCGGGGATGAATCACTGCAGTTGGTGGGTTCTTTCAGCTCATTGGAAGATTTGTTCGACAAAATTACCTATTGTGGAGAGTGTGTATGGTGGACATGGGTAGTTGAATGAAGGAGTGCCTGCTATCAAAAACAATTGCAAGTGAGCAGGAGTCGAACAACAGGTGGAAGTTATTGAGGGGAGGACTGGAACTTGGGAAGTTATCAGTAAGACCCATGAAATTCACATGACCATGGAATTGACAGTGGCACCACAATGCAAAAGATTCAATAGTACGCACATTTTTAGCACGCGTTAGTCGGAAATTTTCTCAAAGGAGTTATACATGCTTAAGAAAGAATTAGAGCCAAGCATTCTTCCTACCGCTAAGTGAGGTAACCTTATTTGTTGTGCTTATTTTACAAGCGGTGCAGGAAGGGTTCTTGAGGAACTGAAGCAAAATAAATCGAAATGAAAACGAAATTCACTAGAGCTTTGGTTGTTTGTAAGTATCACACAGATAATAGGTGTATAGTTCGTACCACGCAGATAAAATTAGCACGGGTTTAGTTGTCAACAAGCGGTGACTCTTTTCGATATGAGGAAACAATCTAACAACTCAATTACGATGTGCGAGTAGCTATAGAACAAGACACACCCCTGAGGGTATTGCACTATTTCTTGAAAGATCAAACAGCGGTCAAACGCACTAATGTGTGGTATTCCTTCAGATCCTTGGATTAGCTATCAGGCTTTCTTCCAATATGTAGTTAGACGTCATTACTGAATGACCGAGACAAAGAAGTAACTTGCCAATCAAATCTCGACAATGCGTTCCTGCCTTCAAAGACTGGCCACTACGATCTTCCCATGTTGGAACCAGCTTTACCTGTAGCCCCTTACCCGTGTAAACCGTCAACAATGGTCTGACGGATTATTTCGATAATGCAATCTTTAAAAAAACTGCAGCTGGACTGCTTGGTGAGGAGATTTATAGCCACAAGGTTTCGAAAGCATGGTCTAATGAACCATATTTTTATCTGCCTCGTGAATCGAGGCTAAAAAGCACGAGCCAAATGAAGTGATAAACCTTTGTCAAACAGAGCCTGTTCGGTGAGCTACTTGATCTCGGCTGAGGCGACGACTAATAAGCTGCTAACAATCCCGTATATCTCTATGACTGTTCCGTTGAATACTTTAGGGATTTTGAAACACGTCATGCTAGCAACTATCCACATCACATAGCACTGTTTACCAGAGATTTAATACAGAAGTTGCTTACGTTGACTACGAGTGGGAGAAATGCATGTCTCTTGGGTTCCAGGACTGATTAAAAGTTTTTGCCAGATGAAATTCCACAGTCGAATTCTGACTGCATTTGTGTGAAGTTCTCATATATTAGGCAAGAGGACAAATTGCAGAAAATGAGCTTTGTCCACCATGTTCATTTTTTATCATGATTTACACTCTGTTTTATTTACAAAGTTGCGTGAATCTTGTCCTAAAACGATCATTCACTTATCAACTAAAAGCGAGCGAGAAGTGTGGGATTAAAGTTCTCGGGACTTTAGACAAGCTTAACACTCAACAACCCGTATCCTGTTCATTTGACTATGTTCTAGAAGACGTGGATGAGAGCAAGTGACAAAACAATGTCATTTTTGACGAGTTTCCTGAGGCATTCGCTCAAGACGAATGAAGTGAGGATTAATTTATTTGGTCCCGCGAAGAGGATAGAACTACCTATGTCTCATGTTCTCCAATCTCTAGCTTCTCAACTGATCAATCAAATAAACATAAACCAAAGGGTTTCATCGTTTCAGACGGGAATTGCGCATCTTTGAAAATCAAGTTTCTGTCGGCACAAGATTTATCTCATTCGCTTCTTTGTAATACATTATATGTGTATATTTATACGTATATAATAGCTTTTCGGGTTGTGAAGAATGCTACCATTCTGTCAGCAGTGTCCACAGATCTGACACTCAACAGTGAACTACATTCTCGTGGTGTTGAGCAGAGCGCTACTTTCACGCACCTTCAAAAACCCGTTTGGAGCATCCACACTATGCATATTGAACCCAATTTACCAAGTTGTTTTACTAGTTTTACTAATGTGCAGTAGGATTATTTGGACATGAGCTCGATATAGATCAGTGTTTAAATTGCGAAATCATTGAACACAAGGTCCGTAGTTCGAACCCAACCACACCATCTCCACTGCTTCTCCCTAGGCCTGGGCAACCGCACACTATCTCTGCCCTCATGCTTACCTCGGATGACATGACGCCTGCGCACCGAAAGGGTGTTACAGCTGAAAGACTACTATTATATTGATTATGGACGCCACATCGGTGACATATTAGGATGCCTGACAATTTTACTTAAAATGACTGCACAGAGTACTTCGGATACAACGGTCAAATCGAATCCGCAGGACTCAGGTCCTCAGTAGATATCAGATCAGAACAATCCGGCACTCCTTGATGCATAACCAGCTACACGAGAAGGTCCACTTAATTAAGCAGGCAGCTGGAGATTTTGGGATACTGATAACACTTGACAGGAAGGTACCTGAATAGCCCAACAGAGAATACACTTTCACATCTATACGCTTTTAGGCAATTCTTATGTTGGACCAGCTCGGTCTTGGTAAATTCCGCAGTCTTCTCCATTCACACTCTGCCACCCAGGAAATGTGACAGGGCACCAAACAAGAGAAAATATGGGTGGCATCAGTGGCGCGAATGGGAAAAGTAAAATACTCAGCAGACTCAGAAGAATGGATCTGTGCTGGCTTCAAAATTGGTGAAGCAACGAGGATTTATTATGTCCAAGGTATACAACCCAACAAAACTTGAGTAACAAGCTGGAGAAATATAAATCATGGCCTTGGAAACAGCGACATGATACCATGCGCGTAAAAAGTTCACAGAGTTGGAACTTCGCCTAAACCTTTTGTTCAAGGACTATTCCACAGTTCAAAAAGGTTTGACATCTTTGATAAAATGCGCAAAAAGAAGGGTTCTCGGAACAAACCTTACTAGAGGACTGCTAACTGGGACGATCTGTTTGAATATAGAACAGAAGCAGACCCGGTTGCTTCCAACACGGTTTGAAGTGGACCGTGCACACGAAAACCCACAGCCGTACAGCCAAGGATAAACCCCAACTTAGCTATATAACTTCGCGCTAACGCAAGCCAATGAAACAACCTCTTTGCTGCTAGTCTCCTACCATTTCACGCACATTTGCAGTAATACAAATACTATCAGAACAAATTAAAATCGAACGAAAACTAACTCCTGAGAGACCATCTGACGGCGCTACTAAGACGTTACATATTCTGAGAAGTTACTTCTTCTAGGAGGAAGACAATTCAAAATGGGACTCAAAAGAACAAGGAAATATTATATGGAAAAAATTCAATGCTTCTTGTTCCAAATGGGGCCAAATACTGGCAGTTTCTTAGTCTCAATTCGTCAGTTAACTGGGTCCTAGTCGTATAAGCCGTGAACCAGGATATACGAAACAACACAAACCACTTCAGTAAAGTTTATCATCGAGGTATTTGAAACTGTGAATGTGAATACATATGAATCTGATCAGCGTCGAGGCCACAAAATATCGAATACACCTGGGTGTAATCTGAAGGAATGGGACAACTATTGCAGCCTGGGACTGTGTAAACAGAAATACTAGGCCGTCCAATCATACGGACTATATTCAAGGATGGACTATCTTGGGACCTGGACAACCTTGACTGCAGGCGGCACAAACGTACGGGATGCTATTCAAGGCTGTGAGCTTGTCTCTCCGGGGTTCCGAGCTTAATTAGATGCTTCAGCTGGTCGATTTTATGTGGTTTGTACGGAAAAGTATTCCCCTTGAGGATGAGCTATCTGAAGACAGGAGTAGGGAGAGTATTTTGTTTATAGTGCTTTTTGTGGCGTGCAAACGAATTTCGGGTCGTGCAATACAGAGTCCAATCCGACCGTTCCATATTTAGTAAGATGTGGATGGGCTGACAGTTAGCTCTGTTACGTTCTCCCATAGATGCAATTTTGGCAACTTTTAATCGTAATGAATACTTCCGCCCTGGTATTTAGGTGTGACTCTCATCAAACCCTGACATAAATACACACAGAAATTACCTAAACTTTCTCCTGTTTTGTTAAATGGATACGGCTGACTGAGTGACGCCGTTGCTATCTGATCAGTTGCAAATTCAGCAGGAGAGGAGGAAAACACTAATAACAACAACAGTTGCATTACGGAATGATTGACTAATGCATCCGAAGGATATGTCCACTGACCTGTTACTGTCCACAGTACGCAGCACTAGCCTCTACGCTTCCCCAACTTTATGCGAGCAGCGGTGCATAACAGATGAGGTTGCGTAACTGACACTTGCTGTCCGTACAGGTAGATTACTGTGTGATGTGTTACCCGTCCAGGCAAAAGAACACTAATAGACGGATCTGTTGTGATAATTCGCCTGTTTATTGCATGTGTAATTGGTGTAAACAGTTATATCAATGATGAAAAAAGTGTACAGAAGCATATTCCTGAAATCTTCTACATGGCTGTCGTAGCAGCTTACAACAAAACTAACTAAACTCACCCAAACGGTAGTGTTTAAGTACTGACGCTGACGAGATGAGGAGAGAGCGGAAACCACAAGGCCTGGTAAAAAAAGCAGTCTGATCAGTTGGGCTCTGAGAAGAATGTTGGGCTAAATTTAATAATACGACTGTTTTTGTGGATCCACTATTTGCCTGACCAGAATCAAACCGATCCACAACCTTTGACCTTGCCTCGAAATTACGCCACATTGTTTTACCTCTTTGTCTAGGACTCAAGTCTGGTGTCTCTTACAATTCCCGATGTTTGCGCACAGCTATCTTTCTTTGGAAACGTGCTGTAAAATTTGACTCATGGGCAGGTAGGTGTAGCTGTTGTTCTTCATCGACCAAATATGCTCATTGTTAGAATGTGTCCAAACGTCACCGCTGTCATCTGGGGACGAAACTGTTCTCCATTTGATGAAGTCCTTCCGGTAAACAAAAGAATTTCGAAGCAATCATGAAACAAAGTCGCTGATAATGAGCCCAAAATAACTTGAACTGGTCGTGAATGACGAAGCATGCTACTGATAAAGTTGCTAGAAACCCAAAGGCTGGTTTCATCAGAGAGGTGCAATTTTCGAGTTTCCATCCAGTCAACCTTACGTTCTAACTGTGCAATTTTCGAGTTTCCATCCAGTCAACTTTATGTTCTAACCGAGTTCAAATTGTTTCGAAGTTCACTTACTTGCAAACGAATTTGGTTTTGTTGGTATTGTGATGAGATTTGGGAATTTTCAATGGAAACTTCGTCCTGTAACTGAAACCAAGCTATGCTAAAAAACGGAAAAACACTGTACGGCCCTTTCACTTGGAATCATTAACAGCATGCATCTCGCAAAATCCCAGTAGGAAGTTCCGAACCCGCGACCTCCCGGCCAGTAGTTTGAGCACTTAACCACCTAGCAGTTAGCTTATTTTAGTTTTAAAGGGTGATTCAACAGAATCCCAGCGGATTTTATCGATTGATTTTCCAACATCCAGTGTTTTAGTCTTGTCATCACTAGTTATCGTATGTGACGCGTGAATGAGCATTTCTGATGAGAAGCGTGTCACACGTGAGACCAGGTAATTCAGTTTTTCTGGCTACGGCGTCCACTTCATGTTGCTGAAGGTCATTAGCAATCAGATCACAGGTGTATTTTTTAGTATACCAGCTACGCTGCCAGAAGTGAAAATCGTTCTAACATTTTCCTTGTTTCTTATTGGAGAATGGAATTTTCCGATGGGCATGCTCAGACATGAGAGCCAAGGGTTCGGAACGTAGTTGTTTCACGTCAGTGGAGAAGTACTATTGGGATAAAAGCAGCTTCTTCCATACAGCCTCAGAGAAACATTCAAATAAATTTCCATGGACTCAATGATACAGGAATATCACAAGGTAACATTTCGCTGTGATGTTGAGGTAGAGTGGGGTGGGGACTTTCCTCTCTTTTAATGATCCTGCTGAATCTCACGCTATGGCCTTGCGCGACCACATATGCAAGTAGCGTCTTGATACCTCACGATGGTATAAAGATTATTGCTTCGCTCTACTTTAAGAAGTTGCGCTTGTCAGGCTGTTTAGACACACGTATGATAGGCAAGTAATATTATTAATCAGTGGCAAAATAAGTGAAATTCGGAAGGATGTTACCACATGTTAGATTGAATCGAGTAGCTTCGTGCAATCCAAGTGCGAACTAAACAGAGCACTGCGCTGAATTCAAGAACATCGTATGTACAAGTTCGGTCGGCAGCCGCGTTGTGTTCAGGTTATTACTTGGAGTATGAATAAGAATATTGGACAACTAAATCTTGTCACGTCCACTTGATTAGCCGAAATCAGGAGGAAATTCCCGTCCGATGGCTTGTTCAAGAACGATTACTTTCACGTTGCTAGCTGGGATACAGGCGCATTGCTGAACATTAATATGTCCTGCTTCAGGATCTGAAACCGTTGGAAAGAAATCTCCGGGTCTTCCTCAGTGAATAAATTCCACACAAATTCGACATATGGACGAAAGTGAACTATCCAGTTAACTTCAGTAGCAGCATTCAGTGGTCACGTGGTGTTGGGTTTGAGAAAGCAGTAGTTGAATCCCAATTCCGCTGTGTCTATCTGCTTAACCCCAACCGAACAACAGTCAGATTGGACTGATTACTCAGGAATAACGCCTGCTCTCTTGAACTAATTATATCCTACTGAACTGAGGCAAACAGAGAAGACAGCGGTATTTGCTGATCTGGATCTATCTTCCAAAATCCCTGGTCCAAATCAATGGATTTGAAGAATTCAGTTCCATTAGGAGAAAATCACATCGTACAAAATAACTAAAATTCATTCTTTTGCCCATACTGTAGCTGTTGAGTGGTGAGTACGCTAGGTGGTGGGTGGCATTCAGTTTAGGGAATCTGAGCTTTCCGTCTTACGCAGTGACACAAGTAATAGCAAGTGTCACGGTAGAAATTTGACGGGTTGGACAACTGTTCAACTGGTCAGGTGACGTCCCAAAATAATTATTTAATAAAGAGGTCACAAGGTCACTACCCCAAGGTCGAGTTCAATCAAAATTGCTGAAATTAGTTCATTTGTTTAAAAACTCTACATTATTCATCAAGAAGGAGACCTCTCTAAATTCAACTCAATTAAGAGTTTATTTTGCATCCATTACCCGCGAAAACACTCCAAATAGATATTTCATATTTTCATATCTCCTGATTTGAGTGACGTAACACCCTTGTGACAAAGAGGAATAGATGTAAGAAAAGGGAACCTTAATAACCAAACAACTGAACTTGGCTTTCTACCGTTGAAAGGCCAGACATTACTAAGAGGCTATTGTAACTGAGTGAAACAAACTCATCGGTTGGTGAGCGGTAGCTTTCATCTAACCGAAACGGAGTCGCCCACTTTCATTCGTTACTATCTTTGCATCATCAGACGGCTGGTAACAAATTCAAGGCCATCTTACGTTTCGGATGTTAATCTAATATTATTCCGACGCCCCTCACCGGAAATTTGTTGCATACGTGGCGGAAAAAGTATGGAACGACTTGATGAAAAACACTGCTGGGTAGATCAGAAAATGATTTGTTTTTTCTAAATTTATTGGTGGACAATTCTTGGACCTGCAAAAAATCCAGGTGCTGCGTTTGTTTCGGATACTGTTTTATGGAGACGGAGAATCGCACAGCTACTCCAAAATTTGGGCGTGGACGCTGTTCAGCTGGTATCCATTGTAACATTTACTAACATAATAGCCGTAACACGCACTCTTGTTCACAAATTTCGTACTGTCGTAAAAACAGAGTACGTTTCAGAAGTAGTAGTAGTATTTCTATCGACCCTTCGGGGATAAGTACCTGGCAACTCAAAAACTCTGTTCTCCTACTTACTGCAACTGGCTACGGTAATTTATTCAAATTTGGCATCGTTCAGCTGTAACACTCTTTCGGTGCCTAGCTGCCATGCCACCCGAGCGAAGCACGAGGGCTGGGATACTGCCAGGTTGCTCAAGCCTAGACAGGGGAAGTCGAGAGGCAGAGGTCGGGTTCGAACCACGGACCTTCCGGTCAGTAAATTCGCGCTCTAACCACTTGCGCCATCTCGCCCTGGCATACAGTAATATATTTTAACCTCATGAGTGCGGAACATCTGAATAGGTGACATCAGTCTCACGTTTCAGACTTCTTTTGATCCCCATAAACGTTGAAACTGTCCAGCTAATGCAGTGGAAGTAGAGTAGCCATTGTTGTATGAGGCCAAAACCCGAATTGGAAGAAATCTTGATGCCCACTTGAGGAGATGTTGTCATCCAAAGCTATTTTTCCTTGTTCGGACTCGTGAACTCATAGTGGGATAAATTCAAACAAAAAAGGGGAAAGCGGACTACCAGGGACAAATTTGTTAAGTGGGCACATCATTGGTTGTTTGTAGGACTGTGAATCACAAGACGGGTCACTTGCGCCAAGTTTGTTGATCAATACGTGTCATGTCAACTTAGACTTTGTCGGCAGGTCTACAGATAACTCAAAAAGATCATGGCTTCAAATTACTTTACTTGTCCGATAGATTATTCCAGTCAGACTGGCTTGGGACTGCATCAATAGAATCAATGGTAGGAATATACATTGCTACTGTGGATGTGGACTTCAGAGACGTCCAAACAGACAAACTTTTCGATGAGATGCTCTTATTCAAAGAAAACAAAGATAAGCCAAGCAGGTCATAAAACAGTACTGCGAGTCGAAATACTGTTTACGGCATCACAGGGCGTTGTTTTCGAATGCCTCTAAACCTAAAAGGTAAAGTGGCACGAAATCAAGTGGCAGACAGATGGTGGATAATACGAGTTATCCCCATAAGCGAGCGTATGAGATCAGGCACCAAGGTTTCAAAAATACCTGAGAAACAATGCTGATTTCATCATGTAAATTGCAACGATTTCAGGTAGGTTTTGCGATTGTTGTTTATTACAGAAGTCCTAAGATAACACCCCCTCCAGATTCCACTTAGCATTCTTTCTGTAGCACGCATGCTTAGACGGAACTTTTGCGTCTGTGTCATTGTCTTGATCAGTCATCCCAGTGAGCTCCGCGTGCAAAAGCTCCTACTCTGTATCCTTCGCAAAATAGCCTGAGGTGGATACCACTTGAGACCTGTTGCCAAATTCTAACAGCGATTACTCTGAATGTCCTCACGGGGCAGCTTGTCTCATAGAAGTCCCGGAATACAGTGTTTGTGTTACAGGTTTTTCTACATACCGGCACTAAGTGGGCACACAGAACTCACAGTACACCTAGTTGTGTTTCACAATTACTTAGGACACGGTCGAGTTCTCCACCTTATAAAGCTCAAGGTAGACCAGAATTCAATGGGCAGTAAAAACCTGATAATGTTTACACCAACAAAAGAGCTAACCTAACATTAGGAAAAGAGCAACGTAACGCGTTCGTCATATTAACCAAAAAATCTAGGGTTTTGTGTACGCAAATGATTGTCAAACGTTCCAGCTCCTCAACCCTTTTCAGCACAGTGCACGATCTGAACAATACGTGAACAGTAAAAGCAGGGTTTATAAAAAGTAAACATGTTATAAATAGACACAAAGTTCAACGAGTAATTCCCGTAAGGGGGTTGATTTCGAACAAATTCCCCCTTCTGGAAAACGATAGACCGCCTTCTGAGGAAGGTAAGTTTGATTGTGCGCTCCACAAACTCTGGGACTTCGTTTCCTTTATTTCTAAAGTTGTATAATTATTGCCTGCAGACATTAATATTATAATGGTTGTTGCTCGATGTACTTGTCAATCTAACATGTGACAAGAGAATGTTTGTATAAGAACATTGCAACCCATTCATTGAGAGGCTGTTTGGACGTCAGATGTGTTCAGCCAATCGAGCGCAGCAATACTAGAGTCCTGCTACAATCCTCCTTCATTACCGCACAAGACCAATGGTGCTTTGTCAAAATGTACCACGAATATGGTCGGTTATTTTTGGTTAGTTTGTGCCATACTGGGACTCCGTGGGGTCATTAAGACCCATACAAGGCATATCCTAGGCAAACGAACCAGCACACACTGACAAACGTTATCAGTTAAGACTTCGTCTTGTCAGTGAATCCACCCTGCGCTAAAAGATCGAGAAGGACTGTGCAGCTTTTTTATCCGCGCTGAGAAACATTAGCAATGAGTATTTAACGAACTCACGACCTTCCGGTCAGTGATTGAACACCTTACCGTTCGGCCACGGGTGCTTGAAAACCGGTCTGATTAGCTGTCAAATAGACGGGGCATAGAAGCAAAATATAGCGAACTTTATGGCTGTGTACATCAACCAGCTTATTAACTGCAGTGTTTAGACACCACTGCATGTTCTTTAGCGATACTGGGGCTCGGACCTTTAGGACTTGTTTGCGTACGCTCAATGACTGCGATCCACCGACTAGGGGTGCACGCCGACGTCTCACTTCTTTGAATTTATGTATCCGAATTAACAAAGCTACCTGCCGCCTCTCAACACATTCGTCCGGGTCAACGTCACTTCGTTGCCCCTCAAGGTGATGTTTCGTCATAACACCAGAAAGGTTCGATTCACCTCTGATCAGGGGACACTAATTTTTTTGACAGTGCAGTACTCATAAGCACTAATTTTGTAGTGCGATAACACCTTTGACTTTGTCATTATCACCGTCAGCATTGGTAACAATACCGCCTCTTCAATACCGTGCTCATCTTGTAAAAAGTAATGTCTTCCACAGCCGATTAACTGGTTTATTTATGGTTTCACGTTGCATAAACTGAAACAGATATTTAGGACGAGTTAGACGATCCAAATCTATGAGCCGCATTTGGCCGCATTTACAGTTCGAACAAGGGAGTGTGAGTGGTGAACATGAGGAGCTCTTTTGCACTCCCCTGAACAACAAAAGATGGAATGAGCAATATGAATTCTCATCAACAAAATCAATCAAAAATTTATCACCTGTACTTTGGAGTACAACTTGAAAATTTGTTGTAGCGTAGACGTCTCTCTACGCCAATAACACAGCATTCAAAAAGGACAAAAATTAGTTTCTCTATAGGTAAAATGTCCACGGTTTTTGTTCAATACGGTGAGTTGGGATACTCGGTTTTTAGCATAAAACTATTGACAGTATTTAGACTGATTAACTTGTAATTCTGTAGTCCATGGGATCGATTCGCAGAATTTGGAACTTTGTGGAACTTTGTTGTCCCACTGGATACAGCCATAGTTTCTGGCAAGGTACGATTAGAAGGCATTTTTCTCGAAAAAAACATCACATTCATCTAGATTGCCTCTGGTTATTGGGAGGAACGAACGCTAAGCAAATCACAAACCAAGCGGACCGATAAGCACGAAATCGTTTCGTGGAGATAAATTACGGGGGGCGAAAATCGGAACAACTGCCACTTTTTCGGTTTTTCACGGATAACGTTCGACTGATGCGTGCAAAATACTACATCATAAGATCTCGTGAAAGAAGTTACGGAATTAATGTGTGTGGAAAACATTAAGAAAATTTTCCTAGTTGATGTATCCCAGGCATTGTCGAGGTTTATCTAAAGGAAATTCAAGAAGGAGTTCGTTCAACCTGGACACAACTATGTCACCGTGATTCTACTTATCGGAGAGTTCAATTTTGTTTGAGTCGTGCAAACTAATATGGTGATGGTTGACACATGGACAACCAGCCAATGTCCAGAGGCGAAGTAACCATTCAGAATGTAATGGAATCTGGACTGTTTTATAATTTTCCCTCCAGTCCCATTCAGAAATATCACAGCAAAATTGTATCAATACACCAACCGCCTCGTTTCTGGTCCTTTCAACTTCAACGATTAACAGACGTGCGGAAAGTGCACAGAAGCGTATAATGACCCGAAAAGTTTGTCAGCCTTAGCCCCGCCATTTTACAACAGGAATGTTTCAGAAAGTCAGGAGACACGAGCCACACCATCGCAGTTCAAGACCCGCTCTATGACCAATGCAACAAGAATAACACCACTAACTGCAAAGCCCAGTCAAACCATTCTAATGAACTCAAGCCTGCGTTTACAAATATACATGTACTAGTGGGTGCACGTATGCGGGTGAAACGGAAAGCCATTCATGCAGTCAAATCACAGAACACTCCCCGCAAATCGCTAGTCAACTTGAGCAAAAAAACCGCTACCGCAACTTTCAGAAACATTCACACCTTCAGTCAAAGTTTACTCACTTTCCATGTGTTACTCTTCAATAACTTTATTTGAAAAAAATCGATTTTACCTGCCTGAATATCCACTCCTGTGCTCCTTGACTGCTTTATCTATGCTTTTAATGTTTTTTCCGCACTTATTCTGTTAATACTAGACGTCAAATAAAGCGTCCGGAAATTATACGAGCCCAAGTACTTTTTTTCATAACTTGTTTTTTTCCTGGCGTCTTTTGGAAAGAGGGAAACATTCGCAGAAACCTACTCAATTAAGCTGAGTTTATCGAGTGAGACCAGTAATTGGGTAAAAACATCGTGACGAATTTTGACCTGTGTTTTAGTAGAAGCAAACTCTTGGCACATGAAGTTTCCTAAAAGACTGAATATTTCTACTGCATACCACGTCAAACTGAGTGGAAAATCGTTCATTTTAGGATAAAGCTGCCTTCCAGATTCTGGTCTCTCGTTTGTGTACTGAAATGCTACCTATGCCGATCGCCAAATGAGACTTGTGAGTGCATTGGTTCCGGAATTTATCTCAGTATCGGTTTTCTACCGAGGATGAATTCAGTGGCTGGAGAGATAATAAGCCAACGATTTTGGTAATCAGGTAACAATCTGCTCTTTTATGAGTAATTACCAGGTAAATTCTTGATTAACACGAAAAAATGGGGCGAAGAATATATTTTTCAAAAACCTTCATCTTTGTCGAGCGCTTGGACACAAAAATTAACACAACCTCAAATATATCGCTGCAGTGTACTGTGGCTTGAGCTAAAACTGCGGTATTAGGCATATAAGCCGACTGATCTAGTCTTCTTGATAAACACCACACCAGTTCAGCAGCTTCTTTTTATCTGCTCAGTTAAACCTACTCTGAATTCGATTGGCATGCGCGCCCAAGGAGAGTGGTCAGTTGGTCTGAAGAGGATGGGATGGCTAACCAATGTGCTTGTTTCATTATCTCAGACAGCCTATACCATTTAACGGCATAAGTGATGTTTCTCCCGTGATAGCACACCCTTCAAATTCACCACTAAGACCTCTAAAGAGAATGAGCCACCGAGCCAAAGAGATTAGCATACTGTTGCCAAGAATTGAAGACTATTTTGTCAGCATTACTTGGGCTTTATCCAAAACAACAGGCATTTGTCTTGTGGCAACACTCACTTCACATTTATTGCCGACTGCCGAATGGGACGTTGTACACACACATTGAACACACACTGAAGTTCGATATGACAGGGTGGATGTCACTCAAAAATCAATTAACTGATTCAAAGGATACTCCAATGTCGCATTATTCTATTAGCTCTAGCTTCTCAAGAGTGGATCACTGGATGTTCCAGTGGATTAAAGATCACTTGTGTTGCACCCAGTGGAAGAAGGAGTTGATGAAAGGTCCATGTTAATGTGCATCTTCGTTTAAATAATGTTGTAGCCTATTGGCAATAGATGTCTACATTTATTCAGTCATCGCATTTCTTTCACTTGTTGTTCGGTGGCGCCTAAATGGCGCCATGAACCTCTGTTCTATCGCTCGAATAATGGCTGGTCCCTGCCACCCAGAGTTCTGCTTCTTTAAAGGGTTGCAAATCTCCAGTCGTCACATCGTCTTGTGTGCCTTACACAGCACTGAGATGCTCCGTTACCCTTGTGAACCCTAAACAAGAAGTAACCAGTCGTTGGCTGTTTGTGAATTTTGTGCAGCCCTCTCATACTATTTAGATTTGAAGCGCACGAATACTTGTCGAAGCTAGAAACTGTACTGCAAACTGAATTATGGACTGGAAGCTTCTTATTGGATGGTATGCCATTCATATGTGTATCATGGAACCTCCGGAGAAAAAATATGGTAATTTGTTACTGTTTCGACGTTTAGCATGGATGAACAGAGCTAGCCACCTTAGGCGCTTCGTAACAAAGCATAGCCATGTTTTACTCACACGCTTGTGATAAACCTGTTTACTGGAAGTAAAGATTGCTGAAAACAATTCCCACCTGGGAAGTGCTCACTATCCAGGCTGTTAAATCGTAGAAATGAGTATACTAATAATCCACCTGACATGAAATTATAGATGTCTCACTGAAAGGGTTTAATATTCTCTTCCCATAAACGATCTCATCTACAAAAATATGAATGAGAGACCTTTTAAACTACGCGTTTTTTGTTTATACAGCCCAGCAAACCAGAGAGGACTGAAACAAAAGAAGCTGCATGACCGTGGAAGGGAGATGAAAAGAGAAAACAATTTTCGAAAATTTCCCAACAAAACAAACGTGATCCTATCTGGAAATAGCCATACACTTGGACCCACTTATTGTCCGTAAAACACGGGAGAGTATTCCACGGGGAATTTCTGGATCATATTGTCCTCCGTGCCGGAATGAGGTGTCATAATTTCAAATTATAGAGGGAGATGAATAGATAACTATAATTAAAAATTAATTGTTTTTTTTACAGTTCCATTATATTGTGTAAATGTTTGGGATTTTTAAATGCACAACTAAGCTTACTCAAAAGAACGTTTCATGAAATGTTTGACAGGTAGAAGTGACCTGGTATATTTAACAGAAAACTATTTCACCATTTCCACCCCACAAGCAATTTTCCCAGTTGGAAGCTCTCACCTCATAGAATGGCACCGGATCTTGTTTTTTCACAATCCCTGATGGGGAAACAAGGAGCATATATGTGAAAATTCCGAGTTACATAAAAAAAAACTTTGCGAATGATCCGTCATGTTCCAAAGCCGGGGTCGAATTTTTATTTTCAAGTTAAATAAATGAATCAAACGGCAAAAAAGTGCATTCTTTTGATCACGGTGTTTTTTACCTGCAGCATTTTACAGGCAAGAGGTATGGAAAGACGTATCTTACGGTGACGCATTAATAGGCAATATGTACCCAAAGCTTGTTAGGTACCACTGTGTTTTCCGCTATCTCATTGTGACCTTCTTCGTCTTGGTTTCTTAGAAGATATTGATCGGTGGTAATGAATAGGTGACGAAAAGTGTAAACAGTGTGATGATTTAGCACGTCCCATAATGTGCTCTCCGTAGTCTAAGAGTCATTTATCAGTCATTTGTCAGTCATTTATCATTTATTCTAGTGTCAGTTTGCTAGTACTGGATTACGCCACATGCATATTTTCTAAGATGTGAAAAACAACTTAGGTTTCCACCGCATCCAGTGTCCTTTCTTGGTGACAGTGGTTAAAAATGACCCACCCCTGAAGATCCCAGGTTTAAATAGACTAGGCAGGCACCGAATAAATGGCATAGTGACTAAAATCAGAACAAAAATATAGCCGTAAAGAGGTGCTTATCGAACAACTTAGTAGCACTTTCAATTGTAATTTCGTGCTGTCAGTGAAGCCAATCCGCGCTGAGAGCCGAGAAGCACTGCACAGCCGTTTCATCCTTATAAAAAACTCATCAGTGGCGCACTTCTCAAGGAACGTTAGTGAGTCTGGAACCTGAGACCTCCCCACTGATGGTTCTAACAATTAATTTTAGGCTATGAGCGGCTGATCAGCATCGTGATTAACTAGGACTTGGGGCATAACGACATTCTCGGGATCTACGTAATATGCCTAAGCTTTGCTTGGCTACCCGAATAGAGACTTTTTAGATAGAAAGTTTACTCAAGATGTGGGGTATTCTTCCTTTAAGCTACAGCTTGTTGTTGTTAGTGGTGGTGGGGTTGCTTTACTTTTTTTACTTCGAGCATCAAATTTAGTCCTTTGAAAAGATTATCCTTTGGAAGGTTCTAATTTATCGTTGCGAATGAAATTCCCTTCTCTTAGTAAAAAGATCCCAGGTGAAAGACTCTTTTGTGAAATTCGGAAACTCCCCAATTCCTCACTATTTGCCACACACAAAGTGAGCTTTCCAAAAAAGTAACTTATCGTGGAATGAAATCGGTGAAATAAAATTACAGTTTCAGCATTTTTTACAGTTATTCACGGTACGTAGCCGACCCAGACGGTCAAATGACGCATTTGAAGTTGTAGACGTATGAAGATTCTTTCATCCGATATTTAACTGTAACGAAGACGAATGGAAACAAAGAATCATCTTACGAAAGTTTTTCCTTACGTGAAGCCGGCGGAGCAAACAAGATTAGACAATAACATTTGGGTATTATGGAATGCAGTGATTTGCGTCACGTTTACCCAAGAAGAAAACAGTATTTTCGCGAGCAGTTTCATTCTCACAGTTATTTTCTCGGCCTTATTGAAAAATAAATTTAAAATCATACAAAAGCTGAATCGAACAAAACTGAGACTACGGACACACCAATCCTGAATTGTAGCCACATTCTTGTACACTATTCACATGGGACCCTTTGGCGTACACAAAAACGGACTATTTTCCACATTTTAACCTCGCTGGTGGTCTCTGATTCATTTCTTGAGGTTTATTTACGCAACTGACTCTAAACTGCCTCCTGAGAAAGCCCCTGAAACCTGACAGAAATTGAATCAGTGTGTTCAACAATGATGCAAGTCTAAGGAGCTCTGGTTTCTCGACTGTCCCTTGAGTGTAGAAATGAAACTGGCAACTATTGTTAGGAACTGTCTGACCGCACCCTGCTGTTTACATCCGCACAGCCTTGTAGTGTGCATCATAATGACACATGTCCAACGCGTGGTCACTCAACATGATTGTTGCTGTCGGTTTGCGTGAGTCATTGTCATAACCATATATACGCCCTATCCACAAACGTCAATATCCGTTCCTCGCCTCTTGTTGAAACACGCCTAGATGACAGTCAATGTATGATCGCAGAGTTAAAGAAATCGTATGCGCATTTGGTATCTACAAGAGTTGAGGCATGCTATCCTCTGATTGGTTCCTGTCGGTGACCAATCCACTTGGACTGGCATGCGCGCCAGAAACGAGGCTGATCGCCATTCCGAGCGTTAAAGCAGGAAAACGCTGACATGTGACGCTTAAAAAGCTGGGACAGTAACTACAAATGAAGTTCTCTCAAAACCTAGATATGGATTAATCTTGTTATCTACCTTCTACAGCTACGGAGCCTACGTCTGCAATTACAAAATTTTACATCTTTTGTGGATAAAAATCGGACGGCTTTGCTGATTTGGATATTAGAGAAAAAGTATTTCCTCTTGATAAACGAAAAATTGGTAAGTTTATTGATCGAAGAGTTGAAATTTTCATCTCGCAGTTCTTAAAAGCACTAGTAAGCTAAAGCAATGTAACGTGTACCAAATCCTCATAGTGGATGGGATTTCCGCTAGCAAACATATTGTCAGCATTTTATTGTGAAGGATTTTTTCCGAAAAAATGAACGATAATATATGGGCAAAAAGCGGTCGTGTTTGGGATTGTACTACATGCGGCTAATGGTCAGTCATAGATAGGGTGAAGTACGATGCCGTAAGTCTCAGTAAAATGAACGACCATTGAATCTCATTAGGTGAGCGCATAGAGATCAAAGACTGCAACGTTGGGTTAAACATATCAATTTGTCTTGCTGATCGCACGGCCAGTAAATAGCATGTTTATTTGGTAAAATTTAGTCAGGGGTGAACCTTTTGAACTAGCTGGTCAGTTTTTTACGCAATCATTATTTGGTAACCCTTTCAAAGTCCGTAACTTGCGTTTTCAAACGTTCAGGTGTATCGTGCCACACATTTTTCTGTTGATTTTCGGTATACCTGGGATACGCAGCAAATGTGCGGTAATAAGAGTAGGTAGCAGAACTTCAGTAAGTTTTGCGAGCTACAGAATTTTTTTTACCGTTTTTCAGACTTGTTACACACTTGCAAGCAAGGTTTTATGTGTTACATTGATTGACTAATCATCGGTCCTGACAGGTGATCCGATTAATGACGAGGCGTTGGCTTACGTTTTACTGGGTGTATTGACAAACTGCTGGCTGCACCCGGAAGAAACAAAGGAACGAAAGCTTTTGTTTCTATTGCGACTTCACATATAATGGGCTGTTGGTGATAACATTCATTTGATGGGGATGCATGGAGACTTTCCACAAAGTTCCCTGCTCACACTGTATCTTATTGAGGAGACAGATTAATTCATAACTAAATAGGCAAATCAGGCGATTAGGACATGTCTGAAAAATGGAAGCGCGAAAGTGTCAAAAATCCTTGGGGCAAACTATTTTTTAATGCATAGACTTAGTGCACTACTCATAAGGTTGCTGAAAATTCTTCGACAGCCTTCAACAACCTTATGAGTAGTGCATTACGTCTATACATGTGTCGCGATATCTCAAATATCGCAGCAACTGGAACATGAGGTCGCCTGGTGTAGCACATTCCTTTGCCTGGAAACATCAAACGAGAGATTCAGCTGGGTTCCGGCTGAGTCTCTCGTAAAACCAAATTTGTTTGCAATTGAGTGTATTTCGGCTAGTCGTTAATGTGTTAGGATGAAAGGATGTTTTTTATAATTGTAGTTCCTTTTTTTAAAAAATAACAGATATTTTCACGTGTTCATCAAACAAAACGGCCTAAGTTTGCCCCGCAATGTTCGTGAGCCCTAAATGTGAATGTCTTGGAAATCACACTCAGTAAGCCTTGTGATTTTTATCCTCCACCAGATAATTCATTCAGGTCAACATTTTTACAAAAGACGATGGGGTCGGTCAAGAAGTTGAAAATTAGGAGCTCTCATTTACGTCAGCTGTACTCGTCTAGTGGAAGACAAGTTGTTTTAAGTCCCAGATGATCTCTTAAACAGTGTTCATGTGAAATGGCATAGTGGACTTAATTGGGGGGTGGGGGCGAGATCACACTTGGCAGTAATTCCTTTTTGGTGACTATATGAGCGAAAATCAGTGTACTTGTCTCAAAAGTAGATGAGACCAATAAAGTTATGCGCTGCATTTGATGCTGCACTATTTCGGCTTCTGTTTGTAGCACTGAAAAGTCCAAATCATCCCTTCCAATTTACTTGAATAACTACCCTCATGAGAAGTTTTCCCAATTGTAAGTAAGCACGTTCACGGGGCAGTAATAAACCGTCCTCATTCGAATCGCCAAATATTTTCCGCTATATGACTTGGCATTTGAAAATGTAAGTCCCTCTGTGAAAAAGCTTCAATGGGTATATCATCAACACCCGAAAGAGTATGGAATATTCTGAGTATCACTTTATGATCTTTCTGTCCGTCGGACACCAGAAAATGCGTGCGATTTTGCAAAGAGCTGATGGCATACCCGAGAGGCTGATATTTGTTCACAGAGAGAAACTTACTGACAGTTCTGATTTTGTTGTTCACGCATTAAACGGGGGATGTGTTATCGTACACTGTGCACTAAAACTGGGATGAGGTGAAACGTTTAAGAACCGGTAGTTTCCACGAAATTCCGGAAATTTTCCCGGTGATATGGATGTGCTACGAAGTTCACCATCGAACTTGAATCATTGTGCTCAGGCGCCTGTTAGGATGTACACCGTCAAATTCCAACACCGCAATATCTTGTAAACGATATCTCGTGGATCCTTTAAGTCTGTATATAATATACGTATTCGGAAATACTGAAGAATACAAACATGCCCTCTTCGGGGAAGTAGCTTCACTACATAAGGAATATATTTTTTAAAAATTACTGTAGTATTTACCATTCCTGTGGCTTATAATCATGTATAGATGCTTCTACCACGCTGAAAGCATTCTTTTGCGACTAGTAATATGCCAGACCGGTACTACAATGTAGAAAAACCCAAAAGTAAACATCCCAATGTTTGCCGGAACCGAGTGTCTCCTCTTGAGGACGCGCAGACTGTTATTTTTTGGAGCCATGTTTTGATCCTCCAGAAAATATTGATTTTGGTCTTTTTTCGGCCTTTTTTCTTGGGGGGTTAGATTTAGTGTATTTGTACTCTAATCTGTGCCAAACTAATAGGCTTATGTTCAACCTTAACCTGGGCGAACGGTTCAGGCAGTTGGTAAAATCTCGCAGCTGTAACTCATAGCCTTCTTTATCTTCATCCTAAAAATGTACAGGGACAGCTAGAACGTATCATCCGGGTTTTCAGGAAATATGATAACGGAAGCAGAACCCATGGACCCTCCGTAGAAGTAGGTTTCCAACTGAGATGTCTAAATTGGTATATGATAGTACACACCGGGTTACCATGTCATCGTGTCCATTACTTATGATCCGTATTACAATGACGACCAGGTGTTGTACCCCAGGTTTTGCTGCCAATAAAACTGAGCCAATTCTATTCAAAGTGCATTTGCTGCTGACACATGTTGGCAACTCAACATTGTTAGCATTTTTTTCACAATGCACTCAGTAAATGTGACACAGATGTGAACGAGCGGTGCTTCTTATACTGTTATCGATCAGGAGCGAGGGTACTCTATCCAGGGAAGCCGAGGAGCAGTGTGTAGTCAGCTTCTCTTTGTTTGGAATTGTCAGCAGTTCAAACGGCACAAATCTTCTGGGCGTTTGAACCCGCAAACTTCCGGTCGGTGGGTGGTGGGTTGGTCAGCACAACTCAGCCTTAAATCAAGCAGTTCACGTTACTTCATCTGCTTGCAACTTGCCCCTCTCCTGACGATTTCTACGATGGCTTCTGCATACAATGTCTGAAATATGTTGCCTTCTGAGGTTATCTATCCTAAGATATATAAGAGCTCGATAGCTGGGGATCGATGAAACTCCATTGCACACTTTGTCCTGATTATATTCACGTTAGGAGGTACCGAACGGTGATGGAACAGGACTGTCATCTGAGAAATCAGGTGTCTACCGGAAACAGTCAGATTTGGTGCAAGCAATGTACGATGACAAATCAGCCTAAATAAAATTCACAATAGCAGTTGCGCATGTGTATATGGTAATAAATAGACCTTTTTTGAGACTAACGTATTTTCATGTGTATGCCCGCTTTAACGTTTGAAGGCTGAAGTGAATCAGCTGATTGTTTGGAAGTGAGTCAGGAGGTCAAATAGAAAAAGATTTTAGTTGAACGTCCATTTTTCATTAGTTTCACGTTGTCTAATAATTCAGGCATATCTAACCAATGAAGACTCTTGTCTCAGCCAGTTAACTCCCGAAAAACTCACTGTTTGACCTGATTCCTATCAAAATTTGTCGCCATTGGCGACTCAAAAACCATGCACACCAAAACGAGAGATGAGGGTAGATATAGTTCGTCCAGTCGAGATTGTTCAACTGTCAATCATTGATAATCTGCGTAGGTTGGATTTTGAGGCAGACTCCGTAACCTTGGAACATTGGGGATAGACAGCAAGATAATGCACGACAGTTTTACTTGCAAATGAAGGCAGCCTCTCCCTTTCGGAATGAATCACCCTCAGATGGTCGTTTAAAATCAGATGGCTGCATTTAGCATGCAATTATCACAAGTATATCTATCAGAAGTGGTTTGCTGAATTATCCGCGAAACTCATGTCAGGCCAGGATGTCCAAAAGTCCATCTCGGAAACTACCCTCAGTCTCTTCATTAGAAAGTCTGGTATGAGGGGGGAGGTTATGAGAATAACTATGAAATCTAGCCATCAAATGAGAGCTACACTGAATCTGCCTTGTTTGCGTATATAGAGAACCGGCCATAAAACGTCAGTCAAAGTTAGCCTTGTGGTCGACATGCATTGTCTGCGAATAGTTTTTTTTATTAGAACAATGATTGCATTGGACGTCGCTGCATGTTCAGCATGAGTCTAATTTTGAAGGTAAAGCTCCAAAGTATGCTGACACAACAAGGAACCGAGATAGTCTGTGTAACCCATGCACGGAAGGAAAAAATGTAACGACGAATTTTCAGAGATGATGATAAGTTTTAGGTGAATCCCAAAAGTGACAGTGGGCTGTTGAAACTGTCGGTCACTTGAGTGGTATCATGTCGGGGAAAAATCTCTTCAGTAACTAGGATGGCGAAAAAACTAAAAACGAAATTGGCGCAGCACACCTGGCTAAAAATAATATAAAAAAAATGAATGTTAATAGTTTCCTGTTAAGATCATCTTCAGCTGCAAACGAAGACTTCATTATGTGTACATAGTGATTATATATATATATGCATGGTGATTATATATATATATATATGATGGACAATGATAATTGTCCTTCCATTTCAATTAGTTTAGTATAGGGATTTGAATCACCATCATTGCCAGCAACCATTGTTCTTCTTGATCAAGCCTCCTATTTGAACTGGGCGTCGACCACACCGCGCATTTCCCCTAGAGTTCAACGTTTTTCTCAACGTTACCCGATTCAACAGTTGTGTAGCCCATTTTGTATGGTAGCGACCGTTGTAGCTGGTGTAATCTTTTGAGGCCAGCCAATCGTTCAGATGTTAGAATCCATTTATCTTGCTGTATCACGATCAAGTTGATTTTTCTGTAAGTAAACCTTTGACCGTCAGCACGCTGGTGTTACACGAACCAATCTGAAAACATTCTGAAATGGAAGAAGTCAAACAGAACAAGTTGGTCGCAAAATCTGTCTAACGTTTTTGGGACTATCGCCTTATATGGTTTGAAAATTTTGTGGTAGACTGAGGTCATCATCTGTCATTTCTGTGCAGAAGTATACCACAGTCAGACACTTTGAAAACGACAACTAATGTTTAACTGCGCATCATTTCAAACTGTCAGACTGTTTCACTATAACACCCCTAATGTTTATGCTTATATGGTTTCTCCACTGGCCTGCTGTTAGCGCCACCCAAATAACTGAACATATCTGCTGGGGGTATAGTGAATACCGTCTCACGGATTGTGTTCACTTTTTCGGTGATGCACCATAAACGTCATTCCTTTTGCGACACACGTTAGCGTCTGTCAAATTGGACGATGAGGAGGCTGTAAAGTAAACGATAGGGGAAAAATGTTGGATGAGAACAGCTGATGGAATGGTTTGGGTGCCGGGGTTATCAAAATTTGGACAGCTATCATTGCGTTCTCGTGTAATTCACCGATTACATGCAGCTGTGTCTCATACACACAGACTGTGTGTGCGTGGTCTAAACCGGTTTGCCACTGACGAGCTTGTGCTGTTACGCTGCCCCGTCGGTTTTGCAGTGTAAAAGTAATAGTGGGGTTTTGTTTGCCTCGAGTAGATTTCTGTAATTTATTTCCAATCTTTCTTTATAGCAATAAAATGGGAAGTGGCCAACCAACAATATCTTTGAAGGCGACCGAACGGAGGTTGACAATAAAGAAGACGTACTGAAACTGTTGGTTACAGTGGGAAATGTTTTCTTCATCTTAAAGTGCGGACTAATTCGGACTTCTGATAACCACATTTATAAGACCATACTTAATGGGGGATGAGTTTGGTGCGGTCAAATGGCCTCTTTCCAAACAGGCTCAAAGTTGCTTACTGAGTAGTTTGAGAACTATCCAAAGTGCCCGTCACTCAGTGAATCATCAACTGAAAACCAACCATCAAAGCACCATTCTTTGTGGTCCTCATTTTCTGCATGTACTAGTTGCCACTGCAAAAAAAGATGTTGCGTTTGCCTCAGAAAAATCAAACTTAATGAAGGCTCTTATTTAGTTCGCTCCCGTAGAACAGCATCTTCCTGGAGGGACCTCTGCTTAGGGCCATGACTTTTAATGTGCCTTTTCGGCTGCTTCACGGTAATTTAGTGTCAGTGACACCTCGTTGGTTCACCTAGAGTTCGATAACCTTTCAAAGAATTTATGTCGGTTCCACCTATGATCCTTCAGCAGGAACGCAGCTGGGCTCTATTCGTGAAGGAATTTCAAATGAATTTAAGTTCTCCTTCCAGTTTACTCAAGACAGTAAGCAGTCAAAACAGGTTCGGTTATTACA
The DNA here is from genome assembly GCA_003604175.2 of Clonorchis sinensis. NCBI lineage: Eukaryota > Metazoa > Platyhelminthes > Trematoda > Opisthorchiida > Opisthorchiidae > Clonorchis > Clonorchis sinensis. The sequence goes on from CM030369.1 coordinate 26,684,462, forward strand.
GGTTAATAATTCCAGCAGTTTTGGTTGTCAAAAACTTTTAAAGAGTGGATCAATTATCAGATTGTTGTTTCCACATAACAACTCTGTTTCTCATAATGTCTGTTACTGTTCCGGGCCGAACAGCATCTTTTATAATTCAAATTAAGATAAAACGGGCATGGTATGAAACTCATTGAACTTGCCCATCGCTAAAATTTGACGAAAGGTTTTATGCCACTCCCTCTGCTTGATGAACTCTCTGCATGTGTTATATGGTACTAAATGCTGCTCTGGACTATCTAGATCAGTGACCTTCATTTGAGAGGGTCGTAAGTAGACATCATCATGAATAGTGAATAACCTCTATTAGGAAACGGGCCAACTGACTTTGCCGTCTCCATGAAAAGTTTGACAATATCATGCGGTTACCATCAATTGGCTCCTTTTGGAGCTTGTTCTTCGGCAAAGAGTGAGATTGTTTGTTTTAGTCTGCAAATATAGTGTTGTGTGTCGAAAACCGCTGAAAGAATTTTTTCAATAAAGCTCCTTGAGTAATCGGAAATTCACGTCACTTAACAAACCGTCATTCCTGTGATGTAGCATCCCTCCCATATCCCATGAAACAACCAGGGTCCGATGGCTTCCGGGAGCGGGTTTCTTCTGTTTCCAAATCACCGGGACTTACGTGACCGTCTATTTTGGAAAACAGTTAGCTGAAAGGTCCAAGCACATCAGCAAGGTTTCTCAGTTCAACACCAAGTGTAGAGTGCTGGCTAGTACTTGATGTAACCTGGAGAATATGAACGTAGACCAAAAGTTCGAATGCGATTATTTGCCCCAATTCCTGTACTAGTTTCAATTCAGACGATTTTCTTGAGAAAATAAACATTCGAGAGGATAGATTCGGATAATCACTCCGGTTATTTGCTGAACCAAGTTTGGATGTCTCATAGTGCTGCAACCATCGGGGATTCCTAACTAGTTCCTTTACGAGAACAACTTCTCTCGGAGGGGAGCATACCTCTTGCATGTGATAAACATCTGTTAGAAAGTTTAAAGCAACGCTTTACCATGAGAAACCTAAAGACCTGTACAATACTCCAAATCAATTTTGCCGTATCCTTCTAAGTGAGTCCCATAAATAGAACTGCAATGTGCCGAAAACGAATGGAACATTTGAGGGTGGAATTTATTTAATTTTACAGATATGAGGAACGGTGTTACTGGTACCAGAAGCTTTATCGTGTACGAAATTTTGCTTTTCACTTTTCGATGGTGTGTCGCATTCTCTTCGTATTATCCATGCGCATCTCGAGGTTTTGTAATAAATATCCTAAGAGTGGAACAAAATTCTCCCCTTTGTTCTTAGGTGGACGTCCCAAATGTACCATCATTTTGCATGCCTCTGTTTCATGCATTGTGGTGCAAACCAGTGAATGGGTCTGTATTCGTCAGCCCCAGCACTAAACTCACAAAACCAACGGTTTTCTGTACTCATCTAAGAGCGAAGATTTATCACTTTATAGGCATAGAACCAGTGATGCTAATCAATAACTCGAACATTCTGAGCTATCTTACGTTGCCACACCATACAGTTCAGTTGAATTCTTTGCAAGTGGCACTTAACCTGTATGTAAACCCAAGACCAAATTAAGCTCGGACCCTATCAAATAGAATTCAGCAATATGGTGGGTCAGTTCATCGGTTGTGTTGATGGCATAAATTTTTCTCAGTGTTAGTTGACCATAAAAACGTCATGAATCGTTTTCATTGCAACGTTTCCATTCTTAGTGGACATCTATTGAACCAGTAAGTATTTCTCGGTTGGTTCTGGGAAAATTTTAATCGGTGCCTCAAAAATAGCCTCCAAGGATATTTTCTTTTGGACGGTTCAGTCGACTGACTGGTGCACGTTTGTGGAAAGAAAAACGTCTAGTTAATTTTTCAATCCTCTACGATTAATCGCCATCTCTCCGTATTAAGCAGTTAGAGCTGGTTTCTTGTGGGTGACAGTAACGTTTGTTACTGTACTCCGACACCGCGTTGAGTTTTCTCTACTGTGTTGCTAGCTTCATTCCGAAATGTGGCAGTAGTGTTTATAGTGAGGGACACAAAATGTCTATTTTAAGCCAATGGCTGTAAATGAGGCTCAGGTTGAACCTTATTATTTAGTTTCATTCGGTTCGTTCATGCCATCTGTTCTAAAGGAAGACCATTACCGTGTTGAAAAACCACGTAAGTGCACGTCAGGGAAGAAAGCAAGCAACTCAACGGAAAGCAAAAGCAGGTCTGACTCTCTTGTGGTGTGCTTGGCAAGTTATGCGCTTTCTAAATCAGTAGTTTTGTTGGCAGTTGCTTTTTTGCTCCTGATCACGGTGAAGTTGCAAGAGAATAATTACATATCAGGCCACTTTACTTTCCAGTTTTTCAGCCAGGTATAATCTGAAGCCACAGTACGTTACTCCTAACAAATCATTGTGTTGTCGATCCAATGTCCCTTTAAGGAAGATCACCAGCAACAACACCATTTGAGTCACCCTGTGAGTATTCTTGGTTAGTGGCGGACGGTGTATAGCCGGGGTTCGTCCTAAATCTGGCGTCAGACTAAAACTCTCTCCGGAGGTAGGAGCAGATTTTTCATTCACTTACGCACTTTCTGAAAAACTATTCTAGTATACACATAACTTCAGTATGTTTCAAAGGCGAAGGTGCGAATGACCAATGGATCTGAACCGTCTCATTGTCAAAGCAGTCTGGGATATTAGCGAAATACATTCAACTGCAAACAAATTTGACTTTGAGAGGGACTCAGGTGAGTAGTGTACTAAGTCCCGGATATTATCCAAATCAGAACACAAACTACCCGTTTTGTTTGCGTGGTCAGAAATTTCATTCTTCATAATCTTACTATCTGCGAGTTAATTAGTTATGCCCACCGTTTCCCAACATATCTGGCAACGTAACAGGTCATTTGATGTCAAACAGCAGAATTTGACAATCCTGACCAGGAAGCACAAGCCTAAAAGTTTTCTTAGAGAAGAAGACTGAAATATATTTTAAAAAAATTTTTTTTGCGTGATGATTGGGAAACGCTGATCACTTCTTCCGCTGCATAACAGAATATATGAGTACCTTCTCCCTTTTCGGTAGATGAAACTCATAAAATATTCAGCGCTTAAAAAACTCAGTTTTGATTCCGGTGAAATCCAGATTTTCCAGGATGGTGGCTGGATAAAAGAACTGTAATAAGGGTGATGTAGAACAACTGAGTGCTGAAAACACCAGAGGCAGAAAATTTATAACTATCAAATTTATCCATCCATTTGTGAGTTGTTTGAAAAAATACAGGATGATTCCCTAGATATAATGATGTAACCATCAGTGGTGCGTATACAATTGGATACTTTATCATACAGGTCAGAGCAACAAGAAGAATACAAGATATTTGAAGTAATTCTGAGGTAAAGCCTTTCCCAACATGCAGTCTCTTTTGTTGGGACACAGACCTCCATGATATTTGGGACCATCTATTTCGACACAATGGCATTTGATCTACAATTTTCTCGGTATTGTTTTAATGTAACTAAGACTAGGAATTCAACCACGTAACTTCTACTGTTTGATCCTATAGGCCTTCAGTCAGCTGAAGGGGCAGCGAATGGAGACAGTTATATTGAAAGAATGAACACAGTGCACAAAGGTCCAACGCCATACAGAGTACCAAAACAGCAGGCAGGGATATTGTTGAAGCACATGATTCGAGTCACGAAATTTACATTATATCAGATGATCTTCAAACTGATATCTCTGTGAGGTGTCCGAAAGAAGGGATGTCTCCAACTAAGATAGGCTCGTAGCCCCGTTCACCTGAACCACCAAGGCAAAGGTGTATACTGATTTTTAATTACTTCGGTCGAGGACGGGATAGCTCAATGGTTAAGGCGCGAACTTACTGACCGGAAGGTTCGTGGTACGAACCCGACTTCTGCATCTCGACTTCCCCTGTCTATGCTTAGGCAACCTGGTATCCCAGCTCTTGTGCTTCCGTCGGGTGGCACCACAGCTAGGCTCCGAAAGGGTTTCACAGTTGAACGATTATTATCACTATTACTTTGATTGTTTGTCACAAGTCTTTTGCTTAAGAATTCATGGCTTCAGGCACAGAATTCAGGGCTGTTAAGGTGACTACATCGGTTATCTAATCATCGGCTATATGTTTCCTCCTCATAAACGAGCAGACGTGTGTGTCTTTGTCTCTTCATTCAGTCGATGGCCAAACCAGGGAGTCCTACTAAATCGTTAACAGTCACCAGACTGTGTCGTCTACGTGGTCTTATCTGCTAGTTCAATATTTACTTAAGCGCAGATATTGATATATCTCATTAGTTCCAAATATTTCCACTGATAAACGTTTTTTTTCTACAACGGATAGTAAGGACACCCTAGGCTGATTCTCGTAACACATTTGAACTGGCAATCCTAGTCGATTTGAAGTATTGTTGTTATATTTTTCTTGCCACGAGATAAGCTATTACTGCGTAGGCAAAACTTATGGTGACTGGAGTGGCCAGATGATGGATGGGACAAACTTTCTACTACTGATTAACTAATTAGTCAATCTGCTATTCAGCCAAGCACACGCGGTCACCAAATTATCTCACATACCCGTTTCTGGACATTCGATTGGTTTACCTCTTGTTTAGGCTTTGGTTTTGAGAATAACGAACCAGAAACATTGTGAATGTTTCACAATTATGCTTCGGGCGCAAGAAAATAATGAACAGAAACACCGAATTTGTCTATCGTGACAAAAAGCAATCATCTGTTTGGAATTGTTAGCCAAAATACATGCTAGTCCGTTAGGATAACGCGGCATGTTTGTGGCTTTCGGGGACGGTTGTTGTCGGTAATCTGTTGGGTCTGTTCGTAGTATTGATCTTAAGCGACATGGTTCTACTTTCCTTTCCTACCTTTGAATCGAAAACGTTGTAGATCATAACCACTTCCGGTCTGAGCTATTCGTTCACAGAATTACCAAAAAAGGGGATTGTTTCAATTAAACATTCGCTAAAAGGTAAGCTGTAGTTAACAGATACCAGAATACGATTATGGATATCGTGCTGGCTTCAAAACAATGTAAGTGAATTTCAACGAAGCAGAGTTTTACTTCCGTTCACTTTCACGATTCCACCGCGGTTAAACAAAACATCGCAATCACCTTGGTGGAAATCGCTCAAGAAATTTCTATTTACCATTGATTGGTACACACGTATTGTTGCACCCCCACCGGTGATCGAGATCTGTGGCTTCTTTATAAGCTTATGACGCTCATTAGGATAGTTAGATGATAATAATAAGATAATTAGATAATAAGATGATGTCATGTTTATTCACTCACTGGATTTCTAGAGGAACTCTGGAAATCCTTAAAACTGTGACCACTTTACAAGGCATTCAGTGCACACGAGTGCTAGAACAGCGTAGAAAAAGAAGGAACATAAGGATTGTCCTATTTAGATGAGTGTCGTTGTTCTGTGCCAGTTTTCTAGAAAATCTCGCAGAAAACCTCAGGCTGTGTTGGAAAAAATGGGATTATCCTGGAGGACGGACAACGACCGTAGCGGTATTGTAGGTGTCTAGTACAAGCAAAAAACAGCCGATCAAAATCCCAAGGAACCATCAAGAATCTACGAAGGATCACGTGTGCACTGCTATCTATCTCTTGTCGTCCAAATTTGACTTGAATAATAGCTGGATACTGTTTAAAATAAGGCAGCAATAGGGTTCTCAGAATTGTGATTGGTTCGTTAACTCATGAAGAGACAAAATCTACATATTTTTTGTCTTATGCAACAATCATACTGATCCAAACTAACCAGCACCCAAATCAACTAGCGACTGGATTGGTGGATGAGCATTTCCCTTAGACTTAGTTCAAATGAATGTACCTGATGAACTTTAACGTCTCTCAAGTTTGGCAGCACAGTCAGACAAAGGCTTTTAGTTTACTGATCCGGGACTTGGTTTTTAGTATGGTCACGAGAAATTCAGGACAAAGCATGCAGGAATGTCCAAAAAATATCTCAATTAGTTTACACCACGTGTTCTTAGGACTTGAAAATTCCATTCTATTTTAATTTCAACGTCTAATCAACCGTACTGGTAAGCATTGGTCTCACTAAGGGCACTAATAACCACGCGCAGTCAATCCATTTGGCACGAAACGGTAAAACACATGTGAAGTTCCAGCCCATACGAGGCTTGGTCGGTACAGACGGAGAATTTTACTGCCCTGTGCTCAATTTCACTCTGCCTTTTCATTGATATTACATGAACGTGTACTTCTGAATTGAGCGCACATCAGTACCGTTACCAATGCCAAAGGCCACTGGAGAAAGCTAGAGGTACGCTGTTTGACAATGATATGTGTGATTTCGCAGAATGAAATTTAAAAACAGGTCAGTGTTATTAACTAGTTAATTCGAAGATTGTTCTGATGCGCATTTGTTGTGGAACGGTTGAGTTCAAGTGTCCTTACTTGGGACACATAGTTCTGGTTTGGGCAACCAAATGAATATTGTTCAGGTAACAGTGAGTCACTAAGAATTGGTATGTTAACTGAAACATTTCTCTGGGGATGTCTGTATGACTAGAATCAATCGAATCGCTCACTTCTCAACAGGTATAGTTTCTTTTCATTCCACCTGGCAACCCAAAATGACCAGTGTTCATTAGTTCTATAAAATAACTTCCTTATTGTACGAGCATCCAACAAGACTTGTGATTACTCCTCATTCTTGTCAGCTCTTGGACCAAAGAAATTCATTTCCGCGTCCACTTCAATCATTCCGTCACCTGTACCATGACTTTTTGGGTTGCATTGAGCCATGGCGAGTAGACGGGAATTTCAAATAGGCTCAATTTCTTGTTTCCTGGGCGACATCCATGCGGCTAGGTCAAAATCCGTTCGTAAGGCCCCCAAAGAATGCAACGAATGCCACCGCATTGTTCGTTGATAAACGCTGTGTCTATTTTGAAATTTTATGCAGTGATTAATAAGTAACAAACTGTCAGACAGTGTAGTTCTCCATCATTTATCGTGGAATTTACTCTTGTTTAGTGTGCTCAACTGTTTAAGGTTTTACACGCCCGAAATCAAGACTTCCTCGCATTTCCGTCTCAAAAATGCTCATGTATTGGTTCATAGTGCGTGCACCACACATTTGATTGTACATAAATGAAAATTCATAAGTATCCAACATATTGTGCTATGGGACTGATCAAACACAATTAACTTACGAGTTAATGAAATCTGACTTTTGCTAACGTGTTGCCGAAGTTCTTGAGTTGGATGGTTTCTGAGGTCGCGATCGATTCGCGTCCAAAAATCTTCTGGTTACTATAAAACCTGGTGTTTATTAGGGCTCTTCGGCAGTGAAGCATCGGTGTTGAACACTGACGTCATGCTGTCGATGATGATGATGACCCAACCTCAGCATCTCGACTGCACCTCTGTTCAGGCTCTTCATCGCCTGTGAATTTTTTCCCTTGATTATGACCTTACCATTGCTTTCTATTTAATAGTTTGTAAGTGTTTGTAAGCTGATAATTAACGATCGCCATTACGACCGTCATTAATTCATCACCCTAGTTTTCTGGTATATTCTTCAAGGCTTAATTCAAATGCACCAATGTGGTTGACCGTTAAGTCCAGCTGTGATCGACACCTTCTACCAAACAGCTTACGTCCACCTTAAAAGGATTATAGCTGTTACTGCTAATTCCATCTACGCAAAGTAATCAACTGTCTCGTTCATTCACGATGTAGTGGGTCAATAACCCGTCCCATGTGGTAACAGTTTGAGTCTCAAAAAGAAATTAATCCATTGATTTAGGCAAATTATAACTTTATCTATGAGTTTGACGTAAATAAAACTGGCCGACAAGACCATGCCAGCCCAACAATCACGTAATCTTTGTTGCTTCACGGAGATTTTGGGGATTATTGCTTGCTTGCAGAAGGGATGGGCATAATGGTCCCTTGGTTGTCTGTAAGAAGCGGAAATAGTTGCATAGTCTGGAAGTTACATATAATCATCACATGAGTTAGGGGTGCCGTAGTCAACGTCTGCCTTTAGAAAGCAGGAATTTGGTCTAACTGTGCATGAATGACTCGAAAGTAACACTCATCCGACATAGGGTTTATGGTGGTCTCGAGGACCTTGATGACGCATAAACAAAGTTCACGCCTTTCAAAGAATAGATTTAATACAGTGTCTAATGTTACTTTTCCTACTTCCAGTTTACTTAGTCCTTACACTGAAAGCTATACCTTTTGGATGTCTTCTGGTCTCCTACTGCGCCGCGATCTCTACTCTCCTGTCTCCCCTGTACTTACCTTAGGTGGTGTTCTGAAAAGAGAAACTATGTTTGATCTGTACGTATAACCAATTTTGTGTCTATTTAGCATCCAGATTATCAATAAATTTGGACTTCTTAGTGGAGAATTTTTAAAAGGCTGCATTAACACAATTTAAAGCAACAGAAATCGAGCAAAAGGTGTCTTTTCGATGTCGCCTCGTCAAACAAATAATAAACTCGACAGGATCTAACACAGTCTCATCCTGTAGTCATTGGTCCATTTAAGAAAACATACTCGGGAAATAGGCTCCATGGTCCCGACCACGTGAGTGCTGGAGCCGAATACACAGGTCAGGCTGGCGAATCCTTGTGTCGATGGCTTCCTCGACATAGAGATCTCGGTTTTGAGAGACCTGAGCAAGTTTTTTGGTTCTTTTTAGACAAATGTAAAAGCTTTTTCGATACTTACGTGGATCAATAACAGATTATTGCCACCTGGCTGCCCCATTGACGAGGTCTTGTTTACCTTCCCGTTTCATTTTGTCGGCCTCAAAAAAGTGCAAAATAAAGGGTCTCTGATTCGTGCCCTTGCCAAGTGGCACACTACTATGAATGCCAGTGTACATCCAAGAAATCTTGGAAGTATCTTCTTACGTCTATGTCCTTTAATACGAAAACCTTGGTGGTTGGAACACTCATGAAGTAAACGCGTGTTTCCTTCAATACACTTATCTTGATTTATCCACAGGGCCAATTCAGTCAGCATTCGTTTATTACTATCCTTCTACTATGCTAATTATTTAACTTGCTCATTGCACTTTTGTCCAGAGAATATCTGATTAATCCATGTTCATTCAGCCAGGCAACCTTGTTAGTGTTGACCAGACATAAACCGCTATGAAAGGTTGGGGAAATTACGTTACAGTCCGCAGAATCCATACAAATTTCCACTCGGAAGAGGGTCAGGTAATGTGGTAATGATACGCTTGAAATGAATATCAGTCTTGCGTATGCGAAACTCCGATTGTAAGCCGTAACGTACCAGTCAGCTGTCATGAATTTCGGGCTAGATAATGAGGAATGATGAAAACCAAACTGTCTGACGAAAAATACTGGACTTAAGCTAGACAGGAAACGAGCGGTGCGTAAATTTTGCAAAGATGCCCCTCAAGCTGGTATCTTCAACATACCCGGATGAACGCGAACGACGCATGTCTAGTGAACCGCATTTTGTCGCAGTTTGCTTCAAACACCTCACCTAATTTTGAAAAGTGCTGTTGGATTAGCATATTCTAAATCCTTGGCTTGTGCAAAACATGGCAGATGGCCTGTTTCTAGAGTAATGAGACCGGTCACACCAGTACGAAGTCCTTCTTCGTCAGGATTAGACACTTGACCATTATTGACGTGCTCTCGATGGGTGGTGCTAAGGTCATGAAACTTGACTGAACTGTGAAACCAGTAAGCAGGTGGAACAAATAGATTGGCACTTGGTTGATGCTGGTATGAAAATTTCACGCGATCTTTTTGATTATCTGAGGTCATGCATCTTACGCTGAGAATGGCTGTTCGTGTGACTGGAAGGCTTCAGTTGCATCGGGGCTAAACGCTAATTTATTGGAGATGCGAGACCATTAGAAACTTCCATATGGAACTGGTGGAGTCGACAGCTAGAAATGAAGGACAAATGTCGTGGAATGACGGGGCGGAGGGGTTGACGAGGTCCAGTCTATGGTAAAAATTTCGAATCAACCGAAATGTCACATTTGGCATCTGAACGTTTCTAATGTGAATTCTGATGGGACTTATTCCAGTTGCCCATCGTCAACCACATAGTTTCGGATATTTGCTTTGATTTTTTTTGCTTTGCAATCTTGCGTACAGAGTTCATGAGATATCAGCGTGCCGGCTACCCTACAACTGCCAAAAATATGCAGATTAGCATGTCTGTGGTAATTCAAACAAGATATCTTGTTTTGCATTCGATAGCTCTATGATAGAACCTAGCCTTTTCCTCTCCTTTCCAACACACCGTCTATTTCCCTGTTGATTTATTTGGGCTTACACACGAATACTTGTTTCAGTGAAGCGTAATTGAAAAACGCGAAAAATGAAAACAAATCAAAGTGCAAAATCACTTTACAAAATATCTAAAAAAACTATCGCGTTTTACCGACAGACATACGCAATTTTTGTACCTTGTTACAATAGGAGCATGCGCAGTAGAGTGGTCCATACGACCGGATGCATTCGCAATATGCCCAATTTTTGCAAACATCAGTCATTTGTTAATTGATGTGGTTGGGTGGCGCTGATACTCAGTTATGGGCATCGTCACCACACCGACGACTGCCGCCATCCCGATGAGAAGTTTTTGTGCGGAAACAAGTCTGCCACAGGCGACGACAATTTAGGACGTTTCCTGTACGCATGGCCTGCAGTATACGTTCTTCTAATCAGGGAGGCAGTGTTGAAATCTGTAGTCATTCAAACTGATTTCATTAACGCTTCCGTCTACCGCGCAACATACAAGGTGGTGAAATTTTCAGACGGCATACATGAAAGGCTTACGGGACAACAGCTGACGCGGCTCATTTGGCTATAGTGTACACGGCAAGATACATGAATTACGGACCATGAGACTTGGATCTTACACGAACGTAGGTCGTGTGGAGGAAAAAACTTGCTGGTCAAAACGCAAAAACGCCACATAAAAAAAAGCACATACGTAAGAACAATTAGTAACAAAAGCTTTTATGCCGCGCCACGCCCTTGGCAGCGCCAAATCCTCATAAGAATAGCCGATGTAGAAGCGATGATCCCGGCCCTTTGCACAATGGACTGTTAAATTGGCTGAGTAAGCGGCTGTCCAAAAAAACACGGTTTGATAGTTTATAAAACCTGATACGTAGGCTAGTTTGGAAAATGACGCATCAAGAACAGATATCAACTTATAAAAATGCGTCACTTGCAACAGACGGGTATTTTATTGAGAATGGCGAGTAAGGTCCACTTCTCTGAGTAATGAACGTAGCTTAGTGTTTTACAGTGGTAGCACGTTTTTCGGTACAGTTCGTCAGTTACGTGCAAGTTTTTGTCTACATGCGTTCAGCTGTTGGAAATAGACAAAGGGTATTGCTGACGGTCTTGAAAACTACAGCTTTGTGCTGTCGGAATGGTTGGTTGATTTGTAGCATACATTTGTAGCACACACAAGCGGGCACATGGCTAATCATGAGCAAGAAGTAAGTGTACTGCCATGCAATTCTTCACACACCCGATGATTCGCGATGGCTCACATGGTCACTACGACAACCGTGAATGGATAATGAAGCCAAGAGACACTTACTTTGAGATCATAAATAATCTGTCACTTTTTGATATCAGCAATGACTATGACCTTGGCTTGAATGGGAATTTTTCTCACAAGGTTCACGGTTATGTTTTTGGATACCCTTCACGTTATGATTAAAACAAAATCATCCATCAAAATAAAACGGCCTGTCATCTTTAGCGAATATCTACAGAATAGTTTGAAAATGCTAACCGGGGTATATAAGAACAGGATAAACTATTTAAACCAATGGTAACTGCCTCCTATTGGTTGACTTCCAACGTCCTGCTAACAGAGCGGTTATTCGGAGACACAGGAACGCCCTAAATGTACTCACTCCCGAAAATCAGTAGACCGGCCGTTATTGGTAGTTTACGGCTACCGTTGTTTGCGTTGTCATTCTACTACGAATACATTTCATACACTTGTGTACACGATCAGACGCGCTGCAATCTCCGAGGGATATCTAGAATTTCCCTCATTTAAGGGAGTTTCTCCATCATTCTTCCTATTCAAAATTTCCCAAGTTGTCTTAGTGTAGCTGTAAATTTGGCATTGGCACAGTCCGGGATAAATTGGTCGCCAAGCCACGGCCAGCACAGTCAAAGAGTATCCACTGATTTGTGAAGCTCTTCTACTGACATCAACATCTGAAGTGTTAGCCAATCGATAAATATGGAATGAAGACCTGGGAGCGTCCCAATTATGACGTAAAAGCTTGATCAGCAAACCAGTGATTTATGGGGAATAAATAACCATTTTCGCCTAAGCGATTCTAAGTATGTTGTCTTGAGTATTTTGATGGCGCCGTATTCTATGTCGGCGAAATCACCTATTTGATGTTACTGTTTCATGATAAGTGTATTTTATCAGGCAAACACAAACAACTGTCAAAACCATATCGACCACTGGTTAAGTCAGGCTATCGCTCTTGGGCTAAAGCCGGCATTCGATACACATGTGGCCAAATGTGCTAGAAACAACGTCCGAACTGGTCAGTTCGCATAATGAGCAATGCTCAATCGGCTCCATTCAAACTGCATGTTGTGGGGTTGATGATGCCAGTAACGAAACACAGATTACAGTAATGGCACAAAATCCCGGTTTAAGCAGCATAAGAACATAGCAAATTCGAAGACCCCTCCACGTACCACACAGTTGAGTGTGTGTCAAGTCAGCTTTTGTTGCATTCCTTCATTCTTTTTTATGCTTTCAAAAGTTGATAAGCTTAATCCGAACCATAACTCAATGTAGGCCTGCTGAACACTGCCGGAAAACTCTACATTATGCTTGTCTACTACTGATTGGAGTCGAAATTTGTCATGGTGAGCAGCAGAACGGTGTTGGTACGCTCTTACTTAAATGGGCAAACAATTCGGATGGCTGCGTTTTTAGTTTCTTTGAAAAGAGCACATGTGACCAAGAAATTCGGAGCAGTATGACTCAGTCAATACAGGACCAAAAAACGTCTAATAAACCGCGTCGGGTACTTTCGAGTAAACAAAAAGGTCAAATTCGATTGACCATTCTCCAATGGGAAGCACTCAATGTTTGATTTAACTCAGGAGAAAGATTTCACTCTTTCAGTTCTCTCACTTGATGTGATGACAAGGATCAGCCGGTTTTGATAAATTCAACCGTAATCTTCTGGTTTCACTGCTACCACGATAGTTTCTAGCTGGTTTTATCATACACTTAACTCCAACGTCTCATTAATCAAACGTCTTCATTCAGGATGCAATGGTGAGAGGACAACTGAGGTTAGTATAGATGGTAAAACCCCTATCATAAATTCGGTAACCCGGCAGGCTACTAGAAGAAATTCAGTGGGTTTTTGGCGAACTCCGTCGTGCGAGAGATTGCTACTCGAGATAAAAGTTGCACTGCTAACACCATATAGAACAAGGACCACTAAGACATGGATTGGTTGGATATCAGACCGTGGATTCTGAGACGCTAAGTTCAGCAGACTCGAAACAAAAACTGTGAAATTTATTTAGGCTAGGCGAAGAGTGATTTGTTGGAAATAAACACGTAGTGATGAACTGCGCGCACTCAAGCATAACCTGCATCTAATTTGTTAATGTGGTCACACCACCACCTATAAACAAACATCATTGTTGCCCATCGCCACTACGACACTAATCTGTCCATAATACATGTTTTGTGGGTAGCGTCCTCTACAATATGATGATAGTTCGTGGGTCGAGATCATAGACTTGTCTACAAGACCGGCCCATCATCTCCTGACTGTTGCTGTGGTTTAGCATAGTAGCATGAGTAACGCACACAAGCCCATTTAAGCCTAAAGTGGGCTGTATTGGTTTACATCAGGAGAAGTAACTGTTTACAAACATACCAAACACGTTGCTACAGCGAGGTATTCCTGGAAGGTTTTCTTTTCGACATTCGAAAAGAGGACAGGTAGAGTTCTGTCGCCAAGATGAGACACCATCTCTAGCAGTACCAATTAAACACTCATTCTGTTGCATTAAAATATGTAAACATTGGTCAACTATCTGTCAGTGCACGTTTCATTCGGCCTAGCAACAAACCCATGTCTCTACACACAATGCAGTCCCGTTTGCCTGTGGAAACGGCTGGCAGTGGAGTGATGGACAAATTCGCGTTTTATGCCCTTCAGTAAAAGCAATGCCGGAGTAAACATCTCACTCTGCCTGGGAGATATGACAACTTTCTCGTACGGGAAACATTCACACCTCCCGGTTATCCTCGTGGATACTCGAGAGTGTTTTCTATGCCATTTTACTTTTGGCCTGATCTAAACTCTAGTAGGGAGGGACAGTAACTGACAGACCACCGAAAGATTTTCGAAGATCTGTCGTCACAAGCCGCAGTACAGTATACTTAGCAGCCCAATAGAACAGATAATACTGCAAAATACCGTTATCATCGACCATCTAGGTTACGCGAAATCCTAAAGTGAAAGTTCGCGTATCTTGGAAGCACATTTGTTCCTTTTCCAACAGAGTTCATTGTGCAAGAGACGGTTTACCACTGTTCAGTCATACGGCACAACCGGTGCCCAGCAACTAACGTGCTTCATGTACGGACAGAATTAGCTAGGTGTAATCAGTTCTAGATATGCTCACAGATTTGTATTTCAAGATGTCTCTTCTTTGGACCTATGTGTCTTGACCCGGAGACATATTTTCTCACTTATAAGTCAAGTTTGACGAAGAGTTTGCAGACACTGGATTCTTTTTAAGATGGTGTTAATAATCCCAACGTCATCTCACCACCTAACAACAGTTTAGAGTAAACGTGGATCTTAACGTCAGTTAGTACTTCAACCGCAGTAATCTCTTTCGTGTTCCGTTCAGCCGTACACACGCTGCCAAGTTCATAGTGAGCATAAACCAGGAAATCGATAGGTGGAAGACTACTAGGATTAAAACATCCGCTGCTTCAGCACCACATACATGGTGTAGTATAATTTGAACGCGCATGTTTAAATGGAGCGATTTGTCTTTGCTATGAGGAATGTTTGCAAGCAAAACCCGGATATAGGCATTGTGGAATACACTTGGATCGTTCAGCAATTTTTGGATTCAGTGGTGTGCAGTATGCTGTCGGAAGAATACAGAAGGTGGTTCTTTGAAAGGAAGAAAATTATCAATCAAAATAGGAAGGTCGGATTAAGCCTGGACATAGTTTGAATTTTTTCGTTTGGAAATAATCATATAATTGGCAATCCAGGAAGCCAAGTAGTGATTTAGGCAGACAGACTTGAATAAACCTTCACAACAGCGGATAATGTGGAAAACTGTTTCTGAAGGTTTTATAAACCTTCTCTGTCAAAGGAGATACGTTTTTGGTAAAGAAAACGTTTTTGCCCTTCTCGATAAATGTTTATTCTACAGAGGGATCATTGTTTACTCTAAATATAATCCGAAACGGACGTTTATTGTCTTGAGTGGAATATGAGAGCTTAAAACTGGAGTTGTCTAGCAAAAGATAGTAATAATTGCAGGCAAACAAGGTCACAATTAACTTTTGATTACTTACGGGCTTGTGGGAACTGAAGGTTTTAGTCGAGACCAACTCAGGTAGCAATGGTGCAAAAGAACAGCTGAAATCGCTCCGCACATTGACTTATATTTCATTAGGAATGTTCTACAATGACGGTTAGACAGCAGGATGCCGATGAACAGAGCCAGGAGTACTACCAGGGTAGGGGTTATGATTTTGAAATAACCCCAAAGGACCATGAGATCTACGAGATCACGGTAAACACTAAGTCTTCTTGGTGAAACTCCCCCATGCCATCAACTTTTGGTATAATTTCTTAACCTCGTACATACGTACAAATATAATTGATCAAACTGTTAGAGGCAGACTCCTCATGGGCACCGGCTATGGGCAGTTAATCTTACAAGGAAACTTATTGGAAGGATAACCCTGCGGTGGAAAAACCGCAGGTTCTAGTTGAATCGTTCTGTCCCACGTGCAGTTCCACCAGACAGGAAAATTCGCACACAAATGGTTGATTAGTTTATTTTCATTTTGAATTCTACCCAAAAACTAGAAAGACTTACAGTGCCATTAAATTTGAACCGTAGCTGTCTGAGGTACACCCAAGTGATTTAATGATAATTTATAGTTTCCATGCCTGTTTTGTTCCCCTTAATAAAAACTGGAGAAAACTTGCAGCTGTATCAAAGCGGACCGTGACCGTACGCGATCAACCGGGCAGTTAGAAGTGACTGGTGTGCTCAGTAGGCGACTGGGTAGAATGGAAATCGTCGCTTGATGAGGTCCACGTAAAATCTATTTTTATGCAAATGTGTCTACCACCAGTTCCTCTCGAATGTTCCACAAATTCAGGCTGAATCGCAATTAGATGTGGTAACATAAACAACATTAAAGGCGCTGGGAGTATCCAAGAGCTCGTTTGTTGTTTTGGCAGAAGAAACAAATACCGAGTGACTAATTTGTGTTAGCAGAGGAGTTGAGGCAGCTCAAACGGGAATTTTTGACGAACCCCAATTTCATTTAAGAAGCCAACACAAATCTACACTCCACGTCCTGTAAACAGTTGTTCATGACACCGAATGGAATCAACTTTTGTAACATTTATCAGTATGATGTCCGTAATAATTTCACCAACTTATTGATTTCTTCCAAACTTGAACTGCTCTATACCGTAGAATGAGATTTCAAAAGAAAATTCAACAGTGTCATAAATCTTGAGCGCTGAATGACGGGGATCTCCTTGGCAGTTATGCTCAAGTCAGTTGGTTTTATTCCCTTTGAACGTGTTGCATAAATTGACCATTCAGTTCTTCAGGTATATCTATAAGTTACTGACCGAGCTGTGTTTTGATGCTCAATTCACTCAGCAACCTGAAGGTTAGAATAGTTCTTCCCACTGAGTACTGCTTCACTGATGAACAAAAAACAGACGTAAGGGAAGAAACTGATGTGTTAGAGGAGACTGAACATGCTGATTGGCTTTACGGTTCACTGTTAGCTCACTGTGACCCTGACCCTGGCCTTCCTGTGCCCGGTACATATGTTTGTGAGCAATACGTGATAAAATCGTTTCGCAGAGGGCATAGACCAAGCCAGTGCGGCACCTGTTCCCCATGAGAAACGAAAAGAATGAATAAAACGTTGTGATTAATATGATTAGCAATGCACACAAAGATGTTTGTTTGTGAATGCTGGTGTTATTTTCATGTGAGTTGAATGATAGCTGCGGGCAAAACATAGACAGGGTCTCGAAAATGTTTAATGATTTGAGAGAGCATAGAAAGGCAGGATACTCGATTAATTTTATTTGAAGAATCGAGGCAGACGTGGAGCAATATTTTCGTAAAAGTTTATTTGAACTTCTAGTCGGTAAGTAGTTTACTTGAACGACCGCTTCAAACATCAGCCAACCGCAGGCCAGTTTGTGTTGAATCCGTGTGAGCGCTTGGAGGAAAGCAGAGCAGGGTTGGTGCAAATCTTCAGACCTGAATCAGACTCTGGTATCGTTTCAGAGAGGTTTGGTAAACAATCGGTGGATTTATTGCTGGGCAACGTTTCGCTTTTGACACAAAAGCTTCGTCAGGCCAAGTAAGTAAGCAGGTTGATTGGGTTTTAAGGCAGTCAGGGTGATGTTCCTGTTTGTTGGTTAGTGGGGATGACTAACATCTACGTTAGATTGTTTAAAGAGTTGTCTTCATGTTGAACCCGGATTTTTCCGGCCTTGATTTTTCTGTCTAGGACACCTTAATGGAATAATCCTCTTGGGTCATTCACACATTCACCACATTTTTTGTTCGCCTGTACTCGTCGAGGGGTGCCTGGACAATTGGTTTGGGAGTGGGGGTGGGAGTGGTCAATTAGATCTTACTCTGCTTGGATTCTGTACTTTTAGACCCAGACCATTTCGCTGATAACTGCACACCACCTCATGTCATCTCGGCTGATCTAAAACCGCTCTCCACACGCTTGCGAGTTCTACGCCCTCTATTCTATTCACGCTGGGATGCTTGGCGATTTCTACAAAGTGGGCAACGAATGATCTGAAGGCTGAGCTTGATTGGGTCCAAGCTGCACTAGCATTTGTGTTTTGCGTGGTTGGTGTGTCCCCTTATTTTCAAGTTTCAACCCAATTCCTCTGGTTAGACTTCAGTAAAAGAAATACTTTGTGTAGTAATTTCCGTACCTAACTAAACAACTAAATTTCAAAATCTGAATTATTTGCTTGTTCTGTCTTCAGATCAAATGACGTAATTCCTAGGTGCTTGAAATGACAACTGTCAGAGGTACGTCTGTGGCTACTACGTGGAAGTTTTTACTTTAGCATAAAACATGGGTTCACCTCTGCACACCAACTGTTCTCCCTGACAGCTCCTGCAAAATTCATTCGTGTGCAGTCTTTGAGATCGAAAAACCATTAAATTACAAGTAAGCAACTGTTGATCAGTCACCCATAAGAGAATGATAGTGTTCCGATAGTGATAAAACGCTCTCAGCTTCAGTGCTGATGCCTACCAACAAGGACAAAACCACTGTGAAACCTTCTGTTATCATCATGAGTTAACTTCCATTACAGGACGAAATCCTGGATGAAATTATGAGTGCTGCCCGTTACCTATTCGGTTTGACACAGTGATCAGTCTAAATAGTTCCTTCACTAGATTGGAAGACGCAAAAATCTAGCTAGATCGTTCAAATGACAAGCTGGCTGGACAATGTTAGATTGTAGCTTAGTTGTTCGAATGAGGTTTGCTACCGAAATTCCTTGAAATGGTGGGGTTTTTTCAAGTGCAAGGAAAGAGCAGTCGATTCCAAATTCAAAAGTAACTGGTCATCGTTTGAGTAATTGAAACTTGAGGTAGGAAACCCGCCAGACCAAAATACTGTTCATTCATAAGAAGATGCATAAAATCTGGGGAAAAACATTTCACTTCGCTTAAATGTAAGATTTTGATATCATGTATGGAAAGTCTGGCTTTGAAATTCCTCAGGATACGATACTGCCCCAACCCAACCCGCCTGAAGGCAGAAGGAAAAAGGCATGCGTGCTGGTACTTATAGACTGTGACAGAAAAAAAACGACCGTGTATCTTGTTTACTGGCTATTTTCTATGGACAGTATGCCGGTTTTATTCTCCAGTGTACGAAGTGGTTGAATCCGACTCCAGTTTTCACAAGGACTATCATACGTACATAGCTGTTTATCTACACAGCAGTTGCACTTAGTTTAGTGTAAGAGGACCATCTGAAGTAAACTGACATTGTCACTTGAATGAATTGTAAATTCTCGGTGAAACACTCTCATAGGTAGTTAATTTGTATGTCAATCAGCACTTTTTGTAAGTTATAGTAGGAAGGAAGACATTTAGAAAAATTATAAAACCATGAATGAGGTTTTCTAAACAGCAGGATTTTGGTGCGATTCAGAAGGGCGTGATTCTCATATTCACATACCAACTTCCTCATGCAGCTCTCTTCTCTCTAGAAAACCTCTTAGTGCGGAACATCTTTATCAAAGATACGATTTTACGCGCACTGAATTCCTTTCTGTTGGGAAAAAAACCTCCATAGCGGAACAAAGAACAGCTTTTTATTCCTCACATAGATAATTCACCCTCTGGTTGGAGGCATCAGTGTTTTAGTATAATATCTGCCAAGCACAGTAGTTTACTATCAGTCCTGAGGGTCTATGCCATATGCACAGCAAACGGCTTTTTATCAGGACTCTGTTTAATTTTGCTGACGAACTAGCCACGAATTAAGTCGAAAGTTTCACTCCTGGGATAGCAGTCAAAGTTGTGGAATCGGATGAATTAACACAAAAAACTCAATAGTCGCTGAGTTTCCAAAATTCGCGACGGTTCCTTTGTTTGCTGTTTAAGAATGTCTACTTGTGATCAGTTACTGTGTTTATTGATCCGTATTTAGGATTGTATAGAAGAATAAACCAAAAATTTCTTTCAAGGAAGATGATGGTGGCAGATGCATATTGTACATGTTCACTATGTTGATCAAGTGTGTAGGCATGATATTTGGGAACATTGAACTCAGGTGGACGCTTTTGAAGAGCATTCACAAATAAGCTAAATATTTTTGCCAAAAATCATGCAGTACCTTCATTTTCGGCTACTTTTCAACAAAGAAATCTCCGTCAGTCAACACTAGGATTCCGCGGTGTAATCCCTCGGCGGAACATTGTGACCTGAAACTACAAACCGTACTTTTTGGCTACTCAAGCGAATTAGTAAGTTCTAAAATTGACCAAACGCTGCCAGTTGTTCCGTGAAAAAGACTTCTGATACATATAAAAATGACAGGTGTAATGGGACATCACTTGAACAATCTACTTCTTACGCAGCAAAATCTTTGGATAGAATGGACGGTTGGATTCCGATTAGTGGAAGGCACAAATTCATCTGACGGAACCCATGACTGTGCTTTAAAAATCCACCAGAAATCGTAGCACTCCCGCAATTCCGCATTGTTGTTCTGCTCATTAGACCACACCATCTGTTCGCCACTTACGCAACAACCCCCCAATTCATGATTGGCAACAGACATAGAACGACTTTAACTATCGTTTTTTCTGTATCAGCCTAGCCACCACAACTTGTCTGGCGGTGTGCTTCCGTAACAAGTGGTATGTAATGAATACAGGTTGGAAATTGTCTCGGCTAAGCATGAACGTCCTGGTATCAAATTTTAACTTGACCGGAAGATCTAGTGTTCAGAAGCCTCCCAAAGTTGACCAGCAGCAAATGTTTGACGTATAAAACTGATTACATCTACCGTTTCTATTACGCTCCAGCCCATTTTGCTAACAACAAGTCACGTGGTTCCGAAACTGTGTATTTGCAGTAGAATCTAAACAGAACCTTGTAGAGTCTGTCAGTTTTCGTCCATTCGAATTGTACAATTCAGCGAATGCCGGACTGTTTGTTAACGTCTAATAATGTCTAAAGCAAACAGCTTAGTGCACACGGATGTTTGGCGACAGAGTTGACGAATCTTCCTCGTATAATTTTATAACTATTTATGGCTTCTTTTGTTGAGGTGGAGCAGGTCAGTCGTGTGCTTTTTGCTCAGAAAAAGTGTGAAGTTAGCGTGGTACGAAGACAGTCATGTAAAATCAGCGTCCCGAATAGAATCCACCTTTCCCAAAACCTTTGTCCTGATAATCTCACCACCGTGCAAGCAATGACCTAGGATCAGTGGTTTCAACCCCGATTGTCAGGTTTTGTTTTAACTTCAAAAACCATGGATGAACAACGTGAATAATGAAATGGATCAGGCCTATTGGATTATTTATTCAGTCTGATGAGCCTGTATACAAAGACCTCAGCTTGAATACGGTCAGTTGTTTGCCACTGGTAACCGGTACTTTTCTTATCACACAAAAACTAACTCCTGAAATTTAACGAACCAGTCCATCCAAAGCTCGTATAGAGCTTATCCACACTAGGCCTCCTACTGTTACTGAGGATTCTAACCGAGAGGTCCACAGGTAGTTCTAACCGATAGATTTAAAACTAACCCTTACCCAATTGGCCAGTGATCTGACTGTTTGTCTTATCTTGGTGTTCTCGGTAGATGCCAATGTTTAGATACTCACACACACTGCTCGTTCTCTACAGCAAATAGCACCACGAAGAAGATCCACACTGACACACCTATTGTATGAAATGTGAAACAATGAGCAGATTTTTCCAGAAAAAACGTTGTCTCATTATGTGCATTCTCGAAACGGCAAAACAACATTTTTATTCCTTGCTAGATGGACGTTTTTACGGTACGCTAACTTGAATGGGTAAACCGGGTGCGAACTGCACACGCGTTTTGGGACACGCACATACATAGAGCATTTTATGCTTTTGGTTTCTCTCTCTGTCGTAAACTTGGGTGTGAAAGAGAAACGAAAGCTCGGGCGACTAATGTGTGATCGCGTCTAACAAGCAGCACACGATATTGTTTCGTGCAGTCATAAACAATTGCCCCCTTCCTGCCCGCACTCGGGTCTGTGAATAACGAACTAACTAGGTGACGTTTCACTCGAAATGGTAGCCATGAAACGATGCTCGTTTTCACCGTAAATACACGATTGCATTTCAGCAGCAAGGCACTGACATCACGTTTCAAAATATGGTTTCATTTCTCACACGCCTGTGGAGAAAGTGAAGAGATGGCGTAGAACGCAATTTGGTGGAATATGAACGTTTTACCTAAAGAACCTCTCAAAAAGGGAAATCTATTCCTACTCTAGAAAAGTGACAGGTATGTGCTCGACTAGCAGTGGAGAAGCCCTATTTGAAACTTCGCTCCTTTTGAACGAGGACACCCTATCAAAAAGTAACACGCTACTCAAAAAGGTCGCTGAAAACTCTTTGACAACCACGATCGATTGCGTCCTTCTTGGGCTAGTCTGACAGCTGCAGTCCCCAATTTGCCCTCAAACTTATGTTCTAATTGACTCAAACTGGACAGAATTCGACAACTGCTTTTGCCTGTTTTCTAGTTTAGTTTTGCCGAGAGATTCAAATGAATCCATCTGAATCTCGCGTTTGTGACTTTTTGCTTCAGCTGAATGTGCCGCACCTGACACATCGTGTTTCATTTGGTACGATAATCGGGGAACTGTAAGGTTTTGTCTAAACATAACACACTACTCATATGGGGACTGTGCCTACCTGATGAGTCCTAAGAAGGGCAAAACAGGTAGTGAGCTGTCACAGATTTCAGCAGCAGTGTTAAGTTTAGCCAATGTATTCCAGTATTTCAAATATTATACCAACTGAAACATGAGGCAGCCTGGTGCATCATATTCAGTTGAACCAGAGCATCATAAACGAGAGATTCAACTTGCTTCATTTGAGTCTCTTGTCAAAGCCACATTTACTTGAGGTTGCTTTGTGGCCGCAAATTTAATCTGGGCGTTCTAGACTGTTGTCGTGTGTCCTTAGACCCTTTGTAAGTTCGTCTTTATATCAATGTATAAAGGTCACATTTCTTCCGCAATTTGTCATAAATGAACTCCCCATCATAGCAGTAACACTTGCTTTGAGATAGTCCACCTAAGTCATGTTTGATCTTGGATGACGGATGTCGTTTTGTGTTTTTCCCACTTTGCGAGATAGAAGCCAACAGTGGTACTGCATCAGCAAAAACTCAAATCCCTGAAAACGTGTATTCAAATGGTTCATTTGTATGTAAAATACTGTTGGTAAAGGACACTTTAAGAGTAAACAAACGCTAGGCAAAGTCCGAAAGTGTACCACAAGGCGCGGTTCTCTCGTCAGTAGCCCTCAACTGCTAGCCACTGTCTATATGCACCTAGTGGGTTCTAAATCTTGCGTGACTGAGCTTTCATGTATCCAGTCGCAGTACCACGATCAGCACAGACCCGTAATTTGTAACAATAGATTGTAAACTGGGCTGCATGAGAAAGTTAGGAGATAATCGTTTACATCTATTTTTTTGTAAGTGCAAAATCAAATGACACTTGAGAAAACAGTCCCAGCATTTATTCTCATTTAAACTTTTTTGATCTGTAAACAGCTCGAACAGTCACCTGCCTGGAAATGGACATTTAACAACCGCTGGTTCAAGCTTGATTTCTGACCCGGCTGACCTTGAAACCAGACGTAGAAACATTCCTTATGCTTGTAAGCAGGTTACATCTATTAAGTAACATCGCTCGAAAGAAGATTGTTGTGTCGTGTAGATGACTGGTTTTCAGAGGGTCCCATGACCAAGCACTCTGTTGTGAAATGATTTAGCCCAATAATAGTTATATTTCTCGATGTCCAGAGACATTCGTGAACTAATGTATATTTCACAGCAAATAGCCTGAAATCATATCATATACTTGACAGTTAAGGAAGTTTCCCATGACACCGGGAGAATAGTTACCTCTATCAGTATTTTCAGAAAAGTACTTGTCCGACTCCAACCAGTACTCAGGGATTCGTTTGTCCGTTTGAAGAGAACACCTAGATTTGACCTCACAGAGTTCGAGTATTTCACTTTGAACTGCTGGTTTTTACGTCCGGGGGTGGGCATGGAGCATTTCTAGGAAACGTTGTGACTTGGCTCTTTTCAAAGGAATTGCAAAAAAACGCCTAACATGATAAAAGATTCTTTTGTACTGGGAGAGGAGTCAATACAATTGACTAAAATTGGGAAATTATAGGAAGATGAATCTCCTGTATCTCACTGCAATCAAAACATTTCTATATATCTAAGTGGCAGTTGAGTTTAGTATCGAAATTTGGCTGATGATCTGTCCGACAAGCTTGGCAGTTAGGTTTTAAGCGTTTCATCAGCAGTCGAAGAAATATCGTCAGCATGCTGTTGGCTGGGTTGTTCATTCTCCTCCGCTTGTGTTTATATGGTGCCCAACCAGTGGTTATTAACTTTAACGTGATTGGTCGGGTACGGGTTGACCTCCGAGCCACTTGATTGGTAATTTCGTGATTTGATCACTGTTATGCCCCCACTTACTGGTGCTTGGTTAGTTCGACAAATGCCCTCATTTCAGTAGTTCTGCTTGGTTTCTTTCGTTGTTCTCCTGTCGTAGCCTGATCTCATTCTTTTTTTTGGTCGGCTGGGATCTTTTCAATTTTTAGTAATTATTGCATTTTATTTTTCTTCTTTTGGTTTCTCAGTCCAGGACTTATACAATTCGTTTTGGTTCTGGCAGATATGATTCCCAATATTTGTTTACTTTAGAGACTCTGTATAGGCAGTCGATCAAGTGGTTCTATTTTGCGTAGGACGGAAGTGGTTTCCCAACGGGAATATCATAAGCGATGTGGACGATCTCAGAGAAATGTTTACTTACATTTCAAAATTCAGCCAAATTCAGCAAATTCAGCATTTAAACTAACAGGTCAAAGTAAGATGGCTTCCTGAGTGGATATCTCAAGTGAACTAAGCATGATGAAGCTAAAATTCCTCACAAGAATCTCCGTGCGACTTTACCGACTGAAGTTGAGAGAAATGGCGTACAAATTCCAAGAAATGTAGGAGCCCTTTTTACTGGAAAGGTGGGAACGTTCCCAGTGAGGTAGCTGAGCAAAAGTGAACGGGCACATAAAACTCCGTCAAAGCTCTTCAAAAAGAAATATCAGTAGTACTTCCAAATTCTTATCAAAATGCGACGAACATCATTACGGTCACCTTGACTTTACATAATTTCCAGCAAAAAGGACCTATCTGTCGAAATAATGTCACGTGAATGAAGATGTCCGAAAAACGCCAGTTAGTCATGTTAATTAGTCACGTGACGTTTCAACTTGTGTGAGCGCCTTAGGAGGCTTAAAATGGGCTAACACGATGTTGGAAATGTAATATAATGAAAGAAGGCCGAAATATGAAATAGGGCAGGACCAAACCGAATGTGAATTAGAGTGGCTTTGATCCAGTTAGTCACTGACAGGTTAAATGTAATTAGGAAAGAATACAAAAAATTCGGTTTAATGACGTCAGGCTAGCTTAGCCACCGGATAACGCAACCACATTCTCCTGAGTTTACTCGATTTGTATTCCTCCTTTACTCATCTGTTATTTTGTCTTGTCCTGTTTCATTGCTTACTATGCTCAATTTGGTTTACGTTAATTTTCCAACTTTGTATCACCCACTGGTATCCGTTCCACTCCAGTGAGCTCGTCACTATCGTGACAACCACGTGACTATGCTTAAGAAAATGATTTCTCACCCATCTGACACGAGCTTTTGAACTACTGCCAATATCTTATCCCTGGTGAAGTAGATTCAACTGAAATCGTGATTCCCGTATGCAAGACATTCTTCATGGCGAATCTGACTCTGTTTCTCAGATGTTTGGAAACGGTTTTTTCAGTCTATTACTAGGTCATTCAAATGTTCTTCCGACCGAATAAAAGATTAATCCAGCAGTAGTTTCCAGTATTCTGCTAGCGTATAGAGTGTGAGATGTGAGCGGTGTCATTGAAGGCAAATTGAGGTTGTCGGCTGGCGAAGAGTCTCAGTTACTCTTTCGTTTGCAAATAGGGTGCCCTGCAGGGAATGGCTGTGGCACGCAGCCAATCGTGGTCTTGCATCACAGCTAGCACCTTCAATGCGTAGACCCCATGCTTTGCCATACCGGTTGAACTGAACCGTTTAGGGTCAATGAACTGACTGCCAGCTTCAAGTTTCTTCCGCTTTGGGAGTTTCAGGTTAGTGGAATTCCAGGCGAGGCTGTTGTACCCTGTGGTAGGCATGTATCGCTTCCGAAGGTCGGAGCCGTGCGGATAGCCAACAAGCCTCATACATTTTTTATAACGACAGTATTTCGAGAATATACCGTGCACCAAACGCAGCATTTTGATCTGTCTTTTATTTGACTGCCGCTGAGTGGTCTAAGAGTCAGTTAAACTATCGTCTTCAAGCGGCACTGTTTTCCTAATAGTTTGCTTTATATTCACGTGCAAAATTTACCAATCTTCCGTCAGACGACGGCAAAATAAATGTTACCTCGAAGGTTCGTGTCTCACTAATTCAAACCAGCGGCCCTTCCAAAAAAATAATACATCATGTCACTGGTCGGTTTCTGTATGAGTTGTATGATTATACAGCCATACAGTTCAATTCCACCAGCAGAGTTTATCGTGACTTGATTATTCAATTAGTGTAGGCAATGGGCAGTTCCTTGCTATCTTTCCAAGTATTCAAAATATCATACAAGCCAACTATATGTCAGGTCGTAGTCATATAAATGAGTGCCTGAGTGAGGTGTTGAATAATCCAGCTGGTGAGATTTCTCGCATTTTTTAACTACTATTTATAGAAACTGTCTTCTTCACTCACTCCGAGGACCTGCAAATTGTGGGCATGAGAAATCAACAGACTTGTAGGTCTGTGTATGTCATCAATTAAATCATAACCAAAGGCAGTAAAGCCTCGCAGTGGAAGGCGAATTAATGTTGATGCGAATTAAGAGGACACGAATTAGCTGGATGCTTATCGGCCCCAAAAATCGGTCGCGGTGCGAAGTACACTTGGTAACTTTTTACCGGACCAACTAGTCAAATACACGTTCAGCTGGAGCTTCATACTATGCTGAGCGATTGATTGTCAGCACGATGAGCGGTTATTATCACTATCGAGAGTTTTTCATCCAAACCGTAACTCGGATAAACCAATCGCGTTTCCGTTGACAGATCCTCAACTATAATGATTCGTTTTGAGAAATGTCTAGTTGACTCTGTTCAAGCGAAACAGCAGGGCCCTTCGAGATAATTCCGAAAACGGGTGTTTTGAAAGACTTTACTTTGTGAAAACACCGACTGTGAAGTATATTCCGTTAACCTTGGGTTTAAAAATCCTAGTTTACAGAGGACGTATATCCCACATAAATAACGGTTAGTTCCAGCAGCTTTTTCAGAAACTGTACAAACATTTTTTTCATGTCAAAGACTATTCGGAACGCCCAGATTATATTATATCACGTGTCAAAGAGGTTCCAGTGCTCCTCCACACTTACAGTTTTGACATCCATCCTATTCAGACACCTGTGGTGATCACCTTC
The DNA here is from genome assembly GCA_003604175.2 of Clonorchis sinensis. NCBI lineage: Eukaryota > Metazoa > Platyhelminthes > Trematoda > Opisthorchiida > Opisthorchiidae > Clonorchis > Clonorchis sinensis. Next base: position 26,712,176 of record CM030369.1, read on the forward strand.
CTTTGCTGCTGTACGGCTGCAGTCAACCTAAGTTCTGTTCCGCTGGACCCATTCCAGTAAACAAATTCCATAAACAGCATATGTAGTTGCACCGTCAGACAACGCGTTATTGGATAACCGTGTAAACACCAGATTCTTTCGTCTTCGAGATTAGCATTGTTGTGTTATCCCTAAGTCCTATATAAGTACATAAGTACAGCGTAACAGTTATACATTTGACGCAAAGATAGTCCGTGTCGTCCACTTTACTGTGTTGGGCCCTATAGTCACCTGAGGTCAGGGTCATTTTCTGTCTGTTAGACTTTGGTAACAAATCACAATGATTAGTACGCACCAAGCACTAACAGGTAGTCAAAAACTCGTATTTATAGCGATGTTATCAAATGAATTCTTCCACTGCAAGTGGGCGGTGGTCACCCAACACAGCAAGAGATTACCTTTCACGCGCACTATCCATGGCTGTTTACTCGCACATAAAAGGAAAAAGTTTCAAACAGGTTAGTCATGAGGAGAAACTAATGTTGACTTTGCTTGGTTGGCTTAAGTAAACCTCTGTTTGTGATAGCATGCAATCCCAACTCGTTCTAAAACTTCTGTGATTAGGCGATCCATGAAACCCGGAAATCTGAAATGTGGCTGTACGGTCGACCTCCTGATGGCTTCAATCCCTCATTCCTTGATTGATTCTGCCACATCTGTTAAGTACAATGCAGGAGATACACAGTGAAGACTAAACAGGTGGAATGACGATATTTGTGAAATTTCTACCTTAAAACCTGAAGCTGGTCACCCATCTACTTTATATAAGGGGAGTATGCGCAGGTTAAAACTTTTGGTCGAATCCATTCGCGTTTGAGAAGACCGCCACGGAGAGTAAACTACATACAGTAAGGTAACAAGAAATATGTGTGCGTTAGCGGTTGTATGCGGAATGCAGATGTGTAGTTATACTAATGACTAAACTACAATGACACCGGAAAATATTTGGTTCTGTCGATGAGTTCACACATGGGATTTAAGAGCCGCACCTGAACTGAAGCTAAAATCCAGGACTTCTTTATGCGTAGTTCCGTTCTGGCCAAAAAGGTAGGGAAGACACTTGTGAAAATATTCACGAGAAACGTTACTACCCGGCGCTAGCCCAGGAGAAGTTCTCGTGACAGACGAATATCGTAGCACTACGTGGATTCGAAATTTAAAAGTTATCCGTTTTTCAGCAAAAGCGACGATCTCCCATAAATTGCGTAAGTCCTAAATCTTACTTTTGGGTGTTATTAATGAGACAATTAATGAGATAATTAACCGTTATTAACCCTTCTGTCGTTGCTAACTAACATTGAGTAATCCTAAGGATGATAACCGAGTAGGATGACTGAATCAACACTCTCATTGTTGACAAAAATTCCTCAGACTGACCCGAAAGGATTTCTCGGAATGCTCGGAACCTTTAGTTCGAGGATGTTCGTTTTCAGAAAAAAGAACCAACTGGTTGCGACCGTTTAAGTCCGCATTGTAATAAGAGGCTTCCGGATTTAATAATACTCAGAAGGTTGTTGAAGCTTTTGGGCTGTACACTATCGGCTACACCCTTTAAGGGAACTCACCCGGTAGTCCAAGATCCCGAATTTCCACTAATCTCACTTGTTGCTTGAAAACTGGCTTGTAAGTATATTAAGATAACTACTCTTAGATGCTTACGGAAGACTCAGCTCTATTTCACGAAGTCAAAATATCCTTCCGCATGATGGGCATTTAGGAGATGCGGAAATGTTCTTCGGCGTGATAGTAGCTTATGCCATTGGTATTTGACGGATGGTAGTCGTTTGTGAATGTGTCACTCTCCCCTGTCATTCGAATAATAACGGAGGATACAGAGTTTGAAGAGCTGATACTTTCAGTAACCTCGGGTGAAAAGGGCGAAATAAATATTGATTAATACCAAGCGATATGCAATCAAAAAGTCCCGGAGGAATGCTGTTTGTTAGCAGGGGATTGGATGGATGGGTCAAAATCAGTAATGGGATGATCAGATTCAGACAGGGTAAGAGTGTTAGCGGTTTGTGGGTGTGGGTGTGGAGTTGTGTATGTGCCTGAGTTTCAAAAATAATTAGACCACGGGAGCTGAATTGTGTGGATAAAATGGTTTTGGCGGCAGCGGATGGAGTCACACTGAGAGCACTTGCCTCGGTCACAGTAATTGTCCTAAATTTTAGCTGTTTAATGGCTGTTGGTTTACCCGCTGAGCTGAGTGATTTGACTGCAGACGTTTCATCACCCACCGATATGACGTCCAAAGTGAGTTGCTTAGGTGAGAAGTAGAACATGGCGGGAGCGTCTGTGGGTGCGCACCGATTGTGTATATCGATTTGGTTTGATGTGATTGCTTCCCATAAAGAAGTTGGAAAGATTCAGTAATGTTCATTGTGTGACCTAGGTCGCTCAACTGTCAGCCGACTGTGTTACTTATCGAGGTCTTGTTGCCACCGATAAAGCTGGTAATGGCAAATGAAGGAATATGTATTGTTATGCGGTATACTACACACAACTTAGTATATTCCTAAAATGATGTGCGTCACTTGCATATTCCTCGCCTACGGTTGGCACTGGAACCGTCGACTCCTATCTATCCTCCACTGCGGTTTATCCCGAGGGTATTTCACATGAAGGTTTTTTATCTCCTCCGTAAGAACTTATGCTCGCTCTTTAAAATTCCCGCCGTCAAATATGGATTTTCAGGTACGAATGTTTGAATCCTAAATCCAGCAGTTTCAGTCACTCATGTTCAGCTGTCTTGTATGTCTGATTTTTCTACAACGAGTAGCTCAACATTTTCTCGGCACAACAACTGTTCCTAGGTTTCTCCGATGATGTGACATTTCAGCGAAATTTTGACAAGTTTTGGTAAAGTTCACACACTGCCTGAGTTACGACAACTACTGGGATATTTGTAAATGTTGTAGATAACCATCGCCAGTGATTACCGAGGAATCTTTACTAGAGATTCAAATGGAAATTTAAATCAAAATACTGTTATCAGGCCTGTAGAATCATACGTACGCAACATCTGACCGAATAATGGCCTCTTTGGAGATCATGCACCACAAACGACGCCAATCCATGTTGAAAAACTGAGAAACACTCTACAGTTCTTTCATTTTTGTCAAGAATAGTTGTCATCGTTGTTTATCTTCCATGCCTCTGGAGAGGTTCAAAAGTGTAAGCACTTTACCGCTGGACTACGAGCAGCTGATCATTAGAGTGTTCAGCTAGGATAGGTAAAGCGAAGCACATCCTTCAGTCAGGCTATTCGTGGGTTGACTGACTCCTGGACTAAAGACCTCTCAGATAGATGGGTCAAGTTACCTGTCGGAAGCTTTTCCTTCTGAGTAGATTACTTAAACGAGTCATCTGAATTTGAATTCACTTGTGATCCAGATAAACATACAGCGAAAATGGTTTTTGGAAAAATACAGTAGTTTTTATTGCATCCTTCAGACCTCACAGAAAGCTCAGCATCTTTCACTTGCTTACGAAAGTGGACGTTTCTGGAGAGTCCGATCCTTTACAGGGTTCTTTTTTATACGTTGTCCCGCCAAACTAACAACACCCGCTCCCAAGTACATGATGGACACTTTCGGATCTGTCAACCAGAATGACAGGACAGCTGCCTCCGATATCCATGCCTGTTACCTGCCGAAAATAGACTCCGTTGAAGGACAAGCTTGTAAAAGCCCTACTACATCTGATTTTTTTAAATATCACACAAGAAATGTCATATTTTTTAGTTTAGTGAAGTTGCATGCGAAATACTGAAAGTGATGGGGTTTGTTGGTGCTGTGGTAAAGTCGTCCATTATCAATATCTGGGGACAGCGGAGAGCCTCTCCAGATTAATCGCACTTTAACCTGTTCGTATTGGGAAGATGATGCGCTACAACTGTGGACATTCATTCTGATTAACAGCTCTAATATGGACGTTATACTCATGTTTGAATTTGAATTTGAATTTAAAAGACCCGATCTTTAGCCCACCAACCAAACTTAGCTTCTGAGAATATTTAGTGTCACCAAGAATTTCATCAGTCCACTCAACCAGTCATTGGTTTTATCGATCAATTAAAGGAGCTGGTTGATTTAACTTGACTTTCGAACACTTAAAATGTCAATCAAACCCAAAGGTTTACGTATAGATCAAATATCCAAGTATACTTGTTTGTGTCAATAGACTGCACAATTGTGATGGACATGTAGCCGGTCCTAAAATTTGGGTCGTTCTACGTTTGCTCTCCAGAAGATCATTGTCAAATCCCGATTTTTATTAGTAACGCTAACTTTGTTCGTAGTATATGTATGCATTACTATTTTCTGTGATCTGCCACCAAGCACTAGATGTCATCCCCTGGACTTTCAGTGTCACTGAAATAGAGGTTTGTCTTGAAACAAACTGGGATAGATCTTCTGAGATTATTTGTCTTCCCTGAGAAATAAAGATGCTTTCAACGCTTACCAGCAAAGTTATTTTACTAGAAAACTGGTGGCGGTTTTCGCTCTCCGAAACACATTATCCCATGTGTGTGTGCATCTGTACTTTGTTCTGAACAGCATTCAATCGTCGTGAACCGGTACAAGACGTTGTGTTAATTTTTATCTCGTACGAAGCACACACTTTAAATCAATCACGAAACAGAACCCCCTGAGATCTGGAAAGATTTCATCTCATATAGTGACTGACCTGCCCAGCGTGTGCCTACAGCAATGTCGTCTAAGGGAGTTATTGCCCAAATAATCAGTCAACCAAATTCACATTATTCGTACGCGATAGCGTTTTAAATCCGTCTTCGAGTTCGAAAACACTCACCCGACCTCACATTTTAACCACGCATGGAAAAACCTTTGCCCACGTCACGTGATTTAGTACTGACTGTCTCCTCAAACTGAGATTTCCAGATGGACGCCTCTTGCGCTTTGCCTGTTTTTGTTATTTCTGAGTGGGAAGCTTATGGCGTATGGGCATTGAGGAGGCTTTTAAGGTTTCAGCCAACTTTTCCTTCTGCAGCTGAGGTCACACTTAAATGCCGGGAAGCACCTTATTTTTTTTCGATCCCTAATGAAGTGCAGTGGCGGGGGAAACGGGGTTTTTGGGTCTTTCAGGACAGACTGGCTTGGCTAGTGAGATGAAATCTCTATTTAAACATCAAAATGTACTCACTAATGACAGGTTTGAAGTTGCATACGTGATGGGCAATCAAAATTGCAGACGTAAGGAATATAGGAACATGCAGCGGAGCAGAGAAAAAACGCTTATACATTATGGCAGCAACGCTCTGCATCGTGGGGATTGATGGTGAGGACTTTCAGCAAGGTTCCGATTTATCGCTATTACCAACGGGTTGGTCGAATAACTAAGTCACTTAAGGGAGTGCAAGGTGTAAACACTCCGCACCATTTGAAACCATGCTTTTGTTGCGGTTAGAAAATCCCATAAAAATTTTCGCGAAGAGATCCAAAAATATTGACAGCCCACGGAATTCGATTTTTGGCTCAATCAAGGCTTGTGAGATACTTAGTGGGCGTGAACGTTTGTCTGAAAACTAGCTATGAAAACGGACTTACGTGAATCCGTTTATACTCTGTCAGGGAGAGTTCATCAACTTTATAAGTAGTATCGTGTCCATAGAAAAGTACAAGACAAGTCCATTTTATCCAGTTTATTTAAGGCGTAAAGAAGGCTCGTGTCGCGTTGGGCTTGAGATGGCCATTACCGAAGTACCCCATGCCTCAATCAATGGTTTTACTGTAAGTGATTTGGGAGAACCAAACACGTTGAAATTGGACTGATTTCCGTGCATTTTCTTAGGGAGAATTTGCTACTGACTTTACGCATGCTGTCCGTCCAAGAACGGAGAAAATCGAAAGTAAACACTCCGATGGATTTCCTCTTGTCGATGGTCTACCACACATGGGTAGCCGTGTTCCGGAAGTCTGATCGTGTTACTGAAATTGAGTGATCGCTAAGTCACCACAAACAGTGGGGTATATGTGACTCCAGCCGTTGTACTGTAATTAACTTTCGGTGTGTGTAACTTCCTTGCGTATCAGCGTGTGCGCATGCCTGTGCGCGTGTGTGTGTGCAGTAGGGTGTCTGCATAATAAACAGACTTTTTCGCCCTGTATAGACATCACACAATCTATGTGGTGTCGCTATAAGGCGATTTTAACCTGTCAAACTGAAACAATCATCAATTGTAACTGAAACGCCTCGGGGTGGGAGGAATACTGTCTAATTGTTGCTTCAAGTGTGCTAACCAATTTTTAACTCACGCGGAAACATGGGTGGTCCAAGTTCAACCTCTATCCTCCCTGTTCAATCTGTATTATGTTTTTAGCTGGGTTTGCACGCGGATTGATAACCAACGACGACCACGTCGCTCTTGACGTGTTTGAAATAACACCTGTATGTAAATGGAGCGCCAGATAGAATGCCCTTTTGCACAGATATCTTTGTAATTCCACCACCGAAACGCTGAAGAACTAAGCCCGACTGGAGTTAAAACTACTGGAAAATTGTCTAGAGGGACACACTACTCATTAGGCTGCTGAAATCGTCTAGACATTCGACGGCCGGTTTTGCTGTTCCTCGAGTTTGTCAGTTAGACTCATTCCCCGAGTCCCCGTCCCCGCCATTTGTTCCACTTGCGAAAGAATAAAATGGAGAACCCATCGTCCTCCTCTATAAAGTCCACCCCTTGGAGAACACCAGGTGGAATCTCTGATTCACCCGGCTCAATTGTTTCCCTTGCTCAAGTTGGTGTGCTCTTCCGCCTGCGATGTTTGCGACAAAAAACTGAACGTTACGTTTATGCACACTTAAAGCGTCGTTATTTTAGTTCCTCCTAATAGACTTACTGTCGACGTACTGTCTATTCAAAACGGATCTCTTCTTATCAGAGTGCCAGTTAATATTATTCCGAGGTATACTCAGCTGCGAAGTGAGAGAGATTCTTGACCTAGAAAATTCTGACCACAGCTATAGAAATTCTGTCGAAAAGGCAAAATGCTTTCGTCCGTCTAACAAAAATTCATTTTTGGATTCTTCTTTACGTCATACTTTGAGTAATTTCCGCTAGAATCTTTCACCCCTGTGTTCAGGACTGGTGTTTTACCCATATTTCAAACTAACTGAAATGGGTTCTACGGGCTTGCCTGCTTCTGCTTTCCTGAATGGAAGTCTCCCTGGTTTCCAGAGCCTTTAATTCAAGCTATGGGATAAATGTATTCTATAACTACAAGTGTCACGCATAATCCTTGGTTGTAGGTGGCCCTGTTAAGTCGATAGGAGGAAAACACGTGCAAATGCGTGTTTGTCCCATAATTCTCAGTTCACCTAAAGTGTTCCTATTGAGGAAACAAGCCAGGCTGTACTGTATTGCGAAGATCAGGGTAACCTGTCTTCGACACTGTAGTCTCAGAGACGGACACTGCCTAAACGACGTTCATCGTGGGACGACGACTGATTACCCTTGAAATTAGCGCAAGAATGGCCATCCGTCTTGGAGCACTCAGCAAGAGTATCTTGTACGGCTTCAGCGTTACAAAACTCAGGTCTTCATGTTGCTTTGTGATTTTTTGGTGCACGAATTCGGGACGGTTCCAAATCTGCCGCGAGGTTCCACCTTCAATTTTGTACTAAGTATGAACAGATTATTCCATATGTTTTTACCGTAATTTTGTAATTTTCTGTCTAAACTTATTCAACCAAATCCGGTGCATCCTAATAGCACACGGGTTTTTAGTTAGTGAAATCCTCTTCACAACGCATGTAAGAACGACGTCGTAGGTAGGTATTCTAGTATGTAAATTTACCAGATGTGTGAATGTGAACCGCCTAATTGTCAAGGCAGGACATTGTGCTCCAGGTGTGCCCGCGTAAGAAGTTGTCGGAAAAAAACGGTAGACATTAAACTCTGACCGATCACCTGTTCGAGACACGTGTGTGTGTGGTGGATATCGGTTACAGATGACATTACGATCGTATGTGCTTCCCAAAAATCCAGTGCAGGTAGCGGGAGCTGCGAACTTAGAAATAGTTATGTTTGTCAATAGAGTAAACGTATAGGTGATATTTTATATGCACTGTTTTGCTACTAGACGAACGCCTAGTTTATGATTGGGTGGTCCGTCTAATGATGGTCTTCAGAAAAGGCGTTTCCTCTTTTTTTCGAGAAATACACTCATCTGCAAATCAATTTGGTTTTTGCGAGAGACTCACCTGGAACCCAGCTGAATCTCTCGTTTGTGATGATTTCAGGCAACTGAATGTGCTGCACCAGGACGCCTCATTTTCCAGTTGCTACGATATTCGAGATATCGCGATACATGTATATTCGTAATGGACCACTCATTTCCTCTTATTTATTTGAGCATTTGAAAACCAGACTTTGCCGAGAGAGGGGTGTTAATGTAACGAGAAATTATAATGGCGGGTTTCAAGGCAAAAAAGGCATGAAGGATGCTAGCTAAAAAAACGTACTTGAGTTTTATACAACCAGAAAAAAGCGATTTTGCTACTGCAGGCTAGATTCAATACTGACTAGTTTTTGCGGTGAATGAGCTTCACCTTTAAGTCATGTTGTTCTGCGTCTATGCATGGAACAGTTAGTAATGAGTTCTGTGGAATAACCAGTTACTCGAGTGCGTAGGCCCCCCGACTAGAATGTTCCGAAGTGGCAAGCGGGTAGCAAAGAGTTGGATGTTCAAATGATTTTTAACAGAAATGCCTTCAGTTCGAATCATTTATGAGCATCCATTAACCCTTTAGGAAAGTTAGGAGAACTTGTTAACCAGGAAAGTTCAAAACAGCAATTAATTATCAGAATTCCTAAGTCCTTGGGAGCAGTCACCTTTCTGCATGAATGGCTTGTGACTTTCCCATCTTAGTGGAGGCGATGAACTTAAGAATCAGGCCATCCTGCATGGCTTGACTTATGAAGCGCGAACTAAAGCACCGAGTGGCCATAGGTTTAATAGAATTACCTGAAATTTAAAGCCAATTTGACCTTACAACTGATTAATTAGCACCAAACTCACCGCCTGATTTTTTTGAAAAAGTCTCAGAGTATCTTTTTTTAATGCAAACCAATCGCTATTTGTCGAAAAAAAAGAATGTTCCTTATTATCTCGCCCAAATTTCGGACTACGACGCCTTTTGAGCTGAGCAAAAAATTTAGAGTAGCCATAACGCGAAACCATGAAATTAATCTCAGTTGACTTCACAGGTACAAATCGGCCCATCGAATGTCCAAGGTAGCAAGCTCTGAAGCACCCATCATGCATTCTGGTGAAAAAAAACGGAATATGCTGCAAACGAAGTATATCTGTTCAGTTTCTTACAATCTTTGAATATTTTTCGACCTAATACAGTGGTGCTCTCTTATTAACGACATGATACCCCTAAGCGGCACTCAACTACCATCCTGCCTTGTAGATCACATGCAAGTCGCACAACGAGCCACATCCTGCTTCCATATTTAAACCCTCAAATCCAAATCTTATGGGCTTAATATTTACTGGATTCCACACAAGAATAATAAAGAAAACCTGATTTTCCGTCAAATGCTCGCAGTATTCAAACCGCACAACAACGCGTCATTACATACAAGTGTTTGTCCTCCGAGCAAGAGCATCCGCAACAGTTTCCTCGCCTGGGCAGTCTAAAACAACTTGTATTGTCAGCAACATTGCAATGTACAATTAGGACCACACCCAAGAAGACTTCAAACCCTTCCTTGGTCTAGTTTTTTTAGCTACTGGCATTGTGATTAATCCGAATGAAAAAACCCAGAGCCGGACTAAATGTGGGTGTACGCAAAAGTGCACAAGCTTGACGAAGCACGATTCACTGGCACCAGACAACATGACAAAGTCATCGTAGCTGACAGGTGAAATTGCCTACTCTGGGCGAGACCGTGCATGTCAAACTGAATGAATGTGCGTACGCAGAAAGCTACCTAAGAAAAACAAACAGTCCGCACGCAAATGTTCAACTAGACGCTAAAACTAGATTCGTTGGAAATTGTGTATCTTCCCCTTGAATCGACAAACATGTCCTTTACTAGCGAACTACACTCATTTGCAAACAAATTTGTTTTTGTGAAAGGCTCACCTGGAACCCAGCTGAATCTCTCTTTTGTGATGTTTCCTTATGAATAGTGCATTACGTATGCCCTTCAATAGTTTGTGGACAGTATCGCAAGTGGGTCTGGGAACAGCCTAGTCATCAACCAATAGTTCATAGGCCATTTGAGTTTCATTCGCGGACATCCCGACTTCCATTGTCTTTATACACTCAAGTGCGATCACGTTCGATTCTTTTGATTTCCAGAAATAACCGTCGCTTATTTGGCCCATTTTGAAGCGTGAAGTTAAATCTCCGGTGCATAGCTTTAATCCCTTTCTTCAGGCCTAGTCCTCAGCTTATACAAGTTTCAAAGTGTCGCAAGATACTGATTCGTGTGCTTTTCCGATTATAGAGACAAATAAGAGAGCTAATTTTCTCTTATCTTCCCCAATACTCGATTTGTGAATAGAGAATCTAGGTGTTGTTTCATACGTTCTTGCTTTTACCACTTCTATTGCTAATACTGCTATTCCAGTGAACCCAAGGTCATCTATCGGGTCATCTTCGTGCGTCACTGTTGTATTTCCTAATGTGCTGCTGACTTGATTCCTTGGCTAGGAGAAGGAATCAATACAACCAGTTGAGAAGCTGGTTCAAGCCGATCTGAACGAGTTTGAGGAAGAGTGGGTCACGGAAACCAGGAAAGAACAACTAATGTATTTAATGGATGAGTTTGACCGGTTACGTGATTTATCAAATCATGTTAAGGTAACTGAACGGCCAAGAACTTTAATGTCTGCAGTGAACCGCAGCACTCATTAGATGTACTTGTGGCACACATACGACTAACTAGTGGTGGTCACCGAAAGCTGCAGGTCTGACAGTCCGGAATCCCAAAACTTTTAAGGTGGGCTATTTGAAGACATATGAGAACATCTTGAAACCACTGAGACCCGTCTCGATTTAACCGAGCCTCTGCTTTGCTAGCAATCGGAACTCGATTTTACAACGCGGTCATGTCATGCGCAGGTCAGACCAGCCTTCACAATCTCACTGGAGATATCACTGCACATTGCAGTATTCCACGACAAAAGCTACCGAAATGCGTCCACTCTTTCCTGTTTCAGTGAAAGTGGGTAGTTGACGCAAAAAGAGAATGTCCTATTTATCGCTACCAATTTCACCTAAGTTCCATTAGCCATCGTAAGAATGACGTGGGTTCTTTACCGCATCCTCTAGGAATACTTGGTGCATTTGAATACCTCTAGATGAAAAGGCGATTTTCAGGTTGGTTCTGCAAACTGGGTAGTTGTGACCAGCTTATGTCTATGTTAATCAAAACTATGGGAAGAATCTTTTTGTGACGACAATAGAAATAGAATAGTGAGGGAAGAATCGGATTCAGGTACACAGTATCGAATTTAAGGGCCTGAACATGTTTTGGTTGCACTTTGATGGTGATTTGTATTGGTACAAATATCAAATATTCGGCTTTCAGAGGGAAGTGTTCTTTTGAACGCTCTGCCTGTAAAGTAACTACCTTGCTACTGAATGCCCCCGCTCTATCACAAGTTTCCAACCTTCCCTTCTCATCCGAATACCTGAATGATAAACACAGTTTGAGAAACTTGTTTTAAGTTTGAACTGGATGGCAATACAGTTGACGGGCAGATGCCTGAATGTGAGTCATGGTTGATGTAGTACGTAGTAAATCACGTGAAACTGCTCCTAAACTGGTCGTTGAGCTGCACTTCGAAAGGTCACCGCTTAAGAGATGATCTTCTTCAGAGAAGATTTTAGCTAGTGCCCATCAAAGCATATGAGTCGGTGGTAAACGACGATTCAGAAGGGAATACACTGTACATTTAGAAATCAGCAGTAGAATCCTCCTAAATTCGGTGAACCTAACAAGAGAGACAATATAGCCAATGTAAGAAGGTGTTGTTCTAATGAATTCTGACTTTGGTCAGAAATAATCCTTAGACGAAATAAATAAAACACAAGGCACTTATTGGAAAAATCGTGGATAAATTTGACACGACCGAACAGTTCATTTTTTAGCGGAAACACTTTTTGAGGAACGGAGAAGTTTGATAACAATTAGGAGATTACAGGTCCGTTAAAAAATTCAGACATTTGAGATTAGGGATGTGAAGACCGATCAGTAAACTAAATTAGTACAACGATTGCCCAAAAATTGTGCAATAATTGTGGGTAAGAATAGGGACAGCCGAAACCCTTCATGTTTGCATGCTTACAGCCTGTAACACAGTAGTAGATTAGATCTTTAACGCAGAGAAGGAGCATAAAATTACACCGTAAAGCTAAGAGGAGCAAACGCCTTCAGTGGCAATCCTGTTAGGTGACATTTCTTTTGTCCAAGCTGCAAAAGACTTTTGTCTAATTCAAGAAGAGATCCGGAATCCAACCGTCCGCTGTGTCCGTCAACCTCGAATGCGACTTATCCAGATTTGAAGCTATTATCTCGGTTAAGTTGCTGAAGAATATTTCAGTACAACATTATTGGAAGGCCGGTAATGACACAGTGTATGTAAACAGTTCTCATTGTATTTTTTAGAAACTTTTGTGGAGCGTTTCCACCAAGTCTATATTGTAACTCAAAGAGTTTGTGCGCTGGTGATTCTAGCGTGACTACAACTCATATAAACATGAAAACAATGGCACCAACATCATGATAGTAAAAATTATATTGTCATGGAGTCATAAACCGGGTCAAATTGACTTGAAATGCTGGCGAACACAATCACAGAATGAACAAAACACTATTTGAGTGACAGATCAGCTGGCCCTTTAGCAACATAAGTGTTATTCAAAACGAAGCTGTGAACGAAGATGCATGCAGAGAACATGAATGACAGCCCGTAAACGTTACCCTTGGATTCAAAGGACAAAAAGCCAACTACATCTGGCGTCGGACACTTTGTGAGGAAGCGGTGGTGAATTTCATCACCCAGAGGGAGGGCGATTGTGCGAAGTAACCACATTTCCATACCGTCGCAGGAAAGCTGGAAATTTGGTTTTCTTGTGATTGATGGCTTGGCCCTAATGTTGTTTTTGTCACCAGGACTTCACGTCATTAACACATTGAACACACACCATGCCAACATTCCTTAATAATCCCGATGAACTGGCTTATGCTGTCGGCAATCTTCAGAAGGTTTAGAAGAGGCGCAAAAGATATCCCGCTCTCCAACTGGACCCATACAATTGCATAACAGTTCACGTGACAATAGCAAAAAGGCAAGAAGTTGATAACCGCCGCCCCTTAAACCAGTTCAAGCATGAGAATCATCAGGAGGGGGTGTGATATGCCCGTTCTATTTTTTCATCTAACGTGAGAAACACACCTATCAAAGACCGCTAACAAGAAGCTGGGGGTGATCTCACACTATGTGGGCAAAATTGTACGGACAAATCAGAAAAATGAGACGAAGTAAAATATACTATTATCGAGGCAATCAATCGATAAACATAAACTCAGTGCTCACAGGAATAAGCTACCCCTGAACAAGGCCTTATAGAACTTCATAACTACCGCCTGAACAAGCACCAAATGCCTAGATTGGAAGCAAAAATAGTTAATGACTTGATTCTAAACTGTTCTATACTTTCACAACAACATTTTTAGGCTATCAAATTTCTTCATGCTAGTTTCCAGCTTACAGACTGTTGATCACTCTGTAACCGCATGGATACAAAAATATTTCCTTGGACTGGCTGATACCAGTCCATTCGTTTTTTTTGCATGGACACCTATGATTCCGAGCATACATGATTATGCGTGATTGACTAATCCCACGCGAGGTGTCGGAAAGGATGTTGTAGAAAATATGGTCTGGTTTTTTTGTGATTGTTTATCTGGCCATTGAGGCACAGCTAATCTAACAATTAAGAACCATACAGAAATGACTTGTTTATACGCCGAAAGTCCAGAAATTGCAAGCCAGGGTGAACTACTCCAGTTATCGTGATCACTTTCTTTGTGATATGGGAATTCCACTGCACCAAGATATAGGAAATGTTTGCCCCGTCATTGATATTTGATTAAATACACGACTTCGGTGCGCATGTGATTATTTTCCGGCTGCCAGACGTCTAAAATCAAGTGTCAGATGTCTACATCTAGACCCCCTCCGGAGCACAGTGTATACTGGTGAGCAGTCATTGTGTTGTTGCCTACAGACAGTGGCATTTATGCCGTCTGACACCCAAGTTTTGAAGTTTGAGAACCATTTTAGAGAAAGATACTACTAGACCAAAATTTACAATCCTTTAGTGAGTTGATATTAGCTGCAGTTGAGATTGCCAACGTTTACTTGGCAGACTGCTTTACTCATGGCAATCAGCCTTCACAAGCTTATGCAGTTACATGAAACTTTTCAGGTGTTACGTATTCTCTCAAAGATGCACAAATCCATTGAGTTGTTTACTCGAAAGTTATCACAGATAGAAATACTTGGTACCACAAAGTATCCATTCTCGATGGGACAGTATTCTACAGAGTTTTCGATAAGTTGGGGGACGCTTTTGAAAACATCGACGAGAGAAATTATATTCCTTGAGTAGTTTGTTCCCGAAGGAGCCAAAACACTCCACAAGTCTGAGTAGTCTTTTGTTTGAGAAGTTGTCACTTGAGGAGCTAGACAATTCCTAATCACATGACCTCAAGCGCTCTATTGAAACCTGACGCTGTCGTACTTTGTTGGTTAGCTTTTCGGAATGGAATTTCTAACAGGGCAGCTGTGCCTTGCTGAGAGACTGTCCTAGGTTGCTTCCACTTTCAAGGTGGGTTCCCCATTGAAACTCTCGAGGGGTCACACCATTCACAACCTCAAAGATACAAAATAGTGACCAAGCTTTCTACCGACCAGTTTATGCGTGTAACTTTGTCCGGGCACAATTAAGGAAACATCTGTCGTCCGTTGTGCAGCTGGCCAACACTGTGTGAGCTAAATTCGAAATCATGAAGCGACGGATAAGTTGCATTGAAACCTGAACACCACGCTCCGCTAACTTTCTTGACTTAAGTATACACTGACTGGGACAATGCAATATGTTTACTTTCAAGATAATAGGATGATGAAGACTGGATTGCTTTCGGTTAGATTCCATTCAAGGAGACATCTAGCACACCATATATAGGGGCTAGGAAATAAATTTTGCTCCATACAAACCGTACAGCTATTCTGCTCCAGAGCCCATAAAATATTATCCATACGGGTCCGATAATAATGGGTTTCTTCTCGTTAATCGAAAGCAGCACAACAAAATCCTCACCCACCAGTCCCGCTTCGTTTAATGTTAGTCTTCCACTCGCCCCTAATGCCTTGATACATACCAGTACATTTCTCCCACGAATAGGCATAAATTGCTTTGCCGATTCAACGGCGTAGCGCATGACCAAGGGCCTGGAGTTGACCGATCATAAGTCTTTCGGCCGCTCACACTCACCGGCCTATTAAAGTCAGAAACAATTACATTAGAAAATGTATGTGTATGTGCACATGACCCAAATGTCTAAATTTGTCTGTGAGATGTGTAGTGTGACTGTTCGTTTGCGTTTAGAGATGAACAAGGACAAAGTTGTCCCTTTTCTACCAATATAAAGTTTCCATAATGCACATATCCAGCACCACTCCCTATAGGTTTTGTTTGACCAACTGTTATTTTGTGTGGAAGTGCAAAACAGGATTGCTGAGCTAAGAAACTCAATGGATGGCTTTCTTGACCATAAATGCTGTTTACTTTTTTCAAACCTGCTGCTAGTTGCATCCAAAGTAGTAGTAAAAGGTAGTCCAGTCAGACTGAGGAAGCGGCATTATCATGAGCATTAGCTCACACATGAGTGCGACTCATCCTCTGGTCACCTACGGTGACTGATACGGACCGCTGTGCAGTAGTAGTGCAATACAATGTAATTTGATGACGACATATAAACTCTCAATGGGAGTTTAATGCAAAACTATTCGAAGCTGAAAAGCCGAAGAAACCGACTGTACGGCTGCTTCATCCCGCTCGGGGAGGCAAATATCTCGCAAGTTGTATGAATCTTTCATTTGAGAGTTCATCACTCGAGGAGCCAATCAGCATTAGCCGTTTGATGTGAATCCCGTGAATGAGAGATTGCTGGTGTCCTATTTTGTCTAAATGCGAGTTAATCATACCATTGATCGGCTGCTCGAGGCCGTACGGTTCATAATTCAAGTTCGAATCTCTTTCTCTAAACTTTCGTGATATGCGCATTGGTGAGGAATCGCAACAAGGATGAAGCAGCTGTACAGTATTTCTCGGCTCTTCAGAATAGATTATATTCACCTAGAGAGTCGAAAAATTCTGCCCGCAACGTAGTGCAGAAAGGCAAAGGTGAACAAGCGCTTCATTTTTACTGCAAGGAAGTTACGAGTCTATGATGCTCATCGCTAAATGAACAGTATAGTGTATAGGTCGTGGGAAGTACGGCATCTTGCGACAATAAAAGTCAATGTTCTCTAAAACAAAATACTTGACCAAAAATACTGTTTTAATGTAGAAAGTCTACCAAACAGGTTATCTTAATATGGGTGGGCGTTCGGTCATTGTTGTCAGGTAATTCGGACTCAGATGTTTGCCATTCATCTTGGTGACATTACACAATCGTCAGTACTTTCATTGGGAGAATCACACCAGTGTCTGTTGCGCAGAACTAGCTTACTCGAGGTTCAGAAGCCGACTTAAGCATTCGAAATTTAATTATAGAAACTAAAATGATTGAAAAGAGATTGGTGATCCTCGTAGCAAACTGTTTTAATGGGTAGTGTTTTCACCAGATGGACCATTACGGATACTGTCGTTTAGTCCCTTCTGGAGGTGTCAGAAGCCACCAGTTACCGATCCCTGATATAAAGAATGAAAGTGCCAATGGCAACGCATTTTGTCAGCACTGTCAGTCAATTAAAGCGCTCTATAGCCTGAACACGTTTATCAACAGAGCCATTATTACCTGAAAGAATGGTAACCGTAGAAGAACAGGAGCTTTTTCCTGAGGTTTCTGGTGACAAAGTGTTGGCGTCGTAGTCAAATCATGATCACTTCAGTTGTTACGAGGCAACTTTCGAGCGATTAGATTGCGTTAGTTGGTGTGCACTTGACGATTCAACCGAACTAGTCCGGTGCCCAGTATCACGTGAACAGCGCTCACACTGAGATAGGCACCGTGTCCCAAATCCTACACTCGCCAACAAATGATCAACAGACGTAAATCCTAGACCGGTACTTTATTCTTTAACTTGGTATTGAGTATTGGTTGGCTACTTCCTGTTCGCTTTTCCACCTGTCTTGAGGCTGTCTAAAGCTCTGTCATCACGTAAAGATATAGTTCGCGAGGCCGGGATCAAATAAACCCTCTGTAGAGGAGGACTCGATCCGGGGTTGAAATATTCGAAAAAGTCAGCTCACCTCATCAGGGAAATGAAAATTCGGTTGATTTTGTCACTTGGGCAGATGCCCTAGCACTGAATTAATATCAGCTTACTGATAAGGAATACCTGAGCAGAATAACTCATATCCACGGACCGCATGCGACCTTACGGATCAGGCGAATGATTGGCAGTGAGGCACAAGCACAACTGCACCTGAAGACGCAGCACAAAATTACTGAGCTACTTTTACTGGCGATGGTTTCAAATCTGCGGTAGCCAGCAGAACAAAGCAGCCGGTTTACTTGGGGTTTATCAACAGGGTGGGGTTTTCTCCTAATGTGTGTTTTAAAATGTAACTTGATTTTTATGCTCATTGGCAACTTTCGAAGTGAATTCAAGACAGCATTCCGTCCCAACAACAAATTCAGTTGTTCAAGTACTTTTTACAAGTTAGTGGGTGTAGGTAAGTTGAATGAAAGAGTTTTCAAAACAATAACATAATGGCGCAGCTTCGGCAAAGGCTACATGTAGCTACTAGTGAACGTTCCGCTTCACACATGAAATTTGGCACTGCTACTCAGCAATGAACTGTTGGGGTACAATAGACTCAGGGATTCTACCCTTAAAGTTCTCGGTTATACTCAAAATACTATACTTTTATTGAGGTTGCTGAAATTTCTTTGGCAGCACACTAGCAGTTTCGCCCTTCTTGAAATCCATCAGGTAGGCGCAGTCCCAGAGTTTCTCTCATTCCATTTATAATTCTAAATAACATAGTCAATAAATTAATCCTGCACAAAGAATTCAAGGATTTTTTAATACCTAGTCATCCGTGAGCTGTCCTCATCCAACTCCATCGCCAACTTATCCAAAACGTGTTACAAGTGGATTGAATAAAGTGGACACTACTCAGCGTCCAAACAGATGAGTTATTAATTATTGATGGCTAAGTAGTATGTATACCAGGGGATGCAAGATACGAGATTGCCGTAAGGTTGACCAGCTTTGGATAAAATACTATATTGGATGAGTGCAGGTAAGTAAGGACTCGGCTGCCTTCAGACATAACCTACGGTTTATAAATTCAGCTTGTCAGCGGCTATACTGTCAGGCACAAATCAACCCCCAGCTGAAATTATATGGACAGCTGTGTGAATAAAACGTGCATATAAGCCGCCCGATTCCCTCATTGTGGTGACATTGCTGTCACACGGCACTTAATTAGGAATGCAAACAGACAGGACAGGGCGGCGGAGAGAACAGACATTTTATCTGATAAACTTGGACCCCTCCTTAGTAGAAGTCAGTAATCCTCCTAGAGAGCGTCACGTTGAAGTGACATGCATGGACATTGGAATATGG
This sequence comes from Clonorchis sinensis, assembly GCA_003604175.2. Classification (NCBI taxonomy): domain Eukaryota; kingdom Metazoa; phylum Platyhelminthes; class Trematoda; order Opisthorchiida; family Opisthorchiidae; genus Clonorchis; species Clonorchis sinensis. Next base: position 26,731,072 of record CM030369.1, read on the forward strand.
GTTCCCACGGATAACTCATCTGACTTAGGAATGCTCCTACTGACAACACAGTCGTTCCAAGTTTTGGCTCACTCAATTCTTGTTTTTTGAACTGAAGTTCTCACATATTCTCACGTCCTTATCGCCTTATTAACCGATGAGTACCAATCGAACGAGCAGACTGGTCATATGTATGGCTATAAAGCGTCAATTGTGCGTAACTATCCTTCTTCTAGACTTGATACCGCAGTCTGGACCTCTTCAAAGGCATGTTCGCGATAAAAATAGAATGTTTCAACAAACTTTGGAAGGGATGTTGTTTGTCTTTTTGAACTCCTTCAAAAAGTATTTGGTTTTCCATCCATGAACGAGAGGTTCATGAGTGTTTACCCTGAGTTAACTCAGTATTCCCGCAAGCGTCTCGTAACTGAGGCCATTTAACCTCGGTTTTGGGATCCGCAGAAGCTTATAAAATTGCGCTTCGGAAGTTCCAATTTCTACTGCCGTCTTCCAGGATGGGAACCCCCAGATGGGCCACGGATTAGAGACATTGTCAGACATGGCCCAATCGCGCGCTCAATGGTGCATGTGCATCCAAGCTATTGCCTTCAATGCATAGCTTCCTTCCCAATCCCCCCACTTAACAGTCCATTGACAGTGGTTTATTTACGCAGCTCCCGCCTCCAATGCGCAGCTACCTACCTCACCTCCCCAAATCATCGGCGAACGAAACAGTGGCAGATACAACCACTGTACGACAAGTACACGGTTTCTTACAGTTGACGATGATGATGATCATGATCATGAAAAGCGGTGGAACTTCAACCCCTCCCTTTGTTTTGTGCATAAATAAGTGAATGTTCGGGTTATACTACAATGTAAGCATAAAAATTTTCTTCCTTAGCGGCACTTTGTAGGTGTAATTCAAGGTGGGAAACCTCCTCCTCCGCATATTGACCATGTAGTAAAGTACCCGAGGCTTTTGATAGCATGAGGGAATGCGGGCATCCAAATCAGGATTTTTTTGTGAGTGACGTCAGTCTACGCTGGAAAACCGTGTAGTGCATTGTACATATGTTTCATCTTATTTGGGGATCATTAGCATCTCATGAATCTCCAAGTTGAGTGGAAGTCACGATCTCCATCCTAGTATTTGAGGATTCGAGGAACCGGTCAACACGTGACCGAGTACTGTGAATCACTTGACTGAAGGGGGTTGGCGCTTTGTCCTAGTTAGGTGCCAGTTAATCACGCTGCTGATCAAACGCCTGTTGCCGATCTGCATAACCCCCAAATTTTCCCTGGGATTCGGGAGATGCGCAAGCCCGATTTTCGACAATCATGAGACAGCTGTACAGTGTTTCTAAGCCTTTCAGCATTGACTGGTTTCTTTTATAGGACGAAATCTCGACTGAGCTACCTTCAGTGTTTCGGTACTGCGCCCCTGTCAATGCTATACAAACCCGGATGTGAGAAAGCGAAGCCAGTATACTATGTATTGTTTGAAGCGTGTTTGTCCTGGCGGACATTTCAAATCATCGATTATTATGGGTTTTATAATGGTGTATCCCTAGCGTATGTGTCAAGCTGCGTCCAGCGTTCCGTAGTTTTGGAGCATGCTAATTACCAGCAGTGCACCTTCTGGTATGAAAAAGACAGATAGCTGCTAATGACTTGGTCTTTTTCAATGCTGCCCAAGGAAAATATGAACCATAATTTTCCCTTAAGGCTTCACATTAGCAGTGGAATTTACTTTTCAGCAATGAGATTTCATGATTATCGCTGCGATTCCAATCGGTAAGTTAATTCCACCAACGATTAAACTCCATAAAGCAATAATCAGCCATCTCGGCAGTACGTATCACATTTCCAGAGCGATTCGAAACCTCTAAATTCCTGTCGGTAACTGGTCAGGTATCATTCCACCGTTGATAGCTGCTCAGTAGTGTGGCTAACTTGAATCACATCATTATCCCAGGATCACTCCGTTCACGTCGTGTGATCTGGCATTGACAGTTTCTCTAATTGAAGACCTCAGGGTGAAAAGTCAGTAAGATCTACGGATTTTTCCTCATTTTCTGAACGGATTACCTTTAAACTAGACCATTTCCAAGCTCCAGTCGAAACTTCCCACAGCCATTATAGTCACTAGCTGCGTAAACTATTGGAAGTGTTGCAGAACACTCTCTCTCTGTCAGAAGCCACTAACAGTGCAATCCTCAAGAGTAGCTGGGGACTTTTGAGAAATCCGACAACTGTGACTAATAAGACAAACATCATGTAAGGTACTTTTTTAACTTGAGACTAATTCATACTCTCCTAGAAAGGCTATTCAAAACTTTCCGCCGCAACCTCAAATGTATTGCTTCGGTTCTTTGTGAATGACTTTGCGAATCACTTCGTTTTTGCTTCAGACTTGGTACTGTACTGTCATTATTCCGTCTTCTTGAAAAGGGAAGTAGAACAAAGCCAGATGTCTTGTAATGGCAAGCGCAAGGTCCAATTCTAAATACCATATAAAAATTTAACAGTTTTTATGGAACCAGTCCTGGCACTACCGGAATCTCACTGATTGTCCGTCTATCCCTCATGAACCCGCCGTTTTGCAGAATTGGAGAGTTGATGAATAGGATACAGATAAGGCATGAACTACTGAAGTCACCAACCTGAAGTAATGTCCTCAGTATAATGCTCGTAAGCAAAGCGCAAAAAAATGCGACTTTAGTGGACACGGAAGGCGAAAAGTAGACGGACACCCTTCAGGGGGTTTTGCACCATGGATGAATTCCAGGCTTTCGCTTTATCAAACAAATCAGTTTCATTTTGAATTTGAGACGTTTGATCTTTAGTTTACTTACTGTATGGCAAACTCAGCTGTCTCAAGCAACGATTCCGTGCTTCCGTTATAATTCTGGCCATAGCGACTAACGTCCCAGAGAAGATTTCTGTAGGACTTTCAAAGTTCTAACTACATAGTTGCATCCCACACACCTATACAAATCACGTGATTAGTCTTCAGTGGTACATCCTTGTCGGACTAGACCTTTTGTGCCAGACAGCTTTGAGCGAACGATCGGATAACACCAATCATATACCGAACGGAACAGATAGAGGTAGAAAGGATGAGAATCATTGAACTTTAGTAACTAATAGACGAAATCCCTTTTGGAATCACCTTTGAGAGAAGCGTCTGTAGAATAAACCAAAAAATAAGCGACATACCGACAAGCAAATCATTCAAACCAGGTCTAGCCGTGTTATGATTTTTTCTGGTGCCCGATGAGTATCCGAACAGGTCGAATTAATCAAGACGAATGAATCACCTCTCCATGTCACACAAAAACAGGTAACGGCACAGAAGCACAGGTAGATTCAAATTCTGTCGACAAACTTCGCTTTCCGCAACACTTTGTCTTGTGCATTACGGCTTTTCTCAAATGGACCATGCGGTTCGCTCGAATAACGCTGTAAGAACACGAACACTGACAAATACAAGCAGTTTGTCCTGTCTTATCGTTACACAAGTCAGTAAGCGGGAAATACAGGCGTCATAGTAACTGCAACTTGATCGCTCCATAACGGATCGGAAAGGTAAACCGACCAGATAAAAAATACATTAAATCCAAGGTAGGTTAAAAGTCAATTGAGATTGCCATTAAACGCACACAAGCGAAGACTTTAGCCGATTTATTGCAGCCGCCTTGATACACCTCAGAACACGTGAACTTCAGTGGTGTAGAAAGATAGTGAACACTGAGCTCAAATCAACTTGATGGTTTGTGGGACGCAAGCCGATCGGATAGTTTGAAAAAAGGTAGCTTAAGACCAAAAGAGGCACTTGCAGTCGCATTCTAGCCGTGATACATCCGTATTAGCTGGCCATTCCAAATCGTAACCTGGTGGTAAGATTTGTTTTGGAAGCTGCTATAAAACCCATTCTTTCCGGTTATTAGCCCGTGTACGGACTAGACAGTGTGAACTGCTTGCATCTGCCAGCCTCCATGTTATTCAAACTTCTAAAGGGAAACGACTACTTCGCTGCTGTTGATAAATGTTGACAGTATGATGCCCAAAGAATGTCACCACAACCAGCTGCTCAGAGCAAGTTCACAGTCTAGAGATGCGTTTAGAGTACAGAAGTTATCATGAAATCCAACCTCCATCTAAATGTCATCGACAAATAATGTTTACAACTCTTAGCAATGACCGGACATCAAGACTGTTGAATTCACTCGCCATGTATATATCCACCCATAACGAAAGCCTTGGTTCACATATTCAAAATTATACACTAGAGTCCATATAGAATTGGTGAGTGTGTCTCGTGATATCCCTTCACGCAATCAGTTGCTTCAGTTGCTTCGCCAGAGGGAGAAAACAACTAATTTTAAAAAAAAAGTTAATTGATTTACCGGTGCAGTACTGTGTATTCAGCCGTTTTATTACAAGAACAGAATGACAGAGTAGCGCTTGCGGAGACCAAAGGTTTCCAAAAAGTGATCAAACTCCTAAAAGTACTCAACTTATGGCAGGCGGGCTGCCCTCCAAAGCAGGTATTCCTGAGAAGAGCGCATTCCCTGCTGTCGCATAGGTGCTAGTCGCCAATAATAAGGAACGGAAGTTAGCTGTTTAGTGGGTTGCTCGTACCAGTTGCCCCAGTTGGTGTCATACACTCTTCACTGCAATACTTTATAGCATCTATTTTATGACTAGTGCGTGTTCCTAACCTATTAAATCTGGATTCGTGTTCCTATTATGAATAAGAACCGAACGGTTTCGGTAACCTGAGGAAATTGAAGTCATTTTATTCCTGTAGTTGGGTCTGTTTGTCGGAGGAAGCCGCTCGTTTGGTCCGGCCAAAACCACAGTATTGCGTAGCATCAAAAACAATCCACCGGCTTCTTAACGTAGTCCCCATTGAATCCTAAAAATAACTGCAAGCCCTGCCAAACAGGGACCATTTCTCACTAGCCGACACCTCGCGACAAAGTAAACCTTAAAGCTGAAGCAGACTGTTGTGAAGATCATACTGAACAGATTTCATAACCAAAACAAAGCTAAAGTCTAGCTGGCAGATCGTTTCTACGAAGTTCTTTTTGGCTGGCAAACGTGAATGGACTTAAGCTATTCATCCACAACGTAGAGAGCTTGGCGCATACTTATGATGAGTGATGTCCAGTGGGTCAGGCAGTCAAACGCCCTTGGATTTCTTACACATTTAGGATGCAATTTCCAACTTTCCCGCCAACCCAAACTTAGTAGCTTGATGACCACTAGGGGTAACTCTCGGTGTGATAAGGCTAGAGATAAGTGTTTGAAAAAACGCTGGTTGGCGGAAAATTGATTTTGGTAAATCTCCTCGGTGTGTACAATCTAACTTTAAGATCTGTGTTGATAAATGATCATTTTTGCTGGAAGTAAAAGATGTTTGGGGTTATGACCCGACTATTCGGGGATACTTCCGTTTACTGGGTTACACGCAAGCGACAATCTACCCACGCATTTGAAAAATATCGCTAAGTGTAAGGATTGTTCTGGTTATGGTCAGCGAAGACTTTTCTTACATAGAGTTAATGCAGTGTGATTTAGAACCGATGTCATCCGCCCAGAATGAGGCTTAGAAAAGACCGTAAAGTTTACAGTATTAAATGCGATCGTGCGTACTACATTTGTGATGGTCATACAAGCCTGTCAACTCAATCAGGCAAGTCATTCAGTCTAACGTCATATGAATCAGGATGACAACCATGATGGACAGTCGTTGAAAAGTAAAGAGAAGCAAAATCAAACAAGTGAATTTAATTTCAACCCTTGTCTAAACAAAACATGTCTTGGGCTTTGTAAAAATTCATGTCAGAGGCAGTCTTTGTTTGTGTATCGACCGAACAATCGGGTGCGACAAGCTAAGGGGTTTGTACCAGTCATTTTCCTTCTACCTCCAATGATGTGTGGTGGCTAGTCAACTAGCTACAGAACGTGCAACAACGTGAGCAATCTGAATTGTGTAGTTCATGCAAGCTTGTAAGTGACGGAATGACTGTCAACCTGCCAACTGTTAAAGCTGTAGCTCTTGCAGTTGCTCTGAGAAAGAGAAGACCATCACTTCGCCAAAGACGATTTTCTCTTCAGCCTAGATTTCATTCCGTGAGTCAAGTAAATCCATGCCAGGATGCCCCAAAAAATGTTTCATCCTTGATCGGATTCGAACTTGCGACCTTCCGGCTAGCAGTTGGAGACTAGACTGTTTCTTTTTGTCCCCGTTAACCACTGCATCCTCGGCCTGCATATTTATTCTCGGACTCGATAAGTCCATCCAGCTATCATAGTATTAGCACCACTATTGTCTGACATCATAAGGAACCATGTGATTCACACGAGTTGATCGGTGCCAAGTTTTAGCCAGCTCCCATATCCAGACGACATATGGTCATTCGACCAAATACCACCACTGGATTTGTTCTTAATATTCACTCTAACAAGAACAGATTCGACCACGTCAAGGTACCGAATATTACATCGTGAGCAGGTGTTAGGCGGTGGACGGATGGTCTAGCGAATGTCAAGGTAAAATCGTCTACTTCACAGGTATTTACTTTTGTCCGCGGATTTGTGCAGATTTGTCGCCCATTAGTACCCCGTTCTTCATACAAGCAGTTTTGCTAATTTTATTATGTCACGCATGAGAGTTAATCGACCAGGTTGCAAGGAGACGAATATGCCCCCCCAAAAAAAAGGCCCCATCCTGGAAGTGCACAATTGTAAAGTTCATAGACCAATAGGAACCTTGCAATCATTCGCAGTGGGAATCGAGCTTTGACGGCCTTCTCAGCTGCTGTACACTTCTCAGCACCAACCTGTATGCACTCCACTGCTAGTAAATTGCCATTAGACTGAGGACACATAAAACCTCCCTGGGACATTAGGCCACCCATTTGATCTGCACCAAATCCTTCTGCATCACACCGAACTCCCCCAATCATCTGCGTGGATGGTAGACGTTTACTTTATTGATTTTCAGCAATTATTTTACTGAAGAAACGAATTCCATTTAATGATCGAAGCATTTGGGTGATGGGCTGGAAATCAGCACACTTCTGACACTTGGTCCAAAAAGTCTGGAAAAGCTGCATTGGCGAGCCGGTAGTTTGTTGGAAGGTTTGAAGTGTGGCACAACTTGTCTCTCCACTGGAAACTCTTGTGAAATGCTCATTCACCATCCAATCTGTAGACTAAATGGACATTCTTAAAGAGATGGTACCCATAGGGGAATTGTCTTTTGCGCAACAGATGTCACATACTAGATATACCTACTACTCACATATGGTGACAATACGCACCTCAGTAGGACTGACTCAGTAATCAACCTGATGTTTGTGTAACGCTGATCAGTTAGTCGATTGGCTAATGAGAAATGACGGCGAGGATACGTCTACAGCGTGAAGGTCTGAGTAGGTTTGGTAAAGGTATACAGTCACGTCCACAGTAAATCCAGTGGAACTATAGTAAACATGACAGAATGCTCTATCAAGAATGGACCTTTCAAGTGGGCTTGCACACTGCCACAAATTGAAAGGACTGTCAGACTGATGTGAACAGTACAAACACGGAAATACTTTTTGAACAAAAAACTGTATGTATCTGCATCGATAAGAAACATCGAGAACAACCGATCACAATTAACAGAACACATGTTTCCACATGTTCTTGTGACCCATTCAACACTCCGGTTGACCTTTCGTCCTAAATACTTTTCGTTGAGCGATCAAACTCATGTCCCAAAAGGTTTCGTCTTGCTACCCTTTTGTATGTATGAGCTTCTCAATAAATGAGAAAGGCGCAAATCGAATTAATCAAGCTGAACACAGTTCACTGCACAAATGCAAAGCAGCAGTCACGTGAATAGCACTTTCACTGAGTATTTTCCTTATGTCACTCAAGGCTCTGCATACGTTAAACGATTCTGCAAAAAAAGATACAAAAAACAATCAATCGGGTCCACTGCTACAAAATCTAATTAGTTGCACTGATTGACCCGCAAGTGCGGGACTGACTTAGATTTTTGTTTCCCCTAAGAGTCTTATGGGTTAAATAATGTGTTTCTAGAAAAAAGCTGCATTGCACACTCGAAACTGGCTGCAAAATCTTGTGTTGTAGGCTAAATATAAGCAGCTTTCTTGAGTAAAGAGGACCTGGCTACTGGACGAGGAATTATTAAAGATTTCTTGAGCAGGATTTGTACCTTAGTAACAAATGATCGGTAAGAACAATGTGGCAGGTGCTGTGGAACTTATGTAGTTCATTTTGCCGAAACCTCATCTATTGAGTCCCAACTGCCTACCTGTTGGTGTTCCGCATCCCCATTATAGCTGTGCAAACATCTGGCGTGATACTATGATGAAGTAGGCTATATTTCTCAAGGTGACACTAAGTTATCGTTTTCCAGTTGTTTCTAGGACGGAGACTCAGAGCTAATGAGGACAATGTTAATTCATTTTTGAAAAGTGAAGGCTCAGCTCGCCACAAGTTCAGTTGCCGTCATGTTTCACCCCCAACTGATTCCATTGTGTTGTTGTTGACAGGCTGCCGCACTAACCAAATTTTCACTGTCGACACGTGTTTTATCATGATAAGTCAGTGGGTAGCTGGTACACGACTGCCTGGTTGATAGTGCTCGTTGACAACGCTGAGCAAGATGGTGTGTTTAAGCCGAACAATATTTGCAGGCTTTTAAGAGGTCATATGCACGTTCAACATCTTGGAAAGTAATGCTGGGTGTGTTCTGCATGCTCTCAGCTGAAACAAGTCAGGTAACTGAAGTTCAAAATTCCTGTATGTGGTTGGGAAAAGGCCCCACTTTATGGGAAACACTCATTTCGGAGGCGCAGATGTTACACATTCAACTCTTAATAACAGTCATCCAAGGAGCACTAAAGCTTGGGAAATGACTAGCAACATATAATAGGATGATTCTAAGGCTAGCATAAAATGGCTCTCGAGAACATGGTAGTAAGTTATAATTCAGTGGTAGCATGAGGTGTCAATATATTATTAGCACAGGTGCTAGCACTCATAAGCGAAAGTCAAGTATGAAGTAAGGCGTAGTCCGAATCCAAATACTGAATGCTCGCAATCCAACGAAACATTTTTAATAGCGTATCGTTAGGGTAGCTCTCGGACACTGACGGATTTAGCTCACATTCTATTTTGGTCACAGCTAAAACAGAAGAGCAGGCTCTTCTGGGCCGAAAACCATCCATATAAGAAATAGATACATTTCAGAACCTCGCATGGCGAGTGAACGGAACGTGCCGTAGAGTTCAGGCCAGTAAAATGCACCCGATAACACAGAAAACTAGAATTTGGTTCATTTTGCTCCCAGCGAGCATCGGTCACCTATAAAGCTCAAGTAAACAAACCTGATTCTCAACGTGGGTGGTAGAGGAAACAGCTCACCCAATGTATACTTAATAAATCACATTTATGTTACTGGCACTAGGCTCTCACAGTGTGAGTCATGTATCTTCCCAATTGCTCGCTTTTCATCCTGATCCCAAAGATCGGATAGGCATGAAATTTTGAGTAGATGTTGCTGAACTAGTGGTATCTACACAAGTGTGCGGTGCAGAAACACGCAAAAGCATGATTTATCTAACTTCAGATCAAAGAAATATTATTATAATGTGTAGGGCGAAAACCAAAGTTGCATGTCCGTGTGATTGTCATTCATCAAATATCGTGCAGGGTTGACAAAAATACTGTGTTTCAGTGGTATATGACGATTTCCTTAATGTACGTTCTTTCTAGCGATCGGTAAAACGTTCAAAATGGCACTTTGAAGTTTTTCTCTGTGAGAAATAAAGCAAGCAACAAAAATGTGAACCAGTGAAAACAGCGTGTAATGTTACGTGCCGCGTACAAAATTGATGCAAGCCATGTTTTATAATGGCCTTGATGGAAAACGTGTACACAAAACCTGCGGTTGGTGTCCATACGGAGAATATATGGAGAGTATTTTTTCACGCAAGATAGTTTTTTATGGGTGTACGTCCAGTAATTCTGGAGTCAAAGTAGCAACTGAAAGCACTTCCCAATAAGACAACTGGTACTGACAAATTTTCACATCCGTCAGTTTTGTTGGTAAACTTTTCACTGTTGAAAAGTTGGTTTTCCATTACGTTTTTTTATCGTTCCAAAAGTTTGAACGCCGGGTCTATGTATGAGTTGTAAATTTAAGTGAGGTCGGTCATCCAAAGAATACGCCAACTTATAAGGTATCTCAGGAAAAATACAAAAAAAATCGTATGGTCTTGAAAGAAATTCCTTTGCTGAAAAAGATTTAGGCTGCTTGTTTGTCTAACGTGTGTTACTAGAATCGGTGAACAAAATACGGACAAGCTCTAATAAATCCTGGCTCCAGCCGATCCCGGCTTTTGTTGAAATATGACAGTATAATATGTACAACACTACACTTATCCAAGGCATGAAACCCCATATGCAAAGCAAATCGACTGGATTTTGAATGACAATCAAATACTGAAACTCACCAGGCAACAGTAGTGGGATTAGGTTACCTGATTCTCTGTTCCAAAGTTCGTATTTTAACCCCAGCATCTACCAGTCGCCCACCATAATTGTGTATCCACTAATAAGCGACTTATTTATGGATAGTATAAATTAACGCTTGCGAGGCCATAGCAAACATTTATTGCCTTCTAACTGAGTTTTCTCCACGGGTGACTCAAAGCATCTACTGAGTGGGAATACTTTCCACTCTTACCTAACAAACTCTCAAGCTGTTGTACTTTATCCATATACGTTCTTACTCGACTTGACTTTGCCTAAAAAATTCGAGTGTAGCTGGTAGGGCAAATTTTTTAGGTTCAATGGTAAACTGAAGGCTCCGAAAGGTGTGTCATTTCGCAACTTCGTTTGTTTACGCAATAAATTATACCAAACTACGTTGACATGCAATTGTAATGAGGATATCTCCGTAGGTTCAATTTATCACACCGCTATCGATTTTCTTGGTTGTAAAAAGAAAGAATGGGAAATGCCGTCCAGATTGCCATCAGCAGTGATATGAAAGCGACCATTTATGCCAACGCCAGCCAAATGGCCGAAGTGAAGAGTTCCGGTGGCTAGTCAAAAGAAGCTGGTCTGCAGTATGCCATTAGAAAGTCATCTGGATGGTGTATGGAACAAATTATGATAGGTTGGTGGTCCTCTTCTCGGAAACACTTCATACTATCAGATAACTACGTGCAGGTAGATTTTCACGAACCAGTGACTTAGTTCAGGTAGCGATAGTCTTTGAATGGTGATGGTTCACGGGATACCACTGCACGACAAGCTGGCGGTTCTTTTCCGAATGACAATCTGGCTTCGCTACTCACTAACACCCAGTAGTCTGAGAAACGAAAAGAATTATGCTGATGATAGCCTGTTGGTGCGTATACCCCCGACCGAGGGAAAAAATTTGCTACCACAATAACCAGATTATAAAAGGACGCCATTCCATATAACATCTCCAAAGTTAACCAAAAAACACTCCCCAAACAAACCTTATTCAGGTGTTATCAACATTCACCAAAAACTATGATCATCCATTGGTGTTTTCAAAAAGCTCACGTTCAACTTTGTTTTGATTTCAGCTATTTTGAGGCGACCAAAGGAGGAAAGTACATTTCCCATGCCATCGGTATTCACCCGGAAATCGAAGACGAAACCAGTCACACAACTCCAAACCTGCCAAACGACAGGCCATAGTGCACCTTTGAATAGCCCGTTAGAAGGCGATCAGCTGAAATGTCCGTTGAAACCCAGTCTTACCTACAGTTCGACGCTGAATCGAATAGCTGTCAGAGCCAGTAGCGCTTCACCACGGCCGCACTCATATGGACGTCGCCTAACCGGAGTAACTGTGACTTTTGAGTCCACCCTGCCCACTCAAGTATGGCAGGCATCTCCTAGTCCGTCGCCACCATCTATCAGCCCCACTGCTTTCCTACGAGACAACCGAATGATAGTTTCCGTCTCAGATGATTGGAGCATCCGAGAATCTTGTTTGGAAAACCATAAACCATCCTCACTGCTTCCAAAGCCATCCAAGTGTCGGTCAGCTTCTTTTCCCAACTGGCTTTCCCACGAGGCCGATACGGATGATAGCAGCGACGGGACCAGTCCGTCTGGACTGACTCATCAGTCAATGAGTAGCACCTGTTCTAGCAGTGATGAGTCTATCACAGGTGGTGCACGACAAATCAGACATAAAAACAGCAGTAGTACGGCCACTGCCACAACCGACAGCAGTTCCAGTTTAGACATGAGGTTGGTTCGTGCAGCAGGTGATTCCAGTGCGACATCGACCACCAAAATTCGGCGCCGACTGCATGGGAGTCGAACCTTTGGAACGGAAAAGCGGGGACATAAAAAGAATGAGGAAAAGAAGCGGCGGCCGGGACCATTGAGTGCTGGCAATGGCACCGGCAGCAGCAGTAGTAGCAGTAGCGAAGATGACGATCTGGAGGCATTAGGCTGGGATGAGAAAACTATATCGGCCGCAATGATCAGCCGAAGTGCCAAGGGCAGGAAGCATGTACTGTCTGGTTTACCCGTTTTGAATACAAATTCAAACGGCAAATCACATAATAAAAAATTGCCGGTTGTTCAGAAACAACAGAAAACCAGTGGAAACCATGAATCAATATCAAGTGTAAATTTTACGGTGCAATCTGTCAACCAACTTTCTCATCCACAGTCCTGTCTTTTGGTTCGCCGACACAATAAACCAGGAGTCACGGGTCCCATAAACTACACCAGCCCCACGGTTCTACGATCCGGTATCGGAGAACGGAGTTTGCGTACAGTCTACGCAGATCCCAAACGGGCATTCACTACAGAACTCTTGGCGGTTATTACAAACGATTACAAGCCACTTTCAGAGTGGGAGCAAGAATACAAGGTACTTCCTGTACGGAAAGGAGAACATGTGTGTGTTCTTAGTCAACCCATGCAAAGCAGGCCAACAAATGGGACGAGCGATATTCATCACAAACCAGACCATTCCCGGGATAATAATGAGTCAAATACATGGTTGTACGTAAGGCGATGGTGCGTGGACCATTTGGTTGCAACCGGACCACCCGGATTTGTTCCCCGACACCACTGTCGGCTACTCCCAAGCAAAGAGATTCTAGGCTTGTGGCAACAAAGTCAACTATTTCGAAGTAACAACGTCTCTCATTTCACTACTCCAACGGATATGAAATCAAAGGTCATGCCAATTGCACCAACAACCTCAGAGCTATCAGACTTGGCCCATCTTCGTTTGGATGAACAGTCGAAATTAATGGTACGTTACCCGTTTGTCCGTCCCAGTGTGGAACTGGACACTTTTCATCCTGCACCTCCAAAACTCATGGTGACTCATCCTCAGGTTCCTCCTCCCCCGGCTGGATTTGGCTCTGGTTGTTCCTTCGGCGGATCCGAGACGGAAGATCGTGACTCTGGTAGAGGGCCTAGTTCCGGTTCGGAATGGAGTAGTGGTAAAGGTGGGAGTTTGAATGTGACCTTGGACAGATCCATGGCAGTGGATAAAACGCGTACCGAAGCTGGACTCCAGAGAAGGTCAGATGTCCAATCTGGCAATAGCTCCGATCGGTGTCGGAATACAAACAGTGCAGAGGAATCTCAGCTTGGGTGGTACACCAATGACGGGTCAGTGTTCTCCAGTGGGCATAGCTCAAACCGCGAAGAAGACGTCTATTCGCAAGAAACAGTTGCACAGACCAGTTCCACAAGTGGAGAGCTCCCACATCATCAGGTTTCGTCACTGAGTCAGCAAACTTTACCCAAGCAATCCACCCATGCACCTCCATCGTCAGCCATTACCCTGACCACTTGCACAGGCCATGCACCGGTGCTGGAACTTCGAACAGGTGGAACACCAACGCTGCATGCTAAAGTCACTAACAACACAGGTACAGACAGTTTGGTTACCAGCACAACTACTTGTACAACACTGGTGGATAGTAAAGCAGAATCGTCGGATACAGACGTGGTGACAAGCCGTGATTCGATGTCCAGCGTGAATCCAGCTTTATGGGAACCATACAAAACAGTTATTCATGTGAACGAGAACAGCATGGAGAAGTTCACTCTTGTGTAAATACTCTCATTTTACTGCCAGATTTGATATTTGTAAGATCATGTGCTGTAGAACAGAGTCAAGAGCATTGCTCATCGCAATAAATCCGCCAAGAATATACAAACGAATAAAACAATGCACGCATATCTCTATAACTCATCATACTATTCTGTACATAATATCCTGAGAAACACCTCGAATACACACTCAAATGTGCAAAATGATTTTGCTGCCCAAGAGCTCTTTTTTCGGTGAGGTTCTTTTGGATTAGAGCAAACTGCATTATTCCGTGAGGAGAACTCGGTAATCTGGCTGGACAAAAAACTGTACTTGTTTCCTGGTCCTTTATTGCTCGTACAAATACATCGCAAGCGACACCCTTAGAGGAATTCTTTGGTTCAAATGGACTATTATCGTCCTCAGAATGCCATAGTTTCATGTGAAGATTATTGCTGAATGCGTTCCTATTGAGTGTCTATTGAGGATGTTTCTCACAAACGATTAGTTACTAATTGTCGCGTAGATGAGAGTGCTTGAGTTAGACAGCATCCCAAATGAGATACGCGTTTTTGAACACAGGAAGCTTATTTTAGAATAGAGAATTATGTTACACCAGAAAAAGGCATTTTCTTCTAGAGGGATTTTCCATTGTAAAATCTTTCTGTGGGATTGTATATAAGGATCGAATTCCAATTACGTTATTCTGAGCAAATAAGACTTTAACCCGAAAAACCGGAAGATACATTTGACCAAAAAACACGTAAGCAAGTCAAATAGTCATCGCAAGATCGTCAGATATGGATGTCAAATGCAGGTAACCTACCTTAGAAGGCTAAGAGGAATGTACGGTTAATTCGTACTTGCTGTGGAGGAGGCTGTATATCATGAATTCACGTAGAGGTATGAAGTAACAACTTTCTAGAAAGGAGTTTGGGTTCCAACACTCAACTGATCCTTTTTGGGGTTCGCTTGCATTTGGGAAGTATACTTCTGGACCTCTTCATGTGATCATGTGCTAACTCGCTTCTATGGGGTTTACTGATCAGAGGACCGTCCCTAGGTGGATTACTCCTACTATATTGGTGGTGAGTATCCAGTCAGATCCAGACCATGTGACCTCAACTGTGACTGAACAAAGAGCGACATGCTTGGTGGCTGAGATGCACTGTATTTAAACTCCTGATCGGAAGTTTGAGCGTCCGAATGCCCCTAGAAATATGCAATGTCGATGATTTTCAACAGTGGTTTAGTTCGCTTGACTGAATAAATACGAATTTGGGATATGGTTCGAAAGGTCACAGGATTTGAACCAACTGGTCATCTGAAAATACAGCAAACTGTGAAAGGATAGGAATCTGTGACACACTGCTAATTCACTCATGTTTTATAGTTTTATCCTCACGATTTGACTGTTCTTGAAGTGGCGCTTGAAGTAGCCACGTCTCAGGATTAAGTGGCAACGCAAATGAGGTTCTGCAGTAGGTAGGCTATAGCCCAGTTCGGCTAATCAAGTGGAAGTAGAGAACGCATCGATAAATACTGACAATTCTGTGGAACGTCATTATCGCCACCCGTTTTTTTCTTTTCTACTCCAGTTCAACTTGACAGTTTCAACATAGACAGCCAATGTTTTTATTCATTGCATTCATGATTGATTTTTTGATTCCTAAGCAGAACAAAACCTCAAAGATTGTGCAGCATGACGGAAGGTAATACCGATTCCTGAGTGCACAGTGCAGATGAAATGATGCTCCAAAACCACAGGCGCAATGTTCTTTCTGTGGGTTAACACCAACTGATAGGTTATACTCTCGATGAGAGCAGTAAACTGACTCTTTTGACTCAGGTGAGGTGTAGCAAGAAATCGTTATTGCATAAAGATACTATATATGTCTACAACAGAGGCACCTCAGCAAAACCGTGGCCAGCCTATCTAGGTGGAATATCAGTACGACTAAGACTTTACTGAGATCTCTGTAAGGTAATATGAACTGGATGTTTTTGAGTGAAGTAAGTAACCAGGTACTAACTGACTGGTTTGTGCTCGACTGTCGGACATGCCCAATTTACTCTTTTGAATTTCGTCAACATGGAGAATTTATTTTCGTCGGCTAGAATGTATATGAAGCATAGTTTTGAAATGGAACAGAAGTTATAGGAATCTCATTGTGTGAGCCGCAAAATCCAGATTTTGAAGTGGCTTTTGCACTCTATTTGGACCGGCCGCAGTGGTTTCGCACTTTTTCAGGGGTTCTGTGCAAACCAAGTAGAAAATGTTTACAAACTCAGCAATCTTAAATAATACACATTAAGCAGCTGAAATCTTCAGAATGGATAAAAGCAGACAAAATCTACAAATAGCATTTTACGCAACCATAAACAGAAAGGTTTTGGAAATTTACAGCTGAATCGGTCGGTCATATTTTTCAGGTGGTTATCGAGTTATCTGTATCTTAACCAGTGCAATGCCTCCAGAACCGAAGTCGAACGAGAATGCAAGTGAGAAATGCCAACGACTACGCAGGTTGTTAAGACGATTCCAAACCAGTAAGAGCTCCCTCGAAGGCTGAACTGGCACAGCATCAGCCAAAGCCAAGTACAGCTTAACGTAAAAGCAAGGCATAACAGTGTCTGCAGAGAACAAGAATCCGGACTTGTGTGGGAGCTCTTTGTAATGTACTTTTTTACGCCTGAAACTCAGTGTTGGCTGAATTTTATTCTTCAAAACTCTGTAAAACCTAGGATAATGGCTCGAGGCTTTGTTCCTATCTATGACACTTCTGAAGATGCCGATGCCGCCTGAACTATTCACCTCGCGGTCAACGGTCCATATGAAAGAGCCCGAAGTGGCAGTCTATTCACCTCATTGGACTTGTGGAAATTTGAAAACAGTCAAACCAGGCCCAGTGTTTCGTTAAATTGTCAACAGCAATAACAAACTCATAAATTCTGACAAATTTAATAGATTAACTGCATATGCTTATTTCCGGCACACTTTTCAAATTGCCAAGTCGCGCTGTAAGTTTTTCTGCAACCAGCTGATAACTGCTTGTGAATTCGGAATAACTGCTGCATATTACGTGAAACGAAACCGAGCTAACCAAGGGGAGAACACACCAAATGTCATGCCTGGTTGTCATTGCTGAGTGCCTTAGGTGAGGATTTAACGTACTGAGAGTAACAATAATAATATTGAATAATCGTTCAGCTGTAACACTCTTTCGGTGTCTAGCTGCCATGCCACCCGAAGGAGACACGAGGGCTGAGGTACTTCCAGGTTGCCCAGAACTATACCTAAGCAGTAGAGATGCAGAGATTGAGTTCAAACGACGTACCTTCCGATCAGTAGGTTCGCGCCTTATTCACCGAGCTATCTCGAGTTCACGCCCATGAAGGAAGGATGAGAAGGGCTATCTGGAAATGATCGTGTCAGTGTAACCAGGTCTTCCATGATGAGTTCCCACCTAATTTAACAGCATCTAAAATAGTTTCGTGGGCACGTCACTCTAGTGACTTCGTTCCTCCCGTAAAATCGCACAGAAAAACCACTTAGTAAACACTTTATTCACGAATGACTACTGGACCTTAACATGCTATGCAGCGTCCACAGAGAGAGACCGTTCTCGACCTTCTAGCGTAGTACACATAACGAAGGTGGCTGAGCTGCAACATTAGGCGGCAAAATTGAGATCTTTCAGGTATTGTATACAAGCAATTTCCTCAGCTTTACTAATTGTCTGACATTATTGCAGTCACAGAATCTACTCTCTGAAGGAATTCTGTCATTTTCCGTTGAAAGTTACAGGTGTTGTGGATTTTAGACAAAATTTTATGGTACTGAAAACAAACTTGTAATCAATTCATGAAGATCATGTTAGCCCAGTGTTGACGCCCGAATTGGATTCTGAGTTTTTTTTCTGAAAGACGGGTGCTGAAACGCAAACCAGGTCTGTTTGAACATGGCTGCTCCGATTCGTGATAAAAACAATTAGATCACACCTTGGTCGAGGAAGACTTCAGTACACGCTGATCATTTTAGTATTTGTGCGGTCGCAACAAAGACTATCCCCATAAATCAGAGGCGTTCTGTGTTTGGCGAGACCTTAAGAAAATGACACCAACTTGCGTAGACTGGAAACAGCCACCTCCAACTTGACTGAGACAACTGTAACATTTCAGTTTCAACTTAGGCAATTGAACGTTTGAGAGCGGGAATAATCAGTTCGAGAGAAGCCAGTCACTTTAATCGCTTCACGGGCAGAAAGGCCAATCGCGCTATGGAAAAGTCCTCCAATGCTGGTGTTATTGAAATATCACTAGGCATAATTTCAAGTGGCGACATCCATTCTACATATTCCAGGGTGACCTTTGTGAAATTATTTCATTACTGGGTACTTACTTTTGGGTGATATGAAAACACGACTCTCCAACCACAAACAAGCACACACGATTGCCACAGCATCTTTGCGAAGATAATAATGGTTAGCCAATCGCTACTCGTTTCGAAGACATCCACAAAATCCCTGCTACACAGAGTCATGTGCAAGCCCTCTGACAAATGTTTGAGCAAAAATGGAGAGATGTCGAACGAATTCAGACAAAATTATTGGATCTCGCTGCCCGTTAAAATCGATGCAAGTAATATGTCTTCGTTTTCATTTTGTTGAGAGATCAGACGCTAGAGTGCATCGACATGACGAAGGTATGATCTTAATTTATGAGTTATGCTCAAATCATAATCCATAACCATAGTAATCCAGATTTGGGGGCTACAGGCAGCATGGATCCGAAAATAGCCAACCATGTAACTTACGGGATCTTAGGTTAGACAGCCTGATAGCCACCCCTAACTCCAGAGCATGTTGTCTTGGTTAACACTATCTGGAAGCCTGCAAAAGGAGAGGTAGATATCATTTGTATGAACAGTTGACTAAGCCCAAAACGTAAGCAACATTCGAATTTTCGAACCTGAAGACGAAGGCTTAATTTGTGTTACTAGAAACCTCACTATAGACCCCCTTTTGTAGAGGTAGTGGCCTTCATTACTGATGTGTTGTCGCTGTAGAAGCTGCGCCACTGTTTCATTACAATTTCTTCTGAGTTGTTCCGTGCCGTTCATAACGGGTTACCCAAAAAAACTGGTGAATGATTTGAACTAGTTGATGGGATACATATTACCTGACGACAACCAAAAGAGAGGGTAATGTTACAAAATGAGTGCGTCCAGTTGGACGACATGTTCGGAAACGTTGGGACCCAACATGCCACAGAAACAAACGCAAACGTAAGCGAACACAAATAGACGTTGAAAAATCAAATTTGACAACGACCAATGAAAACGCCGGCCGTATTCAAAAACTCCAACTACAGGGTTAGTCTCTCCTTGGTCAATCAGAGTCATCACTAGTTAGGTTACACGAAAGGACTACACCAGGCATTTAGCTTGTGGACGAAGGATGACAAAAATGAACCACCTGGTTCGATAGTTTTGAACCATGGTGGCTGAAATATTTAGATTTTCCACGATTGTTTCCTGATTCCTTTTAGGCGTCGTTCAGCATTCACTCAGACCATTTGGAGGTAAGACAGTGTGGCTGACCTTTAAATGTGGTCATCCAGTTGGTCGCTATCTGCTGCAAATGACTGTATGTCGATATTCTAAACTTGTAAAATTGGATTTCACCCATCAAGCGCGATCCATCGGTACGCTGAAAACCGACAGGCACACTATTGCTCAAAAGACTGACGAAAATTGACTCGCACAATCGAAGAGGGCGCGATTTCACAAGCCGTCAGGTTACTGTGTGATGGCTGTTTAAATGGTACAAGAATATAAGGGATACATTAGCGAAAGCAAAACAATCAATAACGAACGGACCAATCAGTAAGCAGTCGCACACGTGATTGGTTGATTTGCTGCGCCATGCCTCTGGCACAAGTTAGCACGGGTGAGTTTAGAATCTTAAGGCTAGCTCTCCGTTTCCTATCCAACAAAAGCTAGGTGAACCAGCAGTTCTGCCTTTTTAGAACTCATCACTTAGGACCAGGAAAGGGCTGACAAAGGGTTCTCGTCAACCCTGTGAATAATATAGTACCAAGGACAATTTACTCCGACATCTCGATTATCAGGCTAACTGAAATGTGAGACGGTCTTCGTACAGCACGACAGCTGACGAATAGCATAAACGACCGATTCATTTGATTTGGCCGTTCACACTAGTGTAATATGCAAGTAGTTGTATTTCGACACTTGCGAAACCGGTAGTGGGAGGTTAAAAAGTTTTCAACAACCTTGTAAGTAATGTAGTGATGTCAAGAAAAGGTACTGCGAAAGGATCTTAGAGTAATAATCTATCACGAAAATGGATCAGCCAATTAGATCCTATCAATCTGTTAAGTTCAACGGAAACACCCGAGAATAGCGGAACTCGAAATCTAGCTACAGCCGAGCAGATTGCAATCTGGCTGTTCGAGCTCAGCTCTAAGGCCAGAAACAACATGTGAGGGCACTAAATTTGTCGTGGCCTGACTAAAACGCTCCTACCCCAGCAACAGTCTAATTGCTCTGAATTTTTTCAACTCTATTAAGGATAGATCGGATTAGCTGACCCATTTTCCTGGTTACTTTCTACCCTAATAAGAATATACCATCTCGCTAATTAATGTGTTCTTGTCGGCCCAAGTTCACTCCGCTAGTGTCTGTCATAAAATCCGAGGGAACATCGGTGAAACTGAGCTAGTTCACGATGCACTATTTTCTGAACTGACTGATCACGAGATAATATAAAATGCTCTAAAGATTCTTATCCTAGCATAATTCAAAGTTCTGGGATTAAAGTTAAAAACAGGATGGTTACATACTTCCGTTGCGCGACATGTCACGACCCCAAGAAACTGGGGAGACGTGACAAGATCAACGCAGTTTGTGTGATCAGTTCAACCATGTGACCACTCTTGCCCAGCAAGGTGGGCAGTTATATCGTGAATCAAACCAGCTAACAAATCATCAAACGTAATGGCAATCTCCATTTGTTGTCGCTGCAGTGCTTCCCCCGGACAACATCTCCTTCGTGAAGGACCGCTTTGTTTTGGTTCGGCAAACCTTACCTTTGGATTGATGAGTAACGTGCTAAAGGGATAGACAAACCTTGATCCATTTGCTTTCTAACAGAGAATCCGTCTTTAGGAAGTCCAGAAATGATAAAAGTAGTTCAATTTTACTGCCAAGGTGCAAAAACCCAATTTAGCCTAACGAGTCTGACAACTGGACTTACATGCTGACCCTGTGGTCAGTATGTAATACATATGACTTGAAACGTGAGCTCAACTGTTGCTTGCCCAGTTTCTTTCTCACCCAACAGTAAGGACACTGGCAGACAAGACTCAGTTCCGCAGTTAGTGGCGCACCTGCATCAAAGCTGTCGCCTTCATTGAGTAGCTGTCCAGTTTCCCGAATCAACTGATCATGTCACGACTATACCCTTTTGCTTCCCCCTTTTTCCGGTGAACGAAACTGTAACAGATGGAACCAACGTGCCAGTGGTGCATTTTTTATCGCTGATCAAGTAGAATGAACTGAATACGTATGGGTGATGCGAGCTCCATCAGTCAATGGAGGTACACTTGTGTGGTTGGCAATCTAGCTGAATAGTTCAATTCCTTAGCCGATCATGTCATTAGGATTTAAATGTTTCCGTTCTTTAAAGGAGGAACGCAGATCTTCCGATCCAGTCGAAAAGACTTCAAGAGACACTATCCAGCCAATGTGAATCTGTTAACGATCATCAGTATAACAGCAATATTGTCGTCGAGAATTAATGAAGCTATAGGATTTCCACTTGCTGTCTCCCGAAAGTACCCTCTTTCAGTTCGCGCCCATCTGAATCACACCAGTAAACAAAACGCAAACATTCGTTGATGCCTACTACTTTTCCGTGGACAATGTTCATTACATGATGATAAATCTGATGAGGGCCATTCGAAAAGATCACAGGAAAATCGAACGACGGAAGACAAATAAAAGCAGACTGAATTCAGCGCCACGAGAAAAGCTGTAGTGTCCATTTAGATTGATTATATTCGGTAATAAACCGGTAACAAATTCAGTTTATGACTGACATCCTGTGACTTAGGTCTCCCGTGCGATAACTGAAGTCAAATTTGGGTCAGGTGGACAGAACAATAGAGAAAATCAATGGGCATAACTGGTTTCTCAAAAGAGCGAATAGTTTTTTTTTCAAGCTGTCACATTAGACTTGGGTTTTGGGTCGAGCCCCCGAATGGTGATCTATTCCTAAGAGGAGACCCCTATGAACTGGTCATACGACTGGTTCTTATTCTGGTACGGACACCGCATTTCAGTAGCCTATTTGACTGCAACCCCTTCAGCGGCAAAATATCATTAAAGCCAGTCTTTTATTATCCTAATATATTGGCACTATTCCAACACAGAACTTTGGAACTGGGAAGTTAGACAAGCCAGGTTTAACACCAGATTTTCCTATAAGTACAGTACAGGATGCAAAACATGTTCTGAAAGTAAAAATTTTAGTAAATCCACTCGGATTTGGAGTTCTTACTGAGTCGATGACCCTTAAAACCCGAACCAAGCCATGAGTGTTACACAATCAGCGTTAAACGAATAGCTCCGGGATGAAGACTGGTGTGTGAACGATGCTCATCACGTGGGTATGCAATAAAACAACCAGATGGATGGAACATTCAAGTGAGCCAGAAGGCATCATACAGTTCTTCACCAAGAGTGGACGAAGATGAATACTTTCCGTGTCAGACTCGCGGAAGTAGAGAGCACGATCGATTTTATTCACGACTTATGGAATCCAAACATTATCCATTTTTTAAACCTTCACCTTACCGTCTTCTAAACGGACTGCATGGAACGAAGTCAGAACGTTGGAATCAGCTGCGCCTACCATCCAACGAAATTTGGCCCAGATGGAGGCCATATTTGATCGTTCAGTGAAATTTCTGGCATACTTAATGAATTGTATCAGTGGCGTATTTGATTCACGCAGAAGAGAGACACCATTGCGGATTTCAGTAGAGAAGCAACAGCCTGAATCCAACTTCTCGAATGATTTGAATAGGTATGTGCGATGTTGACAAAACACTGACTAAAGTAGTATTTAATTTTATTGATGTACATTCGAATGACAAACGACTAGACACTGAAACTGAAGTTGAAGATTTCTTCTGAGCGGTTGAGTTGGAAATCAGTTCCGAAGAGAAAAATGACAGACTTAAATCTGATATGGTTAACAGTGGTGTGCAAAAGAACAGGTTATGACCAGCTTCCTTATGGTCACGAATAAAATCGACTGAAACTAAAGCTCCTTCCTATTTGAAAGGCAGGAATTCGAGACTTTCAAATTTAAGGGTCAACCACTTTTTATCCACACAAAATAACACCAAGACGCTTTGAGCGAAGGTGACCTTTTCAATTTATTTTCTGCTGGCTGAGAGAATTCATCAACCACCGAGTAACAAGCGCGTTTCAACAAAATGGCCACTCGAAAAGATTTATGCTGATAGATCGCAAAACCAGAACTCCAAAGCGAACTATACAAGAGGCAAGACCCAAACTGCGCTCTATCTACACTGTCTCAAAGGCGATGTGATTGGTGAATTGCTGACGCAAGTTACAAAAGATGTTTGTCAGGAAATTTTGTGCTGCAGGCCTAAATGTGGCTCTCCAGTCGTCAGGTAAAAATTAAAGGAAGAAATGGGCGTGTGTGGGAGGCACACGCGCATGCACGTGACCGATCAACCAGAGTGATCATTGCCTAGGTTGATACCATGTGTACTGAGATTGCGTGCTGGTGAAAGAGCTGCGGTTTCGATCATTGACGTCGGAGTTCAAGTCGAGGACGGTCTGTGATGCGGTAGCTGTTTGAATGCTTGCATCGGTGGTTACAGAGCTGGCGGTGGTGGCTATCATCGTGGAGTTGGCTGTGGTCAGTTCAGACAGTATGGGTGCTAGTGGTACTACTTCAGTAGGTGTTTATGAATTTGTATGCTCAGTAATACCAGCCAAAGGTCGAGGCGACCTTCAAAGTGCATACCACTCGCGTGGAGACAGCGGCACAAAGTAAACAGTTCTGTTTTGTCCCACCTTCTTAACACTGAACAGATGGTTGATGTTTAAACCGATTTTAGGCCAATATACAAGTACAAGTAAAATTGTCCAAGTTCATAAGAACCCAGTCTCTTTCTATTGAAGAAGCGACTGGCATCTGTATTTTTCAGCCCTAGCTTTCTGTACAGAAACTTTTCGTGGCCCTTAATAATAATAATAATAATAATAATAATAATCGTTCAGCTGTAGCCCCTTTCGGTGCCTAACTGCCATGCCACCCGAAGGTTGCACGAGGGCTGGGATACTGCCAGGTTGCCCAAGCCTAGACAGGGGAAGTAGAGGCAGAGGTCGGGTTCGAACCACGGACCTTCCGGTCAGTAAATTCGCTCTCTAACCACTTAGACCATCTCGCCCTAACACGGGTTGTTGATTCTGACTCGCAGTTTTCAGGCACGACCACCGACCCATCGCCACGCTCCACTATGCACCTCATCAGTCCTATACGTCCCTTTTAACGTTGCGATCAAGTCAACACGAAAGGCGCGCATCTACAAATCGCAATCTTGTGACTGGTCACAGCATTTGTCAATACATTACCAGTTCTGCTAGCCTGTTTACCAGATAAAACAGATTTATAGGGAAGCAGTAGTTTTCACACTCACGTAGGATAACGCTTAGATATGCTCGACCCAACTGGCCTATTCAGTTGCTGCTCTGAAACACACGACCTATAAATCGGCTGGTTGACAGTCCAGGTCGGGAGCATGCTGAGGATAGTTGGGATATTATGATGAATTTTGCGCTGAAATTTCATTATTTCATACCCTCGACCAACCGAAAACGTTGGCATTGCATGTCACTTATGGCAACTCATTTTTATTACAGAAATCTAGATACAAAAGCTAGGCGTATCGCGAGTTAAGTAGTCAATTTTTCGAATTCGAAAATTCCATGTCGAATGGAAGCCGAGATATTCAAGAGGAATAGGATGGTTAACCAGTACTTTGCCCAGTAAAGATACCTGGTACTGATTATGTGCAAAGACCTAGTAAGACAAAGCGAAACAGACTTATGAACCTATTTTTTATTGCGCTCCCCACCAGCACATGTTTATGACGGTATCCCTCACGTAGAGAGCGCCTCCCCTCTTATGAACAAATAAACCAGTCGTTCCAAGGGATTTGAAAACTGGAGCACCAAGTATACCCACAGTTAAACGGCTTGGGGAATTTTCTGGTATTTTTCAACCAAGAGATCAGTTGCATTACTGTAACTATGTTCACACAGATCAATTTCTTAGCAGACATCCATTATGGTAGACTCGACTGAATCTCTCGTTTAGGATAATCTTCAACTGAATGTGCTGCACAAAGGCCGCCTCATTTTTCAGTTGCTATGATATTCAAGATACTACAGTATATTTTCATAAGGGAAACTACTCACATGTTTGTTGAAAACTCCTCGACAGCCCAGGAACGGTTTCGCCCTTCTCGGGGCTCATTAGGTAGGCGCAGTATCCGAGTTTCCGTCAAACTTATGTTCTACTTGAACCCCAATTGGACTGATTTCTACAAATACTCATTTGCAAATCAATCTGGTTTCCAAGGAAGACTCAAATGAATCTCTCGTTTATGATGTTCTTCAACTGAATGTGCTGCACACAGGTCGCCTCATGTTTCAGTTGATACGATATTCAAGACCGGTTTCACTCTTTTTTTGAGCTCATTAGGTAGTATCAGTCCCCTAAAGATCCAAAGACCTCGCTACGCACCCCATGTCTGTGCCGCCTGCAAAGTGACTGATGGCACGCATGCTCACATGGGTTTGAACTCCGGCCTGTCAAACCAACTGTGAGAATCTCGCCTTCCAATCGACCATGAATGGTATGAATGTCTTGCGCAATGAGACAGTACCGCTCCGTCATTCGTTAAATAAACCAAAGGCCGTATGGGGTATCTCGGCATTGCTTTGTGTTCAAAATATTGTCCACCGTAGCAGAAGAATGAAGTTCCGCTGAGAATCCAGGAAGACATTGCCTGCTAGCCGTAGGGTGTGTCCATTAGGTTTATCTATTTACATCCGTAGATCGACGTCGTGCACCCATGGTAAATTGCATCCTGTAACAAGCTCATCAAAAGCCACGCACACCAGCATCCTGCCCGAATCAGCGCAGTTGATTATGCGTAGGCATACGAAGTATTAATAGTAAGTCTCCCGTAATATAGTACCAGTAAAGATTATGAATTGAGGTGAGACGTATCCAGGTACGTTTGGACTGCTTTGTTCCCCCAAATTCAGCTTGGAACACCGTTTTGTCTCCATGCTGTTCAAAACACTGAAGGCCTCTGAAGGTTTTGATGAAGAACTCCACAACGGTGGTAAGTTTGTTCAATTGGAAAATGGTACCTGTGATCAATAACTATTTCTAGGTGCACAGGTTTTTGCCGTGCGTGAAGGGATGCGCGGAGAATCTTACATGGACGACCGCACCAAAACTAGCTGCGAGTTATAACAGAGTGTGAGTGACGATGGAGTGAGGAAGTCCCGTCGATCGAGTGAAGATCTGCCGTCATCCGTGCTAGATGGGTGTATTTGTCTACCACTGCCACATCGCGCCCGGTTTACATGGAGTATATGGCTCGATAGAATAACTTAATTAAGTGCACATAGGGTCGAAGCTCCTCCTTTGGCAGTGCCTCAGTTGTCGTCTGGTAAGCTAGTGGGATCCAGTTGTCTTGTAACTAAAACCAGGGAGAGAGAGGAAGATCGTGAAACTACCTGAAAGCTACCTCATTCTTACAGGACTCCTATGGCATGAACTATCGCCGATTAGAATCCAACTCCTAGTTGATCCCTGAAATCGACTCATCAGTTTCTACAACAATCAAGAAGCCACTCAGAAAAGTTATCCAGAAAAGCCCGACGGGTCGCCAGCACAATTTGCTGAATAGCAAAAACACCAGCACGTTGAAATTCCATAATCAAAAATAATTTCTTCCATTCAATTAAACACGTTGTGAACTAAAAAACCAACAGATCAGAAAAGGCTACGGTGTGGTAGCCCAGGAGGGTCATTTCACAGTGTCCATGGTACAAGAAAGAAATGCTAAAGGGTTGGTTTAGGCCGCAGAATCAATTTTCCCGAATTGTCACAAGTCATATTGTATTCAGCCAGAATGACACGACATCGATGCGCTATGATATTGGGCAGAATGACTTTTTTATGCGCGCCCATCAGAAACAGGGCGATCAGGCTGACGAGACTAATCACAAACTGTGGGTGATTTTGCAGTGAGCTGACGAATCCGAATTGATAGGTTTTTGGATCAACGAGCCAAAAATAGGCAGTGGTGAGGAAAGAAAGGGTGACGATAAAAAGAATGACGCGCCACAAACGAGCTTTTGGGCCCAAACCATTGATCACTTCACGTAGCCGACGTTCAAATGCTTTCAAATCTTCTGTAGGTTCGGTTGGGGTATAGTTGATGTGTTGCTGGAAAAGATCATTAGCAAAACGGCGTTAGACTATTCTTATGTAGCAAGACGATAAGTGAAGGGAAGAGAACAACTGAAGCCATTAAGCACAGGCGTTCAACACTGGCCTATCGGTGTAGGAAGTGCGGTATAAAATTAAAAAAACACAGTCGGGTGCAAAGTTTCATAGGAACTATTGGAAACACGAGGACTAAGCACTGTCAGGTTATTCAGGCCTATACAGAAGCAACCGATAGAGAATGTCCGTCTATCCATCTTTGGTGGATACTGTTTAAACTTAAAGTTGTTCGATGTAAAAAATTATCCTGCCAACGAGAAAGTTAAGTAATAGTTATTCACTTTGCCACAGGCTGAATGAGGGTCATGCGTGCGGAATACAGCCCCCTGTCCAGGACAAAACATACCCGCTAGAAACAAACACGATGTCTAGTATTTCCCTTATACATACGATCATGTCAGAACCTGAAACCAAAATCAGCCTTGACTTTCATGCTCTCATTAGTGTAGTTCGGCGGTGTCTACCACACTAGTAACCTGATACACAAAATCACCGGGTTAACACTACACCGCCAGTGCACGGTGAAGCTACCCGAACTAGCGCGTCTGAAGAGTGGAACAAGATCACATGTGAGAGATTCGTACGCTTATCCCAACGTCTCGAAAAAGGCCATTCAGCAATCGTGCTGATCATGCCGATTGACGAACCACCTACCAGGACTCCTTCTTCAGATAGTCCCAAGGTTGCACTGCACCTCTCGATGACGCGAAATTTTGCTGAGTTCAAAGTTCAAGAGTTAAACCCGACTCTAGTGCCTCTTCAAAGAGGACCAAGCGGATTAATCGCACCGGGACTAGAGGAAGACTTCAGATTAACAACGTAGGTACGACACTCAGGTCTAATTTTGCATCCAGCTTTGCGCACTAGGCATGGGTGAATTGTTTACTCATTGATCTGAAGATCGAATTAACAGTGCAACATATAATGTCAACACGGTGCAACATAGTCCACTCGATTGTGCGCATCGCTCACAACGACCGACAAGTTCAGTCGGAGTTGTACCGTCAGAAACGACTGTAACTACCACCAGGTAGATAGTCTGGAGACAACTTTATGGGAACCGTCGTTAGGTTGTCTGTGAGGCATATCAGTCCATGTAAAGCCCGTCACCCTACTGAATGCGGGTTAAGTAGCCTGTACCAGCTACTGGTCGTACAAAAGACTGCAGCCGCCAAGGGAACTTATTAGATTTATTTTGAAGGACCGTTGGTGTCACGATTATATATCAAACAGATTCCTGAAACGAACATTCAAAATGAACAGTCTCAAATCGATTGTCGGAGTGCTCTCAGTTCTGCGGCAGCTTAGTTGACTGCCACCACTTTGTCTTGGATCCAAAAAAAATGAAACTCACCCCCCACATTGAGTGGCATAAGGAAGGCCATCAGGGCAAGGCCAAAGAGCAAAGCAGCATAGCGCTCGGAATGGATATTTTATCCGAATGTGACCTGAAATACGGCAAAGGGAATGAATAAATTATGTGGGTAACAAGCAACCCACCAAATATGGTGAACTTCACATAATCTGGAAAACTTAGTTATTAAGTTGATAGTGATTCGTGACATCTGACGGACCGTCACTTGCTACCCAAGGTCAGTGTGGCACCGTCACGTGTTACAACAGCCAGCGGAGTACACGAAATTACGTAATGGGAACTGAATTGCTCGAGATACCAATGGACGGCCCTCTAAACTGAATGATTATCCTTGATGACCCAGTTCCAGCGCAAGAGGCGTCTGGTAGCCTACCTACATGAGGAGTGGAAGCTACCAAGTGACCTCGGTGATTCGGAGGCCCTGTCTGTTGGTCATCTCATAAATTCTGCTCTTCACCAAACTAGTGGTGTTCTACAGAGTTACTCGACCCACGGTAATGACCATAGTGTTTCCTCTGATCCAGAACTGTGCGGTATATTCTTCGGTATTTTGACCCCAACCTTAGTGCAAGTAGGGCGGAGGATATCAACAATACAGGACTAAAGCAGCGGCTGAAAGACCGTTCCTCAATCCTGAGGTTTGTTCCATGAAGATCAAGCGAAAAAATCCCATTATTTCTCTTCGGAGAATGAGCGCTGCGACGGAGATATTTATATCCAGACGGGCACAGCTTGTCGTGCAAACTGAGACAGTCAGTGCATCCTTCTACGAAATCACCTAACCCAGTGATTAATAAGTGGCCTACCAGGAGCAGTTGCTGGTGCGCACCAGAAACGTTCTAAAAAAGACAGGAGCTCTCAGATGTTGCGTCCACAGGAAACGGTTCATCTCAAGTCGTCTTGCGTTTTCATGACACCAATCCACAACTGAGAAGCGAAGAGAAACTTATAACGGACCTTGTTTGGTCTACTTATGACCGAGCGAAAAACTGCCTGATGGGATGCGACGCGGTTAACTTCAAGTCCGGATCCCGCAAACGCGACATGAAAATAATTCTCCTATCTCACAAAAGAGTTCAGTATAGGAAAAGCTTCAGAAACTGAAGCTGAACACCATCAGAAAACGATGCCGGTTGCAGCACACTATCCATAGGATGAAGTTCGTCTTCGAAACGAACGAACAGACGAAATACTGGACTGTCAGAAAGAGATTACAAGACACTCGGGTGATGTCGGTGCTAATCGCCTTCTAGGATTGTGACCACATGATCCTCACTGCGCCTGGTTGGAGAGACTGCAAGATTTGGCTGCTAATCGATTTCAATTGCGTTCTTGCTGTCAGTTTTTATCCAGATTGCTCGAATGAATGTCTGGAGGTGCATGCGCCCCGAAATGATTGCGGTAAGCTAGCACTACGTCCTTTCTTTGCCTGTCTTTATTGTTTTCTCCACAATAAGACTTCTAAAGAGATTATGGCTGTAGGTGAGCGCAGCACCAATGTTGAACACCGATGTCATGCTGTCTATGATGATGACACCTAAAGCTTGTGCGAAGAACACTCCACACTTGCAGGCAACTGCACCTTTTACAATCCTGCATGTTGAGAACGGATGCTGGAAAGTTGTTCCCTTGCCATAAGTTCTTCACGGAGACCACAGGAAGATGAACTGTACAGAGTCTATGGAGTTCCCCAGTAGTGTAGCCGCAAAAAATGACATTTCGAAGATGGCGCTTTGGCAGTAGGAAATCCATAGCTGATGTTTTCTTCGCCCATGTGGCATGATTATTGTAAACCAATAAAACTAAGCGGGATTCTTTAGGATATTCAGCTGTGCTCGAAACCAACGAATTCGTAACAAGGTAATTAGAAAGTGAATGTTCGCTTGTACAACAGGTAATCTAATCACGAAAAAACATCAAGCACCATCAACTGAGGTGCTCGGCCATGTGCTACGTATGCCGAAACACCGTCTTCTGAGACGAATGCTGTTTTCCGTACTTCTTTCGGAACGGCGGAGACTGTGAGGTGGACAGCGTATGACTCGGTAGAAAGATAGGAAAGAGATTACGAAGAATTTGGGTGCTGTTGGTGCAGTATGTCTTCCAGGATGGAGTCTCCGTGACCCCCTGCACTTGGCTGCAGACATTGCAAGAAATAGCGGCTGAGCGGTGTCAATGAGATTTATGTTGTATTTCTTTCCAGATTTTCTGAGTGAGTGATAAAAGGCGTAGGCACCTCTGAATGCTTGCGATAGGCCAGCACCGGATCCCCTCCCACACCCACACTTCTCTCTTTTCATTCTAAGGCTTGAAATACAAGTGGATAAACTTTGTGGTTATACGAAATTGAGGCATCAGTGGCAACACTGATGTTGCTGTCTCTGATAATGATGTGCCTGGAAGTCAGTAACTTCGACGGTTATGATCATAATTTCCAACTCAATGGTTTTTCCCGAATATTTATATCGTAGGTCCTCAAATCTTATTTTCAATGCAAAACAAATGTACGTGATTGCAAGCCCTACAGTATATGGCACTTAACCGATTCCAGCAATAAATCTGCTGTCACTTTGGTCGGACTGCCTAGAGTACGCTGGTCCGTCGTAGTGCTGAGTTTGTGTCCGCAAACGGCGTTGGGTCCATTCTGCTGACGACGTCTTGCGCCATCATAATGCTCAGATGTGCTTACTGTAACTGCTTCACGGGAAGTGGACAGAAGTGTGTAATACGGAGCAAAGGTTTTATTTACAAAATTCTCGGGCATTTCTACTAGGCCAGAAATGTCAAGGAACTGGCTTATCAAAAAAAATCGTTCAGCTGTAGCACCCTTTCGGTGCCCAACTGCCATGCCACCCGAAGGTTGCACGAGAGCTGGGATACTACCAGGTTGCCCAAGCCTAGACAGGGGAAATCGAGAGGTAGAGGTCGGGTTCGAACCACGGACCTTGCAGTCAGTAGGTTCGCGCTCTAACCACTTGGACCATCTCGCCCCCTGGCTTATCTACTGAATCAAAGGGTCCTTTGAGACCGATGAGATGAGGTATGTATGGCGCAGCTAAATCATTGGAAGTAATGTGAGAACGTGATAATGGATGCCTATGCGAACGAAACCTCCCTTGAAGTTCTCGGGTTATGTGCACCATCAGAACCGCCACATAACCGCGTTTTCCGATTATTGGACGGTTGAATAACCATCATGTGTATATGCATCCCCTACACCGGGGTTAGATGCCACAGTATTGTTGCAGCCAGTAGCTGTCCAGAGACGAAGCGCTCAAAATTACTGGAAAGTGTGTCGGGTGGGGGTGTGCGGTGTGCACGTTATGGAAGCACCACGGGGTAGTTGGTCATGACAATTCCTGTGGATTGAAAACAGAAAGCTCGTGAGCCGAAGCCCAGTAAACGCGGTTGTACATCACCAATGCCCACGTATAAATCAATCAAAATGGTAGGCAATTTATACCACAGATGGGCGGGGCGAGATGTCTCAGTGGTTAGAGCGTGGATTTACTGACCGGAAGGTCCGTGGTTCGAAACCGACCTCTGCGTCTCGACTTCCCTCGTCCAGGCTTGGAAGACACAAAAAAGATATATCCGTATGTGTTATACAGGTAGTAGAAAGGAGTCAGCAACGTCAAGCATTCCTGGAACTGAAATACCTAGTGTAGTATGCACACTATGGAAGCACCGGGGGACAGTGATTCTCCGGAGGCAGGTGTTCACGACAATTTCCGTGGATAGAAAACAGAAACAAAGCTCATGAGCCAAAGCCTAGTAAGCAAGGTTGTGCATCACCAAGACTTACATATAAATCAATCAAACTGGCAGACACCGTATACTACACCGCTAAGCGACCACAGATGAGCCTCGCGAGCCCGCCACGGACAAAAAATCAAAGACCCAAATAATATGGGCCAATCAGAACCGAGCTTCGTTGGCCCAGTGCTTCACACCTCAGAAAGATTCTAGCGTTACCTCGTGGGAAATACAGTGATCACTGTATAAGCATATTTGTAGCTGTATTCCTTGATCTATAAATAAAAGTCTGTATGGAACAACCTTGCCTTCTGATGTCTCATGGTGGACGGTGGAGGAAACCAGATAGCTGCATCCCACAACAGCTGGCAGACAGCCTATGTGAATTTTAGCAAACCAACTCCGAAAACCATACAACGGAAGTAGAATCAGTTCGAGGACACCTAAGTGGGGCTTCCTGAGACCATTCTGTGCAGAATGTTGGTGACTATGCGAAATACTGATGGGCTTCATTCTCACGCAGATGCGACTAACAGCTCATTAAGTGATTTCCATTTCGTCACCACCTGTGGACGCACTTTCAGTGGTTGGCTCATGAAACATAGCTGCAAGCTTTGAAGCGACGTTAAGCACTCTGTTGGTGTTTGGCGAGCTTTTTACAACGCAATTCCATCATGATTTAAGCTCCGTGAGTACGATCGAAAACCTGTAAGCGCTATTTAGAAAGTGCCAATACTGACCAAACGAAATTCCAGTTGAGTTACCTTATATAAATGCATTCAACATGTGCACCCATTCCATTTGCCATGGGTAACATTTTTCATGCAGGCTTAGGAAAAATTTGTCTTGGTGCGTGAGACCGCAGCCCACGGAAATCAATTTGATCTCAACCTGCTGTGGGAATGTTTGCGGCTGTTGTTAGTTGCGTTTTGCAGGTCGCGAAACACTGTCTTCTTTCGTGGAGACATTTTAGGAAACGCCATCTGACAAGGCGTCTTCAGTTCACACTCTCAGTCGACTGTGCTTCGCTATGACTATGGTACATACCAGTGTATCAAAAAAGAACCCTAAGCACTTAGTAGTGCCGGTGCTAGCAGCGAGTTTATCCTAGTTATTAATACTTTAACCGTTCTGGTTCTACAATGTGTGACTGCGTTTTACACTTGTAGCCGTAAAACATCCAGCATAAGCAGTCGGTCTCAGTTTTTATGTGAAGTGGATTTTGCGCCGTCGGGTAATTACTAATGAACGAGCTCAAAGTTTCCCTGGGCTGCTGCTGTACAGTTCACCGTTGAAGGAATAAAGGTGTTTGTTTATTATGGTTTGGGTTGCGTGCGCACTCGTATATTTGCAGAAGTTTTCCGAAGCGAAATGCATACACCATTTCGCTTGCTGTTCCTAAACCTTGTTCTCCTAAACCGTTGTGCGTAGAACGAAAACTTTTGCAACAACATATTACATTTCTCTGTGTATACTCTCAAACACAAAGGCACCACAATCTGCCTTATCTTGAAGGTTTCGACGTCAATTCAATTTTAAAGCCGCAGTGGTATGATCCAGAATGTCAGAGACTTGCAATCATAGATGTTTGTCGGGCAATTGTTGGCCGCATGGTTTTCATCCTTCACAACCCATGAGGAGGCGTTAAACGAACATAAGGCATTTGTTCACGGAACAGACAAAAGAACATCAGCCCCGTTTTTCGTGGTAAGTAACTATATCACAAATGCAGCAGATTAGCCTTCAAACCAAACAGCGGTCGAGGACTCGGAAGAAACCAGTAAGTCAAGCGCGTTTCTTAATGAGATTCAACGCGCAAAGCGCCGGATCTGCAGTCCGGTTCTGTCTAGGGAGGCACGGAAAACATCTTCTACCCACCTACTATAATCTTGTCCATAATTATAAGTTGGCCAGGCATTTGCCCGACCACCTGCCTGTGAACCGACGACTAACCCAACGGGAGTTGGACATCTGATGGGCTCGTGCAAAATGCAGCAGTTGGTATCCGATGGATTTTGCAAGGCACTTGACAATCGGGACACCTGCATCTACCATCGGAAGTGTCAAGTGGCTCTTCCGAGTGGGGACTGAGAGTTTGGCTTCGTTGCGGCAGATGCCCCTGCCAATCCCTGCGATGCCAACAAGTATTATTGTAAAAGTCGAGGGGGTGCCCTGGACCCGCGCTTTTAAGACGTCGCGAATGCCGATGGAATATGCGCACCAAAAACTTAGGTGAGTGGTAATGTGATATGACTCCTTTGATAGCATCTAACCTATGATACGTAGATAAAAGCTGTATACATTCCTGACCATATATGACACAGACATCGGGCGCCCGGTCGAATGTGTATGTGGGAAACGAGCAAATTGTCCCTAAAAGTGATGAATTCCGCCTGTCCAGGGGGGGGGTGATGGATAAACAGGTTCCGACGGAGATGTTCGTTTTGGCTGAGGTATCCGCACAGATGGGGTGGCCAGCTTTGCGATCGGCTGTTATGTGCTAGTTCATGTTCGCAAAGCTACCTGAAATCACCTATCTTCCGAATAACATGGGTGTACTTTGGTCAGACACTGCTAACAGGCGACGTGTGTTCCATGGTGCAGTACATCTAGAAAATTCCACGAATAAGGTCGTATATTTATCAACTTACTAACTGAACAACAGGAGCGAAACCGACCCGGCAAACCTGAGCGAAAACATTGATCCTGTGAATCATTCCGTGAATCCGCGAAAAAGCATTCAGATTCCGCCACTACCTTAAAATACTGCGCCACATTGGCCCACAATTCGTCTCACCGCACTGACCAGTTGATGTATATCACCCGGAAGTGGGCTGTCCATTCACAATCCGTCATGGTCAACTTTGGCCATGTTGGTAAACGTACATGCTCCTTCCATCGGACGATGTGGTTCCGTTGTTTCCATTTGTTCCTGATATTCAGGGACCACTCATTTCCAAGAGGTAAGCGACAATATTCACTAAAGCTTTTGAGGCCGCTTCCTCATCCAAGGTAGTTGTCTGAGTTTAACCTACCGGAGACATGACGCTTGTGAAATATGTTCCAAAGTCACCATCACTACTTTCTAATGGCATGCATAAACACCTTAACCAGATGGTGGATTAACTTGAGCTACTACAAACCATGAAAATCACCGTCGTCAGGGTCAAATCCCGCTGCGCCGATGCTCGACGTCTGCTATGGACGACCTGTCGTGGGCAATCCACTGTGGTTGTCCTAAAAACAAATGGCAGTCTTAGGACACAGAATTTGGTCTTTGTGACCTTCCGGCTAGTCGCAATAGCCGATGGCATGCAGGGGACTGCCTGAGATATTACCGGCTGTTGCAGCGCTAAACTTCTCCCGCGGTTAGGTGATGATCTTCAGGCTTGTCCTTAAGTTTAATGCACATAAGACCAACAACTATTTCTGGCTGGCCATAGTCGCATCTCAAAAGTGTACATATTGTTAAGAGGTCCGTAAAAAGACCGTGCTATGACGTGAACTTGGACCTAGACACAGAATCCCGGAATTATGCATGTGCACACATTTTCGGCTCCAGAGGGGGCAAACCGAAAGCCGCGAGTGTACACTAATGATTTTTATTCCCAAAAGTTTGGTGGAATACCGCATGTCATGATCCTAATGCGACAGTCAGAATAAAGATGAAAAGGAAGGCAGCTGTGTGTGGAGAACTTCGTGAATGTGGAGCAGTCGTATAAAGAGCGGGAATCGTCTGACACAGGTGGCGTCACACCTAAGCTGAAACGGTCTAGAAGCAGTGATCACTGAGCACAGAGAGACACGGCTAGCAGGGTTTTTAAACTAGTAGCGAGCATACCGACGTGCTAAACGTGCCTAGCGTGCTAAGAATATCCAACTCTTGGAAAACAAGAAACCAGAACGACAATTCTAGAGGGGCAGGAGTATTTCGGGTGTCGGGCGGGCCAACATGAGCTAAAACTGAAAAACAGTGCTGGGACCGCGTGGTCTTGGACGTTTGAGATGATAAACAGGTCACGAAAGTTGGAAGTGGAAACAATGAGGTTAAGAAATTATGAACAGGGATAAACAGTAGCTTATATCCAGTGTTCATTGTGTACCACAAAATTAGATGGGCTCTATGGTATCGTCGGGTAAAAAAGTTCCTTGGGACAGTGAGATACTGCTAGGACGTGGAACGGAACGTGAAATGTAAATAAAACCGATGAATTTGTGGGAATGACGTGCTGGAAGTGCATCAAGATGATAAAATCTGAGGAAACGGTTGAGTGAATTAGAACGGAGTTGTCCCAGAGGCGGTCGGGTCCAGGTTAGCGGGTTGCTCTTGATTTGAGCTAGGGCTCTGAGAGGGCAGTCCGGAGTAAGGGAAGACCATCAGACTGAGAATGCCGGTGTGGTGCAATGGCTCCACTAACACATCAGTTTCCGTACGTCCCCGTAACGGATTTCATGGATAATGTGATGGAATGGAGGATGTGCAACCCCTTGGTCGGCGATATTTTTGGGTTAACCAAGGAGGCCAAAAGAGGAAGAAAAAACCTGATGTAGGACCACGGGTAATTCCCGTTTAGTCAGGAATCCATTCGGATGTAAACCGGAGGACAGGCGGGCGAAAAACGACCACACAGGATGGCTGCAGTCAAAGATCGAAACTGGGGAAGCGGATGGAAAAAGGCGAGGTCAGCAAAGTCTGGCGAGTTTGAGGCGATATCAGATGGCGTGGGGTTCATTAATAGAAAATGCTCCAAAGTGTATTACAATTAGTGGAACGTCACCAACCTGTTAAGTGAGCCAGGATATGATTATACCTGCGCTAAGGGACCTGGAAACCAAGGACATGCCAAACTAGCCAATGTAAAGCTAATATAGTACAAGTGGATATGGTCGCTTTTTTTCCTGGCACCCATGGATTACAATCAAATAGCATGTGTTTTTGAACTGAGCTCCAGTCGACCAGCGGGAGTAACGCCAGGGCGAGGGACTATTTGAGTGAATTTTAAGAGAGTGGCGACTTAGCTTATGAAGTAACGAACAAAGAGGCTACCATTGCCCTGGTTGCTAGAAACAGTTACAGGGTGAGTTAGGCACGAAGCAGATGCAGTCTATAGGTCTATCAGAGTCCCGTTAGAAGGACGCCGTTGCAGAGAATGATAGTGCGATAAGAGACAGAAAACAAAGAAGTGATGGAAATAGAACTTCCGAAGTTGTAGATTAGGACCAGTTAAATTAGAAGTTGCCAGGTGAGTCGAGCAGTGTCGTAAGTTAAGAGGGAAAGTGAAGGTAAGAAAATGGGTCACCGGTCGCGAAGTTTCCGCTGTCAGCTTTAGCGCACGACCAGAAAGCTTATGGGTGCTATTTACAAATACTAGTAGGAATGGTTAGCAATGTCATTATATTTCATTCGTATGTAGCCCATCTACGGAGCGGTAGAGAGGAGCGCGTGTGCTATTTGGCTGAAGAAGTGAACTTCGTGCGATGCAATCCCAATGAAGAAGACGTAAGCCATTGGCGATTCTGGACGTCTTCCTGCTGCACCATGCATCTTCTCGGCAGACAAAGAGACAGTTTCCTTCACCTGTAATTCGTAGCGCTGCGAGAGAACAGATCCAACCCAGCAGCATCAAAGGAAAACAACGATGGACTTTCACGGATTTTCTTATTTGAAGGCTTGGTTTAGAACCGCTGGCAAGGGCAAAGCACCCGTGCGACTGAAGGGGTTGTAGGTTTACAAACGCACCATGATGCAACCCAACAGGGCGCCTTCACCAGTGCGGCGTACCCAGCCACCACACAGGGTTTTTACCCTTCGTGCAAGCTACCAAATGGTCAGGGTGGCAAGTCACCATGCAGTCACTAATTGGCTTGTGCATTAACAAAGTACTTTAGCTACCAGATGTTTTCTCCGGTCGTGAGCAAAGCCAGGCCAGCAAAACGGATCAGTCACATCGAACAAGCAAACAGCAGCTACTGTTGGAGGATAGGAATAAAATGGAGATGCTCAGAGCGCAAGTACTATGGCTAAAAGACGACGGCGGATTCATGTGAGCCGTCATGTCATGCGGAGGAGCTACACAGTGTTACATAGTTGTTCGATGGGCTGTAGAGCCGTATATAAATTTCATCCACTGTGCATTATCAGACTAACTGTTTTTATGGGCGTATAGTGATCACCAAGGAATAAGATCTGACTTCTGTTTGGCTTGATATTAGACGAAGCTGGGGAAAAAAGAGTCGAGAGATTAATCCAGAGCAGGGATCTAGCTAAAACGAAACAGGCAAGTCGTTTCAAGAAAGAACGAAGACAGTAGTACAGCACGCTCAAACCGACCCGGTGTTCACCAAGTGACCATTGCTTGAATCAATGCTTCAGGGCGCCAGTCTGATGAAATTCCCTGAAGCGTGCAGAACAAGGACGATCGCCAGCCCTCATAAGGGACACCAATCCGGCTATCGCCGGAAACCCGATGTCTATCCGTCTCCCTGGTTCAATAAGGCAGCGACTATTTTTAATCTAAGTCCACTTAAGTCAAGCTTCACTGCCGACTGGATTTCAATCTGTTTGTCCACTCCTGAGGCATCATCCACTTCGGGTAAACGTCGGAGTTCTTGATGCGTGGTGCTTAGTAGACAACGACTATAGGATACAATCCGAAACGAGTCGGCACGTTCATAGCCTTATGTACGCGCGGTTACAAGGGACTTCCGCCACTGAAGTGCCCGCTTACTAAGAGCTGCAGCCAATTTGTTATCAGTCGTATTCCTCACAACGGTATTTCGATAAACTTACTAATATCTTCTGTTTTTTTCCAGGAAATCAACTACTCATTGTACGATACGCATTGGGAAAGCTGTATCTTTCCTGTCCGGACATATGGACCCATCAAAATGTTTAATAAAATTCAGTTTTTCATCTAGTCCAAGCTTCACCATTGACTTTTCCCAGTTGAAATCAATAGGCGCTTGTTATTAGAGCTGCCAGCTAAGATCGATATAGGTCGCCCCTCGCCAGCCGATTGGGCATCGTGGACCCCTAGACACGTGTCAGACTTGTACATGAAGTAGGTTCATATTGCTACCCTGTATGGTTGACTTATGTCTAATCATCCCAGTTGGTTAGGCATCGTGGTTCCTGACCGCATGTTACTCGTGCGCGTCGGCTACGCTTTCATTGCTGTGGCATGCATCCAACGGGAGGCTCGTTAAGCAATTTCAAGTAAGAGTTGCAGGCCTCTTCTTGATTTAGGAGGGATTTTGCTGGCTTGCTTTGTAATTAGAAACAATCCATCTATATCGCTGGTCTCACACTATATGGCCATTATCCGGGGCTGGCTACTGAGATTTTATTTTCAGCCATTTGTAACGGAGAGCTCTGCTGCCAGTAAACAGGAACAGCCCAATTTCTGGTTGATATGAAGCACTTTATCATAAGACTCGACCTACAGGCCTACGTCGTATAAAACTCATGACGGCATCCACGCCTTTTGTCCACTCAGCGAAACAATGTGGGAGCATTCTATACGCCAAAAGCCTTACACATTTCGGACCGCTTGCGGCTTATCAGAAGTTAGTGGATGTTTTCTTATTATAATAATAGCTTTATTTTCCAACCTGTAGGAAATACGCCGATTGAGGCATGATTAATGGGAATGACACTTCTCGGAGATTGAGGACATAGGTGAGCTACCTGCAGCTTCCAGTCCTTCCAGGCGAATAACGTTTCCTGGCAAGTAGGGATGTTATATTTCACTCGGCACTGTTTTCCGACACGCGCTGTTTGGTGACCTTGAAAAATCACTCACTTAAACTAGTGACCCGTAGCAATATGCAGAATAACGCAGTGGATACGAACATATTTGACTGCCAAATGGAAGCCTCAAAACATCGTAGTTTACGAGAGATCTTTTTCATCCGCCGGAGTCCGATCAGTCTCGATGGCTTATCTCGTTTGACTTCTTCAAATGTTTGTGAAGGCTTCCTTAACTTTAAAACTGTAACTATTTGATACAGTATGGGTCAATAAACCTGTTAAATTTGTCTACATGGAGCAAAAACTGTGCATTTTCTTCACTTTAATGACCTAAAAAGCAAGCGTAACCGACTGTATAATTTACGGTGACTTTAGATTCATCCTCTGAATAACACTCGGCTCAAAATCCCGACCCCTGGGTTGTGTGAGCAGAGACCTATTTTTCCATTTGCTTTAGCTGTTTCAAGACTGTCTGATGATTGCCACGAGGGACGCCGACGAGTCTATCACGTTTGACGACGCCATAAGCTTAGCATTATGCCGGAGGCTTACTTTATCCGTCTCATTCTTATGACTGCCCTTCAATCGCGGCAGCATCTTTAGACGGATCAATTTCAGCTTTCGAATGAAGCAAAATAACATTTTTGACCACCGGATAGGAAACTATCCACAAAGCCATAGTCAGGACGAACCGCTAGTCTGGCTAACAACAAGAGACATACGTGAGCATGTCGATATCATGAAGCACCATAAAAGTTATGGCTGCTAGGCCGATTGCAACCAAGTGATACAGCTACATCCTTTTTGAGCTTAAAGCGCTCTCCCATGTTGGTCTTTTTTCAAACCAGATAAGTTAGAGTAAGTATGGCAGGGTAGCCACAGAAAACTTACAGCCTTCTTCAAAAAGTGCATAGTGTGGACCGTCGGCACCGAGTGCTTTTTGCGATGAAGCAGTGGAACTTCACGCTAGACCCTTACGTTCGACGGAGATGTGCTATGGGTATTCCATTCAGATCATGCAATTATTTCAAACACTGGGCTGGAGCAACACGGCCCATCAAATTGTCTAGCCCAGTTTCAGGAGGACTTTCTCTGAAAGACATGGGCTCGTGTCATCTTGGAAACTCAATTCTTGGTGACCAATCTTCTCTAAATCTTAGCTGAAATGGTCGCCGACTGTTTCGCGTTTTAAATGCTTCATCCCTCTTCCAGAAACTCTGCTAAGTAAAAGCTGCTGGCAAGTGGCCCATCGCTACTCTCCGTTTGAGGGTACTGCTTAACCACAAGTGTTTTGTTGCTGGTATGGTTCTCCTGAAAGTAATTGGGATTGCTGATGGTGAATTGGTCTAGTGTTACTGTGCTTTGTGGCTTTGCGTCTTAAATACATTACACACATCGATCAAAAGCGAATGAGCTGCCCGCCTGGACGTTGAATGTCGCATTGTGGAACAAGTTCTTTGAATTTTATAACGCTGTATTGGGAAGGTGTTAAAATACACAGCAAAGGTCGGACATTTGATGGTTGAAAAACCGGGAAGGCTTATTTCAAAGCGTACACAGGAATCTTGGTGAATAAACAGGTTTAAGATAGAAGGATGCTCCTCAGCTGCCCAACCCAAAGCGTGGAGATTGGCTGAGCTTCCACATCTTGAGAGTTTGGCTGGGAAGCACAACTCACAAAGTAATGGGAAGATGGTTGCCTCCGGAGACAAGTCCCTTAGCCTCTGAATCAAAATCCTAATCTCAAGGCAGAATGTTCCAGAGTCCTCCAAATTAACTCTGTTCGGAGCCGATGAGGCAACTGGTTCCCCGGGTTTGCCGCGGAGACTTGCTCCGCCTAGGGGGCAGATTTCTCACTCCTGATGCAACCGCTCACAACCGCCCGGACAATTAGATCTTAGGGTTCAGTTCTTGGCAATTGGAAAGTGTGTTCCGTAGGGTTTATCGTCTCCAATCCCTGGGACTGCCTTACAGCGTGAGACATCGCAGTGCGCAGGCTAGCTGCCCGCCGAGAGACTGAACTACGTCGGTTTATCTGGCACGTAAACATGGGGAAGCGAATTTTAGTATGCCCCACCAACTCATCACGAATCATGGGCCTGAGCGCCATGGTAAGGAGGCCACCGCAAATCATATAAGCATGCAGCGAGGTCTGAGGAACGGAGATTTTATGGGTAGGACGAAAAGAACGCGTGGCAAATGGTGTGGAAGGGGCCAAGTTGTCAGGTTCCTGATTGACGTGTTTAGGGCTGAGGCCTACGAAGGAATGTTCACAAGGTGCTGCAAAGCCATGTTCACATCAAGTTAAGGAGAGTCAGAATTTGGAAGACCCTCCTAATCCGCCATCCTGTGTCGAAAGATTTGGCGGTGTGACTGACTCCACTTCGTAACGGTCAGCAACCTGAAGATACTTCCTCGAGAAATTTATAAGTATAGGTCGGCTAACTTAATGCCAAGACACCCAGCTATCGTAGGATGATCAATCTTCAGCTAAAGCACTTGGCTGGGAAGCCCAGCTACAAGGCGGCAGTGGTAGATCTAATACTGTTGCTATAGTCTTAAACGGATTTGTTG
Source organism: Clonorchis sinensis (assembly GCA_003604175.2). Classification (NCBI taxonomy): domain Eukaryota; kingdom Metazoa; phylum Platyhelminthes; class Trematoda; order Opisthorchiida; family Opisthorchiidae; genus Clonorchis; species Clonorchis sinensis. The sequence continues at coordinate 26,774,301 of CM030369.1, forward strand.
CTACACTTTTGCAGCTGTCCAACCGGAGGGTCGGTAGACACTCTGACAATACAAAAGAGCCGGAGTAACTGAAGAAATTATCGTGGGGGAGCCTCGTCTTGTGGAAGGATTAGGCACAGCCAAAAAGGGGGTGGCCTAATAGTGAATCCAGAAAAGCGGGAAAAACTCTGCCTATGGACGAAAGGGATGAAAGATGGAAACCGACCGACGTCTACAAGGTAGGTGTTGGATCCTCAGGCAAGGTGCTGAAGTGACAGGGGACCAGAGCTTTCAATGTGGGTACACGAATTCTCCAGGGGAACAGATCGAATTTGCTTAACTTCCATGAGCTCTGTGTACGGGTACGTGTAATTGCAAGGAGATTCCCAGACTGCTAAAACGGCCCAACCCGTTGAATTAGCTTGTCGAGTCCGCAAGATTCTGTCCTATTGGAGACATATTGTCAGATGAGTCTTCCTTAGTACGTCCGGAGTCGAGCATCGATAGCCACTATAAGGTGAGGATCGCTCACAATGGCCTGCTGATGAAGCCAATCCTCACAACGAATCTTGATGTTGTTTAGAGAATGTCGCATATGCAGCCCACACCGCTAAAGTTATATTGATCACCTTCTGGGGTGTCCCCAAAACCAATCCAAAAAGGCCAGAGGGCTGCCTCGACCCCAAACTGCAGCAAACAGTAGCCGATCTCGGTATAGTTTAACACATGTCCTTGCCTATTAGACTACTGGGCGGTTAAGCTAGCAACCTCCTAGGCTCCACTTCAAAATTTTGAGATTAAGTACAGGCACACTGGCTCTTCTAGAGCCCTTGTAACATAGTTATCACCTCCCACGATTTCGGAGGATGACCTGGAAACAGGCTTCAAACCGCCCGTTTTGTGGTTCATTTTTGAACTGCGTATGTCTAGGGGTTGAAGGGGTGTCCAGATTACTAGACTTCACTGACTATAACGCAGATTTGGCGTGTGCGCGTATAAAACAGAAGATTCAGTAATCTTATGTAAGCTCACTAAGGTGCAGAAAACGACTACCTAACAAAGGTCAGCTTGGGTGACCTCGAAGCCGTGTACTTTACTGACAAGTCATCAGAATTCCTGGGAGAGGTTCAGGTTAGGCCGGGGACTTCCGGAGGGTGGCAAATTGGTGCAGTTCACCCGAGCGCTCTGCTTTTGGACTGGTGTGTCGAGGAATGCCTTAGCTAGAAAGACAGGCCCAAGACCGACCTGAACGAGTGCTGTGCATATCAGCGAGCGGCAGATTTGGTACGCCGCGCATCATGTGAGCAGGACAACACGACAAACAATAGTGCTGAAGTACTGGAGGCTTGTGGACTCTGCATTTGCCACCGCTACTCTTGTACAACATCAGGGAAAACGCAACAAATGCGAACATGTGAACTGTTAAATGTCCTTTCTTCTTCCTTGAAACTGATTTCGCTGGCACCAGGTCCGCAATTATGGATTTGCTGCTATTCGTGAGCTTCCGGCACCTGCTGCCATGATTCGGTGGTCCCTTGACCTTTTGAACCGATCACTTGGCCTATACATTGTTTCTTGCGTAGCATGTGATTTTAAACAATCTTCGGGTTGAGAAAAAGACAACTACCATCAAAACATTTAAAGATTCTATCGCTCAAGACGCTTTGGTTTGTCACCATAATGCTTCGGATGCAGTCGTAGCATGTGCTCCAGCAGTGCCTTAATGATTCCGTTAAAGCTATCTTCCATTAGCGCGGTAAATCCTTGCTCAGTGAGTGAGGATGTCAGGGCTTCAACTCGGAGTTCACAAGTAACCTATCAGGCCCCGATAACACTGCAGTAGATGTCTCGTTTCACCGCAGTGCCATTAAACGGTCGGTTAGAGACTGGCCTGAAGCAAATGGTTGCACTACAGCCTGATCACCTAGAGGCCCATCTTGCTTCGTCTTCCGTGTCTCTACACATACAGCCCGTGCCTCTTCCGAACAATGGCGGAACTGTTCAGTGTGATGAGCCGTTGGCATCTCCGTGCCCGGTGGTGCCTAGCAGAATGAGACTGCTAAGGCCTGTCAAATCCCGGCATTCGTGAGTCCGCCCCAGTGTTTGCCCAAGGCTTGTTTGGCCTGACAACCATCGTATAGATCTCCCACAGCGTGTGCCGAGACCATGCAATGTCCAGGTTTATAAAACCCTTTTTCATTTCATATACGAAGACAAGAAGAAATTTGGTTGTTCGAGGAACGAAGGGAGAAACGGAGAGCTAAGAGACGGTCTGTGCTATGGACCACAAAAAGTCTCCAATTTGAGACAACAATGGCCTGGAGGATGGTGTTTTCGCATCCTGTTATTGTTCAGGTTTAACACCTTGGCCAGATATCCTCGTCGACTACTGCCACCCGCAGACAACGTCGCTCATCAACTGAACCTAGCACACTTCTTTCTGCCTCTAATTTCCGAACACTCCATTATTCCATGACCTCTAGTTTTTTGTGTTTGATTAAACCAACATATCTATGCATCACACCGTTCATATACAAGTGCGCTTCCGTGTGCCTGTCTCCTTCGCTCACATCTATTCAGTCCATTCGTGGGCGTTTTTAAACACACAAACAACTGTCTGTTAACCATTCTTTCAATATTGTTCTTTCTTCAGGAATTATTCAGCGCAGTTTCGTTAGGTGTGCAATGGCGATGATCCCATTGAGCATGAAACAGCTGTACAGTGCTTTTCGGCACAGATTGCTTTAACTTAGAGGACGAAAGCTCCATTGAACATCACTTGCCGTGAAGTGCATGAACCATTAGCTTTCGCGCACCTAATTTCGTCAAACCCGGTGGAATCGCCGTGAAATACTCGGCATTCCCTTAATCCTTAAAAGAGATTTAGAAGGTACCATTCCCGCCCTCGCATTCGGAAACCGCATTGGAAGAAGGCATCGATGCTTTAAAGCGAGCTGAATGACGTTTCTAGGAAAAGTCCGTTGCACCATCAAACATTAGCATACAATGTTCTGGGTAAAACCATCAATCGTCCAGTCTACGCACAAAGGACCGTTACAGATGGGCTTGACAAGAGTCTACCTTATCACCAGGTGTTGAATCGAGAAGTTTACTCACCACTATGCTGCTTGTCTGGATTATCAGATAAACATTTGGCAACTGGAACTAAATCGCACACATGCCATAAGCAGAAGCGAAATTTACAAAAATGTCGACTCTATAAGGCGCTGAACAAGTGAATGGGGTGTTATGTACAAAGAAAAAGGTCAAGAAGTCATTCTCAGTGGAATCAGACTTTGTTGTGGGTTGGGCGGGACTATGAGCGCCGGGTCGATGTGTCTAAAAAGGACGGAAAATATTTAATGAGTCAGAAGTAAGAGCAAGAATTTCCCCCAAACGAGAAAATCCACCGAACTAATGGTTACATCGAGTTTCGATACCGAAGCCACAAGGTGTAAAGCATACTGCAACCACTTGCATAATGGAACGTTCTAGTTGCGGCAGAAACCAGTCGATAATAAGTGCATTACAAACACATCAAGAATGAAGTGCAAGTCGATGGCTAGGCAGTACTACGCGTGTTCACGACAGGCAACCTGACAGCATAAGATCCTGGAAAGACAACTTTCAAGATGACAGATATTTCGTCAAAGAACAAAGGCTACACCAGCTCAATTGAAAAGCGGCACTCGTTAAGGTGCCCAGATGCCCGGGCTCAGCTCGTACCACTACCCGGGAACAAAGGGAGCAACAGTTGCAAGCTGAACAACGCAGATGGAAATATTTTGCTGCAAACTGTATAAGCTAAGTAGGAATTCGAATGAAAAAGTTAGTTTCACCATCATCATCATTGACAAAAACAAAGCAGTAATACACACCGGTGGATATTTGTCATACAAACGTGATCAAATAAATCCTTGGTAGAGTTGAAGGGAGATTTAATAAGACGCCTACACATTGAGACAGCATTATCATGAGCATATATGGGAACCACAATAAACTAAGATGCCAGCTACGAAATTTGAGAATCTCATCCCACAAAGGTTCAACGCACAACGAGAAGCAAACTTCAGCTAGGTGGTCCGGCTAGGAAATGATAGTGTGCACCACTGGGAACAATTGTTTGCCACAGGGTTTCCAGCCACGTACAAGCAGAAGCACGTTGTTCTCAGCATGGAGGGTGCGGAATCCCACAACACTCAGTTTGGCTACAGTGGACTTCACTTCACCTTGCCATGTCATAGCACGTCCCCTGCGAACTGCTTACCAGCAATAGATCGAAACGGAAAACAGCTTCTTGGATAGACAGTGATTGGGCATACATAATACACGCTCCAAGCACATTAACCTAGTAACGATTCTAACTCGTTACAAAGCTCCCATCAAACATCCCTTCGTTGCGTACCGGTTGAAGCCTGGAGTCCTTGGATCAGATGAGGTGTGTTTCACAACCATAAGGTAGGATCCGCCTTACAGATGTCTTGTATACACAATTCTTTAACTTGCACAAAACTCGTCTCTCACTCCAAAAATGATGCAGGTTGGCTAACGCTGCCCGCACTTCAGCTATCCGCGCGGTGACGTTATCTGCCATGGAACAATCACGGCTTACGGAGTTGCCAAAGTATGTGAATTGATCAACAAATTCAACTTATTTATACATAAACTACAGAAAGGTGCAGAGACAACGCGGAATCGTACAACCGGAGTTGGAATGACTGACCGAGGCATATGATGAGCATACTTTCCTGTGATTGAAGTTTCTAAGGTAAAAGTGGAAGCAGTGTGGAAAATGGCTCCGAAGACGTGTTGACAAAGTTTCACCCATTAGACCAAACTCCAGACGACCGAATGGGTCTGGTCAGTTCGTTTAAGACATATTCAAAACAAATATATCGAAAACAGCAATCTTACCTCTGTGTGGCAGTATATTTGAAGATTCTGTGAAGAGCAAATGTGGAAAGACGAAGAAAGGATTTCGAAAATAGTGCTGGTATACTACCAAAAGAGGACATTGTATACCGTTCCAGACAGAACGACATGAAGTACTAAGGAAAAGCACGGTCAACTGCAAGACGGAAATGAAACGAGGAAATCAACACCAGTTCATGCGCAGTTCATTTTCAGAGTGATAAAACAAAGCTGCAACTTTGATTAAGGTCGACAGTAGTTCTGGATATAGTTCTGACGTGAAAAATCCTTGCACGAAGGCATTTCAAACTTGCACACCGCCAAGGAAAACCGAGTCTTGTTTTTGACAGATGAGAGTCGATGCATGTTTCTGTTTACGTACACAGTGCCCATGAAGCAATTAGTCTCTGGTGTAACCCAATTGGGTGGGCCAACTCCCATAACTAGCAAATAAGTAGTGATTCCTGAACCAACCGGTGCGCTTTCAGCGACATTTGAGGGGCATTGGACGACATCAAACCCACGTACAACCATCAGCTAACAGGAACTAATTCTTTTGGGAACCCTCATATATCTCAGACTGACCGCTCTACTGGCTTTCGTCCATACAACAAGAGGCAATGAAAATCTGACTCTTCTGGACAGGAAAGTTGGTGTTAATGGCCAAACAAATTTGTGTAAACAGTACTGGCCACGACAAACATCACGACTCTGTAATGGTCACCTGACATTATGACCAAACACACGATCGCCTAGTAAGCCCCAAACTCAAGATATCCTTATACGAAGCGAGTATCCTCGACATCGACGCAATTCAACCTAACTTATGGACACAGCCAATTTACCATGAGCGTCAACTTACCCTAACTTTCTTGTTGTTCCATAGAGTCGGAGTCCTCGGAAGTAGCCGGCACTAGAGACACAACACGGGGAGAGCTGACCGGATCATAGATTATTGTGCACGTGGTTCGGGAAAAGTCCAACTCTTTTTCCAGCTGCTGACAAGCTAGTTCGAACTCGGCCAATTGGGATATCAGATGAGCCTTCTTTGCCCCAGATGCGTCTTGGAAAACATCCGTTTTGTTGTACTTCGCCGTGTCGTGGCTGTTGAACGGAGAGGACATGCCCCGATCGGGACTAGAGTGTGAAGACATCACTACGTCCACGGGAGGCTGAGAATCTTGAGGCTTTATTGTCGGTGGAGATTCAAGCCAAGAATGCTGATCCAATACATCATAGTCGACAAGCTTTACACGAGGTCGTCTCTTTTCCCGTTTCTATTTACGAAAAAGGAAGTATTGGTGGGGAACGTCTGACTGTGGTTCTAGCGTCAAGGACTGATTGCCTAAAATATATTCCTTACCTGGTAAAATCGGGTGATCTGTTATGTTACCTAGGAAAACGCTGATCACCGGCTACCTACGGTGTGAACTATGAGACGAAAACTACCTCAGACAAAAATAGGAGTTACCGGAACTGCATAGTACTTGCCGACAACAATAAACGTTTACTTGAAAAGTAACAACTATTGTCAAGATACCATACCATACTATTGTCAAGTACCATTTCGAGAATGCAGTCCACAACACCCATGTTAATTCATTCTACGCAACTGTAATACACACTCAGGCAGAAAAAGCAAACACGAGAAAACGTTCTTCCTGTCTCCAGGCATTGCACACAATTACAGCCCCCAACAAAACCCTTCCAAAACACACGGTTTTCGTCCTCAACTAATTTCCCTAGGCATTGCCACCTTAATAACGTCTCACTGTTATGAACATCGAGGGCAACACCAGGGATGAATACTGGTGCTTCATTGCCGTACAAACATTTTAACTTGTTCGAATAAAGACTTGCAACTGAAAAAAGGGGAACCTAGGGCGGCCATGCCACAAACACCTGAGGTGTCTACAACTCTAGCAGTCAGTCAGTCCGTCTGGATAGAAACTGACAGCATGAGCGCTCACCTCTGTGTCACGATCTCTCTTCAATCCGACGTACGACTGGGGTTTCTCGTCAAAGGAGTCTGAACTAGCGGCTATAACAGTACATGATAGCTTATTCCCCTAAACATGATGAACAAAGCGCCCGTGTGAATATCGGAACGATATTTTCAACTTAAATGTGTCACATAGTTGACGGACTGCACGAATGTACAAATCGATACCAAAAACCCGAAATCCAGAGCGGAGGACGTATGAAGTGCAAGCCGTGATCATGCAGACCAAGGTAGATTGGACGTTAAGCTCAGATATTTTCCGGGCACCTGCACTCGGTCCGGTAAATGTAATCATCAACGCTTCGAGAAAAGTCAACAAATGAGATGTAATCAGTTAGGAAGCTGCGGAAATGTCCATCCCATGGCTAGAATTAATCAAGTGTTTGATAACGAAATTTGCTGGGTTCCAGTTCAATTTAGAGTTACTCTGGATGAACCCGACCTCTGCCTCTCGACTTCCCCTGTCTTGGCCTGGGCAACCTGGCAGTATCCCAGCCCTCGTGCAACCTTCGGGTGGCATGGCAGTTAGGTACCGAAAGGGGGTTACAGCTGAACTATGGCTGAGCCAGCTGAGCGTATTTTCGACATCGGATAGAAGTATTCTGTAGACTTGAACTAGGTTTCCAGTTAAATTTTGCTTTCCGGCAGGGCGAAGGTCTATGTGCGTCCCATCAATGATGCACAAAGAGATCGGCCCGTTGTGCTATGTGGAGTTATTCGATATTGTGGTGAAAATTTGTCTAAGCGCAATTGCCTAGGGATTTCGCTTCGATAAATCCGCTTCCACCATCACAATGGATTTCTCCCATTGGAAGTGAGGAGGTATTGTGGTCAACATGTATGCCGGATGCTGTTATGCAAAGGCCACCTCAGTAGTGAATGCGGCACCATTTTCAAATGCGATTGTAGCGGGAACTCCATGGGACGCGAAAGTATTTCTCGGTCGATTACTGACATGTTAGATGTAGACGTTGCCGCCGCAACTCAATCTATTTTCGAAAAGCGCGTCGACTATATCACTCTACCATCAGGACCCACAGCGGCCAAAATGACGGCCGTGGCAAAGGTGGGATGGGCACAGCTGATGATATGGATTTGTTCCACATTGCCAAATGCTAGGCTTGACGTTGCCATACATTCAACACCATCACACGCAGTTTCTCGCAAACGCCTTCGTTCCTGCATTACCCGGCCAATCCGAGCTTGGTTCATGTGGTATTGTTTCGCAGTACCATTTGGGGGACAGCGAACGACGATCTCATAAGAGGTATCCATCTTTAGCACTCAGTGGATCTCGATGGATATGTGGTGGATTTAGGACGCCTTCTTTTCATTTGCTTAATCTACGTGTGAAGACAAGCTAATCCGGATCCCTTCTTATTGACCGTTTTAGTTCTACAAAACCATGAACTCAAGTAATAAAATGCACAATTTCAGTCTTCAGTAGAGTGTGACCCAGGATATAGCACAGTAGTTTCATTCCTCTTGACAAATGTCGAAGCCGATATGAATAGCCCGCAAGTTAGAGTAACCGTGGTGATGCTATTTGCTGGATAGGCTTGTCCACTTCAAGAATACCAATTAAACGTCTACGATCTGTATGTATCTAGAAAGCCCGCCTGAAAAACTAGCGCCGGAAACACGTGGTAGGAAGGGTGCGTTGGCGGTTGGGCCTTCGTCTTCTGAGCTAGCTCACAAACTCAAGAAATCCACGTGACACGTACTTCCCTCTTTAAAGTCGCAACTTACTTTCTACTCAGCCTGTCCAGTAGACCCATCAGGAGACGTAATTGTCCGGTCATGGTTGTTTCCGTGGTCAGTATTCCATCCAGGGTTTTTTGATTGAGTTTCTTAAAGCATAGGTTTTTAGGATTTTGCTTGTTCTCTGGATCCTGGCAGACGATCGTACACAGGCAATCCACCATGGGCGCTGATCGTCGTCAAGGGTTTAGCTTCTTCGGTTGAATACGATTACTGAAGAGACATGTGTACAACCCAACCGTGATAAGCCTGGTCATCAACGTTATCAACTCGCCCCTATAAGGGCCATCCCCGCTCAAGGACGGATTTACAGTTCTTCAATTTTTCTATTGAAAGGCGTGGATCCCCCAAACAAAGAAAACTCGACCATGATGCAGATGGTGTTCATATAGCAAAGCATAGCACGCAGATCATCACAAGAACGTTTCGCGGTCTCAGTTCGATCCACGTACCGTAGCCATAAATTCACTTGTAATTTTTCCGTAACTCCGGAATGTCGCGCAGAGCAGCGTTTTTAGATAGAATAGTCTTACCGTCTGTATCCAGAACTCAGTAACTGTACACTCGGATTCCCGGATGAAACGTTGAGTCTACCACTTTTGTTGGAAGAGCCTATGACAACTTGTTCAGACTTTGACAACACTCATATTCATATTCGCCCCCATAATAAGTAGGTGCACTCAAACACCTATCTAGAACATCGTTTTCAAGCGTTTTGTTATGAAGAAGTCGTGCAATTACGGTTGCACCGGATTTAATTGAACTAGCCTGGAGAGAAAGGTTAGAAAAACGGGTTTTCAGTTGTGGCAGATAACAGGGTAGAGATGAGGTAGCAGCTCGAATTGAGAGACCGCATCGCAGCGGTCTCAGCTGTTCGTCAACGACAAACCGGTGTAAGACATAGAGCGCTTGATTTGCGATCTCTACAAAAAGCTGAATCAGATGTGGTCCAACAGCGTCATACCTCAGCCCTATGTCTCTGGGCAGGCACATGGCTATCCATACGTAAATCTCAAGAGTTGCCACCATTTTACACCACGCATTCTGAGACTGGGTACCTCGTGAAGTTGTATCAACTACCGCTAATTAATTGACTTATTGTGGGACAGATGATTACAATCCACCATGAATGAGGCTGCTTGCAATGGGGACGCTTTAGATTTGGGAAACAAAGGGTTTGCACACTATATACTCCAATAGCGTAAATGTTGTCCACCACGGCTCAAGTAGTAAACTACATTGCATGGCGGGCAATCATCCAACAGCCTGGAAATAAAAATAAAATAAGGTCAGACAGGGGAATCTGTCTCCCTCAAATGAAGACCGCCTCTGGCTTCTTTCAACAGTGGCTGTATCGGGGAAGGGTGGCCACGCATTGTGCACAAGCACCTTCAGTCCTCTTCAGGCTTCTGCTGGTATACCGGCATTATCTGACCTCTTGTAGTCACTGCACATAAGAACCGCAATATCAGGATCAATTAATGGCACAAGCTGTATGACCCATTGGGAAAATTAGGGGGTTCTATTAATCCTCATCTTCTCTCTTTGGTTGCATCAAAAGAAACATAGTCCCGCGCCATGAGCGGTGCTCATGTGTACGTTTTTATATAGATTTCCCGAGGTGTCGGATACTTCCATTCCTCGGTGAGGTGCTTTGGATTTCTGGCGGGGTAGTTACTTGGTACACGGGTGAAAACAATCAAGTCTTTGAACCAGTCATGACTACAGGGGCTCAGCTTATTGCTTATGCGATGTACACCGTCGTTCAGTTCAGCAACGTTGAAAACACCTCGGCGGATTCTTACTTCGCAAGTTCAATGTTCTCTCCTACGAAGGTTCGTAGCCGAAATGAATGGCTTTTTCGGTATTCGATTCAGTCTCTGCAGGTCTAACAGTCATTCGCAGCTGAATGTAAAATGAAAGACATCGTTCTTATCTTAGAAGGAGGAGAAGGCGCAGGTGTTTTTAGATGAACTGACTAAAGTCATCCCGTCCTTTGGTATGCACTTTGCACCCAAAAAGTGCAAGGTCATGCTCCTGAACATGCAGTCACTGAACACGCAATCCAGGGAGAGGCACTGGAAGTTGTGGAGCGTTTTACATATCTTGGAAATTGTATCAGTTCTGATTGTAGTGTGACAGATGAGGTCAATGCACGAATCTGCAAGGCTCGGGTCGCGTTTGCTAATTTCAGACACCTATGGCGTCAAAGTGGTGTGTCCCTGAATCTCATGGGACGCGTGTATCAAGCTAGAGTGCGGGCTGTTTTGTTGTATGGCTGTGAGACGGCCTGTTCGAGCAGCGGAACTGAGACGTCTTCAGGTGTTCGACAATCGTTGTCTCAGAACCATAGCTCGTGTGGGATGGTGTCGGCGAATCCGTAACGAGGCAGTGAGAAAGCGAGTTTTGGGTTGTGCAACGGGTACTTCCATTGAAGAATGTGTCCAGCACCAGAAGCTCCGTTGGCTGGGACATGTGTTGTGTATGCCGAAACATTGTTTGCCGAAGGGAATGCTGTTTTCCATGCCCAATTCAGAGTGGCGGAAGCAGAGAGGTGGCCAACCATTGACCTGGCAGAAGAGTATGAAAGAAATCACGAAATGCTTGGGTGCTGTCGGTGCTACTCGCCTTCCAGGATGGGGACCGCGTGATCCCCACTGCGCCTGGTTGGAGACGCTGCAAGATATGGCTGCCAACCGATGTCAGTGGCGATCTTGTTGTCAGTTTCTATCCAGATTGCCTGAATGAGTGTTTGGAGGTGTAGGCACCTCAGAATGATTGTAGTAAGGCAGCAATAAGTCCACTCCCCGTCCATCTTTATTCTTTTTCTTCACAATAAGGCTTTCAAATAAATCATGGTTGTACGGCAGCGAAGCATCGGTGTTCAACACTGATGTCATGCTGTTGATGATGATGATGATGATGATCATTCACCGAGAGTTTTGTATCGTAGTCTGCAGTCGTAGCAAACAAAAGTGGATTGGAATGCTATAGGATTATTAACAATTCGACTGACATCATTAAATGTATCCACTGTCTCAGGTTGAAGATCCACCTGTGTTTCTCAGTAGCGTAGCATTTTCGCAGCAGCCTCCATGTCTAACGAATGGTCGTAGGCAGTTCTGAAAGTCAACGAACGCAGGAAGCCCTGCGTTCGAACATTTCGTAGTACAAATTCCAAGCAAGGGAATGATCCCATCTGTAAGTCTTCATTATGCGTACGGGGAACTGGACTGTATAGACAAGAAGAGGTTTAATGTTCGGTAGGTCCGACATGATTGTGCTTCATATCAACTCGCAAAACCACAGAGACTTATAAGAACGCTTAGTTCACACAAGTTGCTGCCGAGTCCATTTACCCCGGAAAACTCATTGACACGTTCAGCTTGGCCGTTCCTTGAGCCAAGTCCCCAAGATTACTACCGAAGAACCTGTTGATTTCCGAGTATGTCTGAATCGCGCCATTGAGTCAAAATAGGGCGTGTGGCGTATGCCATCTGTGCTACAGTGCATCTGCACTAAGACCGCGTGGCAGACATCGTTCAACCCGATAGGAATGGGTATGTTATGTCTAGGTGAACGCGGGATTAACAGATACAAGCGTAGCGGTGTAGATCCAGTCAGCCAGCGGTTTAAATATTTTGGGTGCGAACTTGCGGAGTGAGTCATGAAGTGGTTGTCCACGATGTCCACAGCTCGTGGCACCCTCCAAGACAGCAGATGCAGTGGCACATGCTACCACATCATAGAACGGTTGATTTACTGAGAAGACCTGTGACACATGCTTACGAAATCACTGTCACCAGAAGTCCCATTGGGGCAATGAAACTCCCCTCTCCATACAGAGGCATGTATGCCGGTGGAATCCAACGGGCAGGCGACCTTCTGCACAAGGAATGTTGTATTCCTCCAGCGAATCTACGCCATTCTCGTGTCTTGCCATAAAACATAGAACAACCGGCTGTGTTAGCTGCAGCTTGCACGTAGAGTGGAATGTAGATACTAGTTGTGCATACATAGCTGTTTATTCCTCTCACGGAGTCGCGTGAGAACCCACCACACGATTCGACAGCCAGGGCCTAGCTGACAGGCTGTCGGACCTGAAATGTATGATAGTAGCACCGCAAACCAAGAAAGTCCTGGAATCAGTGGTGAACACAATAAAACTGCGAAGTACTACTAGTCACATTGATTTGAGCGCTGACACACGATAAAAGTTCGGCCAAATTTGACCAGAGTCGGTCGTACTAGATTGGATTTTTGGTAAGTCAATGTCAGGGGGGGGGTGTTATGCGAATGTGCCAAGAGGGTGTTGTAAAGGTTCATGTGGAGTTATAGTTACTTTTGGGACATTTCGTTCTACATCCACTAAGTACTCTCATATGCATACTACTTTCTTTTTAACGGGAAACTCGATTGAATCCAGCTAATTCCTCGTTTATAATGGTCTTTTCAGCTGAATATGCTGCACTGGGCAGCCTCGTATTTCAGCTAGTACGACATTCGAGATATCACAATACATTGCCTAGACGTAACACACTGCTCAGAGGGTTGCCGAAAACTCCTCGTCAGCCCATGACCGGTGTCGTTTTTCTGGGGACTCACCAGGTAGGTGCAGTTCCCGGAGTTTCCGTCAGCCAGATTGGACGGAATCCGCCAGAGACTTTCAATTGCATGCTAATTTGGTATTGCTGGGAGACTCAACTGAATCCGGATGAATATCTCGTTTATGAAGGATGAAACCGATCGTGGGCGGTAGAAGAGTTTTCAGCAACTTTATGAGTAGTGCGTTACGTCTGAAGGGTCCTAATCTTTTTCTGTGTGCATCTACGATGGTTCTTCCTACTCATCCACCCGCACTACGCGAATTCGCCCTCCAAGCAAATCCCACAAACTTATTCTCCTCTGACCTCTATGTACACGATCAACTATTATCCTAATCCCTTATCTTGTAACCCCAAATTTCCTGGACGCGCTATTCCCTATACTTGAGCAATCTTTTCCTTAGATCTATGCAGGAGTTACTGGCAACGTGTGGAAATATTGGTAGCTCGGGTGATTTCATTGGATGTTGATCAGGTGGCTATTGATCTGTTCGCCGAGCTTGACTGTTGCCGGGAGCTCTAACCACTAAGACAGCTCAAGATAGCTCAGTGATTAAGGAGCAAACGTACTGATCGGAAGGTTCGTGGTTCGAACTCGACCTCAGCATCTCAACCGATTCTGTCTAGGTTCTCGTGTTTCCTTCGGGTGACATGGAAGCTAGGCACCGAAAGGGTAAACCATTATCATCTTTTTATTCTAAGCACTGATCTTCCATATTTATTTATTATCTATTGCAAGTGCAATGGGAGAGGAAAATTCAACCGTAAATCCTACGCGAAAGCTGGACAAAAAAGATGAAAGCATATCTCATCTCCAAACGCGGAATAGAGTTCACCAACGTCTACTACTGACCTCAAATATACGAGAAGGAAAAACCCTATAGTGTTTCCAAAGCAGGTGGCAGCTAAGCTGAGCTCCTGCATTCCAACAACGGCCCGTAGACTAAACGAAATTTTTCTATCAGTCTTGACACGTTCGCCCACATCGGTATACAGTTTGTGGGCAGACAACCATCAAAAGTTATCGACCCATCATTTTGTGCGCACGAAGAAATGTGAGCAAGAAAACGAAAACAGCAACACAATCAAAAGACAGGTAATCGAGCAGGCTGTATTTGAATGCGACGTTCTCTATGGAATTGATACAGAGAGAAAATATCTGCCAGTCTCTATCATAGGTTCAGTTCAATTAAACAACCATACAGTGTTCTAAAGGTAGGTTGATTCCATCTGATACAATTTCGACCAGCGAAAAATGAGAGGACATGGAACGAATAGCTTTGAATTCATGTGGATGACATAATCCGTCAAGAGACATTCAGCTAACCTAGTCTTTCGATGAAGTGGAAAACTGGCGGCTACACCTTGAAGGTAATAACACTGATACAGGATCGTTACTGGCTGTGTGACCGAAAAGCACCCGTCAGTGCCACTCAGCAGTAATGTGTGGAGTCCAAGGGTCATCAGGTACCTGGACCCGACTGAGTCTACTTGTTACCGCTTTCGATTTGGCTACCAGACCAGAGACTGTCCGTCTTTCAATCGTTTCTACCCAGTAAATAGTTCAGCTGTTGCGCCCTTTGGCGCACAGCCGCCAAAGCACGTGTGAGAGCTAAGACACTGGCAAATTGCCTAAGCCTGGACGGGACCAATCGAAAAGCCATGAACCACAGACTTTCAGGCCAGCAGTTCTGCGCCCTAACTGCTGAGTTGTTTAGCGCTCACCTCCAGTAAACGGCTAGATAAAAATACCTCTGTGAGGTCCACTACTGTTCGAAGCAACGGCATAACCCATGGGGTTCCATCTTCACAAAGCCATTTGACGCAAGTCAGCGTTCCTATTGGGATGTGTCCACCAGACGATGACGATGTTCCGGAGACGCTAAATGTTACACATTAAACGTTTTCGTACATCTTCCACATACAAAACGCAAAAGTAACGAGGGCGTTCAGGAAAGTATGGTAGAATCTCTCAAGAACGACCGATGACGGGACCGGTTAAAAACAGTACTGGGCTGAGACGCTACACAGAGTATTGTAACGCACCGACTGTCTGTGGTTAAACATTTAATTTCATTCCTACCATTAGAAGTGAGCAAAAATCTATGGCGTTGGGAAAGAGAATGTCCACGTGACCTTTATGCTTGTAAATTTCAGATGAGGTATTGCATCGCAGTGATCTCAGCTGATTATAAAGGAACGTGAGTGTTTTCTGAAGGATTATACGATAATCTCCAGTAACGAGTCAAAACTGTGATAATATGCAAACAAAATAAGCTATCAGGATCATCGGGCAATCGATTTCATGCG
The DNA here is from genome assembly GCA_003604175.2 of Clonorchis sinensis. Classification (NCBI taxonomy): domain Eukaryota; kingdom Metazoa; phylum Platyhelminthes; class Trematoda; order Opisthorchiida; family Opisthorchiidae; genus Clonorchis; species Clonorchis sinensis. The sequence goes on from CM030369.1 coordinate 26,789,868, forward strand.
CAGTTAACAGAGTATTGATACACTTGAAAACACAGCAGTAGACTGAAAGAACCTAGCTGTTCAGCCTCCTCCCGACCTGGGTCGTCCTCGGTCAGATAATACAAAGCAAACAAGTTCGTAGTGTAGTAATATGCCATGTACTACATATCGTTCGTTCGTTATCGTTCGTTCAGCTGTAACACCCTTTCGGTGCCTAACTGCCGTGCAACCCGAAGGAAGCACGAGGGCTGGGATACTGTCAGGTTGCCCAAGCCTAGACAGGGGAAGTCGAGAGGCAGAGGTGGGGTTCGAACCACGGACCTTCAGGCCAGTAAATTGGCGCTCTAACCACTTGAGCCATCTCTGTACTACATATATATACTAATATATATACATAGTACATATACCATCTACTGTATTTTCTTCTGTAACGCTAAAGGCTTCCGAAGCACACGATCATATGATATATTATATTTTTTTTTTTCACGAAATGCGTGTTACAGTTTCCTTGGTGCGCGTGTGAGTTCTGAGCTAGGGTGTTGTGAAGTTACAAAAAGGCAACGATCTAATCTAAGAGCGGTATGGGTACGAGTGTGATTCACAGATGTTAAGAGGCCTATTGAACTCTAGTTCAAAGACCGATGTTTTGCATGTCATCTGATCTGTGTCAATCACACTCCCGTGTCTTAAACAACAGGCAGAACAGAGTGCATACAAACCGACAGGCAGTACGAAGGCGTGTTAAGGAAATATGCTCACCAGAACTTGCTTGCTCTGGAGAGCTTAAATTTTTCAGACGATATTAATGCTATATATTTAGGTAAGGTCGTAAAAGAGCAAGACGTTGCAGCTAAAACTGGAAAGTTTATGATTAATCGGATCTGACAAGTGTTTGGAAGGCGGAGACTTGGTACTTCCAGCGTAAAAATTCATGTGTCCGATGTGGTCGTTGCTGCAGGATAGGAGAGAGTACACAGTATGAGTCCTAGGAGAAATTGGATATGACTCAAAAAAATAGCCACTCCAGAGAGGTCTGTCAGCAAATGTTTACAATCCACGTCTCGCTGTGGCAGTTGGAATCCGCAAGATTTTATTCGTTTCGAAGACCTACTGTTCTCCGTTAAGTAGGTTCAGCGGACAAATTCAAATAATTCAACATGTGCAAAACCCAAATCGAAAATGTTTACCTCTCTCACTCTCTGACCGTTTGTCTTAAACGTGTGACCGGGTCATTTGAAAGATCGGACACTGGCTTCGAGAGCCTGCTTCTTGGGACTATTCACAACCAGTATCTCCTGAACACTGTCGAGGATTTCTGTGTGGATGAAGGCTGGATTACTCCCTGCTCCTGGACATTTTGTGCGCACACTTGGATGAGTGAACTCTCCATATTTCAACTGCAGAAAAAGACGCTTATTTTGATAGCCGTTTGGCGGACGTCTCAGCAGAACCGATATTTTACTACACTCTTGAGTCATCCCTCTAAACAGTCGAATTCTCTACAGCCTATAACAGGGACACATCGAATCGCTAGATCGGGAGGGTGAATCCCAGTACAAATTATCTAATCGAATCCACAACTTTAGTTAAAGTGAAATGAAACGGCATTCGTGCGTGTTCTAAATTCATTTATGAAGTGCATGCCAACTTTGGAAGGTATATTTCCATCGCTTCCGACAGCCATGGTCCACGTGATACGAAAAGGTGTCAATACAGTAAAGTAATGAGACGTACTTTGGTTGTTTTCGGCTGTTCACGTGGTCGGTCCCACTGGTAAATGGAATCCGCGCGATTCTCGTAGTAAAATCGCTTGGTGCTTCTAAAATATGCAACCACTGAGAAAAGCATGGAAGACGGGCATACCTATCCCAGTGACAGCTCCAGGGGCGTGGAAGGCTCGAGGCGGCGTAATTTCTCAGTTCGGCTTCCGCTTCTCTAAGCTTTTGCCAGAAATAATTGGAGGAAAGTTTGCCGCAGAGCCAGTCTTCGAATCGGGTCTAGTTGGGAAGAGGAAACAGGACGTATAGTCAAGCAACGACCAGAGGGGTGTTGGGGAACAAGATAAGATACGTCGATTAACCAAGCTGCTTGTCATAAAAAACGTTACTATGGTGAGAGTTTCAAACCCAAGGAGCCTGAAAGTCCGTGAGTAGTATTCTGACAGTAATTGACGAAGTCAGCTAGAAAACTAACAGGATTCATATCAATGGTTTTAGACAGCTCATTGATAGAATAACAAGCGAGTAGGCGAGCGAGCGAACTTGCCGCATAAACCAACTGGACATATTCTAGACATATTCTCCAGTATGTGTACGACAAATGGTAGGAACAGTGAGATGAGGAACTTGAATCACTGGATGACTGGAAACAGTAGTTTGATTACACTGCTGTCTGGGATATTGGTATTACCACCAGGTCTTAAGTGAGTTGTCAGTTCAGGTCATTTGGCTGAATTTCCAGTGTTTGTCGAGACAACAAGGAAGTCACAGCATGTTATAAACAACCCCTCAGTGAAGGTCGGTTGTCGATAACGCGATCTGCTATCGCTGTACCCTGTCTTCGCCGTATACTGAAAACCTCTGTTAACGGGCCCTGCTATTCTACGTAAACGACTTAAGCGCGCAATGGAAGAGAGATGCTGAGCATATCCAGAACATCTACTAGGTGTTTTAGTGGCCGATCTAGGAAGGCAAGGTTTGTGCGACGAATCAAGGAAAATGAATGAAAAGGACCCGTTGTTGTTTTGACGAGACACTAGTCCGTTGTTCTGTCTAGTATCATCATCTGCTTCTGTTTGAAATTGCATTTTTATATAAAATAAGGACAATAAGTGCCGTAAACTTCCAATAAACTTGTTCGTACGGTCCCAATACTGGTCCATCTACACAAACCAAAGGATCCACCCGTCAACGGAACCGAATCGTTTGGGGCCACACATCACATCTCTCACTCACGACCATGTATCTGGGGACAAGGAGCAGCCCACGAGTAATCACCCATAAGTAATCATCAATAGTGGCAAAACAATATCGATGGCTTACGCAATCTGTGTTTTCTAGGTGCAGTCTCCCAAAAATGTCACGAAATTTATGTGTCCCACGGCACCACATCCTCCCAAAATTCTACGGCAAAATGGAGTGGATGGTGAAACAAGACGATAGCATTATAAATAAGTATGACATGGGGCGAGATGGCTCAAGTGGTTAGAGTGCGAATTTACTGACCGAAAGGTCCGTGGTTCGATCCCGATCTCTGCCTCTCGACTTCCCCTGTCTAGGCTTGGGCAACCTGGCAGTATCCCAGCCCTCGTGCTTCCCTCGGGTGGCATGGCAGCTAGGCACCGAAAGGGTGATACAGCTGAACAGTTTTAAGTGTGAAATGGCTAAAACCAAAACACACTAACAGCAGTTAAACGAAATAAGTGTGCGACCGGTTTGAGGGGGGGAAGCTTACATATGAATCTCCCAAAGAGATGGCTACGATGAAAAAGCAGTGACAGGTCTCTCATGGGCGTGAGCGTTTTCCAGGGTGATCACACACTGCGAAATGCTGTCATGAACTCTACGGGGAGGCGAACTATTTTCGGAGGGTTGGTGTATATAGGAGGGATGCTATCAAGAGGACAAAAACCATCGAAGAGCAGGTAGTATTGGACGATGAAAACTCAGTGGAGACTGTTCATGACTGAGACTCCTATCGGAGAAGTGTCTATTTTTTTTCGACCATCTTTGCTGCCATAGGCAGCGATACGAACCCTGGTGAGACACAAACTGCACTCAGTGGTCCTAGCCACTGACAGCCACGTTTGTGAATGTTTTCTGGTGTGGTAGCCTGCGCATGGTGGTGCCAGTCCAGAATCTGGCTTGCGAACGACATGCCCAAACTACCGTCATTAGTGTCGTTAGTCTGTCTATGAAGAGCGTACAAAAGTGTACAATAGTGTCCTCTGATATAACGCACCGACATGCTGCCTAGCTGCAAGCTACTTCGTCTGCGTAGATCGCCAGTTGGAAGCCCATACAGATTCGACAGTAGGGTTGTAGAGTAGGAGACCTGTTCAATGTCTGATTGAGCTTCAGGGTTATCATGGTGTCGTCAATTCACATACCTATTCCTTTCTGTGGTCAGCTAAGTTGGAAGAGGAAGGAACCAAGTTGACTTAAGGATTCCCTGTTGGAACCAAGTAGGCTGGGCTGGGGTAGTAATAGGCTTGGCCTTCGTCCGAATTTTTTCGTAAGCATCACCCATCCTAATGAAGACCACACATTTTCCACGGGGTAAGGCTGCGGGAAATGCAACCATTAAGTCAGTGTACCAAGGTGCTGTCAGTCTAGAAAAACTGTAACCTAATCGCACCCACCTGACGTGGTAAGGCGTGTATACACCGTTTTTTCAGGGGTTTTTAAAATCTCAAACTTTCCGCTACATGTTTCCTTCCATGTCTTCTGATGGTCAAATAATTTCTCCCACCAATCTCGACTGCATAGGTCATACACGAACGTGCATTTTTTTATGTCCTACAGCGCTACCGCTCCGGTTCAATTTCCCCTGTTTGCGGAATCAGGCCAGCAACAGAGCCGTATCACGAGGTGCAGCATACGCGTACGTGGTGATCATGCTTCCTAACAAATACAACGGAAGAGGAGATGCAGTCAGATCATAACAAGTCGATACTGAACTGACTGTAAGCGACTGTTCCAGTATGCATGAGATCGTTTCCATCTTCCCACTTCTACTTTCCCGGACGCACTTCAAACTCTCAAGTTCTCTAAAACAATCAGTATGAAGATACAGGGAATATCTTCCAGGGGTCTAGCTTGTCGCCCACTTGTGTCATTTTGTCAGTAAACAACCTTGTGAAAACAATGACGCTCCAGCTGCAGCACACTTGCCGCCTCTGTAACTAGTTAGAAGTCAATTTCCAAGGCTACTTCCCTGTTCCATAGAGTTCGAAAGCATTTCGTGAAGGGGGCGTACTCTGATGAACAACGAAGTTTTTTACAACCCTAAGGACAGTGTGATCAAAACGCTTACCAGATCGGCTGACTGGTTGATTAAATTGAGTAAATGGGGTCCACAAGTGCAAAAACAAAAGCACAATCAACCCCTGTGTGCTAGGTATTCACAAATGGTACGAGAACACGTGAACTATTATTAGAGATCCCGACATTCAGTGGACCGCCTCAGATTGTACGAGTAAAGAATATGTGATTGCGACTCGCTTTGCTCCAGTGATGATTCAGGTTACCGGTTGCTAGGCCATCTTGAGTGGAATCACAGAAGCAAACAACAGCTGTAACACCTTTTCGGTGCTTAACTGCCATGTCACGTGAAAAGGCACAAGGGGTGAAATACTGCCAGGTTACCCAAGCCCAGACAGGAGCAGGCGAGATGCTGAGGGTGGGTTCGAACCAAGGACTTTCCGGTCCGTAAGTTAGCGTCCTAACAACTGGGCTATCTCGAGCCTCATTTGAAATGCTTTTTGAAGGATGCGAGAACCCGAATAATAACTGGAAGGCTACTATGGACCACTTGGTTGCGCAACCTTCCTGGTACCTTTGCATTTAGTCAGGAGTAGCCTACTCGTGACATTTACAAAACTACAAAGGGGGTTACACAAGCTGTCTCTGAGTAGTAATCCTAAGGAAGAATTGCAGGACCCAAAAGCAATAAGTTCCACTAAGAGAAACTAAATACCTTAAATGGCTTCATATCGACCGAAGCCTGTAGTGAGACCAACGTGTGAATTCGCTAAATGGCTTCATATCGACCGAAGCCTGTAATGAGAGCAACGTGTGAATTCGACCAATCGGCATGCTTGTTTTGATTCCGTTCAACTATGTTCACACTTACATGCCTCTAATATTGTGTTCAGTGAGATGAAGCCGAAATGTTAACGACTCGTGATTCATCTTCTGACTGCTTTGGTCAAAACCTAACAACCCATCGCAAAAGCTCGCTCGTTATCCTTTTCCCTACTAAAATGAATGGACGAAAAATCCGGAACGGAATCTGAGAACAAATGCGTCCTACCAAAGGAGATTTGACTTGGTAAAAAATTATTTTTCCCCTTTTCCTTAAATCCCAAATTTACTGCGCGTATGCACCTGCTGACTGCATGAGGGTGTGAGGGCAATCAGGCTGCGCTTAACACTGTCATAAAATCCACACTAAAATCTCCAACCTATACCAACCAATCCACTTCGGCTAGTCGTCGGCCGGTAGTCACCTCAGTCTGTCTCGCCCCGTAGCGTGAGCCATCAGGTCATTGGGACCAATGAAAGCCACCTTATGCCATCTACGAAGACTTCCTCCATTCAGCTTGGTGCAGATGTGATTTTTGAACTAATCTCGATGTCACCGATTTGTTGGTCAGTCAGGTATGTGAACATCTATCATTTTTCGATACACTTGTCACGTGGTTTACTGTGATCATTGCGATTTAGGAACTGCTTGAAAGAGAGATCGAGAGGTGACGGAATACTGGGACGCCTACATATGTTACCGTTTAGTGTGACAGGAACTAGCATAGCCCAACGTATGTGATTTACTCACTTTGAGCTCGAGACAGCTCAGTAGTTCGGGCGACCGGAAGATTCGTGGTTCGAACCCAACCCTCATACCATGACTGCTTCTGTCTAGATCTTGGTCACCTGCAAGTATTTCGATCCTCGCGCTTCCTTCAGATGGCATGGAAATCAGGCACCGGAAGCGAGTTACAGCTGGACGATTATTATTACTATTGTTAGCCACTATTGTACTGTGTCCCCACGTGAGAAGTGAACGCGTCTAACCAAAGGACGCGACACTTTGGTTGAATTTTTTCTTCTTTAAAAGGGATGCTGATATTTTCACGTAGTGCAACAAATTACTCCATGTGGTGGATGAGTTCGACTGGTGCGAACAGTGTTTGTTTGGTAAAAACACTACTTTGTTGGGTTTGCGCGTGAATGCGCTTAATAAGACGTTTCCATTGCCCTGAGTCCGCCAGTGATTTCTGGTCACTGGTTAATTGGTTTTGACCTCACGCATTACATTATGCGCGCTTAAAGTTACCATTTCGAAAGTCAGCGGCTGGCAACTATATCATATAAATTTTCACAAACAACCGTTCCCCACGGAAAAGACTCATCCCCCCCCCCAAAAAAAACAGACCACAATCCCTGCAGCTGGACTATCCAGGTGCGGACAACTAAACTTCATTTCAAATGTTCTGTGTCATAAAGATTCGAGGAAGTATAGTACTCAGAACCTCATAGGGTGTATCAGTGTAGTGTGTAACCCACTCACCATCAGCTGTATGTAACGTGTCCGGAGAGCATCCAGCGAGTCTGAATTCAACTCCAGAGCAGTGAACTGATCGAGCAAAGTTCGTGCCGACGCCTCCAAAGCAGATTTCTTTGGTTTGTGCTGCTGATTCTATGAGCAAAAAGGGTGCAACAAAGTATAACAGGAATGAAATAGAAAACAAATGGTTGTATTACAACTTGGAAAGAAAATCTTAACTGGTGAACTGTCAAGCTGTGATCTAGGTTGGAGACTGAAAGACAACAAGCACTTTAAAAAATACCATCACGACAAAACAGAATGTGTAGGTCCTTCTAGTGCTTGCCTCGTTCGTGGATGACAGGAAAGGCTATAGCATTGTCCAAGTAGTGCCCCCTCAATGTACATGTTGGCCCCAGAAACCAGTTTCCTCACGAACAACGCGATAGATGACTGAGCACTTTACAGTACTCCACTAAGCATCAACCCGACGGACTGATATTTCACAAACAAGGTTGAGGTATTAGGTTCCTTTTACGTCAAACACACTAATGTTCCAGGATGACTGAGTTTAATGAAACAGTCGATTTGTTGGGATGAGCGGATGCGAGATTCGGAAATATAGATTGTTTCAAGCAGAACTATGCCTTGCGGTCACGGAACATAAGGGTTAACCGAAAGGAGTCAGGGTGATACACATTCATTTCACAAAAAGGACAAAAAACTGAAATCCGTGAGTTCAAATTTGAAAATTCTTAATCTGGCGATTAAAGGTTGATGGCTGCCAAAATCATGATTAAATTCAGTACTATGCCAACACCAGTTGAATTTCTTTGATCACCGAAATATATACGACAAAAAAAGATGACTGGGTCGAGAATTGAGTCTAAAGTAACGAAAAGCGGTTCCACCCCGATCGAGCAGTCGATCGAAAATATCGTTGATTGGGCGTCAACGGGGGATGGTGTGCCGATCAACCAACCAACGACAGAGACCTTTTTAGTCAAGACATGGTGAGTCCCGGAACTGCGCGAAGCTCATTAAACCTTATATTTCGATAGCTCCTGTCTACATATCGGAAACTCGGTATCATCTCAACTCACACGTTTCCTGGGGCAAAGGGAAGGGATGCACTTAAGATTTCCTTCTAAGAAAATGAATATCACGTAAAAGTAGAGAAACGCCTGGTTCGTAGGAGTAAAAGGGATGGGAACTGGACCTCTACTTCACACTATCGGGATTTGAAAATGATGAGGTTGCAAGACCGGTTTCAATCCGATAGTTGTGCGATGACGTAAGCCAGATACAAATGCTCGATGTGTAGCTGATTTCTAGTGGGATGTCATGTTTACAGAAAAAATAGAGCTTTTTCAGTGACGGCCGACATAACACAGTGAATCCGGTGCTGACCGTAAACTTACTTGGCAAACCCAAGTAGGTGAGGGACTTCGCTCAGTAGCGGACAAACGATTTGGAGGGAGAGTTGGACCGATAAAAGATTGGTCTTGTGAAGCGGAATCTGGTAAATGATTGACTGGAGAAGATGCAGATAAACTAAGACCGCTTGATTGGTCCGGGGTGTGCGTGATCTCGTGTATCTCTGTAACTGTTACAGAACGACTTTTGCTCTCCGGATCACTGTCTGTTTCTGAGGAATCACCATATCCGATGATCCCAGATAGCCCGTCAAGCCCTGATGTAGGCTGTTCAGACGACTCATTCTTCTTGGTGGAATTTTGTCGCGTCCTTGGGGAAGATAGGGTTGGTCCTAGGTCGGAGTTTGTCTGTTGTAAATTAACAGCCTCATCGTCAGAGCCACAGAGAAACGCGTCGAATGTAGATAAATAGCGCTTGTACTCTTCAGGCATTACCGAGCTGATCTCACCCGATCGAATGTGGTGATACGTGGATGACTTGGTGATTGGATCTAACCGAACGATCCACTCACATCCAGGCGCTAATAATAAATAAACAAAGTTAGCACAGAGAAACAAACACAAAGTGGATAAGCAATAGGGTGTTGCGGACAAATGGTAATTAGTTGAAAAGCGATAGGTCCAGTAATGTTGCTCTGGCGAGCGACCCAAACCTAACAAAGCATTTGGGGAATGCGCAGAGTCAGTCAGCACTTATCGCCACGCAGGGCTAGGTTGCCGCCGGTTCTGTTTACTTTCTGCATCAACTTGAAGAGTGTACTTGGATAAGAGATGTGGACCACATTGCCGCTGATTGAGTATGCTTCACACGAGTGGACGCCTGGTTATTCAAACGTAACGATCTCTGTGTACACCCAGTATGGCACTACATCCAAACCCATACAGCTGTCGTGGGGCGGTGTAGAGAGTTCGACGACATTCCATCCATTGTCGCCAAAACTACGTCCACTACCTCAAAAAAATTGTACCAAACATCTTGCTATGACCTGCTTCAAACTGAAACTAGTAGGAATAACTGGACAAAACATCCCTTACATTCGTTAGTTGTGTTGCTTCATATTACTGTTTCGTTTCTTAGGCTGACCCAGAATTTTACACATGCCAACGTTTTACCTGTTACTTTTTATGGTTCGCCCTCCGTTTTTGGTGGATTGCCGAATAATAACCATAGTTTCAGAAAAAATACTTTCGGCTTTGATCGGATACCGGTAATATGCGTCTTCACTTTCCCGGTAGATGGACGGACACAAAAACGTTTACACAAAACTTCCCGAGACAATCCTTGACGATGTTCAACTTTCGCTTCATTCAGCTGTGACCGGATGCCTTCCGAAATACCCGTTGTACGGCATCAGTGCGCATTTATACGCAAGGACCTTTGCATATAGAAAGACGCTGGTTCCTTACCTCGCTCGACAGCTGACTTCAGAAACATCTCTTAAAGTCGAACTTTTATAACTAATGTGTGCTCAATTTATCTACCATGGTAAAACGTTCTCGACCAAACAAGACCTCCTTACTTTTCTTCCGGTTATTCTCGGAGTTCGCATAGATGTTTACACACGTGTAGGTTCCTGTGTCCCGAGTAAAAAGGTTTTTTTCTGAAAATCCTGCAGTAGTGATGAATGAAGGCAGTCCTTCTCAGCGCTTTAGTGACAGTCATTGCTGGTGCTTAAGTGCCATACAATTAAGAAATAAATGTGGAGTGAAAACCGTACCTAAAAAGACATAGACCGGAGGGAAATGACCAATACCACAGTGCCTCCACGTTGGGACTAAAGGCACAGCTGATCATGGGCAAAGCTTCTTTGCGTTCTTCGCTCGTTTCGCATCATCATTACCGTTCCAGTAACACAAAGTTCTGCATGTGCAATCAGGCAAAAGGAATATGGTGGGATATTCGACCAGCGCGCATTGCGGATCAAGTAAGCTCCATCAATCCGCTGTGGCAGGTCACATTTGGCTGTGCGAATGTCAGACACAGGAGACTTCCAGCATGATTACAAAGGTCATATGGAGAAAAAAACAGCATACAGTTGGCCTAAAGCTGAAAAACAACTGACTGAGAAATGGACCATTGGAAGGTGGATCCTGGATTTTAACAGTCGGACTGGTGACCTGGGAGAACGAAGTACATTCTATCCTCTCAGTTGACCAGAAAGCGCCCATGCCTGGTTGGGCGCACCTATTTTTATAGGGTGTTCAAGTGAAGTTTATCCATCAGAAAGCCTAACCAAACATTGCTATATCTCGGAGGGAAGTAGACCAGCCAACGCTGGGTCGAGACCGTTACAGTGGACGTAAATCAAGTGACTGCTAGAGGTATGTTCACGGAAAAACTATTAGGTAACACGACTGCAGGTACAGGAACACCAGCCAACTTCTGTGAATTTCTTAGATAGTTTAAGGGGCGGGTTCCAGGTGCATCCTGACTGCTGTTCCACAGTGTCTTTCGCGTTCGGCGTTGGACGGAATCGTTACCATTGCTGTCAAACTTAAAAGTTGATCTGGCACAAAATCCATTGGCTAGGCATTTTTATGACTACCTCACCGAACGCCACTGCCACGGCACGTTTATGGGTACCGAAGAGAGGTACCAAAGATATGACGAAAAACGAGGGCACATCGACTACCGACATCATCTCCCACTTTGGACAGTTAGCTACTGTACCAGACTGAAAAAATACACCCACTGTCTTGTCAAACTGTCTAAAGGTGAGGGAACTGGGATAACACTTTGTGAAGCTGTAGAAAACTAAGTAAAACGGCACTTAAAAATGGGAGTTCAAGATAAAGGTGTCAGGTTTATAAGTGGTCCATTTTACGTACACAATAAACGGAGTATTAGCCAGTCCATTTTACGTACACAATAAACGGAGTAACATTTTGGTTAACATTTTGGTTAGGTGAAGCAGATGGACCACAGAAGAGGACACCTAAACACCAGCTTTGAATTTAAACTCGCGGTTAATCTTGTCCCCTATACATACCATAGAGTTCCAGCAGTCTAGAAAGTTATACGTTCAGCTAAAATTGGAAGACTCGCTTGGGGAGCGAACGTCAATCTAAAGTAAGCTAGAAAACTTACCGGTTTCAACGGCATGATCATTGGTAAGAGGGTTGATGGAATCCACCTCCTATGGGCACACAGATATATTGATTGAGGGTGTCAATCGTAGTGAAAAGGCTTACAGATAGGAACTCTTCTAGCTGTGAATGTAATCCGTTGCTCGTCCGAACGGTCGACATTTGCCACGGACACAGTTCCTTGCAAATGGAAGATGGGAAAAAGCGAATCACGAGAAATAAGATACAATCAAACGATCAGATGAACAAACAGACACGCGACATGACGAGCACACTAAACAACATAGAGAAGAACTCCTCGGAAGAATACCTTCCATTGGGTACGTCCATTTAGTTGAAGCCATGAGTTCTCTACAGCAATGAGCTTCATGAGTTATGTCCAAATGTTGACCAGCCTGACAGCCCCAAAAGTTGTTTCCACAGACGGCAATCACCGTAACTAGTACCGGAAGCACACTGCCTGGTTTTCCAGGAGGGAGAAGTTTGGTGACAGCAATTGAGATAACTTACAGAGTTGCATGCTTCCAGTACCACAAAAAGGTTGGCGATCATATAGTTAGACTCGAAATAGGTAGCAGGAATCACTGTTTCCCATGGGTAGCGGTAAGCAGGACAAATCAACTAAACAGTGAGAAAGTGTGGCAAAGCAAATTTCGATAAGTTTTTCGCATATCTTCGAAGTCTACACAAGCGCCACTTCAAAAGCGGTAGAGTGGTATCGCAAAATCAAACAGGCATGTGTCACCACAACTGCTTTAAATCTCTTTTGTTGACGGTGAGATCGCAGGCCACACAGTTATATATAACCCGGAGTCAAATGGCTAAGCCAAGCGCATTGTTAAACCGATACAGACATATATGGAGACCTTCTGTTATCCCACGGGTAGATAGTTCCAACCTCGGATTTTTCGTCGTGCATTTTTACAGAATGCATCCAACACGGTTGCCTAAATGCGTGCCCCTCGATTTGTTCGATCGGAGGGTCTGCAATCCATAAAGGAAACGCTCCCTGTCACCAAGCTTCGTGCTTGGTTCACGGTTCGACTGTTGTTATCCCTTAATGTGGGGGGCCTATTCACACCCAAAATTCACCACGCCGGACATACTACATGGCAACTCAGACGAAGAACAAATGAACATTTACTGTCTTGACATGACACACAAGCAGTTTAATCACCCCACACCTAACTGACAGGTCATAACGTATAACGCACCAAAACATTGCAGACCCACATGTGCGACGCCCGTCGTCGGACCTATCAGGAAGCTGACGCATGTGCAACTAATCACGCTTACATTCAGACCACTATCTCTCTTCCTGTGCCCATCTAGTTTACGCCAGCATATCGTAGCATCAAAATACCTCAAAGTCGACCAGAGGAAGCAGCAGCAGATTTACTCCTGTACCAAGCAATGATTGACAGTAGGTGCTCCGGACAACGGTGATGCATTTAGCTCAGAAGTTACGAGTAACCTTGACCACATGATAAGCATTATGTGGCTAGCCCAAGGTGGCTATGCAGCAGCAACAAAATCAGTCCTACAGTTGGGGCACAACATAAAACTGCTACTTGAAACATTCTGTAAAATCATCGATCTGTTCAGGACACACCCAAACCTGATGGGTGTGAATACTGTGATATCCGACTGGTGAATTTACATTTCTTCAAATCAACAATGTCCCATTTCGTTATTTCAACTAGTTGGTTGTACACAACTTAAGTACAGCTAACAGGGGGGCGAGATAGCTCAGCGGTTAGAGCGCGAGCGTACTGACCGGAAGGTCCGTGGTTCGAACCCTGCCTCTGCCTCTCGACTTCCCCTGTCTAGGCTTGGACAACCTGGCAATATCCCAGCCCTCGTGCTCCCTTCGGGTGGCATGGCAGCTAGGCACCGAAAGGGTGCTACAGCTGAACGATTTTTTAAGTACAGCTAACTTGATTTGCTAGTTTCGAAAATTTGAAGCACAAACACTTGAGCTTCATATTCCAATGGGTGGTTCTAACGGAGATAGTTGGTCCACCTGAGTTTCTTTGGTTCCTCATGACGTGAGGTTGTTGATCAGTCTCCATTACATGTAGACGGTCTGTTCGTGTCATTCTGGTTGGGCTGTCGCGATGAAGCGTCACGCTCTTCATCCGGAAAACCGGTCATTCCTGAATGGTCTTTCTCATGATTTATCTTCATGGACAAGCCTTACGATGCCTGGGTCTTGACAAATTTGGTCGTGAGTTTCTAAGGGCTTTGAAATCATCTCGGCTGGCTCGTTGAAAATGAGTTAGACATTGGATGATGTCGCCGTCAGTTGGTATCGGTGTTATCAAGTGGGAATAATTTGGAGTTGTGCAGCCCGCATTGGTTACTATGCGCCGGTGGTTAAATGTCAAGCAACCTGTCGACTGCTTCAGATATCCGTATGTAGACCTTTAGCGAGGTTATAACACCTAGCATCTGTGACCAAACGTGGAAAGAAAATGCAGCGTAGGGGTACGCTGGTGTTATTTGTAAAACCACACGAATTCGCTGCAAATCTGAGCTCCTTCCTAGGGACGCAGGTTGACAGTATACGTATCGAGTCAAAGTGTTCCCTCACAGGCTATCATTAACAGACCCGAGACAATGTGGTTATCATCCTTAAGAATGAAAAACCAACCATCAGATGTAGAAAGAAAGAGTAACTCTCTAGTCAGGCCAGCCTCAGGGAAGTGTGTTTTGTTTCTACTAATATATGGACGTTGTCTTTTTCGGATGTGAAGATCGAATTCACTTAGAGAATTTGTCGTCTATTGGAAGGGTTTTTATGTGTTGGCCAGTGAAACCACTGCTAGCGTGACAATCAAAATTCTCTGTTCTTCCCATAGTGCACGTTTAGCGCATCGTGGTTGTGATGGTTAAGATGTCCACTGAGTAGCTTGGGAACCATCGATTTGTTGGAATGCACCTCATAGAGATTGCCTTTCGTAACTAACATGTGGCTTAGGAGGCATGTAGGGTTTCGACGTTTTACGAGAAAGGCGGTCTTTCCTCATTAGGAGGCATGTAGGGTTTCGACGTTTTATGAGAAAAGCGGTCTTTCCTCGAGCAACAAATCATTCCCCACAGAACGAAATTATAGACTCTCTAGATCGATGGAAGGTGGTCCATTTGACAAATCTAGGGTAGTGGAATATATGGTGTCAGAGTTGCACTCAGCCCCAGAGCTTAACGCGTTTTGCTGGATTGGATCCCAGTGTACCTTTCGATTATCCAGCTCAACAAAGGTCAACACTTCTCGGCATAGAAAGCAGTGCCCGTTTGTAATATCGGCTTATGCCCCAACGGACTGCAGTTCTGATTCTGAGAAGGATACTTTCTATCGAGAGCTATAAGGGCTCATTCGCCCGGCAAGAAGCACTGACATTGTGATACTTGCGGACGATATGAATGCTCAATTGGGTCGTCTGAGCTCCTTGGAATCCCATTTGGGCTCTATTCGGAGTCGATGCTCGTCGTACAGACAACGGACAGCGACTCCTACAATCCTGTGCTGATCATCAGCCGTTTCTGGCTAGTACGAATTTTAGCGGCCACTAACTGCAAATCAACCGTGGACCCAGTTGGATCACGACGCCATCAGCCACCGATAGAGAGCTACAATTCAAGACTGCCGTTCTTTCTGGGGCACACAACTTGATTCAGATCACGCCATGGTGCGTGCACGCCTCATAGTTCGTTTTCCCTCAGGCTCCCGAAGGTTAGCAAGAAGCATGCCAATCCATTATCTTCGAAAAACTACCATAGCTCAACAGTATCGATGCAAGCTAGCCCAACAGCTCTCCGCAGAAAGCCAATACTGGGATTGAGCATGTAGATGAACCGTGGTAAATGTGAAAGAAGCTATGTTAGCGGTGTTCAGTGCTGTCTGTCCGACTTTTCCAATTCGAAGTCAGACCACTGTATGTCGTCGAGTTCACTATCCATGATTGATGCCAAATCTACACCAGCAGGCAACTAGTACGACGGCGCGCGCAAATCTCTCCAACGCCAAATGGTGAAGAGCCTAAAGAAATACCGAGAGCTCTGATGGACATCGAAAGCTCGGGAGACAGAGAAGGCTTTTTCTATCGGAAACAGCCGCGCCCTATACCAACGGATGCGATCGACTGACCCTAGGATAGCAGCAGTCAGTGGACCGATAAGTGAAAATGGCCGCTCATTAATTCACTCGCAAAAACGTCGACTGGAGGGATGGGCCGAGAATTTCGAAGAACAGTTCAGCTGGCCTCCGGCAACATATTCTGTGGAGATAGCACACACGGGCGAATGGGATGTAAACCTTAATCGCCCGCCAGAAGAAGAAATAAAGTACGAAATATCGGTACTGAAACGTAAGAAGGTACCAGGACCGGACGGTTTGTATCCAGCCCTTTTCAAAGGCGAAAAATCCCTGGTGCTATATCGATCCAAGAGAAGGTGCCTGCAGAATGTGGCATGTCGACAGTTATCCCTATCTTCAAAAAGAATACGCAGACGCTGTGTGAAAACCATCGTGGCATCAGCCTGGTGGCTGTGGCATCGAAGGTCCTCTCTGTTCTTATCCTTCGACGGCTGACTGAACACAGGGGGGGGGCAGATCCGTGAAAACCAAGCTGGGTTCGGTCCTGCAAGAGGATGCATCGATCACATCTTCGCCCTCCGACAGATCCCGGAACAGCGACACTGCTTCCATCAACCAACAATGGTTGTGTTCCTTGATCTGAAAGTTGCCTTTGACTCTGTGGACCGCCAGGCGCTATGACAGTGTCTATGGAGCAAAGGTGTCCCCCACAAGTTCTTGACCCCCTTTAAGGCGCTGTACGCCAGCTCCTGTGATGTAGGCATGACATCAGCTTATACGTCAAGGGTCAAGTTTACAGTGCTGGGGTACGATCCATATTACTATACGGACTAGAAATCTGACCAATGCGCGCCGGGGACGTCAAAAAACTTTCAGTGTTTGACCATCGATGTCTTCGGAGCATTGCTCAAGTCTGGTGATCTCTCATAGCTCCTACTTTCAAACAAGACCAGAGGACCAGTAAAGGGTCAGCATCATATGCACTGTGTCGAAGGTCTCAAACATTCTCATTTTAGGCAGAAAGAGCTCCACACTGCTGCAGTGATCAAATATTCACACTGGAACACATCCTAAAGCATCCCTGAGTATGCCGACGACTAACAACCATAGTTTTCATAAACGCCAAAATTGTCTTTGATTTGCTGGAGAGTTCCTCGTAGAACCGCATTCTGCAAAGCAGTGCACCAAGGAAATTCGTGAATTTAGAGTTTACATAACTAACTCGAGTAGACACACTGTCGAAACCCACATGAGCATTCAACCGCAAAAGCTAAAATGATAGTGAAAGTTCCTTTAACCGTCACCGCAAAAGCCCTAACTGCTTACCAAGTTTATAGCGACTATCTTCCGGGGCAACAGTGATTAGCTTCAGATGTGCCTCGGATAAGTGCTGCCTGGGTGTGGAGACTCACGATCCGATACGCACAAATCGAGCCGCAAATCACAAGGATTATATGACCCTGAGGTGTACTCACCAATTTATGAGAAGCACATTCACTGGTGCTAGGCAGTGAGCGTTCATTGCGTTGGTCTACAGTTGTCTTGCAATCGATTTCCCAAAGTTTAAGCTGAAAATTCCGTGGAAACAAAGTGACAAAACCACCAGGTTGTCTAAACGCCTCGGGTCCAAAGTATTGTGTGAAAAGTCACTAAGTTGGTAATGGTAGATCAATCCGCAGTAAGGTGCGCTAGTGCGTTTCAGTGAGTTTTCTATTCTTACAAGGGATTAGTCTATTGTTTGCGCCAGGTTGACTGAAGGGTTTCTCATGAATCAGGTGCACATTCTCCTGTATTCAGGTGCAACTTAATGCTTTAAGTTAGCTGCAAAACAACCGGTTCTCTCCAGCCCCCATCGAAGACTGGGTTACATTTGAGCACCGGAGAAGCGCGAATTTACTGATAGGAATGCCCGTGGTTCGAACTCGGCCTCTGCATCTCGACTTCTCCTGTCTAGGCTGGACCAACCTGGTAGCATCCCAGCCCCCCATGCTTTCTTTGGGTGGCATGGCAGCTGGGCTTTAAAAGGGTTTTACAGCTGAACGGTTTTTCCTACGAGAATCAAGCGAGCGAAACACAACAGTCTCCTAGTTCGAGATACCAGAAATTGTCACGCGTGCGAAAGACGAGTCTAGTTTAGCTTTCAAAAATTCTATATGGCATAGGTTGGAAGGTAGTAGGGCTCGGCTATTTGCCTTGGGAACGCCACAGAACGCCAATAGAACCGATTTAGCGGAAAATCGGTCAGTCTAATAGAAAAGCTGGTCGATCGTCTCGGCAGTACATGAACTTCCAATCCCACGAAACTTCTCAGCTACTATATCCACCTATCAACCTCTTTTAATGAAACGTCACCGTGTGTCTTTGAGTTGCTGCGCATCCGCCTGCATTTCGTGTTTTCATGCCGTACTGAAGAATAAGGCCCCATAATTGACAAACAGCTCAGTGAACTGACTTCGCCAGTCAACCGAAGTGCCCACTCCCGGACTAACATGATATTCCTGACTCACCATACCAGTGGTTGTCCCACAACTAGACATCACCTTGATCAAGAACCGATTCCCTTGTCTAGCAGAAGTCTAGCCAAGTGTGAGCGGTAGGACTCTCATCTGAATGGCATGAATGTCAACCTGTTGACGTTGCCCACATCCCAAGGTTGAAATTATGTTCTAAATTACTACCCTCGACGGCTTGACCAAGCACGCATGACCGGTCACACAAAACTTTCAGAGCGGAGCGCATGCTTGAACTTGCAACGTATACGCCGAAAACGTTTGTATGTGTAGGTCCGTGCAATGTATCCGTTGGTTTTCCAATAGCGCAGCGAACTGTCCAGATGTTGCGGGGACGAGTGGCACGAGACTGGTGTCTTTCTGGATCTTCAAGCATCGGCATAATTACATCAAGCATGTTGTGTGGAAGAATATACTGACGAATGGGATGAGTATGGTGGATAAATATCAGTTTGTGGATATTGAGCCAACCTTCGATCCGTGAAATATGAAACCTAAGGTTAAGAAATGGGAAGACCAAATTCTTTTGAAATGCAGAAAGCAAGGCGATTAAACTGAGAAGTTCAGAGTAGGACCCCGGTAACCTGGTAAGCAAAAGACCATTTTGGTCCTTAGAACAGGATAGCGGTCACGTATATTTTTTGTGTAACTAAAAACCTTTGTGAACGATGGGACTTAGCTCAGCCATTCCTATTCACTATATGTTGCACACTTGCCAACGCTGTTTTTAGTTAGTTTACGCTCCAAAGTTACACAATGCAATCCTACAACTCTTACAAAGATGTATTCAGGGCAAGTAAACATTGTAATCAAATCTACCAACAAACCAACACCAAACTAGAGAGCCGATGGTTGCATGCACAAACGGATATTTTTATGACCACGGGTGAATACGCTTAGATCATCCCGGGTCATTTACATGCGCTTGAAAGCTACGGCACAGATCCATTGCATTAGGCGGACCCGCATTTTGACGAATTTTAATAAAATTATTACTGGATGGTTTAGGTTTCGTAGACTGACACTTTAATGGGTGGAGAAGTTACGCATGTGGATCACAGATATTTACACTATTAGGCACAGTACGCCTTTCAGCCCCATGTCCAAAGTCGCTCCATTGCCACCTGTAGGAAGGCCAACCTAGGTTACGCAGACGATGAAGTTTTGTTGAGTGGGGATCCTCAGGCAGCTTAATATACCTTGAATATTCTGTAAGCTAAAACAAGTCGCTTTGGTTTGCGCTCTTCACCATCCGGGTGAGGACCGTTTGTACGGTATTCCTCCTACCGTGCAACTTTCGAACACGTAGTGATCCATGCAGGACATGATAGTAATGAACTAGAAAGCCTCTGCTATAGGAGATCCCCGAACAAGTGGAAAATTCCCGGGGTGCAACAAGCATTTGCCGCCGAAGTGAAGTGCTTTTCAACTATCGAAACAATATTTCGTCCTGTAAGTGAAGTCTTTAAATGCTGAATAACCGAGAGGCACTGTGCAACTGTGCAGTGCGCACCTCAGAAAGATTCGAACGAGTAACTTCCGGCTGATAGGTGGAGGCTAAACCGTTTGACCGCAAGCGGCCAATTAGCAGTGGTCTCACATAGACAGAATA
Source organism: Clonorchis sinensis (assembly GCA_003604175.2). Classification (NCBI taxonomy): domain Eukaryota; kingdom Metazoa; phylum Platyhelminthes; class Trematoda; order Opisthorchiida; family Opisthorchiidae; genus Clonorchis; species Clonorchis sinensis. Next base: position 26,809,854 of record CM030369.1, read on the forward strand.
CAGCGCCACGCATCCTTCAACTACGGAATTCACATCACATAGCCATATGTGGACTAGCTCCTTTTCTGACCGCGGGAAATCATCAAGCTCCATCTAAACCCACCCAATAAGACTCCATGAAAGCCATAGAGCACACCACACAATGGCTACTGGCAGAGGTACTGGAATGACATGGGCGCACGACCAATGAAATGGAATCAATGAGGCGAACCCGCTGTGGTTGTTTCGCTACGGGTTATACATTCAATTAGTAGGGCAGAAACGAATGCGTACCCAGTTTGGCAAGTGAAAATCACAGAACGTCGTTTGCATTTCTACATTGCGGCTGGTCGGGTCATTGATCTGGTTGTAACGTGGTGAAACCAGATTGACCGCCTGATTCCTGTGGCATTGAGGACGTTTGGTCGACAGGACACCACTTGGCTGGGTGAGGAAAATATTATTCCTCTCTCGATACCTGTAGCACGTCGGTTTAAATGTCAGACCACAGGTTGCAGCTGAATCAGACCTAAATTTGCTCCAGTTAATGACACGTTCCTTAACTGATGCCTACAATGTGTTCGATCAGGAGTGTTCGTTCATTGTGCATCCGAGAGGCTGTATGTGATGATAAGCTGAAACCGCTGAATGGGGAAGCGGAATAAAACTGACATCTCAAGGCGGATGATGTAGGATATTCGCACCTTCCCGGTTTGTTCCATACGATTACCCTTGCATGGTAAGAACCCATACAGAACATGGCCAATAACCGGCCCCAATGGCTAGGATACTGTTACCTCCAGGTAGGACTGCTCGAATGTTTGTTTGGCGTTGTGTACGAAGCATATGTTGGTTAAGACGCGCACAAATCATAAGGTGGAACCCACTAATAGTGCCTTACTTAGATATGATGCTCAGATGTACTTACCAGGTTGCTCTTCCGAGGTCTATTAACCTTAAACTTGATCGTTTCCCATGAGGATGTAAGGCACTTTTCAGGAACCCTTAATCCTCCTTTTCAATTCCTTACCAGAACAGTCCTCCTCATAGTTATATGGGAGTCAAACGCCAACTAATACTACCACTGTCATGCAGTTAGTCATGATGTTAAGTGAAACCCTATAACTCCGCTCTCCATTGTGAGAAGCGCAACCCTCACCTGGAGCATGTAGGAAGGATTCAAATGGAATGCGTTTGACCCTCAGACTGCAAATCCGATGCAAACATGAGCTGCGCACGACCTTTGTTTCAGACCTTTCGCTGACGAAAAGTGTATCCCTCGCCCAGTGCCCACTGTGCATTTTGGTTGGAAATAGGGGTTCGACCGCCACGGCACCTGTTAGCTGAGTGCATGAGCTGTATATTTGGCTATGATAACGTCCTCTGTTTGTTTAAAACAGCATTCGTTGCCCGGCTGTGGTACTTCGATGGCACCCACCAAATCTCTGTTTGTATTACGTGGACTCATAGCTACCACCTTGATGTGGTGATCGGGTTTGAGTCTTGCGACGGTCCGGTAGGCGGAACTGGCTTAAGCTTTGCTCACGAAAGTTCCAGCGTGCCGAGAAAGCAAAAGGGAGGAACCAGACATAAAGCAGCACGTCTCTGGACTACAGGTGATGGTAACCAAAGACGGTCTGGGAGTCACACTGTCCTTTGTGATGGGAATACGAAGGCAGGAGAGTATTTCCTCCAGGAGACCAGTATGTCCATGTTCATGGAGGCAGAGGCGCCGCCTTCTCCCGAGGAAGGACGTCATATGGAAGGTCAACTATAAACAACAAACACCCGGACGATTGGCCGCGAAAACCAGTGCATTATTTAGTACGGTCGAAATAGTCCTCGAAGCAAACTCTGGTGGTGGTCAGAATGCGCCTGCTGTGCGCAGTCGTATTAGGAATCAGGCATTTATGCCTTACTTCTCGAGCTCTCCGGCTAGACACGACACGGCTAGACCCCACAGCCAAGCGGGTCAGGCTGTTGAGGCAGCGTGTCCAGGCGGGGTTCACCAAGAGGACTCTAACACCATCTAACACTATCGATTCACAGGCCAGATTGTTGTGTAAGGGCCCACAGATGAACTCCAAAACAAAACCCCGCACTTTTAAGTCAGAGGCTCAGAGTGGGGCGCCTAAAACGAACCCAATTACTTGGAGTGGACAACCGGAAGGTCACACCTGTCTACGCAGTGTAGAAGGCGCCGTTGATCTCAATATACCAGCTCCAACTCTAATTACTACGTATACCTGTTCGCAGTCCTATAAATTCGGTGTCGACTCATACAACTTTGCTCAGTAAAACAAAACCTAAACAGGCACTGTGATCATCAGGAGGTCTGTTCAACGTAGCAGTATTTAGTGTTCGTCCTGTCAACTGGGTCGACATAATTCCATTCACTATATACTTTCCTGTTGAAAATTCGATGTCTTCCACCCTTGAAACACGCATACAAGACCCCATTGCAGTAATGCATATGGACACGGTCCAAATGTTCATCCGCAGTGCACGCTCCACGTGTCGTATGATTCAGTCCCGTGGTCTCCATTGTCTTTGGCACTGCATTAAGCGTGAGATCTAAAGATGCTCGGCTTGAATGGATTCCAACGAACAGCCAACTGGGTGCAGTCCGATTGACCGGGTCTGTCAAAATCCACAAGCGGCGATCTGAAATCCGAAATCTGCTCGTTAGTTCAGCACACAACCGAACGAACGACAGCAGTGACGCTATTAAAGACGTTCATTGCGGAGAACTTTCGAGGTTTTTTGGACAGCGGAGGGGTAAAGCCCTCAGTCAGTGCTTGTCTGATCCGTTTGCTTGCATTTGGGTAAAGCAGTCTGTCCCAGACAACTGGAGAGGGTTGGTGATAGTGCCCAGTTTTTAAAAAAGGGGCTCGTAGTGAGTGTGGTAACCACAAGGGGATCAGCTTGACCCCGGTCTTAACGAGACTGTTGGTGTCACTTGTGCTTCGTCGTCTTACAGTGGCTCGTGAAACACTGACTCGAGGGCAGCAAGCGGGATTTCGACCTGTTAGGGGCTGTGTTGATCAAATCTTCACATTTCATCAGGTGCTACAACGACGCCATATGTATAAGCGACCCACGATTCTAGTATTCCTGGATTTCCAAGGCATATTCGACTCGATTGATCAGTCTGTTCTTAACATGCTTGCCCACCAAGGAATGCCCCGGAGTTTGTGAACATAATACGCTCTTTGTATTCTCAGACTTCCGGACATGTGAGAGTATACGGAGAGCTTTCAAAAGTTTCCGCACACGAAGCGGTGTCCGTCAGGGATGCCCACTCTCTCCACTCATTTTTAACTTCATGATCGGTAAGATAATGAGACGAACGATGGAAGGTGTCCAAAACCCTGGTGTTCAAATAGCCTGTGAAGAAAACCTTGTCGATCTGGAATATGCAGACGACATCGTTCTCATCTCTGAAGAGGAGGAGAAAGCGCAGGTGTTTTTGGATGAAATGACCAAAGTCATCCCATCCTTTGGTATGCACTTTGCACCCAAAAAGTGCAAGGTCATGCTCGTGAACGTGTAGTCACTGGACGCGCCACTTACAATCCAGGGAGAGGTACTGGAAGTTGTGGAGCGTTTTACGTATCTTGGAACTTGTATTAGTTCTGATCGTGGTGTGACAGATGAGGTAAATGCACGAAGCAAGGCCCCCGGTCTCGTTTTCCAATTTGAGACACCTATGGCCTCAGAGTGGTGTATCCCTGAATCTCAAGAGACGTGTGTATCAAGCTACAGTGCGGGCTGGTTTGTTGTATGGCTGTGAGACCTGGCTTGTTCGAGCAGCGGAACTGAGACGTCTTCAGATGTACGACAATCGTTGTCTCAGAACCATAGCTCGTGTGGGTTCGTATCAGCGAATCCGTAACGAGGTAATTAGAAAGCGGGTTTTGGGTTGTGCAACGGGTACTTCCATTGAAGAATGTGTCCAGCACCAGAAGCTGCGTTGGTTGGGACGTGTTGCGTATGCCTAACCATCGTTAGCCGAAGAGAATGCTGTTTTCCATGCTCAACTCAGAATGGCGTAAGCAGAGAGGTGGCCAACCCTTGACCTGGCAGAAGGGTATGAAAGAAATCATGAAACGCTTGGGTGTTGTCGGTGCTACTCGCCTTCAAGGATGGGGACCGCGTGATCCCCACTGTGTTTGGTTGGAGACACTATAAAATATAGCTGCTTAACCGATGTCAGTGGCGCTCTTGTTGTCAGTTACTATCCAGATTACCTGAGTGAGTGTTTGGAGGTATAGGCACTTCGAAATGATTGTAATAAGCTAGCAATAGGTCCCTTCCCCGTTCACCTTTATTTTTTTCTTCACAATAAGGCTTTCAAATAAATCACGGTTGTACGGAAGCGAAGTATCGGTGTTGAACACTGATGTCATTCTGTAGATGATGATGATGATGATGCGGTGGTGATTAGAAACAGTTAAACTTTTGCAACTTATCCGCCAGTCACTGAAGTCGTTACAGAGAAAGACAGCTTAGAAGTTCATTCCTAGTCACGCCACTGGATTGAATGGGCGAAGTACTCTGAAGAAACAATTTGGCTGGCCGAAGATGACCAGCATAATGATCGACACACCATCGGCTTCAGAGTGAGAACTGAACAAGAATCCAACTTCCAAAGCGAAATAAAGCAGCTCATCCTGGCTGTCTTTCTCTTGCCTTGTTTAGGGATGAGGAGAGATTCGTTTACAACCTGACGGAAATCATGCAGATCACTCAAAGACGGAAGAAGTACCAGAGGAATGGCAGACAGCTGATTTCGCCCTTGCTTTCGAAAAAGGTGTCAGACCCGAAGGTGAGAAGAATCGCAATATCATTCTGGTTACCAGTTTCTAAGTTTTCGTCGTGTAACCTTATCAGCAAACCTTACCGCAAAAATCAACCAGAATTTCGTCGGGACTGCAGATGCATTGACCAGACTTTTAGCCCACAACTTCTCGAACACCACCACACATAAAGAGCTAGCAATCGTTACCCTCTTAAAAGCAAAAACAACGTTCGACTGAGTCGGTCGTAATGTCTTGTTGCGATGTCCCTCCTTCAGAGACGTGGCGAACGCTCCCGTCACACTGCTCCAATCCCCATACTCAAATAACCGTGACCAGGCTGAAATCTACGGAGTTCGTTAGCAAAAGGGCATCCATCAAGGTTGTCATTTTCGACGAATTAATTATTAAAGAAACAATCGTTATGCCTTCCACTAGCGTAGACCTCCTTCCTAAGGAAGACCGTAAAGACCTGAAGTGAACGAGCATCGTTACGCTTCTCGGTTTAAGTTACATTCAGATATAAAATACACCAAACAATCCAAATAATGTAGTAATGCTTTTTGATATGCTCGTTGCACCCTCAAAGTGCATCAGCTTGCAACAATATTGGGCAAGTGCTCCACCCCAGATAGTCACTGCATCAGAAAAGTTGGATATTTGCCTATCTGGCTATTTGAATCATGTCAGATGGCAGTATTGCTGACGGTAAACGTGAGAATCGCTAAAGCCCGTTCTAATTCCCTAGAACGGATGCGTTCCCATGGTTGGTGTGACATAAGCCTGTCAGTGAAAGGAAGTGTCTACAACACAGCACTGCGTCGTGTTGCTTTAAGTCGCGAAGCCTGGTTGCCGTGAGATGAAGGCGAGAGAAGACTGCTTGTCTTTGACCATCGGTGCCTTCTGAGCACTGTGTTCATATCATGAGAATGCCAACCGCCGTGGACGTGCGAAGGCCTACAGGGAGAAATCACCTAGTCTCATCACATCCAACGGTGTCAGCCAAGGCTGTTCTCTTTCATCTTATGCCTTCAACCTTAGCATCGATATGATCATGGAAGACCCAAACTCACCGTCTAACGCCTGTGAATAATAAATATAATAATAAATTGTTATTAACAGGCCTGTGAGGCCGGAATGCTTCTAGGGAGTTGGTTCAAAAAATCGAGCACGCGGACGACGTAACTCTTCTTGAAGCTGAGCCCACAAGGATGCAAATGAAATTAATTAACCTAAATAATTCTGCATCACGGTTTTATATGAGCTTCACATGTGCGAAGTGTATTGCTCTGATGCTAGGCTGACTGCGATCAGACCAGAAACTCATGCATCTGGATGGCTCGACCCTACCAGTGGACAAACTTATCTACCTGGGGAGTTGTATCAATGCTAGTGGTCTAGGTAATAACAACTCGGTCGGGATTCGGAAGACCAGAACGGATTTTGTCAACCTATATTATCCGTGTCGTAGTCGTGACGTCAGTTTATTTGTCAAGAGTCGATGTGGCGCGATACGTATTCTTACACGGTATGGAAACCTGGGCTCCACGAGCTGAGGACTTCAAGAAAATTTCAGCCTTTGACTGCTGGGGTCGAGATGGTTGTGGTTACGGCGCGAACTCATTGATCAGAAGGTCCGCGGTCGGAGCCCAACCTCCGCACGTCGAGTGCTCCTGTCCAGGCTTGGACAACCTGGCATTATCTCAACCCTCGTGCTTCTTTCTTGTGGCATGGCAGATAGGCACAGAAAGGATGCTACGGCTGAACGATTTCGTCGTATTACTGTTGGGGACTTCGGAGCATTCCCTGAGTATCATGGGGAAATCATATCAGTAATACCAATGCATGTAATGTTTTTGAAGGAAATAAATTGTCAACAATGTGAGCAGGTCCGCATCCACAAGTTGAACTGGCTTGGTCAGTGCTTCATAAGCCATCGATCGACTCCTTCGAAAAGCCCATTTTGCACAGACATTCGGAGGGTGGAAATAGGCCGGAGGAGGCTAAACGACTTCTTGGCACCGATACACACTCAACTGCGCCGATCACTTCCTCCTCCTAGGATGGTGATTAAAATACTGAAAATAACTGGTTGGGAATGTCGGCAAACATAGTCCAGTCGCGCGAACGTGTCGAAAATGTTGTCGTCGTCCAGACCTCTCTCCCACTTCTGGATTGTGTCTACATCAGATACTCTTCCTCATTCGAAGCTATCCGCTCCTATCTTCCCAAATCAACGACGAACGAAAGTGAAAAGTACAACCAACGTACGGCTTGCATATGGTTTACAATTGACGCCGATCTTGGTTTTGGGAGCTGTGGTACGGAATATAGAATCAGTATGCACCACTTATTGGCAGTATTTTGCTTTGGTCGGGGACCCCCACTCAGCTTCGCATATGTTGTTCTCCGTTCTTGAGCGGCCAGCTACGCGATCATGTAAATTAGGCTGCTGCTCAACAAGCAGTTTCCGGTTGTTTAGCGAGAGCTACGTTGACACCCAGTGACGAGGCGGTTTTCAGTAAAAATGTACGGCGCAACTTCAAGCAGGAACGAAGGGGAATTGTGGGGAGGCGGACCGCTTGAATAGGTCCACTGTCACTCCGACAGGACAGATGCGTCGCGAACCGCCTACGGCCCAAAAGAAACCAAACCCTGGTTAGTCGGAATGCGAACCAATCATAATTGGACAATTTATGCGGGCATTCCCTACCCCACGTCGAAGATTCCAGCTTCAGGAAAATTCTCTGATATCTCCATTAATCCAACTCTTACAGCATCCATTTGTCATCAGTAAAGGATGTCTCATGCCCGCGTCCCTTCTGGTAGCTCAGAGAGTAGAAAACTAAGCAGTAAGTAGGCAATGCACAATAGCTCGTAGGAACCCAACTACGTTTCATCAGGGCAGGTGTAGGCAATTTTGTGAGAAGAAAAATATGGCCATTCTATAAGACTCAGCCTACTGAAACACCGATGCACGACCTGTCTATCAATAAGGCTGAAACAGATGGGCCTCTATCCTCTTGTGAGGAAGCCGATTGAAAGCCCAGACCACAGACTTACATGGCGTAAATGAAACAAAAAATACCGTTCGAAGAGAATCCCACGAAAAATTCTCACATTTCGCTGGCTTTGTGACTAATAGCACCATGCACGCCGCCGTCCCTCTGGAAACTCAGGTGCAGCAGTTACAACCGCAAATGCATCAGAGAATGTTGCACAGACAGCTTCAAGACCTCGCGAAAATTTTGACCGAGCGCAAGAATGCGCTCATTAGTCGCGACTTCTACACCTTGACCAAGTCGTTAGGCCGACGAAATTCGATTAGTGTGTGAAGTCCAACTTGGCAGAGTTCCCTATCTGTCTGATTGTAAAACCAGCCAGGAAAGCGTTTGGAAGTCCACCGGTAAAACGCAAACAAGGCAATCGATTGACTCCTGAAACTGACCAGAAAGTTGAGCTGCTCCGTGACGTTAAATTGGGTTCAGTGGACTGATGTTCACCAACTCTTTTAGAACACATGCCTCACAGAGCTGGATTTGATCAGATTCTCAATGTGGTGAGCGAAAAACAGCACCACGGTAATAAGTAAGTGAAAGCAACACAAACTGAGGAGTCTGTGGGCATCCAACCCATCCGTGACGTCCAATCCTGATTACCCCTCATTTCTTCCGTCCTGCTGACTTTTTGGTAGCCCATAATAAGGTGGCTGCTTTCCACAACCTTCAACCCTGGCCTGATGTTTGTGCAAGGTACGGCACTGCAATCCGGAGAAAGGGACTTGCAGAAAATTTGGGTATGGGGAAAGCGGATGGCAGTAAGCATTTGGGGTTAATACAAAAATTGTGGGTAGGGCAAAAGCTTGTGTTAAATCTGAGCCCGGGTGCAAAAGACGTCTGTGATACCGGTGCGCCTGAAATTAGTGATTATTTCAGCAGCCTCCGACGCATTTGATGCGCACAATAAATAACTCATTGGGGAACACTACCGAGAGTAGTCCAACGCCCGTGAGCCACCGAGAGATGCGGGATGCGTTTTATTAGTGCATAGGTTACAATAGACATATTGTTATTGAGGCGTATGCGCTAACAACAGTTTTTTGTGGTACACAGTAGTTAACAGTTACCAGTTGCACCGTTCATAATACAAATACAATACAAAAGGTGAGTTATCGCGATACCCGAGTGTAAACCACGGTAAATAAGAAACTAGACAATGGATCTCGAGAAGCAGTGTTATTTCGGTAATCTGGCAGGCCCATTTGAACTACAAATAAAAACCATTGCTGCTGTGTGTCTCTGCACATTTGAGTTTATGGGCAGAATGACGAAAGAAGTAAGTGGGGACGGTGAGGGGGAAATTCAGGATAGGGATACCTGGTAGCTGGCATGTGAGAACCACGGTATGTATTAGAGACTCCTGCTGCTCCTCGTGAAACCGAAAGCTTAGTATCAGGTTTGTATAAGGTACTTTGTGTCCCACCCTCTCCACGGAGCTTCACATGATACATATCTTAGAACGTTCCAATAATAGCCGCACTCACAAGGGCCTGCGGCTCACCCTCAAATACTTTGCTGTCTCGAAGCTTAGGCTTGTCCTTTTCTCTCCCAGAGGGCCTGGCTTATAAGTAAACAGCTCACCCCCACTTCGCTCTTTTTCTGTTTCCTGAGACTCATACACTGCCGCTCAAAATAAATAATTGGTCTGCCAACCTCCCGATAATTTGCAATCATTTTGTTCCTAACTGCAGTAGTGCCCGCGTAAACTTGGGGTGCCTCTCTTAGACACCGAATACCAGCTCCTGCGCTTACGGTTCTAAGCAGACAGAGCTGTGATCCTCAGTATTTGCTTAGAGTTTAAAAAAACTTCTCAAGTTCGTGGGCACCTGATATAGTCAAAGTCCGCACACTTGTTTTCTTTCCCCAGTAAATCATACAGGTTTGTACCTATTCCACATTATCGTTAATGCCAACGCATTGCCACTGATCTTCACTTCAACAATCCCTTCTAAACAATCAGCTCACACCAGTTTCTAAGACAGAGGTAGGCGCTCGTTTTACGTTCCAACCGAGAACCCCAAGGTTTTCTCCTTCTTATTATCTTGAACAAATATTCTTAAGTCTACGCAGAAGTAAAACATCATGCCACCAATCCCGTCTTCCTATTCTAAGCGGTTGTTGGACCCTGAATGCTCATCATCCATCTGTCCAGTGTGTCTAAAAAAGCGCGTCACAGGCAAAAGTCCCGGCTCTCAAACTCCCCTCTACACACCGGTTGACAGTACGCTCTGAAAAGTCTCAGACTCTGCTCAAACCAGCAACTCCCATCTTCCGCCGCTGCCAACAACTCTCTGGCCCAGGCTGACCTGGGAAACATTAGAGCCCGTTCGCACAAGATGGAAAATGAATTACCAGTCTTTCGAATCGTACGACCTACTGTATATCGCCTGACCCCCGATTCCACATGCGATCCACCAAACCTTGAAAAGGCGCCAATCCATATTAATGAGCTTGCCTGTGAGGTCCATCGGCGCATGGAGTGCCGTCAACAGGTCCTAATATACAGCGCGCTCAAACCAATCTTGCTCGAATATATAAAAACCGCCATATTAACCGCATGTGCCAAGCTCGACACCACTCGCACAGCTCGGTGGCTCCAAAAATTGCAAACATCCATGCGCTGCTTAATGGAACCGCAATTCAGCGATGAAGAGAGTTCTGTAAATCTGCCGATATCCCGGCCTTACTTTCCTCTCCGCGGCAATTCCTGGCTTTAAATATTGAAGCTGCTCGTAGTCGACACCAATGGTGACTCACAAAAGTAGTCCACTGAAAACTACCAGATAGAACACTATTCTTCCCAACACCTCTCTCTAAATAGCACAATCGACACGACTCATTGAGTCGAATAAGCTGCCCTCCTATGCAGTCGTACTAAACTCCCATGCCCCCAACCTCCCCCGATATCGCTAAAGCTGTTGATAGATTCTGACGCACCTTATACTTTGGCTCTACATCTCACTTTGAAGCTACAAGTAAGTGGCTCCAAACATGACGAATTGTCAGACCATCTATCTCGTCTCACCTCAAGTTATCCAAATTGATCCCCCAGCTCATTGATCACCGATACATTTCGTGTGATCAATAAAATGCTTAACCCACTAATCCCCAAACCACTGACGCACCTGTGCGCTGAACACACGGACACTCCATCTCAAAACACTGTCCAAATTATTTCCCTGTAAACCTGGTCCCGTACAGTCGTACTCAAACACACTGTGCCATCAATCGCCAGCACGTACGTGAACGTTTTCATGGTACCTACATACTGTAAGTGCTCTTTGCTTGTCCCAACGCGAGACTCAAACCAACCTATTCACTAGATTCTGGCCTCACCACTTTCCTAGACCCTGAGTCTCGCATCGCTCCTGGAAATAGGCGCCTCACTTCACTAGGCGTCAAATTGCGAACGTCTCCATCAAACGAATAGAACTCTCTAAGACAGACCCACCAACCAGAGTAGTGACTACACCAGTTGTTGGAAGAACTTTTCCTCTTCACAAACTCCCCCAACCCACAGGCGCTCCACGTACGACCCCCGCCAAAATGCGCGTTCAGATCCAAGCACTTACTGTCAACGCCTCGTTGCGTAGCTCTCCCTCAAATGAAGCTCACAAAAATCTGTTATCCTCCGAAACCAGTCTTTCCTTCGTCCTTCCCAATGCTACGCGAACACATCAACCCACACGTACCACGTGCCTGTAATGGCCGGTGGCATTCTCTGACATCTGTCAGCTTCCACCAATTTGTTCACTCAATTTCGTCCCGCGTGAACAACACTCTCGACTGCCTTTTGCATTACTTCAGCCGTGGGTTGAGATCTACTTCATAAACCACTGACCTCTAAACTAACGGTGCTAAATAAGCCTCCACCGACTCCGCACTCATGCCCAGGCAACACTTATTACTCCTTTCCAAATCGCCCTAGTAACAAGATCCCCCGTATGTGAGGTCATCTATTTTTGATAAGTATGTTTTTTTGCCACTGAACCTGTCAATGATGCCGTTCAGTGTCCGCTCAATACTGCCAAGAACCCATAATCTCCGGGTCGTTAAGGGCACTGCACGTCCATATCTGATTTGTGTGACTTACACGGGGCTCTCGGCTAAAACTCCAGGGAAACCTAGTTCAAACTGGCTTTAAACTTCACCACTGTACCAGGAAGAACTTAAGGGACGGAGCCTGTGGAATGACCTTCTTTCAACGGTTGTTTACGTTCCACCCAGAACCCAGTTCAAAGCACATTTTATCCGGGCTCTTGCACTGACAAGCCTGAGAACTTCAAGAGCAGTGCTACACCTTTTTTGCTTGTGCCTTTCCGATGAACGGCAGCCGCTGCACGACAAGAACAAAACCGACTCGCGAAACTTGGGCGAAAGCCTCGAGCTTGGGTAGCATTCCGTGATTCCTTATTTCGAATAGGAACTTTACGCAACCCTCATTAATGATTCTACCCTCGAAGGGATTCCGGAGGTCATCTGGATCACTAAACAGCAGACCTCTACCGGCAGGTTGCATCTGTCCACCACCAAATCCCCCTCTGCCTCCATCGCTCGTTTGTCCCGTATTATTTCCTCTGTTTATGCCTCTCTCATTCATACATATTTTAGAACGGACTGACTCAACCGGCAGAATATCTCCTGATCTTCCACAACGGTCCCTGCCCAGTACGCTTTGCTGCTTGCCCACTTTGTACGTACCCTACATACACTAGGCCCGATATTCTCAAATGAGGTCCTTCTGGCCCTTGCAGCAGTTGGTCCGCATTCCTCAGGAACGCTGAGCATCAGTAAACGTTAAACTAGCTAAGAGTCCTGGCGTTTGTCTTCCGAACTCCCTGGAAAAAGCACTGCACTGGACTGCCCTTCATACTGAAAATTACAAAATTGCCCATTACTTTGGAGGCTGACTTTGTCAGAGTTACTATTTTGTGTTCCCCTTATAGATTGTTTCCAGCAATCTGTTGGACCACGTTGAGTTACGCGCAAAACCTCAAAAGCTAAAGCGTTCAAATGGAGGTTTATCTACAAATGCGGTACTGTAAATACAATAATAAAAATAACAAAGCTTTACAAACCTCAAATCGTGGGACTACGCCGGCTTCTATACACCGGTTTAGGAACTGCTAATTCCTAAAGGATCCCAAAGTCCACATCGACTCAACAGCACGTGTCAACAAGACAATGAAACCACGTGTTGACTTAAACAACACGTGCAATGACAAGGTCAAAGAACGGTTTACGTTCAGGTCAAAAACAAGAAAGTTAGTATAGGCGGAAAAGGCGGAATAACAAAAACTGGGAATAACGTTGTACAAAATAAGGATAGAAGAAAAGAATCAACACCCCTTAAGGTTGCTCTATCACTCATCCTCTGAGTTAATCTGTTGGGGATATCCCTGTCCCCAAAAATTGTTTAAATTTTGGGTTATGGCCCATTTGGTTTTCCGAGGATATCAACTTTTAACCTTCACTCTTTTTTTCGTCATGTTGCGCCTTATTCCAAAAGCATCTAAAGGTTTCCCATTGATCAGTCTGAATTTGTTTGCTAACGGCTTTATTTTTCCCCAAGGTCACTCAATATATAATCGGTGATTTTGCCCTGTACTTCGCCTTTGGCTGAGGCACTAAAAGCCCTCCTCTAAAGGTTCGGTCCCACTCTCCTCTCTGCGCTAGGAGGGGTTATGCTTGCATCATAGCTAAAGATTTGTGCGCTCGTTCTGAAGTCACTGATCGTACCTGTTCAGCTGCACAAAAATAGCCGACCATCTGAAATTTTACTTTGCCAGTTGCTACTTACCCCTCTCAAAAATGCAATCATCCATCGCAGCCGCATATTCCAAGTCTCTTAATGGCCAAAGTTGCTTAGCCTCTCTTAGTGACATAATCATCTCTTTGTACGATGTTTCTGCCCTTCCACAAACCATTGAGGATTCTATCGTGCCAGAGGCTGATGTCCTTCTATCCCGTGTTCCGAGACATATCGGTCAAGTTTTCGAGATTCTTATCGTGGATCTTTTTGCTCACTCAACTAATCCGGACTCGTCCCATCTCAGTAGGAACAAAATATATTGCACACTCATCTCAAATTTGGTTCCAGATAAACTACTCCCCACTACAGGGGCTCCGCTCCACTCTCCACTTAATAAGAATAAGAAGAATAATAATAAATGTGTGGTCAAAGGCTCACTAACCAGGTCGCTCATCGGTACAAGTACCACCACAGAAGCACATGATGTCTGTGATAGTCTACTTGGGGTATCGAAATAGATCTTTACGCGTTTCTTCATGACTCCGTACTTCAGAAACTAATTTCGCCTCCACCATTGGGTCTCATTTTCAATGGTTGATTTCCCGCCATCTGACAGGACATAAAGAAAACATATTTCCTATAAGCAGTCATCTCCACTAGCGACAACCGTAAAATCATTCGAGGGGGTTGCTGGGACCCATTCTCTTCCAACCACATCAACACAATCTTCCAAACTGTCTCATGGTTAACGCTTTCGCTTTGCAATCGATACAGAAATCACCTACACATTTCCTCCGTTTGCAAAAATTCTTGCTTTTCACCAGATCTAATAAGCTAAAACCCTCTAACGAATTTGTCAAATGTCTTTGGCCCGAGCTGCTCTTCTGCCAAGTCCCAAATAACTTCACACCGCTGCCCCCCAGCCAAAGCGTTCACTGTTAATTTCAACCCTGTCATATATTCCTCAACGGTCAGTGAACTTGGTCTCGGATACACTTGTAATTCTTTAATTTTTCACGAGCCTATTTTCAGGTAACCAAGTAAGCAGCCCCTGTTGCCTAAACCTTCGCACCTTTCATCTTACAGACACAAAGGTCGCAATTTATAAACAATGCGTTCGATTCTGTTCCCATAGTTCCAGTGGCACCTTCTGTTTCAGCTACCTTCTCCGTGACCTCTCTGTTTCGATGCGGGTTGCTTGTCCGAACAAACTAAACTATTTTGCTGGCCTGGATTCTCCCCGACAGAATAAAATATTTGGTTGCCGGATTTCTTTGATAATAATCAAGCCACAGCTATATAACAGCTTCCTGGCTTGCCGCCTGGGAGTTTTCGTAGCATGCTCGAAAGATGAAAACCTCGTGTTGGGGTCAGGTGCGCACTGATGCGTTGCGGCATGGTGTATCCTTGTGCCAGTTACCAACTCAACAGCACGGGTGCTCTCACCAACAACCAATAATGTTAATTTTGGCCTTTTTGTGCGCTCCACCGGGATGCGATCGGTAGCATTGTGTATTCACGGATTCACGGATTGATACACAGGAGCGAGGTTTTTGCCCAAGTTTCCCGGGTCGATTTTGTTCTTGTCGCTCAGCGGTTGTCGTTCACCTGAAAGGTACAAGTGAAAAAAGGGTGTAGCACTGCTCTTTAAGTTCTCAGCGCGGGGCAGTATGTTTGCCAGCGCGAGGACTCGCGTAAATAAGTGTCTAATAGTGTTTTGAACTGAGTTCTAGAGGGAGCGTGGACAACCGTCTCAGGAAGGTTATTCCATGCAGCAACTACCCGAAATGAGAGAAAAGTTTGCCTAATGAAGGTGTGCGCTCTGAGCTTAAAAATCTTCTTACCATGTCCCCGCTGTGTGTTTGCTGGGTCAACGGTGAAAAACCTGTTGGCCAAGCCTTGTTCAAACAGGGCGTAAGTAAGAATTAAGTCCCCTCGGGGGTGACGATACTTCAAAGGAAAGAGGTCAAGCACCGCGTGACGCGTTTCGTAGTCCATGGACTTGAGACCGGCAACTATTTTCGTAGCAGCTCGTTGGACACGCTCAATGAGGATTGCGTCTTTCGTGCGTCCTGAGTAGACAACCGGGTTGGTATATTCAAGGAGCGGTCTGACATAGGCCCCATAGGGTATTTGGAAGTCCGTGCGAGTAATACGAGAGAAGGTACGCCGAATCATCCGTAGAACAGCGAATGCCTTCTGAGCCGATTTCTCAAGGTGCAGTTAGAAGGACAGGTTTGGAGAGAGCCAGATACCCAAATCTTTTTTGGCATCTATCCTCGTGATGTCTTCTGGTCCTTTCTCACCATGCATGACAAAGGAGTTCGCTGAGTCTCCTCCAAATGACATATGGACGCATTTTTCGTCATTCAGATACTCTTTACGTTTAGCTTTTCCCACCAGGTGCAGTTCCAGGTGGCCAGAGCACGCAGGCTGACAAAGTCATGACCTGTGAAGCTGCTGCCGACTTAATACCCAACTGCCCCCGACCTCCTCTATCTATTGGGTCTAATGCGCATTTGAGTCTAGCGACGATACAGTTGGTGGGCAAGTAAAAGATCCTGTTATCATATCTTTCTACCCTCTTGACTTGCTTTAAGCTACTGTAGGACTCAGACGCTTACTTGATCTAAATATGTTGGTACTGGCCTGGTTGTTTTTCTTCTCCTTTTTCCAAGCTAACTTATACCTCGTTCTGGTCAGGCCCCTAACCAGGATCACCGTATCAGCTCTGTCTAGCGACTGGTGCTCTTGGCCTAACACTAACTGACGGAAACCAAACCAAAGTCAGCTTTTTTCTTCATTATTATTGTGCATTATATGCTGATATCTATGATACATAATCCAAATGATGACTTGCCCCACAGCTCACGAAACACACACACAACATCACGGTAAGCTTCTGCTTGATATGGTAGCTCAAACCAACGCTCAGTCCCGTTTAGCCATAGTAGGCTCGCCCTGAATATCACCATTCCATTCCTATTGTCTCCCTGGCAGCTGTCTTTTCACTTGTCTCCTCCGCAACTTGCCTTTACTAGCGTCTGTTTGCCGTTTGTCTGTTCGAGTTGGTTGAGCTGTATATGCTGGCCTTGCTTTCCCTCCGACCGGAGGAAACTGGTTGCTTGAGTATTTTATTATTGCACAAACCGCATTTATGACTGCTTTGATGGTTTTCCACATTGTAAATCTGGCAGCATGCACGAGAGATGAAAACCGCGTGGTGGACGGGTACCCCCTGCAGGGAGAGCCGCCCTGTTACGTTGCACCATGGTGCGTCCGTACACCCGCCACCCATCTGGTAGCACCGGTGCGTCGCCACATACCACCCTCCAATACCAGCATGCGAGGCTAGCGTCGAAAGTCTTTTTCGCCGTGCACCGCTTATAGATTAAAGCTGATAGTAGTGCTTCGGGGACTGGTGACAATCCATCTTGCATTATCTTTCCTCCTAGAGTTTCCTAGTATTGCTCAACTCACTAATAAATTCCAGAAAATCTAGTCCACTATCTCAAACGTCCCACCCCCGCCAGTCCTTACATGTTTTGTTTCCCTTACCACACCGCCTCTCCGCCTACTTACACCGAACTGCCTCTGCTCAGGTAGTACAATAGGACATATTAGCAATCTTAGCTTGACCTTGGTGACTAGACTACTGATTGCAGATCCATCCTTATCCCGTCTCGCTTAACCACTTACTGTCACCGCCCTAACTGTGGCAAACGTTCCCTTTTTTCCCTATTAAAGGGCTGTATCCTGTTTGATGACTGCTATAACTCCACAGGCCTTATTGTTCTCGTCCCATTTCACCTTATTCCCAAGCTTCGACCTGCGGTAATACGTGCTACGGAGGTCCTGTTTGGCCGTCACCCACTCCACCCGATCTGTGCATTACACCTGAAGGGATCCCCGGCCGGACAAAAAACAAGTACTACCTGCGATATTGCAATGGTTTTGCTCTCCTTGCGGAATCCCCTGGAAAACCCACAACATGCTGCTGCTCACAGATCCGCACATCCCAGCCCAAATACCTCAATCACGACGTCCGTCACTGGAATGTCAAGAAACTGAGATATCTCAGTGCAGTAACGGTACGGTACTGCCATGACCAGTTTGACAGCATGCCCGCAGCTGTTCCCCTTCTACTTTGACTACGCTTCCTTGCCCACTCGTTCCTTTATATGCAACCATAATTAAAGTCTTCATTTGGACCCAGCAGCATCCGGGAGGCGATCATTCCACTCTGCTGAACCATCCATTGGCTGTACACATGCCGATGTCTCTTATTTTGTACTCCTCACCGTGTCAGCCATTTGCCGTGCACTTCGCGTCCCTTCTTGAGCGTTTGCGTGCACTCCGCCTCCCAAAGAATTTTTACACCCTACAGCGCCCTAGCGGCAACACTTGTTGTCCTCACACTAATAGCGGTGGACGTCTAGTCTTTTTCCGATGTCTCCTCAAACTCACCATGCTTTGTTAATGTCAACTCAGTCCCTCGTCTTCCCAAGCTTTGAACTCCGGCAAAATCAGGCATGGCCGACCAGGTTGGCTGTTATCCACGCTCAGAGAATTGCACATTCCAGCCCAATGATCTTAAATGTGACGTCCGTTATGAGGCTGTCCGAAAGCCGAAGTATCTCAGGTCAATAATGGGACAGCGCTGACATACCCATTTTTGTAGCACACCCGCTAATGTTCCCTTCCAACCCTCGACCGTATCCTCTCGCTTACTCGTTCCGTTAACTCCAAATACGAATAAGCTCCTCACCGGGCCCCAGCTGCCTCCACGCTATGTTTATTTCAAACTTCTGAACCTATCGTTTGAATGTAGCCATTTCGGTGGACATTTAGTCTGTGTTCCCCACAAAATATCAACAATTTTTATACAGTTAGCGTACCGGTGCGTTGCCACCATCTCACTCTTCCAAGGAACTATTGTGTCCAACTCCACAGCAGCGACACCAGTGAGTCACTGCAGTTTCACTGTACGCCATGTTTCTGAGGTCCCTGTTATCACTTACCCACTTTGCTAGTCCCTCCACTTCATCACCCCACATACGCTTTTTATGGCCCTGGCCATGAACCCAACAGTCCAAGGCCAAATGGTCCCAGCGGTTGTTTTAGGCTCCGGTTCAATTTGACCGGCTGGATGACGCCAACTCCGCTGCTTCACCAGATCTGATGTTCTGGTTTCTGATTTTTCGCAGATTACAGTTCTCTTGTCATACGTCAGGCAGGATGCTTCTTGTTTTGCCCTCCCTCGTTTTGTTTTTGCCCGCCACCTTCAAATCCTAACGGTCTGATCTTGCGCGTTGTTCTCTTCAAAAGAAGAGCTTCCCTGCTCGTTTCGGTTTAGTGGTGACCACGTGTACATTGGATAAAGCTCCCCTTTCCCAAAACCTCCTGTACTCGCAGCCCCCACCAGTCATGCCTTTATCCTGACTGTAACCTTATGATCCTGCCTGACGGCATGCCTCCCACAACTTGGGGGTAAACAGTATTATTATTATTCCTAATGGATCACCATTAGGATGAAAATCCGGCGCCAAAAGGCTTTCTCTCCATCAATTTCTTATTGAATAAAACTGACAGCAGTGTTTCAGGGACTGGTGATCTATCTTCCTAATTCACCTTCCCCTCTAGATTACGGTACCAGCCATCTCATGAATTAAATTGTAGACAAACTATTCCGTAATCACAAATTCTCTACTCCATTTCGTCCTTATGTGTTTGTTGTCTCTTGGACACCATCTCTGCCTACTTATACTGGTCTGTTTCGTGAGTCTTGTGCTATAATTGCATTACATTGGCAAGCTTATCCACTCCTCCTTTGCTAAGCTGCTAGCTCAACTCTATCCTCAGCTTGTCTCGTTTAGCCACTAGCTGTCACCTCCTTAAATGTAATAAACTTTGAGTCTTTTTATTAACGGGCTCCATGGTAGCTGACACCTTACCAAACTCACCAGGCCTTACTGTGCTCATCCTATTTCCTCACCTTCCCTAGCTTCAATATTCGCCGGTCCCCGCTTTAAACGCCCTGTATGGCCATTATCCACTCCAACTGGTCTGTGCTTTTCACCTAGAGGTAGCACCACCCGAAACTAAAATACCTGATTTCTTACATCGGCTTTGGTCTACCTCTGTGGATTCTCTGGACCAACCAAACAATACCGCCGCCCACAGCAATGCACACCCCAGTCTGCTCATATGAAGCATGACACCCGTTGCGGGTTGTCTAGGACTCGAAGTACTTGAGTGCAGCAATTGCATGGCAGCGCCACACCCAGTTTGATGACACCCGAAAATACTCCTCTCCTAATCTTGACTGTAACTTCTCATCCACGCGTTCTATTACCTGCAGCCACGAACATGATCTTCACGGGCTCCAGCCGCGTCCGGGGCGAGTTCATTATAATCTGCAGAACCTTCCGTTTGGATCTTATCATCGCCGTGGGCTTTCAGTTTGTACTCCATAAAAAAGCCAATCGTCTTGTTTACAGTTCGCGTTCTGTCTTGCGCGTTAACACCAATTCACCTTACAACAGCGACACCAATGAGTCTTCACAATTTCACTCTACGCCGGGAATCTGAGATTCCTGTTACCCATATTGCTAATCCATCCACTCCAACAACACTACCGCCGCTGACCACGGAGCCCCAGCAGTCGTCTTCAGTTTTGATTCAAATTGCCCGGCTGGATCACTGCAACTCTGCTGCTTAACCAGGTCTGCTGTTCTGCCTGCTCGATTTCCGCAATTTGAGGATTTTTATTGTGTTAATTGGGTTGCCCCTAGTTTAACCTTCCTCATTGTGTTTTTGCACGCCGTCTTCAAATTTTGATGGTATCATCTTGCTTCAGGTTGATATGGTCCCCAAATTTGGAAAAGGTCTAGATAACTTTGTTTCCCGGCCCCCACTGTCCACCGCATTTATATCGTGCCAGTTTAGGCGTGCCCCTTTCCCGAGGAATTTACAATAATCACAAATCTCGGCAGGCATGCCTTACTTTTACCCTGGACCACTCTGGTCATGCCTGATGGTATGCTACCCACCGGTATTGAATAAACGTTATCATTATTGCCGCCATTATTCTCCATATACCCTAAACTGTCCCGTCTCGCTCCAAAGGAACTCTTGCTATAAATACCAACGAACCGCTTATCAAGCCCCATCCGCCTCCGGAAGGAATTCGTTTTACCCCATTCAACTCTTCCCTCGGGTTAAATATCGCCAAAAGTAGGGTTGCCTTGAAATGCAAGACACTAGATGTGTGAAGCGAGATGCCTTTCTGGCAGAAATTATGAGATTTTTGTAGTTGGTAAAGGGACAAAAGTGGCTCCTATAGAGTATTAAGTGGAAATGATTTGATCATCATCATGAACTGTACAAAGTCGGTTTTTAACAGTAACGCCTAGATGCCCTGCATCCAAATCTTGCCTGAGACTTGTTGTGAAGAAAATAATAAAGCGTGTGGGGAATGACTTCACTTCTAGGTTTCTACAATTACTTCGAAATATCTATGCAACCAGAAACACAGCCGGACTATTTGATTGGAAGCTGACGACAGGAACACCCTGAAATCTAATAGATTTCGTACCTTGCAGTGTCTCCGACTCCTTCCTCTACCCATATTTCCACCTCCAGCAGTAGCTGCTGCAGATTCCCTACGCCTGATCTACAACTTTTTTGCACGTAGATCTCTAAATGGATTAAAATTGCCTGTGATTCTGCATCGGCTTGATTGTAGGTGTGTTGATCCCCTTGGATAACT
The DNA here is from genome assembly GCA_003604175.2 of Clonorchis sinensis. Lineage (NCBI taxonomy): Eukaryota > Metazoa > Platyhelminthes > Trematoda > Opisthorchiida > Opisthorchiidae > Clonorchis > Clonorchis sinensis. Next base: position 26,831,214 of record CM030369.1, read on the forward strand.
CAAAGCTCACTAACTACAGAAATGCCCCTGATATGAAATCAGCTCAAACATGGTTTCCATTACACGGCTGTCAGCAACAACCCATTAACGTAGAGTGGTGGCACGGAGCTGCCACACCCGGTCGGGTGGCACCACCAGAGCTTTTCCATTTCAATGCTCGATTACCTCTTCTCGTCCTCTCAGAACCTTACTTGCCAATGCGGGCAAGTAGTTTACCGAGTACCAACCAACTCCAGGGGCAATTTCGTCCTGATCCACTCACCATTTTAATTAGATCTGAACAGCTGGCTGCCCTGTCTATAAGTTTACTATTTTCCTTTGCAGAACTCATTTGATTTTATGCATCAGCATTACTTCACCAACCCAAGGGTATTTTATCACTCAGTCCTTTCCAATGGCAACACTGATGCCTGTAACTAGCCTCAACAGACACCATAGCTCTGAGGTGCAGACTACCTTTAGACCTTACTGCGGACGTCTCCACTCATCATCCTCACCTACGCCTTTCCACAATCCGGTCATTCATTCAGCTGTCCTAGGTCACCGATCGTCTCCAGCTATTTTCAGTTGATTCAAGTTAGCCGACCGGGCCACTGAACTGCACCTGATTCCCTGGCACTGTTGTTCTTGTTTTTGTTTTCCGCACTGTAAATTTTCCTATGAAGTAATAGGGCATCCTATTAGTTTTGATTACTACGGCACGTCGCGAAGCGCGTTAGCTTGGGACCTCCTCTCTTGGAGGTGAAGTAAAAATGGCATAACTGTGTTCTTGTGATTTTTGAGGACTTTTAGGCCAAGCCTCATCATGATAGTGTGGACAAAGGTTGAGTGTGGCTGACTCAACGTAGCAAATCTTTGACGTGATTTATCAAGAAGAAATCAAGTAGACACGGACTCATTATCGGAGGTCACAAGCTAAATAGTTGCCATGTCTCAAGGCTCCTGGCTTGGTCATAAGACTGCTAAAGGAAAAACCATCGGAATATAGCGCTTTCGTAAACATCTTACCGCCACCTGCAGTTGTACTTTTACAGACGCCAGAGTGGTTGCTATAGGATTTGAAGTTCAATTAGCACCTGAGAGAACAAGAACTGCAAAGCTGTGAAAACAGGAACCACATAAAAATGAACACCAGTTAATGGCACGTAACAGTTCAAGTGAATGATTAGCTTTCGAACACTGTATTTCGTGTGCTCAACCGGTGGTCCCCCAATCACATTTTGAATGTGAATGATAACTGGTGCAGCACTGGTGCGTACTGTGATGAATTTATGTCGGCCGGTCCACATCATCCTGGTTGTGTTGACTACAGCACCCGAGTGTGTTCATTTGTGGGGCTAATGTTATAGCGAGCTTCAGCAACCGTGTCTTCAGAAGTCTTTTTCGTGGCTCTTCAAGTGCGTCCGCTGTTCCTGTAGATCTGAGTGACGTGAAAAGCGACATTCGTCAAAAAGCCAACTAGTTGTGGACGACGTTCCTGGGATCTGTCTGAAATGAGTGCGCGTGGTGCTTAACCTGCATGTGTTATCAGGTTGAGGGGATTGGGAATGTTCAGTCGCTGGAGCATCGGTTTACATGTTGATAAATTATCGGTATTTAGCGATAATTTTTCGGAGTGCCAAGTCTGAAACTTGTTTGGTTTTATCCAGCAGCTGGGTCTTTATATCTGCATGTGGCTGTCATGTTACGGATATCGGTCACTTTTCTAGTATGTCCTGATAACTTATTTAAGGCGTTTTTATGCCCGCTTACAGCAAAGCCGGTCTGCCTCCCTGCAACTCGTTCCTCTTTTGGTCCCGCTTGTCTGTTTACTCCCTATTCGGTGCCTGCCAACATCGCTTGGAATTAAATCTACCTATTTTTGAGTGCTTTCTGCGGCGGAAAAGTGGGCCAACCAAGGATCTAACCCTGCAGGAGAGCGCACTATCCGCTGCACCAACTCGAATTCTCGGGCAGCCCTATTTTATGTATTATTTTGTATTGCATCTTCCCCGATACTTCTGTGGAGATTTAGTTTTTGAAGGACCTGAGAGTCCACTTCTGTTTGACACGTGGCACATGGTGCTTCATCACAGCGTCAGCTAAGGGTTGCAAGTAAATTTAGTTTGTGCCAAATTAATCCGATACCCTTTTACCTGACAGTTTCCATCACTTCCGGAACATGCCGACTGTCTTCCGCAACGCTATCTCTGTACAGAGCCCGTTTCCACTGTCTGACTGCCCGTATCCGTGCGTTCGTATATAAGTTATTACTTATTCGCTATTACCTGCTGCCTCATTGTCCCTTTTCTGCCACTGCCGTTTTCACTATCACTGACTGTACGTCCATCGAAACACATGATGCTCATTAACCTATCTGTCCATATAGCCCGTTCTCAATGCAGCGACCATTATCCGTCTGTTCTCTCTGCCTGGTGAATACGAGCTACGTATAATCCCATAGATCCAGTCGTCCTGCAAGATTCTTCACTGCCCGGATATTGCAGGTACAATGATGAGACACACGGTGCTATACTCGGCCACAACGCTGAGCTTCAAGTTCTCAGTTGGCCACACCGGCATACGCGAGCACATCGCCAGTATCCTTGTACGGCTGATAGCGAATACTGACAAGGGAGGAATTGCTAAGCCAAACTGCTCGGTCCTGATTGGTTAACAATCCGGCCAATCAGAGTATGGGGCCATGTGGTCGGCAGTTAGCCCGCGATGCCCCTCCAACTGACGTGCAGTGTACAGTGCCTACCGTTTTAGTTGGTTTGTCGATAGGTATTGATGAAGTACAATCTCCATTCCTTGACTCCAGCCGTAGGATGCAAGCTATGGACGCACCAGGGGACTGATTTTCCGAAGACAAGTGTTCACGACAATAAGCATGTTTGTACATCACCAATACTTACATATAAATCAATCAAATTGGTAGACACCGTGTACTACAGGGCTATGAGATCCCCTGTTTTACGCCCACATAAAATGTCGTGAACACTACCTTTGCACGATGACTCATGGATTTGATGCACAGGATCGATGCTATCGCTCAGGCTTCCCTGGTCGGGTTTGTTCTCGTCGTTTAGCGGCTTCCGTTCACTTGAACCTTCGGGTGGCATGACAGCTAGGAACCGAAAGGGTGTTACAGCTGAACAATTATCATCATAATTATACTTACTATTATTATTATGAATGATTAGCTTTCGAACACTGTATTTCGTGTGCTCAACCGGTGGTCCCCCAATCACATTTTGAATGTGAATGATAACTGGTGCAGCACTGGTGCGTACTGTGATGAATTTATGTCGGCCGGTCCACATCATCCTGGTTGTGTTGACTACAGCACCCGAGTGTGTTCATTTGTGGGGCTAATGTTATAGCGAGCTTCAGCAACCGTGTCTTCAGCAGTCTTTTTCGTGGCTCTTCAAGTGCGTCTGCTGTTCCTGTAGATCTGAGTGACGTGAAAAGCGACATTCGTCAAAAAGCCAACTAGTTGTGGACGACGTTCCTGGGATCTGTCTGAAATGAGTGCGCGTGGTGCTTAACCTGCATGTGTTATCAGGTTGAGGGGATTGGGAATGTTCAGTCGCTGGAGCATCGGTTTACATGTTGATAAATTATCGGTATTTAGCGATAATTTTTCGGAGTGCCAAGTCTGAAACTTGTTTGGTTTTATCCAGCAGCTGGGTCTTTATATCTGCATGTGGCTGTCATGTTACGGATATCGGTCACTTTTCTAGTATGTCCTGATAACTTATTTAAGGCGTTTTTATGCCCGCTTACAGCAAAGCCGGTCTGCCTCCCTGCAACTCGTTCCTCTTTTGGTCCCGCTTGTCTGTTTACTCCCTATTCGGTGCCTGCCAACATCGCTTGGAATTAAATCTACCTATTTTTGAGTGCTTTCTGCGGCGGAAAAGTGGGCCAACCAAGGATCTAACCCTGCAGGAGAGCGCACTATCCGCTGCACCAACTCGAATTCTCGGGCAGCCCTATTTTATGTATTATTTTGTATTGCATCTTCCCCGATACTTCTGTGGAGATTTAGTTTTTGAAGGACCTGAGAGTCCACTTCTGTTTGACACGTGGCACATGGTGCTTCATCACAGCGTCAGCTAAGGGTTGCAAGTAAATTTAGTTTGTGCCAAATTAATCCGATACCCTTTTACCTGACAGTTTCCATCACTTCCGGAACATGCCGACTGTCTTCCGCAACGCTATCTCTGTACAGAGCCCGTTTCCACTGTCTGACTGCCCGTATCCGTGCGTTCGTATATAAGTTATTACTTATTCGCTATTACCTGCTGCCTCATTGTCCCTTTTCTGCCACTGCCGTTTTCACTATCACTGACTGTACGTCCATCGAAACACATGATGCTCATTAACCTATCTGTCCATATAGCCCGTTCTCAATGCAGCGACCATTATCCGTCTGTTCTCTCTGCCTGGTGAATACGAGCTACGTATAATCCCATAGATCCAGTCGTCCTGCAAGATTCTTCACTGCCCGGATATTGCAGGTACAATGATGAGACACACGGTGCTATACTCGGCCACAACGCTGAGCTTCAAGTTCTCAGTTGGCCACACCGGCATACGCGAGCACATCGCCAGTATCCTTGTACGGCTGATAGCGAATACTGACAAGGGAGGAATTGCTAAGCCAAACTGCTCGGTCCTGATTGGTTAACAATCCGGCCAATCAGAGTATGGGGCCATGTGGTCGGCAGTTAGCCCGCGATGCCCCTCCAACTGACGTGCAGTGTACAGTGCCTACCGTTTTAGTTGGTTTGTCGATAGGTATTGATGAAGTACAATCTCCATTCCTTGACTCCAGCCGTAGGATGCAAGCTATGGACGCACCAGGGGACTGATTTTCCGAAGACAGGTGTTCACGACAATAAGCATGTTTGTACATCACCAATACTTACATATAAATCAATCAAATTGGTAGACACCGTGTACTACAGGGCTATGAGATCCCCTGTTTTACGCCCACATAAAATGTCGTGAACACTACCTTTGCACGATGACTCATGGATTTGATGCACAGGATCGATGCTATCGCTCAGGCTTCCCTGGTCGGGTTTGTTCTCGTCGTTTAGCGGCTTCCGTTCACTTGAAGGACATAAGCCAAAAAGGGTTAAGCACTGCCTTTCAAGTTCTCGGCGCGGGGCAGTGATCTTGCCAGCGCGAGGATTCAACTAAAAAGGCGTCTAGAAGTGTTTTTTGAACTGGGTACTAGATGCTAAGTACTAGGCCTCCTCGGAGGTGACGACATTCCAGGGGAAAGAAGTCAAACATCTTGAGAGGCTCTTCATAATCAGCGGATTTGAAGTCGGGGGCGATTTTTGTACTAGCTCGTTGGACACGGATGAGGGATACGTCCTTGCGTCCTGAGTAGAAATCTTGGTTGGCATACTCAAGAAGCGGTCTGACGTAGACCCCACAGAGTACCTCTAAGTCCTTGTGAGTAATATGAAGGAAAGTGCGCCGAATCATCCGCAGGATGACCACTGCTCTTTGGGCTGATTTTTCCTAGTGAAGTTCGAAGGACATGTTTGAAGATAGCTAGTTACCTAAATCGTTTTTGGTATCTATCTTCGCAATGTCTCCTGGTCCATTATCACCGTGTACGAAAAAGACGTTCTCTGCGTCTCCTCCGAATAACATGGACGCACTTTTTCATTCAGAGGAAGGTGCCAGTCCGTGGTCAATGTCCTCGGAAGTCCCTTGTCAATGAGGTCATCAGGGACCAAAATAGCTCCCGGATATTCAATGCAGAATGTTTGGACCGGCGGACACAGTATTTCGAATAGCAATTCAGTTGGTCACCTGCTGCCTCCAATCAGGAATCTTGACCTTTACCAGAGAGGTGACAGTGAATATGGAACACTTCAACCTCGGAAGCGTCCGAGTATATTTCTCTACTCAGGCTTCACCGTACTGGTGACCCTGACGCCCTTCCACCTACTCAGTTCAAGGATGGCAGTGGACTTCTAAGCCAGCGCCTTTCTAACCTATTTTGGTCTATCCGGGATAAAGACACCATCCCAGACAACTGCGGTGAATCGATAATAGTGTCCGTTTTCGAAAAAGGTACTCGCAATGAATGTAATAACCACAGAGACTCCTGTTGTAACAAGACTTTCTGCGTGACTGATTCTTCGTCGTCTTACGGTGGCACGCACAACCTTGACTCGTGAGACTCAAGCGGGATTTAGACCGGGTAGAGGTTGCGTTGAGCACATTTTGACACTCCGTCAGGGGTTAGAGCAACTCCACTTGTACAGACGATCCACAATCTTGGTATTCCTTGACTTCAAGGGTGCGTTCGATTCTGAGTGCTGTTAAATGTACTTGCTCAACAGGGTATGCCCCAGAAGTTTGTGAACATAATCCGATCCCCATATTCACATACATCTGGGCGTGTGACAGTGTATGGTGAGCTCTCCAAAAGCTAGGGGGCGAGATGGCTCAGTGGCTAGAGCGCAAGTTCCGTGGTTTGAACCCGACCTCTGCCACTTGACGTCCCCTGTCTAGGCTTCGGCAACCTAGCAGTATCCCAGTCCTCGTGCCTGGTGGCATGGCATGGCGCCGAAAGGGTGTTACAGCTGGACGAATTCCTCAAAAGCTTCCCTACAACAGATGATGCCGGACCAGGATGTCCTCTCTCTCTCTCCATTCTTGTTCAACCTTTGCATTGATGAAATTGTGAAGCGAATGCTGGAAGGTCTTAAAAATTTCGCTGTCCTAATAGTTGCTGATGTGAGCCTTGTCGATCTGGAGTGCGCAGACGATATCACCCTCATCTTTGAAGACCAAAGTGAAGCACAAGCCTTGTTGAACAGACTGACCGCCATCATACCATCTTTTGGCATGCGCCTTGCACCTTCAAAGTGCAAAGTCATGCTTCAAAACGTGCAGTCTCTGAACATATCCCTTACAATTCAAGGAGGATCACTCGAAGTTCTGGAAAATTTTACACACCTCGGTAGTTGTACTTGCTCTCACGAATATAGGTCTGATGAAGTCAGTGCAGGAATCTCAAACGCTCGAATTACGCTTGCTAATTTGCGTCACTTGTGGCTTTAAGATAGCATATCACTGGTATCACTGGGTATATGGCTGTGTCGCAGCTACATCAATTGGGGAAATCATCCAGCACCACCGACTCCGATGACTCGGTTATGTGCTACGCATGCCGAAACACCGTCTACCGAGACGAGTGTTGTTCTCCGTGCCTCCTTCATAATGGCGCAAACCGCTAGGTGGACAGCGCATGACTTGGCAGAAAGGCGTGAAAGAGATCACGAAGAGTTCGAGTGTGCGCCTGGTTGTGCGCCTTCCAGGATGGGGTCCCCGTGACACCGCCTGTGCTTGGCTAGAGACGTTGCAAGAAATGGCGGCTAATCGATGTCAGTGGCGTTTATGCTGTCAGTTTCTTTCCAGATTGTCTGACTGAGTGCTTGGAGATGTAGACACCCCAAAATCCTTGACATAAACCAGCACTGGGTCTCCTCCCTCACCCACTCTTGTTCTTTTCTTTTCACACTAGGGCGTTGGATATAATTAGATGAACTTTATGGTTGTACGGCAGTGAAGCGTCAGTGTCAACACTGATGTTGCTGTCTCCTGTGATGATGATGATGAGTGACCACTGCTTTGCAGCATCGACATCCATTTGGAGGGCGCTGGCGCTGCAACTCCAGGCTTCCAAGTCGTTCGCAAAAAGTGAACACGGACTTGAAGCGCATCTGTAAGGTGATTGATATTGATCAGAAACAGGAGTGGTCCTAAAACACAACCTTGAGGAACTCCAATGGAGACCGATGCCGAAGAAGAGTAGGTCGAGCCTTCTTTCAGTCGGGGTGTTTTGTCTGATAGCGCCCTCTCTTTAAATCCCATCAGACCCGAGCTTGTGGAGCAGCGGAACGTGTGGGACTCGTTCGAATTCTTTTGAGACCTTGAGTGATTGTTCAGCTGTAGCAACCTTTCGGTGTCTAACTGTCATGCCACCAGAAGGAAGCAAATAGCCGGTTACCTTAGCCTAGTCAGAGGTCGGGTCCGAACCACGGACCTTCTGATCAGTAAATTCGCGCTTTAACCACTGAACGATCTCCTCCCATGGCGTCCGATTTGGGTTCTTCGATTTTTGTTTGGGTTAAGCTGTCCGTACATACGACAGTGATCGTCACGAAAGAACGGTTTGGAAGGAATCCGTGTTGCGCTAGGGATATCACTTTGTTGACAGTGAGGTAATTCAAGATAGCCCGCTTCAAAATGCGTTTCATCACCTTGCACAGTATGCCAGTGAGGATAATGGGCTTGTAGCTGCCGCGCGATACTTGTTCACTAGATCTTTAGATTGGATTGACGATCGTTTCCTCTCAAGCAGATGGATGGCCGCCTTCGTCGAGTGGCTGACGAAACATCAGGTAGAAGTGCTTCCTCAATGTGGGTGACGTTTCCGTTGTGATCCTTGGATGGACTTCGTCTGGACCCAACGCACTGAAAGGAGTTGAGGACATCCTCCTCCGTGAATACCAAGTTAGTCAGAAGCTGACGCCTTGCGAAAATTGGACGTGATGAGGTTGCTGGAACAGAATGCAAGCCTGTACAGTGTCCTCTGTAGGCTTTGGATACAACTATTGGGTCACTCGTGGGTTCTCCGTTTCCGTCCCTCAAGGAGAAGAAGTGTCTTTCGTTGGTGATGACGAAATCCAGCGGGGATGGTGGTTTGCGCGCGGTATCTAGTGGGCGAGATAGCTCAGCGGTTAAAGCGCGAGCGTACTGACCGGAAGGTCCGTGGTTCGAACCCTGCCTCTGCCTCTCGACTTCCCCTGTCTAGGCTTGGGCAACCTGACAGTATCCCAGCCCTCGTGCTTCCTTCGGGTGGCATGGCAGCTAGGCATCGAAAGGGCGCTACAGCTGAACGATCTAGGGGGTGCGACGACTTGATGAGTCCGAATGCTGTATTGAACGACTATGGTTAGCGTCGATGCGTAATGTCCACTAGACCCGATGGAACTCCATCCAGAAGGCTTTGGGAGCGTTAAAATCACCTACGAGTATAGACGCGTGAAGTGGTAACCGGGGAAGAGTTGCTCAAGTGTTTGTGTGTGGAACAGGTCATCTTCCGGTGGACGTGAGGGTAGACCACGTCGAGAAGAAGAGAATCCGTCCCACCCAGTGGGATTTGAATCCACAGTGTGCGATACACAACACACATCAATGCCAAGCGAGCCTATGTGACAGCAAAAGCAGATCATTTTCATTGCTTCAGAGTGCAAACATTAAAAGCGGCCAGCTGGATCAGGCATCGAGGCTTGAAGGTTGATTTCGAGATGCCTGAGGCAATCGGTGCCATCTGCACGCAGATTTTGCTACCAAGACCAGTGTAAGACGAACGGAGTCGTAAGTATTAGAGGATGGGTCCACAGGGAGAGTGCTATTGAGGTGGTGACGGCAGGCAGAATAAAAAGTACATGAAAGAGAAGGATGGGATGGTGAACAATTTTCAGGGTCTCCTCGATTTGGCCATAAGTGCGCTCACTTGAGGATCTGGTGGCTTGAGTACGGCAGCGAAGCATCGGTGTTGAACACTGATGTCATGCTGTCGATGATGATGATGATGTGTGGCTTTTTCAGCTCTATCGGTGAAAAATGGGAAAGGCCTTTTCCACTGTCGTTGCTGAATGTGTCTGACACAACAATATTCATAGGTGGATATGTATGAGTAGTCAGTTAGAATTAAGTAGTGATGAGTCTTGTCAAATGGTGTTCGTATGGCCAGTCCCATTGCAAACCACTTTTCAAAAGATGGTTCACTGGACGACGAACAAGTTGCATTCTTGCGATGTGGTCCGTTGGCCTCACGTTTTACGGGGGGAATATTCTCTGGGTCAGAAAGACGACCATTTTTGTCAGTATATTTTATAGTGCTGAAAAATGCGCAGTTTGTATTCATTGTCAACAATGCCTAGGAATCACGTGCAGCTTGTTTTTGAAGTTAAATGTCAAGTAGGTCAAGTTTCATCAAGCACGTTCCGCCGTCGAATTTTGGAAATAACTCTATATACTGATGCAAAGCAAAGACGTAGGTGGTCGTTCAACCATAAAGAATCCCTAGCACACAACAGGCTTTCCGATTTATCCTCACATGGAACGAGCAGTCATCTTTATGTCCAAAGCTATGTCAATTTGAAAATGGAATATGGTTAAGGAAAATTGTCGCAGCATGCAAAATCAACTTAGAATGTTACGAACCCAGATTTTCACACCTCGTTGCCAGGCCCTGCACTGTCCACCTCTCGGTCGCTTCCTCTCAACACAGAGCTGGGCAAAAAGGGCTCTGTGAGACATCTGACATGCGGAGCACATGTCCCAACCAGCACAACCTATGAAGCGTGAGTAATTCAACTATCGCTGGAGAGTTTCTTCTTTCTTAGGCCATTTGGTGTTCCTCAGTATTGCTAATCTGATGTTCACATCAGACCTGACCAGTACTTCGGAGATACCGATGGTCAAACGCTGACATCTTCCGTATGTACTCTGCGCATATGGGCCACGCTTCTGATCCATAAAGTAGTATGGACCGCACCACCGCAGTGTAAACTCTGCGGTTGACGTCACGTTGGTGCCATAGGTGTCGGAGGTTGGTACCGCTTCCTGTGGAAATTTTCCTAAGTAGTATTGCGAACGATCTTCTGTGTCCTGACAGTGCCGACTTTAGGAGGATGGCAAGAGTTTTCCTTATGGCTCCGCCGATTGCAATTTTAACAAAGGTGCTTCCGGAGTGGACAAAAACATGAACAATACCACTTACCACACGACCATAGACTGTGGAATGCTTCCATATGTAACGTAATAGCGCTGTAGTGCAGGGACACCGGTGGACGTAGATGGTCTCGATGACTATTGTATCGTCGTAGTATTGCTTGTAAGATTGATCGAATATTGACACTCGGTGATGAATTCCTTTGCACTTATCCTTTTTTTGTTGCTCAAGTTTGGATGGAAGTCGGGTGCGAATGTCTGCCTCCTGAGGAGACTGGGAACCGCAACGAAAATTGGGAGTTTGGATCGACTCTCTGCACCCACGATTCACAACGCCTGCGAAAGTAACAGGACCGTTAAATCACGCCTAGTTAGTACGAGGAAGTTCTACCGAACATTGTACAGCTGAAGTTACTCACCAGAAATATCAAAAATTGGCTTCACTGTGTTTGAGATCAAATCCTTTGTGTGCTACGGAACAACGAAATTAGTAAATGCTTTCAGAGCAAGGAGTGAGCATTCTATGCGTAGTCTCGACTTGTAAGCTCATCCTGAAAGGTTTCTTTTCAATGTTTGCGCAATGCATCGAGTGTTGCCCAATGCTAACTCAGGTAATTTCTGATATCGTTGCGGCTATCGCGTCGAAAGAATCACTGGTTCACTGGTAAAAGTGACGCTGATACCTGTGAGAGAGTGAATAATTCGCAATTGCAACTGTTCAGATTGGCTTGCTTTTTGTTGCAGAATGGTTTTCATTTCGTCGGCCATCTTTGGATTCAAGATGGGACCCCGTTGCCAGTTACGTCCTTGAGTTTGGCCTCTTCTAGGCAGTACGCACTCAGAAGAGAAAAAAAATATTTTGATGGAATGTACTTAAGAGAAGATTCGTAGCGTGACGATTCGAAATTCATGTTGGGCCAGTGAGGAGCGCCACAGTCCCAAAGAGCAGCAATGATAATCTACGATGAGAGGGTCTTATTAGAAACAACCAAAATAGAAATGCTGCTATTGATGCAGCTATTGTAATGTACGGTGGGGACCTATGTACTACTTTATATTGCCATTGAGGATTGGTTCTTGTTTAGGGGCGTGCCTTAGGGAAGTTCTGAGCTCGAGATGGCTCAGTGGTCATGGCGCGGACTTACTGACCTCATGGTCTGTGGTTCGAACCCGATCTCCGCATCTCGCTGCTTCTGTCTAGGCTTGGACGTCCTGGCAGTATCTCGACCCCCGTGCTTTCTTAGGGTAGCATGGCAGCTAGGCACCGAAAGGGTGCTACAGGTGAACCACTGTTCAATTCCGCGGTCGGTGGGAGTGACTCTCTCCGAGAAGTACTGCCTTCTAACTTCACACCGCTGACTTTTTATCACTGGTCTTTGTTCGCGGGGGTTCTGCATCTTCAGTACTTTGCGATAGTCCGTGATAGAGTTCCACGTTTGTTTTGTTCTTTCAGAACTTGCTGCTTGAATGTCTTCTATCCACGCGCTTGTTCTCTGTCGCAACTTGAAGTTACTAGATTTCACTTTTGAACAGAATAACGTCCCATTTGATCCTGAAACCTTTTCGTAAGTACTTCTGGGCAGCTATAATTCTTTTGAATAAAGTGCCTTCTTCAGGATTCCTCGAAAACCACAATTTGTTTCCATCCTCCGCTTTCTTTTGCTCTCCTTGGATCAAGGACACTTCAGTAGGGAACTATCGTGAGCACATGTTCACTTTTTACATCAGTCTTAATAGGCAGCATACCTGTCCAACCTCCGAGACTGCTTTGAAATGCGTCATTTCGAAATGGCTCAGAGAATGCCGACCAGTAAGTCCTTCTATCTAATGGCGTTCCAAGTTTCAGGCAGTCAAACTACCTGCTAGTGTATTTTCTGTCCTTGGATACCCTGGTGGGGTAACAGCTGTTGAGTTTCTGAGTGTCCTGTCTTCATTTGTGCTCCAATCCAAACTTTCATCTGTACCAGGTTAGATTGCCTGGCTGCGATCCTTACACAATGATTCCCTTTCAGACTGCCTTGCCGATTTAGTTTTTAGTATCCATGGGTTAATTCGATCAAAAGTTCGTGGTCGGACGATATTCTGTAAGATTGACAAGTAAGATTGCTCTGAAATACCCAACAATTTAATATCCTTGCAGTTTGAACCTATTCCTGACCCCCTTTTTAAACCCCAGCACTGAACGCAACCGCAGTGTGGGAGCCCGGTGCTTTCTGCAAGGTGACCATATCAGTTTACATAACACCACATAATGAAAAAGAAGACGTAGAAAAGGGAGAGAGGCCTAGTGTCGATTCACAGATGTCGCTTGAGGTTTTTTTGCTTCCAGACAATCTGGATGGGAAACAGCATTCTGACTGCCACGAACAAGATTAGCCTCCGTATCTTTCCTTGTCTCCACCTAGGTACAGGTACTCTAGCTCAGTGGTTAAGACGTGAGCTTACTAACCGAAAGGTCCGTGGTTCAAGCCCAACTCGGGTATCTCCACTGCTTCTGTCTAGGCTTGGGCAACCTGGAGGTATCTCAGCCTTCGTGCTTTCTTCGGGTGGCATGACAAGCAGCACCGGAATGGATGAACGAATACTGGTTATTAGTACCCTGGTACGGATAGGAACACGCGGGCTCTATCTTGGAAGGGAGTTCTCATCGGCAGCACCAAGACTTTTCGCCAAGTCTTCCGTTGTATTTTCTCCGATAGTATATCGCCCACCTCCAGGTTTTTGCCGCTCCAACTTAGGCGCTGGAGACGGAGCTCTTCTCGATAGGTGACATGCGTATGCTAAGTATCTGAACCGATACGATCAACTACTGTGCGCGAATTGAGAACGAGCGTACAAACCCCCAGTTATGATGCGAGCTTGGGGAACGATAAATTCGTTAGCGCACACAAAGTGCAACTGGCCAATGGGAAAGAAATGCGACCCTTTTGGAATAAGGCGCAACATGGTAGAAAGGGCCCGAAAATTCAAATTTCCAGAAAATGAATTTGGCAGTAATTCGACAAGTAAACGGTTTTTGGGAATACTGATATCCCCAACAGTGTAGCACATAATCGAGCCTTCGTAGCTCGCAGCGTTGGGTGCAACTTGTCTTTTTTGTAATGTTCGGCATCATTAAAGTTCTTTTTGCAGCACCTTTGCGACGACATACTGTTTCTGTTCTTAATCCCAGTGAATTGGCGAGCATCAGCAAACGCGTCTGAAGGAACTATCACATCTTATGCCAGTCGACACCTGACACCACTGAGCGTTCGCTTTATCACATTCCAGTCATAACCCTACTCTCTTTCACTATTCTTCCTTGGATTTGTAAGTACGCAGATACTAGTCCGTAAACTGAATGGCTTTTTTCTTGTTGTTTTTGATTGGTTTTGATTAACCTGGATTACTCATGCACCTGTATTTTGAAATCATATAGTATTAATTGTGAGTTCACTTAGTTTTGCACAGATTTCCGTTGCCCAACCAGATGGTTGGGCTTGTGGTTGTTATCATGTGGCCGATTTCTCTATATTAACCTGAAGAAGCTCGTTAGGAACGAAACACATGATAGAACCTCTCGGGTACCTACTAGGATATGTCCACTGGGTAAGGTGTCCTACTGGGTAAGACTCCAACCATAGCTTGTTGATTATGACGTCTGCTCTGGAAGGCGTTGATTGGTAATCATGAAATCCGTACGATCAGCGCCATTAAGAGCTCAATATTTCCCTTCTCATTTCAGGAGTCTGAATTCGCATTTGGCAAAACGAGAAGAGCAACTGTCAGCAGCCAAGACAAGACTATCAAAGATTGTTTTTGAGGTGAAAGAGTTTGCGAAGAATCGCTGGACCCTGTGAGTTTTCTAGTTTCAGACCTTACGTAATAGAAAAACTGTGCATTGCAACTAATCCGAACAACAGCCCCCCTCACGACCACCACTTAACGTCACGACCTCCACGATAGCGAAGTTTAATGTATTTTTAGTGTCCTTTACACTAAGTAGTCCTGATTACCAGGCTTAATTTTGTGGATGACGAAGACAGCGATAACTTCCATGGAAAGTGTTTTTTTTTTGGAAATTATTCTGTCACAATTACACAATTAGTCCATTCAGTTATCACCACGATCTGGTTTTCGTCCAGCTGTAACACCCTCTCGGTGCGTACCTGCCACGCCGTCCATGATGATTGTGGAGAACGTTGCGTCAACCACCTGCTGCTAAAAAGACTGAAAACCTTGTACCGTTATCCTCTATTCTGTAGTTCTGTTCAGGTTGGCGTTTTCTATTACTTTGTCGTAGTCTGTTTGTTCAAACCGAGTCAGGATTTATGTAGACATTGGTCTGTCTATGAGCTCAACTCCGTGTTATGACCCTTGGCCACATTCAACATCAGTGTTACCTGACGCCCATCATAAAAAGTGATTGTATGTGAGTGGGTAATTTTCGTCTTTTTAGTATCGATCAGGGTGATTCTACTAGATTCAAGTAGAAGGGGGCCGTATACAAAACTGGTGGCCATCAGTTGTTCGTCATTTAGGTGCTCATTAAAAGGGACAGATTATCTGATGAGACCAAGTCTCATTCTGTCTTTAAACGACTGATGCAAACTTACCTGGTATATAAACATCCTCGAGGGGATTGAGTGTGTTAGCCTACAACTCATATCTGCCGTCTTGCTCGCGTCACTTTCGAGTTTTTTTGGAGAATTTGTTGACCTTAGTATCTAGTCCGTTTAATATGGACCCAAGTCACGTGACTTTTTTATTGCGAGCCACCGGGTAGCAATCTCAAGCCGGAAACATAATGGTGGTGTGATCTGATGAAGTATGCAAACCTGAAACGTGACCACGTAGTTTTTAAAAGGCCTGAAATTGAATGTTAAGTGGCAAGGAAGCTAGTCAACTGATTTGTAGGCACCAGCCTCGACTAGTACCTTCAACAATATCGAAACCGAAGCGTATCAGTTCGTGATTTGATGGGTTATTACAACACCCCGTTCATAAAAAACCACTGACGAGCCACGGTCCTATCAGAGATCCAGTGCTTGGAACAGGCCGACTGGGTTGTACCGCAGCTAGAGGTCCCGGCACCACACGCAAATTTTGGGGTTTCGTTCCACTGATGATTAATATCCGATTTTGGACCAGCAGGTAGACGTTAGAGAAGCAGGTTTGATGAATTTGTTCCATTTCGGGTTGGGTGACCAGCCCAACCGCGCACTGACGATGTCTCCTCGTATGGTAGTGAAACGTTTGCAAGCCATTTGCCAAGCTCGGTGAACGGATCAACTGCCACCTGATCGGCGTCCAAGTATTAACCCACTGGAGTTTCCAGTTGTTAGACACATTGCCAACACATATTATCAATACTTTTGGGGCCGGTCAAATCCAGCATTCTCTTAGAAACCGTTTTTCTTAGAGGACACTCCATTGAGACAGCAATAAAGTCGATCACATACTGGAAATTTTACCGTCGTCCTACTATTTCCCTCATTGTTTGGCATGGTTTCGTGTTGCTGCCCTGAACTCTCCACGGGCAGGTCACGGCCTCAATTACCATGTTGCATAGGGCAGTTACGAATTTCGTCGGCGTGTGGAAGAAAATCCAGAAGGAATAGGAGTAATATCGTAAGTTTGAGGACCGTATAAGTCACATATTTGTCCCACCCGCTAAAGGAGACATTTTCCGACCTCATATATAGGTGTATATGTAACCGTTCATCGTCATTGTCATGATGGACAATGTTGGCACTAATACCTCACTTTGGTACAATCACGTTGTTCGTCTTTTTCCATAAAAAGGTGCAGAACAGAAAAGAATGGACAGAGAAAGGACCTGATGCTCGCCTATCAGGGGTTGTTTACACCTTCAAATGATCCCTGGAACAACAGGGATAGAAACCAGCAGGCTGTCTTTCAACTTCTCGAGTCGAGCGCTGGAAGCATGATGAAGGCTTCTGAGATGATTGGTCGCACCAGTGATGTTAATTTAATGGCAATGTTAATCCTATATGAGAGGCGAACGAAGCGTTGTTAGGGATTACTATGGAATAAGATGATAATCTTGGTTTGGAGCTTTGTGCATGCCTTCAACCTACCTGCATTAGGTGCTTGCTTCGGAACGGCTGCGGACTTGCTGACTCGGCATCCAACTCCGATATAATGGTATTTACAGAATGAATAAAGTTTCCGTGAGCACCGCGCGGTGAGCATGTTTACCCTCCTTAGGACTAGTATCATTCTCCTCTGTCTCGTATTTCCACATCGTTTACAGCTACTTCTCAGTTGTACGGAAAATGAGTTTAGTTGTAGATTTTTTTGTGGCATACTTTCAACCTCTGGGTGGTTCGTATGATTTCCTCCTCTGCCTTTTGGTTTCACCAGGACAGACACGGCAAGCGATTCGTATCTCGAGAATGCCAATCATTTGATCAGTGACTGTCAAACGTATCAACGTGAACTACTTTCAGAGGTATCGTCTTTTAAACTTATGAACTACCCATGAGTTTTACTTTTCATGCCACGCAGTCGGGCTGCTTTGTTTGCTGGCTTTATTTTTTGAGCTTATGTTGGATATTCATTCCTCGCTATGGCTCTGTGTGTGTACTCAAGGGAAAATATAAACAGCCCGAATGACCCACTGTCTAAGATGTCAGGGATCTGGGTAACTCTAGACCTTTTTGGTTGTGCGGCCGAAGCTCGTCTTGGAGGGTTCGCGAACCAAGGTGTACAACATAAACTTTGTGTTTTTCACTACTGTTGGGCTCATTTCCATGAACTGCAAGCATGTTGCATATTTCAGTGCATTCAAATGCAGTACTTCACAGCCTTCTTTGATCGACACACACTTTCTCCACTTTTCCAAGTGGTTCCTTTTGGTTTTCTCAGGATGTGCCAACTCAGTAGGGTAGTTTTTCTCCATTGTTTGGCCACAGTATTTGGTTTGCCTGCATGAATATGTGGGAATGATAGGGGTTACCACAGTAATACCACATCTGTTTCGCACCACTTCCGAGGTACTGCAAACAGTCAGTGGAGTTGAAGTCTATCTTCGGGAGCGAAACCGGAAGATATCCGCAGTCCATTACTGGCGGTGGAAGATACGAAACCATGTAGGGTAGTTTACTTGCAGAACTACTATCCTACTTGTGTTATTCTGGATTGGAATCCAGTCATATATGATGGAGAATTCCGCGTCCTGGACCACGTTTGTTGAGTTTTGCTAACGAGTGCGGCACATTCCCAGTCAACGGTGGGATTTGCTTACTCTGCGGCGTTTTCAGGTGCACGCACTAGATGTGTCACCGCACTAACCTTCATTGGATCGTTTCTGTTCTCTTCTTACGGATTGCATGGCAGAAGTACGGAGCTTCCGTTTCATCTTCATCTTCTCATTCTCTTTCTGTAGGTGCTCACGAACCGAAGTAATCTGGAGGCCCTGTTACGAGAATTCGCAACATTCCAACCTGATTTGTTAGATATTATGCACCACGCAGAAAACTACCCACCACCCACACTAAATGCAGAACACCTTCAAACCCGACGGCTTCCAGAGATATTTGCAAGTTCTGCAAAAGAGGTTTGTCTTTTGAATATGTATCCCAGTTTCTGGAACCTGTTAGGTTCGTCTTACCCATGTGTAATGCAGGTCAACTAGGGATGTAAAGGTTGGTTTCCTTCAAAGGTTAAAGAAAATATCTCTCAACCTTGTGAGTAATCCTGAGAACGCAAATGACCATAGACTTTTCACCGTATACAGTTTTGCACACTGTTTGTTTCATTTGGTGCTTCAAGCCTACTCCTACTTGTATTTCATTGTCATCCATCCTATTGGGAACACATCGCAGAAACTGATGCCTAATGTCAACACAGTCTACATTTTAATGCTAGCATAGGGCTGCCGCACTCGATAATATATATTGACTATCGCTTGCCAGCTCTTCACTAAAGCGCCCCAGATTGCTTCCTCACACACACACACACACATACACATTGCACATTTGATGGTTGGAACACAGACAGGCTTTATCATTTCGGAAGAGGACTTCAAGTGTATTGCCAAAGTGTAGAAGTCGGGAAATCAGAGATCCTCGTGCGAAACTGTCGGAGGTGAATGGGAATAACTTTCGTCATAGTGCTTGGTAATTGTTTCATCAAAGTGGTTGGCCCGCGAAGACCATTTCATTTGTTGTAGGGCTGTGGGTGCAGTAGGAACACTTATTTAACCAAATCTGACTCTTAGGCACAGGAGCATGTAGTCCTGGATCTGAAATGACTCTCACAGGCGGTGCCCGTAGAGCAACCGGTTCCAGAAATATTTTTCACTTTTCAGAAAGTAGTTCATGTGATAGGACCGGACCGCATCAGACACCCTTCATACTGGTGATGTGGCATATGGTGTCCAGGGTCCTGATTCCTAGCAATCTGCCGCAACGAACTTATGGTTGCAACCATCAGGAGACAGTGCCACTATACTATGTCTGCCTCTCCGTCAGCGACCTGCGGGTGCAAACTAAACGTTTAATGAGAGTGCTTCACCTCGTACACTAGCCTCGAATATATAACCTCATGAATCTGTAGGTGACTTTCCTACCTTGGTTCCTCTTTTTTGACTTTTTTCAGGTCAAGCCTCTTCGAGAAGAAGGAAAACTTAATCTTTTCAGGTACTGTGCAGTATGTTCGGATGGGTTTGAGCCCGTCGCTAACTGTTGTGGGCATATGTTCTCGATGTAGCCAATTTTTGGATCCATTTTACTCCATAGTCCCGTGTATGAATATGGAATGCGCACAACTTCTGTTCCTGCAAAAATTCGAGTTTATAACTAAATAAATATGACTCTGGAGACTACACTTTCCGTTGCATTTATTTGTACTTCTCTGTCAGGTTCCTTCGTTCTGCGGACGCCCTATTTTCGGTAGGCTGTCAGATACTTGACGCTCCCTCCCAAGAGCCGACTGTCGATCCAACACCTCGTGGGACAACACAAGATGACGCAATTGTTGACTGGTGCTCACGTGTATTTAAAAGAGCCGCTTATTTGTGCAACCCAGCTGACTCATCGTCGGCATCTTCCACGACCACCAAGTCCCCACACCAAACGCCTGGCCAGTCAAAGATATGCACAGCGGAAAACGGTCTGGAAGAGTTGATGCTCTCCATGCGTTCTTTCATCGTGTCCAATCAACCCACCGAGTGAGTTGCAAAGTCTTTGTTCTTCTCGTAAACTTAGGGGCGAGCAGGGCTCAAATGGTGGTCAGCTGCTAAGTGGAAAGTCATGGCCTCGAACCCAAGAAAGGGGGATCTGTTTGAAGCTGAGGGATGCTTATTCGGTGGTGGAATGATACGGTTACCCGATTTAGGGCATTTCTTTTTTAGGCAGCTCGAGTGAAGAATGGCGTTCGTCCAGCCCTCGGCATATATTCTTTTTCTGGGGAAATATTGCTTCCCTGTTATGGTGCAGTCATTTTCATACCTGTTTTCGCAATCGTCGGATTCGATGTCGGTGCTGTTCGATCGGTTGATAGAACCTTATTTGGGAGTGTCTTCGTAATCAGTAGCTCAATTTGATATCGTTTCAACTGGCCGTGTGTGCAGATCTCACAGTTTTGACTTATCTTCAACACTCCTAGGTTCAACCTCTCAAAAAGACTGTGAGCAATTTGATCGATTTACTTGTTTGTTGCATGCTTTAGTACTCCGAAAACTGCTACTTCGAACAATTTCGAGGATTCGTTCATAATTTGAGCGAAGAAATCCATTTCAATAGTTCTTCGGCAGACGTGGCCACATGTCGATTGATATGAATCCATCGACGTACAAACAGTAAGAACAATCGGGTTAAGAAAAACCTAACGCATAGGTCAGATGACCAGAGTAGGAGTGGAACAATGTTCTACGGATCACTGAGAATGTTCGCCAGTTCTGTCTGTTGGCACCAGATTTACATTCCGCTTTGGCTTGGTCGAGCTTAACTCAGGATTTGCACGAAATGTTTCTGAACGCATTGCTCAGCCTATGGATACGGGGGGGGGGGACGACGACAGATTCAGCTGTACTCTGCGTCCGTGCTCCTGCCAGTTTCCGGCTTGTTCGCATAGACCACTGACTTCGCTTACAGAACCAAATCTCGATTGAAGTTTCTAAATCCCTTCTTGCTATCAACAAACTACAATTAGCTCAGGGTGAACCATACTGCACATGAACCTTTTGTTTGCAAGGTTGCCACTCGAGGAACCGATCAACACGTGAGCACTTGGTGTGAATTCCACGACTGAAGGATGACTGTCCCGATATTCTGTCTTTGTGCTAGTTAATCACATTGCTGCTTAGCCGCGTGTGGCCGAACGGTTGAGTTTTCAAACACCGCCGGGAGGTCGCAGTTTCCAATCTCTTCAGAGATTCGTGAGATGCACATTGCTGATAATTCCCAATAAGGATGAAACAGTTGTCTAACACCTCTCGACTTTATGAGATACATCATCTTCACCTAGAGGACGAAATCCCGACCGGTAGTTTTGGACCGATTTTAAACGTAGTGGTAGTGCCGACGTGATGTGCTGTATTTACTAGGTGTGCACCAAACAAGACCGTCCACCAGGATGGACTATTTCGGATATTTATTTAGACAAAAGTCTCGTTGTTTGGTCTGTATAAGGAGTGAGCAAACTGACAGAAGCACATCGAAGTTTCTCCACGTGGCAGTAGATTTCTTACCCATTATCCAATCATTGGGCAGCTGATGTAGGTTATTGTAGAATGGACGCGTAAAGTCAATGTTTGCACGTCTTCATGAGCGGCATCGTGAAGAACTAGCAGACTTCAGGCAGGCTTCAGGGGATTCTCGTCGTGCTTCTACTTCTTAGAGTCTAACACTATATCCATTGTTTTAAAAGGTGTGAGAGTAGTTCAGTTTCATTTTGCTGTATATCTTTCGTGCCCACTTCTGTTCTGTTGGAAAGACGCCTCACTAGATTTATCCTTGCTCTAACGAGAACGAGATTTGAAAAGCGGGCATATTCAGTGACTGATCCTGTTTTTTTGGGGGTATTTGGCAAAGCCCGTCCCTTCAAGCCAGTTACGTGCGGAACTGAATGAGGTAACAAACTGACCTTTTTGTGTACACTGCTGACCTATCGCGTGGATGGGACCGCAAAACCTAGTGTTTATAGGAAGCCAACTTTGGTCCAATTAAACATTTTTAGTGATCCGTACCTAACACCTTACCCAAATACCCCCATTGATCCATCACTCCTCTGGTCGGTTGATCCCTATGTTGCACTCTCTTGGCCTGTTGTTTTCAATCAGTATCTATGGTTCGTTTTAATCCATGTGTGGGACATTGAAAAGGCAGCTCGAACTGACTCGGTGGTTAAGGAACAAACCTACTGATAGGAAGGTCCTTGGTTCGAACTCGACCTCCGCATTTCGACTGCTCCTGTCTAGGCTTTGGCATCCTGGCAGTATTTCGGTTCTCATGCGGGTGGCGTGGCAGCTGGACCATTTTATATTACCTACATTGAAAATCATTCGTTCGTTCAACTGTCTGCTCCAAATCACTCTTGAATATTCCAGTAAACACCCGTGACCTCGAAGGTGTTAGGGACGTTGGAGTGGATTTGGCTGCTTTCATGTAACTTTTAAAGGTCAGTGAGTTGTAGAGAATCGAGCAGCAATCAAACTGTTTAACTCATCGTTCTGTCTTTTTCATGCTAAGATATCTGGTGTTTCTATAAGATGTCCCAATGAACTACTTGAGACAGCCGGACAGGGATCGATAGATACCTAAAGATGACTCGGTGTCGAGTTAAGATGTCATAGGAAGTTTCATGTCAGAATTTTCACACTACCTGGGTCCCCTTCACCTTTTACCGTTCACAGATATCTGTTGAAGCGCCTCCGGACTTCATTTTGAATCCTTTTCAGAATCTATCGAGCACATCTTGACGAAAAAACAGTTCATTTCATTACGAAATAACCTTGATGTATTTTATCAGGATGTTTCGTGCTATTTTTCGTTTTACTGTTGATGAATCCGAGGGAAATAAGTAGTCGTTGACCTGTTTTATTTAAATTGTGAAATGTCGATGTACCATGTAGCAGGCAAACATGATGCGTGCAAATATGATTTTAGTGAAATGTCCTCCGTATGCATTTTATGAACAAAATTTTCACTCCTCCAATGTTCCTAATATTCTTCATTGTTCGGTTTTCAGATCCCAACTCACTCCGTTGACTTCTTACCGTCGCCAGTCGACACGGTCAGTTTTGGAGCGTCAACAGATGGCTACAAGCAACTATTCTTTCCCCTCAGGTATGTTTTGCACCGTCACTGATGCAACAACTTCCTGCGGCTTACGACTTACCTAAAAGTATGTAACCGACCACAGATGGGTGACAGATGGACCCATCCTAAAACTGCATAAACCGTTTTTTGCATCGTTTTTCCTAATGCATCTTCACGGCAATACGTACATGCTGTAATATAGCCAAAGAGTGTTTGGATGCGAGGGAACAATATAATGCAAGCATCCTTTTTAATCGATTAGCTTCCTTTTTCTGTCAGTGAGTGACTTGCTTTGTACAGCCTTGTCTTATTAATCTTCTCTTATTCAGATCAGTCGTCAACTCACATTGACCGCAATGTCGATGTCATCAGCAATTCTCCGTTGCGATCGTTTGAGCTCTCTCAGCTGTCTGGTACTCCAGCAGCTACAGCTCGAAAAGTCTCTACGCCGCGTCGCAAGGTCAAGCATCCTAATAGAAGGAACCTGGAACTACTCTATACAAGTTAGTAAAACTGAACGTCTAGTGCTCCTTAGGTACAAAGAACATTCACAACTGT
The DNA here is from genome assembly GCA_003604175.2 of Clonorchis sinensis. Taxonomy (NCBI): domain Eukaryota; kingdom Metazoa; phylum Platyhelminthes; class Trematoda; order Opisthorchiida; family Opisthorchiidae; genus Clonorchis; species Clonorchis sinensis. The sequence continues at coordinate 26,854,799 of CM030369.1, forward strand.
TACGCACCAGGTAATCCGCAGAGCATGTACTGCAGCTTTTACCACTGCAGTTACCACCATTTCCAGTGGTTCACTTTCAAAACCTACACTGCGTTAATAACAACTTTTTCTCCGTACTTTTCAGTTCAGTAGAAAGAGCGCACTGACTCCCTATCATGGGAAAATCGCGGTGCAAATGCAATATACTCAAACATAACCTAGTAGATTTTTCACTTTATTAACAGGATTCAGTTAACAACTTACGATATCCCTACTAATCAGGCTCCCATGTACACGGTTGTCCTAGTCTGACACAAGATGATGGAAACTGCAAGATAGCTTCATCAGTTGCGCACGATCCATATCTTTCTGCCGTAGCCATAAATGAGATGTGATCGTCAGCTCCGACACGTTGATAGTTTGCCCCCATTAGGGTCACCCGGGTCAGTTACAGGGTGTTTACTTGCACATTGAGGAGGTCACCAGCAGTGTCAGCGAGGATTTCGGTAACATACGCACTTGAGGTTTGCATTTTGTTCTGTCTCTACTACCGTCACCGTCTAAGGTCTGAAGTTCATTGCCTCACTCATTTTGTTTGCCTACTTTTTTCATTGCAGACCTTGAGTTGGACTCACTACAAACACAGAACAATACAACTGATGAAATCGAAAACACTGACCCATTTGGTACGTGGCATTTTGGCCCACTGTCATTGCCCTCAACAAAACTCTGGCCTATTCGCTGCATAGACTGAGAGATACACAGACTGTTTATGCGCATGTGATGCATAAAAGCGCACACTATCGTGAATGTATTTGTGGTTGTACCAAATGAGAATATTGCAAACGTATTCGTGCAACAGTCGCCGGATTCTCCTCAACTGATTTACAGCAGTTTGAAGCTACATTGATTACCATTTGTTACCAATTTATACGCAAAGATAGGTCATTGATAGATCCTTAGCAAAGTAGCATCAAGGAGCGTTGACATTGCTGGGTAAAAATATGTCAAGTGTCATGTTCAAACTGGATAATAGCTCGGATGTCGTTATCGTGAATTCAGTTGATTGAAAGAGTTGCAACTTGATGCCGCTGAATTTCAGAAGATGCCTGCTGAGAAAAACATGGCGGACAAAGTTGAAGTGCAATCCACGAAAGAGTCCACACGTTTAGCGGAAGAATGCTACTATTGCAAAGTGCGTTGTGATAAGCTAATACCCACAGTAACAAGCGCCCCCTAACTGTGCGGCTCACCACAGGCCACATACCAGGACTACCGTTTGGGCAGATACCAGCATGTGCGCAGTGGCTATCGAAAGTGTTAGAACCAGTCAGAGCGGCGTAATCGATTTATGGTCCATGTGATACTTTGTCGGCAAAATCAGGGATAACAATGCAATCGACCGGGGAATGTCCCCGCTGATGTTTCCTTCTTGTTCGCCAACTTCTCGCATATAAAAGCTGTGAATTGTCTCTGTGATTTTTTTTACGTCGGAACAAGAGTTGAATTGGAATCCCGGTTGGTGAGCTAAACCAGTTGCTACTTAGGTGCATTATGAACACCTAATCGCTTTTTGACGGTAAACAGTATACACGAACAGACAGTGTGGCAGTACACTTTCCCCCTGGTCCATTACCCGCTGACATACTTATGGCCAAATTAGAACTCGGAAGATTGCAAAACCCCATTGAGCATCGTAACTTGTATTGTAGACGTGTGAGTAACACCTCTGTTGCACGACCAGACTGTATGAACGTCCTATCAATGCGTGGGGGATTTCTTCATTTCAGCGCACCCTGCGATGAACTTTATGTAGAACCTAGAAGAACCAGAGTTTTATATTGTTCTTTGATGAGCTTTTGGACTCACCGAGCTGATACCTTTCGCGATGTGTGCATCGTAACCTGACGGATACATTAACTTCTTCAGCGTTTCCCCTTGTGACTCAAACTATCTAGTCAACTGCCCAGCTCAGACAGTCCAGGCGCGTCGGAAAACGTAAATCGTCCCGGAAGCGATTCGTAAACGGATTGGTTGTATCGATGAGTTTATCGACAGGGACGCGCATCTGCCAAGAAGAATGTCAATGATGAAAGAGAAAACACTGTCTATTTAACTACGTTTCAACAGTGATGCTTTTAGTCAGCTTCTCATAAGGCAACTTTCACGGACCACTAATTGAACATTTTATGCGTCAAAACTGCTGGTTCACCTTACCAGCCAGTCCATAATTGTTCAACGTCTTAAGGACATGGTCCGGGAACTGGTCACAAGCATCCTGTGTTTATTCGTTCCAGTGTCCGGGTTGGGCTGGGTGCAATGACCAAACTTTGAAACATCTCCTGGGAGACCCTATGAACACTAACTTGTTTCGTTGATCAAAAGCCGGCAGAAGATAAGAAGCCCACCGGTTGAGCATCTAGTCAATACAGATTTTGCTGTGTACTACAACTTCATCACTAGCAATGAAGCATCAGTGTCAACATTGGTGTTGCTGTGCTTGATGATGATGATGATGATGATGACACCACTCTACCTTCCAGATCATTTATCCTGTGCCATTCCAGCATTCCAAAGGCCTTTTACTGTGATTTAGGCCATCTCAGTTGGTGTAATTTTGTGCAACCAGTTTGTACATAAGCTCAGGCTACTTTGGTCAAGCCGAGGAAATTGTTCATCAGCCGGACTGACATCATGTCGACTGCCAGTTGGTCCCGGATAAACCAGTGCGTACCAGTAGATTACAATGACTAACTACAATCATGCAATTTTTTCTTGTCTACTGTTCTCTTTTCAATACGCAGTTGCACGAGTCTGAAGGGTTGGTATTTATTCTCCGTTTGTCCTTGTTGTCAGGGACTGAGTGTTTGAAAGTGAATCGGTTGACTGTTGGGATTTGGTAATTGAATCCGTATTTGATGATTTTGTGCTGTTGGCTGATTGTTGTTTGAGTGAGGGGAGATATATTGCAGAGCTTCATTGTTAATCACTTTATGTGAACCAGGACAATATGTGTCTTCTGCGTTATCTAATATTACCACCGGGCCTTTCAAAAATGTGCAGCATCATTTTTAGATGCACTCATTATTGGACATGCTTGTGATAGTTTAAGCCTCGCGTCGGTGGAACCGTGTCGATTGGTAATGTTCAGTCGACTTCCCCACCTCCTTTCACCTGGTTTGGCTTCCCGGCCATTCTCTTACGCAAGCAGTGATGATTGGGTCACCATACCTTCATCAGGTATTTCAAACCTAAAATACGAATTCCACTTTAAGTGTACTAGAACCTTTCGATTGATTACCGCCCTTCGAATATATTTGGTGGAAGAGCGTTATCTCCATATTCGATCTAGAGCCAGATTTTAGGTGTCCAAACCAGCTTCTCGTCTACTTGTATCTTCTGTCACAGAACGGTCTGCCGCCGTCGGAGAACAGATAACCCCAACGAGCAAATGGAATCCTGTGGAAACCCGTACAACCAGGTCTCCAGTCATCGCCACTGAGCAACGCTCTTCGATAAAATTCAGCTCCGACCTGAGCCATCCACGTCAAACACTGAAAACACTGGACCGGAATTCTCTAGATCCAGGTACTGTGCGAATCCGCGATACTACGTGAACCATAATTACATCAGCGTGCTTACCAAACAGGATATATATATATACTTTTGCTTATGCATTTTACCACCGCTGTAGCTTTTGACAACGCCTGTGGGTTCCGTTACATATTTTCTTTGAGTTCATGTATTCGAAGTTGCTTTGTAATACCCTTCCAGGAGATCATTCGTCCTAAATTGGGTGAAAATAATAATTTTTGACAATGTTAGGCGGAATTCCACATGGATCCCGCTTTACCGCTGCTTCGACCAAGAAGCCTATCCCGCGCATGATTGGCCAAAAATTCGGGTCCGGCATCAAGCCGAGATCTGATTGGTCGAAAGTCTGGACCCAACACCTAATCATGACCCAGTATTGGCCGAATGCCGGTTGCCAATGGCGCATCCAGAAGGCGTCAGAATTTCCAGAAAGTTTTCACCGCCTCCACCTTCGGACACTGGGCCTTCACGAGCTCGATCTCGAAATGACAAGACGACCAGGTTCGGCTGAGTTATCTCATCCACTGTGCATGTGATTGTCCCAGCTGTCGTCGTTTTGGATTCGGATCGAAGTTTTCTCAAGTTTCTATACATCTTGCTTTGTTGAGGCCTATCCGAACTCGTGGACATGGTTGCCACGGCAAAACTCTGCATTCACCACAAGAGTGAGTTCAGCGATCCGGAAGTGTTCTGTATGAACTCTTCTTGTTGGTACGGGTGTCGGCATTATTGGCCGCTTTCAGTAACCGGTTCACCCGGGATCTTGCCCTGCGAACTGATTGCTACCCTTGGTGCATTCATGTCAGCGCACGCAATCAATGATGAACGAATAGGGCAGCTTTACTTCACGTTCATTTGGGTAAATATTGAGGGTCAGTAGCGGAAAACGCCACTTCCGTTTTATAGGCGGCAGTCGATCAAGTTGAGGAGATATGCGACTTTCGTCACCAAAAAAAGTATTCAAAAGGATGTGATATTATTTTTTTCTCACAGCTGACCCGCCAAGACTTATATGCTTTCGAATACGCCTTTCACAATGTCGTTGTCTCCGCCTTTATTGCTTAAGTTACATATCAGGATATAGTACGTCTAGACTAGGATGGTGACATGTGTGATCCTTTGTGAGCAAAAATGGTTCAACTGCGTAAATTGTTTAATCCCTTCACGGCAGCGAAGCACCGATTCTGAACATTGTTGTTATGCTATCGATGATGATGGAGTTTTGGCTGATGCACTGTCTAGGAACTCCACAATGTCAGAGAAGTTGTCTTCTGAAGCGCTTCACAATTTAAAATTTGCCTAAGCATTCCGGTTAACGTACCATATTTTCCACCCAACAGGTCATCTGCTCAAGGATACCCAACGCATTCTGCCAGTCAATAAATGGATTCCACTGGAATCTTCGCTATCTGACATTGATTTATCATCATTGGAGCGACCCCATCTACCTCCGCTCAGCTCTGATACAAGTCGTGGGCCTAAGCCGATGACCCCGGTTCAGTTGGGCCGAAAGGACGATGTTACAGGTAAGCTACCATCTTCTACGCGCCTTTATTGAATCAAGCTACAGAAATTGATTCTTTTTTTGGTATTCCGTATTGGCAATCTTCACCCTCACTGCATGGCCATTGGCTGCCTGTTTCTGCTGACACCGTTTTTACCTCATTTATCATTTGCCAACATCTCTTATTTCACTTACCTTCCGATTCTAGCCACCGTAGATGCCAATTTCAAAAAATCACATATTGAACGGGACACCGAATTGTCGGATTTCAACCTGTTCGGTGAGTTTTATTGCAACCCCTTTTTTGTCCTGCTTGCACATTGTGTTTGTCGCCACAATCTTGCATCTGGCGAGCAGCACCTCAATAGTTATTGTCTTCAAATAATCGGAAAGTGAAACTCCGTGTTCAGAGGCCAGTTGCGGTTTTCGAGGGAACGGTTATTTAACTCCTCCCAGCTCCTTCAATTTCATGGCGCTAGGGTATACCCTGACCAACGACTGCCACCTTGGTGTGGTGGTCGGACTTAAGTGCTGTAATAATTCAGCTTTCTAAAGTGACTGGAAATTCCCTACGATTCAGCCATTTCAGGAAGACCAAAGGGGAGCCACCAGACAAAGTCTCCGTACTACGAGTAGCCGCAATACGAGGCAGTCTGTGATTGAAGTCGTGCTGTCCTGCGCGATAAGAGTGTGAGGGCAGTAAGGCGTTTAGTATGCTTATAGGTATGGGAGCAGCGATGCACCCTTCCCCGGTTTTCTGTGACTGCCACGGTCGTAACAGTAAAGGGCTTGGTGCTGCTCAGAAGGCACTTACTGTTCGCGGTCACACTTCCGGTGTCCTCTGACTAGGCAGGCTCTTTCAAGTCACCAAGTGCTCTTACAAGATTGGGTGGATGCCGTTCATGACATCGGAACAACTAGAAATAACGGACAGATTTACCTATCTGGTCAGTCGCATCACGTCAGTTGACAACACTGCTGAATGCTAGAATCGCTAAAGCCCGTTCTGCTTCGCTTTATTGTTCGACGTCTCGGCACTGCAGTTGATCTTCAGGAGTGGAGTAATCAGGACCACAAAACATGAGAAGAAGCCAGGCTTTCGTTACAAGGACGTCATTTGGCTGATCAAGCGAATTTGTCCACGTCTGTGGTTTGACGTTGAAGTTAGCGTGTCACGCATTGGGTTGGTCTGTTAATTGATTAATCCTGATCAGACAGCTGACACCGGCAGATCGTCTTTCTAGTTGACACACGTAAGCAATGCGTGAATCGTCGAAGACCTTGCACAGCGCGTATGGCTCAAGTGGCTAGAGCGCGAATTTACTGGCCGGAAGGTCCGTGGTTCGAACCCGACCTCTACTTCTCGACTTCCCCTGTCTAGGATTGGGCAACCTGGCAGTTTCCCAGCCCTCATGCTTCCTCCGGGTAGCATGGCAGTTAGGCACCGAAAGGGCGTTACAGCTGAGCGATAGCATGCATGTTTGCATTGTTTGAGCCTGCCCAAGCAAGACCGTGCGATTGTTTGCTAGGGCGTGCAGAGCAATGTCCTAAATTACTTTCTACTTTTTCATATCGAGATGCGTGTTTAGGCGAAAAACGGGCGTCTTCCGTGTTCTACACTCCGAACTGTCTACCTGTCTATCATGTATTAGTTGCTTGTAGTCCCCGCAACAAATCTTATACACTCAATCAGTTTGATCACCTGGGGGGTGTTTCCTGTACGGTGCTCTCCCCTAGTACCAGCTTGAGTTCAGTCGTGCCTGTCCATCCTCTATTGTGTACATGGTTACGGCATTTGAGCGCAACCAGCGTACACGGAACCTCTCGTACTGGGTACCTTGGATTTAGATCCACGAGTGGATTTTTGCAAGACAAGCCTCAACAAGACGGCTCCTTCCTTCAGACTGCAGTACATCTTTCTCTCTTATAATTTTATTCACTGATTGGGAAACCTTAGAATTTGCGGCTTTTTTCGTCTCGCCAGTCCCACCGTATTCACTTTCCTAATCTTCCTCTTTCTCTCGATTTGTAGGTGATAGTATGGACTTTGTTGATGACCTGGTTCCCTCTTCACCTACTTGAGGAAACTAAATGGACGTTCTTTGTGACTGCATTTTCCACACTTGCTTGGCAATCAATTTGTCAGACAAATATTTTCATATTTAACTAGCATCTTTGTTTTCAGAGATCAATGGTGGCTCTCTAGATTAATTAATTCACACTGCATGCGCTTTCCACCTTCAAAGTGCAAAGTCATTCTTCAGCAGGTGCAGTCTCGGAACTTAGCTCCTACAGTTCAGGGAGAACTCGACGTTGTGGATAATTCCACGTACTACGCTAGGCGCATTTGCGCTGACGGAAATTTGTCTGATGAAGTCAGTGAAAGCATCTCAAAGGCTAGAATCTCGTTTGCTAATTTGCGTCATTTGTTGCGTCACAAATCCGTATCATTGGGTCTCAAGGCTCGTGTGTGCCAGGCCACGTTAAAGGCTATGTTATTGTATGGTTCCAAGAAGTCCTCGTCGGAGTTGCTCTCACTTTTTTAACCACTGATGCCTCAGAAGCGTTGCTGGCTTCAACGGATTCGTAACGAGGTAATTAGAAAACGGGCATTTGTTTGTGTGACAGAATACATCCAGCCATCAGTTGCCAGATGGTTTGATTGGGCTCTTGGCGGTAGGCACCCCAGAATTTTTTCGATAGGCTATCACCAAGTCCACATCCTCATCCACTCTTTTCTCTTCATTTTAAGGCTTTAAATATAATTATATGAACTTCATGGTTATAACATCATTGTCAACACTGATGTTGTTGTCTCTGGTGATGATAAGGATGATGCAGCGAGTAAAAGCAGCAAATCAGAATGCTCCTTGTCTATGCCCGGCTATCATGCACTATGAAGCAGACACAATGGTTGCGTGGTAGTATCACAGACTGGTAAGTTGTTTTGGATTCTGCCCTAATCCCACTGCTACTAGTCGGCTCAGGAGTGGTAAGAAGTCGGAAAATAGGCGAGACGAAACTGCGGTTGACAAACAGTTCGGCTGACAAACAACGAATTACTAGCGAAACAGAACGTCGTGGAAATCATTACGCCGGCATGTAATCGGGCCGATGGAAGGTTATATTTTGTGGGTAGATGGGGTATCAATAACACAACGGGTCCACGATTACTCAGTGAACAAATGAAGAGCTGTAATTGATAGGGAGTTCACGTGACCTGCAGGGGGTGTTTGGTCCGAGGTTACCAAGTTTATTTAATTTGAGGTGGGACGCCTCGCTATTGGAGGGAACGGACCGGTGGAATGAGTTCTGCTCACGTACTGACAACCGTAAGATTTTGTCACGTTATTGAACATCCAAGTTCCCTTAGACGTGGTGTATATCGACGGCGGAATTGTTCTCGAATCAGCTGAATAATTTATTTGGTAGCTGGAGTTATTTGTTGCGTTCTGGCTGCTTCACTTGATTCCGCAGTTCACACGAACCAAATGGGGGAACAGTAGCATACCATGCGGAGGACCATCGCAAATGTTGCTAACCAAGGCGGAAAGCGAAAATAGTCGTTCGTATGTGACACCCTTTTTGTGCCTAGCTGCCACTCTACCCGAAGAAAGCACGAGGGCTGAGGTATTCCCAGGTTTTCCGAGCCTAGACAAGAGCAGCGGAGATACAAAGGTTGGTTTCGAACCACTCACCTTCTGGTCAATCGTCAGCACCTTAACGACTGAGCTTTCTCGAGCGGAGAAAGGAAGATACTAGAAAAGACTTATGAATGGTGTAACAGCGAAACGGTATCTTCGAGTGACGCGTAATACCAGAACCTCCGAACAGGCAAAACAAAGTGGGAACTAAGTTTCTATACGGTACTATTAATATAAAACATAAATTCACCAAATATACAAATCTCGGTGGTAGATACTCGTCCACAGCAAATGACCCACTTGGACTATAAAGGTCGAGATGACTCAAATGGTTAGATTTAGAATTTAGTGGCCGAAAGGTCCCTGGTTCGAACCCGGCCTCTGCCTCTCGACTTCCTCTGTCTAGGCTTGGGCAACCTGGCAGTATCCCAGCCCTCGTGCTTCCTTCGGGAGGCATGGCAGCTGAGCACCGAAAGGGTGTTACACCTGAACGATTAATTTTATCCAGATTGCCTGAATGAGTGTTTGGAGGTGTAGGCACTTCGGAATGATTGTCTTAAGGCAGCAGTAAGTCCCCTCTCCGTCCATCTTTATTCTTTTCTTCACAATAAATCTTTCAAATAAATCATGGTTGTACGGCAGCGAAGCATCGGTGTTGAACACTGATGTCATGCTGTCGATGATGATGGTGACTATAAAGGCTTTCCACTCCTGACATAAAACCAAGTAATACACTTGACCAGTTGATACCCTATCAGAAACTGTGATGACCAACATCTTCATGGTTTTATACTTATTAGCCACAGAAGTGATGGAGCTTGGAATATGGTCATACACAAATCGTCCATCGATTACTTTCACGTGCGCGGGTTCTTAGATATTGAAAAATGACTGTAGTGTTCTCATCCCCCTATGATGGTCACCATAAGAGATTCGGTCCGTCTACTGAAATGATTAGAACACCAAAACCCCGACGCATGTTCCTGGTCAGTTACGATCTTGTCAAACTGTTGCGGGAAAGAAAGCGAGAGGGCTATATTTGCGTACTATTGCACAAAAATGGGAACGTTTGTGTGGGAAGAACCGTCACGAAGAGACTGGGCCTTACCGTGCCTTGTCGTTTGTGTACCTCGGCGACCCATTTAGTTATACTGGGGGAGGGGTTTGTCCGCGCGACACTCGCAGATTTTCTCATACCAAGTTGGTCATTGGTTAAAGGTCTGACGAACACAGTCCCCTGGTTCTCCAGGTTGAGCGTTGTAACATGTGTCCCTAGGTCCCCTATCTGCCCTATTTCTTGCTTGCGTCGTAATGCTTTATCGAAATAAATTGACGTGGTCAACTTACTTGCCACATACAGCAGGGCGAGTAACCGAAAACATGCTACTGCTGACGTCTCCCTTCTTACATTTTCACGTTTTCCCTCTTCTACCCCACCCTACCACAATTTGAATACTCTATTCACCGGTACCAGCACTAGAACTGAGCTCTCTGTTTAACGTGCATCACACTCAGCTGCAGCTTCTGTACGTCCGGGTTCAGTAACAACACTAAACACTTCGAAGTCTGTTTTCAAACCCCGAAAGTCTGTCTACCCAGCCGCCTTCAATGTTCGCACACCGAAGCAGGTAGGACAACAGATGGCTATTGCTCGCACGCTGGATTCCCTCTGCATTGATGTGTGCTGTCTGTCGAAAACAGGGATGCAGGACGCAAGTACTGCGATCGAACTGACTGCCCCATCGCTCTTTTCCAGGTTCCGACTGCGCAACTCTGGTGATGCGGAGGCCGCTGCAGCTGTATATGCTTGGGTGGGTATTGTATTGAGCGACCGAGCGGAAGTATCTCTATTTGATTAAATACCCGTTGATAGTCGCTTCTGTACGGTTCATTTGGCGACATCTTGAGTGAATCGCGAGAAAGTGAGGTTCACTGAGGTCCATTGCACCCTGTTTATTGTGTCTGCTTACGCCTCAAGTGACCGTAATTCTGAATCTGCCAAGGACGGTTTTATAGGACGCTTTACTTGCAGCGGGCTGAAAGCTCAGTTATCGTTGTGGTTACTGGTGAAATGAACACCCAGGTAGGTAGACTAAGCACTGCTGAGGCCTGATTGGGTGGCCGTTTTAGATTGGACACGAGACGCACAGAAAATGGCCTAAACTGCTGACGGCTAAACTGTGCGGGATGTCGCAAAGATTTATCATTTCCCACAAAAAACCAAACCGATGGAATGCTGAGCAGCCCATCACAGACTGTTCCTTTACAGTACGAATTTGCGGCCTTAATCTGTATTTAGTAGTCAAACTGTGTCGGTCTGTTTGGGTTGTACGCGCGGGCCGACCGGTAATTTCGCTTACCGGCACACTTCAAGCTGCAGTATGGAATAGATCTAATGAGTCAAACAGGCTAACGCTATTAGCATCGAGTCCCTATTTCATGACAGCGTTTCCGATGCTCTCAGGTTTACCACTGCCCCAATCCGGGATCTCGGTGTATGCTGATAACCTGTCAAACCGCGAAACTAAGAGATGTTTGAAAAGCCCTCATGTCCATGTGGAGAAAGCGTGGAGTACAGTTTGGATTGGTCCCGTTCATCCAGGAGAACTTATGGTATCTCAGATGGAGACAAGCACTATATTATTCAAACTGTTTTCGAAAAGAACGCCCAGGAAGTTCTCAGCAACACCCTGTCCGTCATATGGTGAAATGACCCCATCTAAGCGGTTGGGTGGGAGTGGAAATAACATGAGGTAATCATTTGCTTGTACTCAGGTGGGTAGAAAATGGTACAAATTCCTGTTGGTACAGCGACTGCTTCTGAGAAACATAGACTGAGAGCAAGTCCGTCGCAGTGACTGCAACTCGAGCTCCATGTCACGATAAATGGGAGTGGCAGCCGGATGCAATCTGAGGGGGCAGTGAATGCCGTGTTGGATGACCACATAGCTGCACGTTCTCGAGAACTACGGATGGGATATATTGGGAACATCACATGGTTGGATTGTGGCGCTTCAGCAGTATGTAGGTGCCATTCTTTATCAGTGTGCCAATCCGCTTCGCAGTTCGTCAGTATGTGCGTCCGCTGGACGGTGGAAGTCGTTGCGGTCCGGCCACAAACTTGACCATCCACCCAAACGCTCCGGACAACACTTTCTTCATAGCCCATTCCTATCCCAATTTATTCAGTCGAATATGGTGCAACAGTCGGTTCATGCGTGTAATTCGCAGAGACAGTCGAGACAGAAAGAAATAGAACAAGCTAGAGCAATACAGCAGAAACACTAGAACGGAATAAATCTGCTCTGATATATTGATAAGTTCGGTGCCATCCGTGGCTCGTTTTTACTCAGAATCACCCCTCGGCAATTCCTTATCCAAACAGAACGGAGTAAGCCTGGTTTAACTTATGAATTATGAATTGAACTGTGAGAATCCCGCTCTCTCGTGCTACAGCTCCTTCCACTGTCCGGCCAACGACTTGCACGTGGCCTAGTAATATCCATTTTTATTAGACTACTTTGGGTTTGTCAGTAGGTCGTTTTTGTCGCACCAGTTCCTCGGGAAGGGGGTGTTGCAAAGCGAGGAGTCAGCAACAGACCTGTTGAAAAGACTAGCATTCCACAACGGAGGCGACGTGAACACTTGTAGAGTGGGTGATCATAATGGTGCAGTGGGCATAAAACGATTGCAAAACGACAGGGAAGAGAATACTTGGAAAGATGGTGACATTCTGAATAGAACGAGTGTAATCAGGAAGTGTAAACTGCCCAGTGTGAGGGGCCAGCTTTGATAAGCTGAGAAACAAGTCCATGTGAATTAAGAGGAAACCGGGAAAGACTTTACAAAGAGGGTAATATTTACCGGTGACGCAAAAGTAATGTCTATAGTGTGCTGAACACGTTAGGGTGTATGTCCAATTAGGACACCAGTGAACTGAGCCAATCAATTGTCAGGTATCCCGGTCAAGAACTTGACACTGGTATTGATGAAACTGTGAGTCAAAAACAATAAACAACGGAATCTCGGGTGATTACCTCGTTAATTTGCTAACGTGACATATATGTGGAAGAGATCGGTAGTTTCCAGTTGGCTGCTTGGACGTCCAATCAAGACAGGTTTCGGAACGGAAGTTCGCACAGTTCTGCTGGAGGCTCACCCAAAGCAAATTTGGTTCACCGCTCCAGTTTCCTCAGCTTTTTTCTATAATATGATGCTCCGAACATCTGCCCTATAAGAATGACGTCTTGCGTGAACTTTAAAAGAAATTACCAGCTTTCTGAACGTAGCAATAAATGGTCTTAGCTGTAACCCTGATTCATGTGTGAATTGTATCGAGGGCAAGGTAGCCGTGAATGTTGGCATTTACCGGTGAAGATGTAGACACAGACCAGAGGAATGCTTCCCGTTGGCCTGAATGGGAAAGTGTGCATTTTTCGACTGACTGAGGTGTCCGCTGCGTTTTAGTGTATTGCAGATCACGTGTGCAATGTTTTCAAGATGGCTTCAACGATCCATTTGCCGCGATCAGGTCTGTAATCCCTCAGATCCTCAGACTGAAACGTCGGTTTATTGCAATATTCGTCGGAAACGTTTACGTGATAGTGGTGTACCATCGCGTGTTAGTCTCCTCTGTACGTTCATCGGAGCGTCAGCAGGGCAGTGACCATCGAACACACTGGGCTGGACGTAGCCGGAGGTTTCAGCGAGAATGCATCCGACGTCGCCTCCTCCACCGCTTTGGTCCGACTGCATTCGAACATATCTGCGCATCGTTCACCTTACTTGTTGACTAAGGGAAAATCGATGGTGACGTTACATCCCCACGCCGAATCATGTACCGAAATCTCTAATCTGTTGAAATGTGAACTGAGTGGTATTGTCCAACAAAATCGTTTCCGAGACGCTCAGAGCTACAAATAAGTGCTGCAGTTTCACGACTCTGTTGTTTTCGTGATAGTGAAACCTCCGGCTATTTGCTGAACACACAGAAACCGATGAGAAAGCTGTCCGTTAAACGGTCCAGAGCTCGTGGCATCTCTAGTCTATGCTTGAAATGCGACTACTGACAGGAAAAATTTGACTTACAGGCTTGGAGACCTATCTAGCCAATGGACATAGCTATGAGCGAGAAACTTCATTCGGTTGGAACGTCCGTGTCCTGAATGAGACCGAACCAGAATTCTTCCTCGGGGATCTTCTGGAAGATGATGCAGTCTGCAAACAAGCAACACACATTTACCACGTTCATTGCAATTTGTGGTCGAAACAAACGGAGATGTTCCGGTAGACGGGGTTTCTCAGTGCATTACGAAAATTGCACAACCATCGTGTTTCTGAACGGTTCTAGATCAGAGCCTAGCAGCGACACTATACAACTTCACCTCGTATGCTGCACCACGGGTTATCCTGAGATAGACAGAACTGCATTATGAGAGCGGATGAGCAGCAAGCATATGGGCCTGATTAATATTTGAAGCGTTTCAGGAACAAACAGCTAGTGTAGCACGAAACACCGAGTCAGAAAACCACTTAGTTTCGGCTACTTCATTACTAAGCTTCAGTTTATGAGTAGATGGCTCACGTATTTTTGGAATAGGCAGGTATAAACTTAGTCATCCTGTGTAGTTTTATTGTTGTGTCCAGCAACGCGATCTCACCGCTGTGTATCAGCCGATAGGCTGATACCAACGAAAATCTGGTAACCTATAGGACTGTTTTATTTGGAATCGTCAGTGAGTTTAGGCTGACTGACGTTGCAACGAGAAAAAACATGCAGAAGTTCCAGAAGAGACGGACTTCACTCTTTCAGTACTATCACGCATTCCTGATCTTCAAAAGTGAACCAGATTGTAGTCGATTCACTTCGACTTTCAGTGAATCAGCATCCAATATAACAACTCCTAGATTGGTCTTGATTTGGGCTGAAAAGCAACTGAGCCTCGACAAACCAAGCCACAGACAGTGACAGCATAAATCAGACCTCACGAACACAGGTTGTTCAGGTTTGGAGCCTATGGTTCCAACGAGGAAAGCCCGAAGCGGGCACAATAGTAAGCTACAGAACTCCTTCAAGTACTAAAGGACTTAGCCTACGGCGAAAGACTTGTCGTTCTAGACACATTCAGTGTTCTAAAGGAGATTACGAAGGTACACCTCACTTCCGTTCCGCATTCTTCGAAGCCCTGGTCACCGCTCTCACCCTCGGCATCAACAACGAACCTTCGGGATCACCCCTTGGACGCAAAACACCAACAAGCAGAAGTCACATAAAATAGAGGTAACTTTCTACTCACGAGGATAAATACATTATCCCCTCATCCTACGCAACTTGAAAACCCGGTGACGGCAATCAACTGCCAAAAGATTAACAATGAACCAAAAAACAAGGGGAAATCTCTGTGAGTTGTGTTCACCGGAAAAAAAGAAATGCTACCACACATGTCGGTCACTTGTCGGAAAGTAGACACAGAACATGTGGCGCATTAACCAGTTGGGACTGAAGTCCACAACGGACATGTCGGTGCGCGGATAACACGAAAAGCTGAACGGTGGGACTGGGGATTTTCCAAACAGGACAAGGAAGACACAGAGGAAGATCAAAAGGAATGGCACGAGATAGCAAAAAATGCTTGAGGTAGAGCTGTGGTTATTGTCTAATGGAATGGATAAATGATGTCCATCATCAGTGGGCATTTGGGGACTTCGCTGATCGGGAGCATCCTCTTCATACTGAGCGGTTTGCGTCACAATGGAACATGAAGTGGTAGGAGTAATGGAATGAGATTCTTCCACCGGGAAATCCATTTTGGTCAGAACAGCGGCTCGTTCGAGTCGCTTGATTGCTAACTTGAGCCGCTGTCTCAAAACGGCTGTCTGTCGAAACAAGAGGTGTATCGTGTCCTCATTGGGTAATGAATCGAAAGAGGTGTTGAGCCCAGAAGTGTTCATATCGATGGAAAGGTTGGAGCCACTAGAGTATCGGAGATGGTTTGGCGGATAGCCTGAATCAAACGGGTCTTCAATCAAGTGGGATGCTCCGACACGTAATTCGACAGTTGAGACCTGATCACCAAGTTCCTGCAGGCATAACGGAGAGGAATGTTTAGATGCAAGAATGTGAAACTACACGTCCATTGTTGGAAAATACGCAAGTCTTCTAAGAACGATACCCATGGACATTTTTCATCACAATCACATGATTACGTCATCGAAGTAAACAGAAAGTACAAATTGGTGACAGGGGATCAAACGCCAGTGTCAGTGAATATGGAAGCCGTCACTTTGCACGACTTAACAATTCTACCGTCGTAATAAAATATACCGACATTGCTCCTAGCAGAACAATCTCCCGTGACACTGATTTTAAAAAGACGGTCTTACGTGAAACGAACCCCATCAGGCTTTGGTCGCAGAGCTTCTTCTGCAACCAGAATTTTTGATTCCACTCACAGCTGGACGTGGCCAAAACAAGAATGATTAAGAACCCCTCCTCTGTTCAACACTTATTTATGAATGCAACAAGGGGGAAACTGAAGTCCACTCATTTCACGTGCGTTCGGGATCAATTCACCTTTTTTCGGAACACTCGGCGTCTAAACGTAAGAGACCACACGAGGACAGGTAAGATGACTGACCACACATTTATTACGTAATCATACAAGGGTGTTCGAAAGACCCTCAAACCAAGGCGCCATTCGTTCGTCAGCCGTCCCGAAAATTATGAGTTGATGCACTCGGTGACCACTACTCACGACGGAGTTCATGCAGGTGACGGAACAATTGGGCGTGGACATTTCTGCAAGCCTGGCTGGCTATTCCTCTATTCGGAATTGGTGGGAAAAAGAATGACAAAGGCAGCGGCCACGGGTAATTGTCCAAAAATATAAGAGGCAGTTTCTCACATCTACTGGCCTAGAATATCTGCCAGTGTGACCTGCATCTGACTCGAATCACGGTGAAGTGTGATTACTAAACACAAGTCAGAGAAAGAGGCGAAACACACCTTCACTTAAGGTGACGCCAACTGATACCGGTTGACAGCACTAAAAGAAACAACAGATAACGAATATCCACGTCCAACTTGATATATATATATATATATATGCCTGGAAACAGGCAAGACAGTCGGAAAGGGTTGAATCTCCCTACTGTAACCTCGACTATGTGGACTTGCATAAAATGCGGATACATTACACTTAAAGTGGCAACAACCGACACTGCTTCCATTCGCTCAAAATTACCCTTATAAGCCTGCGAACATGACCCAAAAATGGTACTCCTGTGGCGGCCGACAACCGTTGGTAAATTTCAGGAGGACGACAGGAAAGCGCGGAAGAAGACAACGTTAACACGATGATAATTCTTACCCTTAACTCGCCCAACGTTTGCAGAACTTGGTTGCGTCCGAAACGCATCTGCTGGTCGGCGGGCATTCCTCCAGTTTCGTCTCGAGTATGCGTTTGCCCAGAATAGTCACCACGCAAGGTTTGGATCATAGAACAAGCACGCTCGACAGCGTTTTTGACACGATCTGCAAGTACGGATAGGGATTGGTCCACTTCGTGGTTCAGTCCAGCCAACTGATCTAGCCAGAGAGCACGAGAATCAAGCTTGTGGCGAAGGGCAGCATGTCTGTCGCGCGAAGAGGGTAAAAATGCACCAGCGGTAGTTTTATTATAGGTAACCGCACATAACTACTGAAAATGCACGGAGGTTGAGACAGAACAAAGTTGGTCAGACAGGACTACTCAAGCGTGGATTCAAGCATTGAAATTTGGCAGAGTCTATGCTTCATGGAGCTCATCCTGAGGACACGGATAAACACATGCAAAGAAACTCTACAGGTAAGACTCGGAGGTGGGTTCGATTCTCTCTAGGAGAGAACACCAATAGGAGCTATCTCTCTTTCTATGTCCCTAGGAGGAATTCGGTATTGATAAACTTAAACGATCTTGTTTAAATTTTTGGATCTTGCCGTATAGAACTCAGTACAAACATCTGTACTGAGTGTCACTAAGTAGTGTCGTAGTGTAATACCTTATCTTGTTCTTCGAACTTTCCTCAAACCTGAAACAGTTGTTTGTGAGTCCAGAAAACGCTATCCCACAGTTTTCAGCAGTTTAGTGGTATCACTAATCACCAGCAAAATAAAGCATGCAGATGGAGATCGTAAACAAGCACAACAAAACACGATGGAGCTCAGTAAAAGACGCTCGGATAATGTAGTACGTGTAGACGAACAGAACGTTCTAAATCCCAGCAAGATTAGCAACAATTGTATCATCAGGTACCAGCTCGCTTCCCAATCCCCCCACTGAAAACCCTGTAGTTACGCATCAATTAGGTCAGCTCCCGCCTCCAATGCGCAGCTGTCTACCCCATATCCCCAAATCATCGGTGAACGAAACTGTGGCAGCTAAAACCACTGTACGACAAGTACGCGGTTCTTACAGCTGACGATGACGATGATGATAACTGTTGTACAGCAAAAACTGCGGCCCCAAAAATAAAACAGAAGTAACCAAAACTATTATCCTACTGAAAAACACAATACAATGCATGCACCAATACCCTTCTCGCACCACTCCATGAGTTGTTTTTTTTCCCAATCTAGGATATTGAACCGCCTCTAGCCGACAGGAATACCACCGTTGTTCTGAATTTCCATGTAAGAGTTGAAAAACCGCCGCATGAAATCACTGGATATCGCCGCTCAAGTCGTTACCAGTTCTCTTACGACCCGCTTTGTTAGCGAAAGAGACTCGCGTTGTCAAGCGGAGTTCGAGACAGAGACACCCGCTGTTCAGTACATCGGAGGATCCTTTCTCCTTTTTGCGGAGCAGGACTGCTTACATACCATTTACGATTAGCCTACCATATCCACAAGTGCGCGCACATTCATTTCAAAAGCCTAAAGAAGGATTGAGGTTCTACAATTACCAGTCCTTTCTGCAATTAGCGTCATGCGGACTGATCCCTATCCCTCTGATATTTTCCCGGAAGACAAGCGCAATTCGAATAATCCGGTCAGTGGAGTCCAAATCTCTTCGACACATCTGCTCAGTTCGGTGGGAAGTGGAGAGAGTTGACAGCAGGGCTCCTTAGGCCTCGTGTGTCGTACAATAGCAATATCAACGAAAGTGGTCTGAGTGAGTAGTTGAAAGGGAATCGGAAGAAGGATGCTTTCAATTGAACGCTTCATTACCTTCTAAAGCACCAGTTCCAAATTTCGTTTAGGCATCAGGACAACTGAAATTGTAGTTGTCCTCTGTTTTATGCTTCGAACTTTGCGGACGTTCACCCCTCCCTTTCCACACTGGAAATAGACACGGTTTCAAGCAAAATACACCAAAAGAAATCCTGAGATACACTCATTTGCAAGCTGAATTGGTTGACAGGGCATGCAACTCTCGCCGCGTACCTTTCCAGAAGAACTAAGTTCGCAGGAAAGGTTGTTGAATTGGCGGTATGCTGTAGAGCACGAAAGTCAGTTTCTGTAAGTTAAAAAAGATCGAATCACGTTGACCGTAGCGTCAGTTAGGGACATTAAGAAGATCTTTACCTGATCCAGTGACGTGACGGACCTAGTCAGCTTACCGGCAATAAGAACGAAAAGAACAAACAACCGAATAGCTTCAAATCATGGTGTTTGGGGACAGAAAGATAATGGCCGTAAAACTGACTGACAAACTTGGCTTACACCATGGGACAGAGGCGTTTATTGTGACCTAATTAAAAGCGTACACACTGGAACCACACCCGGTTGATAGAAGTTACCAGAACACTGCCACTTTTATAGCATCATCGGATGGTCAAGTTATCTACTACTTCTCACCGAGAAGTTACCAGAACACTGCCACTTTTATAACATCATCGGATGGTGAAGTTATCTACTACTTCTCACCTCGTTTGATCTTCTAAAGCACAGTTACTTCAACGTTATGTACATGAAGAGCCAAACTAGTGCAGTAAGCCAATGATTTTGCCCCGGAGCGTCACTCGATAGGCTGAGAAATAGTCATTTTCCTGAGGTATCTTTGTCTGACAGTTATTTAACGACCCGGTGCAATCGTTTGCAAAGAGTACAAAATGAACTTAGTAAATATGTTTGATGCGCGAGGGCGATTCGGATATGTGAGGTTGTGAGAGAGCACGTGATATTGAGCATACAGTTAATTTGGGACGTGCACGGTAGAGATCAGCGCAGAAAAATAATTGCGAAATACTTAGGCACTGAAATTCTCGAGTACATCGTATCTGGATTTGATTGAGCACCTGCCACCTGCGACAAATACAACCAGTCACATATGGGACACAGAGGTGGGTACGATAAACGTCGACGAAACGTCATGAAACAACAGTGCATGATAGCCACACTAAGTTCTATTCAGTTTTATTCAACGATTCACAAGCACAATACCGAGTACAACGAAGCACGTTACCTACCTGGCTTTCAAGCCAGACAGCCAATCGGCGAAAACGCCCACCAGAATGGCATCTTTATTGAGATTCTCGAGGTTGTTAGATTTCTCGGATAAATGCGTATTGCCTGCAGCTGGGGTGAATCCGGGTGTCGACGGCAAAACACCATATTTGTCGCAAAGGTCGTCAGAAACAGAAGTCCAATGATCCAAACAGCGATCATAATACTGAAATGGAGAAAACGGGTGAGATCGACACAGTTTAAATCGGTAGTGGTGAGATAAACTGAGCGTTACTTCCGCTGTCCTGTGACGAAGGGTTAATCGCGGTTCAATTGCCTATCGAAGTCTCACGTCGAGAAGGAATAATAATCACAAGCGCACACAGCAAGTAAATTGTGTTGGCAAACAGACTGGAATACCCCAAGTTGAGAAGCGATATCATGCAATCCCCAAGGAAAATGGTCGTCAAACTCGACAATATACATAGCTTACACGTTTCTTGAGTCACATGTTTGATGTGGAGCAAAATGCTCATCAACATCTGCCTCAGCGACTCGTATAAGAAGCAAGAATGAAGCGGGTGCGTTAGACGTGTCTGGTGAAAAACGAACGTAAAAGGTTCATTTTCTAGCCATCAATCGCCCAACTTTAATACAGCTGGCTTGAAATAGAACGATTCTAACAATAATTCTAGGCAAGAGCTGAGTGTGAGTGCTTCACTACTGCACAACCATAATTTACTTTAAGAACGTCTTTGTGTGAACACGACAAAGAAGTGGGGCCCAACTTGGATAACTTCAGTCTAACTAACAAAAAGGTATACAATGATGGATGATATAGCCCCGTCGAATCATTCGGATTTCATCGGCTGTGATAAATCCATTTCTCAGCATCAACCCTGTAAAGACCGTCAGAAAGTGTTTAGCGAGTTACGTATATTTAAAAGTCTGAGGAGATCTCGTGGACGATCCTCTAACAAATTAATGGAGCACAGTACCGTGCAGGGTTCATCTGGAACCTTCCAAGAAAACAAGCTACCTGTATGGTAGCGTCGACTCACACGGTGGCCGAGCAGCGATTTGATGATGACTGTGTGTTGGATTTTTTTTGACAGGTTAGAAAACACTTCAGACATCCGTACTGCAATTCAGTTTTTTAGTGTGAATTAACGTAGTTATTATAAGCCTCTTAGGCCAGAAGTTGCAGCTCTCAAAGCGCGTCCGTAAGTGGTAGGGGCTAGCCAGCATCCACCATCTGGTTTACTTATGGCGACCCACGTTTTTCGATCATTTCCAGGGTGACAGAATCCTCTTAAGGACCATAGGAGGGCAGTTTACGAGGACCTGCTGCAGCTTGTGCGTTTGTCGGTAAAGGGGGGTTTGAGGATTTAAGAAGCGCTCTTGATAAATAATACCATGAGACAGTCGACCGTGTCACCTTTGTTTCAAGCTGATTCTCGAAAGTTCTGGTTGTTGACCTTTGGAGATTGGGCCAGTGTGAATGGCACCCTGATGGACCTGAATAATGACTTCACCATAAACCATCGTGTAGCTGTGGAAAGACGCTTCCGCTATTGGTGGTGAATACTTTCATTTCAGCTTTGGTTTGATTTCCATCAGAGTGAGATACGGGAAATACTCAACAGATAACAAGTGATCACCGTTCAGAAAGAGCTGTATCACCTGATCCTGAGTGAGAGTGATCCCATTGTAGTTCCCTGTCCTCGCCCCCTCCAGAGAGAGGCTACTATATGGAAGGGACCATTATGGACTTTTCTGAGGTGAAATCTCTGCAATGAGTATTATATCTAATTTAACACCAAATTATCAGGTCCTCCAGAACTGATTGTAAGACTTTGTGAGGATAGCTTTGTTCACGAACTATGAAATGTTCTCCGGCTACGTTTCCCTCCCAGAGCAAGCACTATTAAATCTTTGCCAAGAACCGTAGTGGCTCCTCTAAAAGTGCTTACACAATGCGCTTAATGGGTTAAGGCCACTTCAGTTTTTGGGTTTCGGCAGTTGGTATCACTTTGCTCAAAGCAAACTAATGAAAATCTTTCGACAGCCCACGACCGATTTCGTCTTCACTGGGGTTCTTGGGGTTCTTCAAGTAGGCACAGTCCCCGAGTTTCCGTCAAATTTATGTTCTACTTGAACCGAAACTGCACGGAATTAGCGAAATACACTCATCTGAAAACCAATTTGGTTTCGCGGGAGACTCATCCGGAATCCAGCTGAATCTCTCGTTTATGATGTTTTTAAGCAACTGAATGTGCTGCACCAGACCGCCTCATGTTTCACTTGGTACGATATTCGAGATATCACGATACATATAGAGAAGTATTACACCACTCATAAGGTTGCTGAAAATTATTCGACAGCCCTTGACAACTTTCGCCCTTTTGGGGGCTCATCAAGTAGGCCCAGTCCGCGATTTTCCGTCAACCTTATGTTCTACTTGAACCCAATGTGGTCAGCTAGTATAAAAGATAATAACTGTTCAGCTGTAACACCCTTTCAGTGTCTGGCTTCTATGCTATCGGAAGGAATCAAAAGGGCTGGGATACTGCTTGGTTGCCCAAGTCTAGACAGGAGCAGTCGAGATACAGAGTTCATAAATTCGCGCCTTAATCGCTGAGCTATCTCGAGCTTATCTAACATGGACATCGACTAGTAACAGATATCCAGATTACTGTGCACGACTATCTAGGAGATAAATCCAAAAACAGTGGCTATTCTGGTGTCCCCTTTTGTCATAGAAAATTCTAGAGTCGAAGTTCCAGTGGAGTATTTTGTGAGGCAAGCCTTGTTCACCTCTCTGCGAATAACATCCTATGTAGACTTTCGCCTATAAGGACAAATTAGGGGTGTACGAAGAATCCGAAAAAAAAACCTGGAAAGTTGTTCAACTCCGTCCTGTTTCCACCAATATTCGATGCACCATTCACTTAAAGCCGGTGGATGAACCATCGGCATGTTTCGAGAAGCAACTATCTCACAACGAATAACGCTAAAGCACTAGTGCGAAATGGGTCCGCGGTAAAGTTAACGTCAATGTCGTTCTTTGCAAGTTGGGATAAAACTCCACATATATCGATCAGCGACAACATATTTCTGGTTTTGAGTTCGGACCATAGTTCGACTGGGTTAACCCGGTTAAATAGGGTCTAAGCAATTTAGAAACTGCGCGTTGATTCGGTTTGTGTCTCACAACTCACACCGTTGAGGATTGTCATTAGGTCACTGAAGCATATAGGCCATCTCGCGGGAAACTCCAGAGACAGGGAGTTTCACAGAAATCTGACGATGCAGACTTTCTTGGAAATTGATTTCTCTGTAGAGGGAGCACTGTAGCCCCGAACAGATTAATTTGCTACTTCTCCTTGCCTTAGAAGCTCGTTGAAGAAACCTGCACACAGCCGTATGTCTTCTGGCATAACAAAGAAACCGAAATCTTTGTGCTTGCTCATGAGAGAGTTATTGTGATCGGTCATAAAGAAGCACAACGTCGAGAGACAGTTGTTTTGATCGCCTGAAAAAACAGGTAACAAAACGACATAAGTGCGTAAAGAGACAGACAACCATGGGGGAACGCAGTAGTTGATCTCCCTTCAGTGTGAACGATAAAATCCACCTGTCGGGGTGTGGCCTTTTTTCGGCGAGGTTTTCCTTGAGGGGGAGAGGCTATTGTAATAAACTGCAGCTTCCAGCTAGTCTGACTAGCTTGTACAATGAATGGAGTTTATGGTGAATGCATTGTGAATTCAATGACGCCGTTTGAGCAGTTGCGCAGCTGACATGACTGCTGAAGCCATAAGTGCGGAATTAAGTCACATTGATGAGATGGACACACGGTAAAGTTTCAACTCACTTGTAAAAAGCTTCGATCAATATCTAACTGCATACGTTCCTGTTCAAAATCCACAGTCTCCGTGGTCCTGAGCACAGTAAGTCCTTCTTCCGAATCCGCGTGCACGGGAACCAGACCCTGCTCCAAACGACACATCAAATCGATCAACGGACGTGCATCCTGTCGAAGTGATTCGAGTAGATGAACCAGTTCTGCTGGTGAGGTGGGGAGTACCCCGCGCGGAGTCGCTAGACAGTGGAATAGCGGACAGAGAACAAACTTACTATTAAGACACGGCCAATGCAAATATCATTGGCTATAGATGTTATCCAGAGATATGTGTGTACACCTTATGGTCCTGTCAATCATCCTGAAGCCGACTGTTAAATCGGCATCCGTCGCCTGGCTTAATACGCGGATAAATGAACGGGCTGTCGACAACACGTGATTATAAGACGAATCTTACGCGCCTTCGAACATCGATCAACGAAAAACGTGTGTGTGTGTGTGTAAACGACCCGATTAAAAGCCGACCCAACCAACTTACTATTGCCGTTGGTCAATCCCACAGCGTCAGACGGAAAAAATCCATTATGCATCGACGGACCCTGAAAGACACAAGGCACAGATTGAACTTAGTTGTGCTAGCGGTGAACTCGCCCTCAGGTTAGGTCACACTGGCAGTAGAAAACAAGGCAAAGAAAAGAAGGACAAACAGTACGTGCATTGTAGCCAGCTTTCTGACACAAACATATGCGGGCTTGAAATTTCGACATTACGTGCCGAACCTGAGGTGTAATGAAACAAGCAGTATGCACACACTAGATCAGAATCAAACATTGCTTTTATAGCTATTCAGCAACATTCTCTTAAAAAGTTGTGATCACAAGACTAATTAAAAGAGCAGTATTGGAATAGAGCTCAGTATGAATAGTGACGCTGGGGAGAGGGAAAGCGGCATACACAGCTGGGAGAACTGTTTACAGGCCAACCTCCGAGGACGTATGTACGGGGGAGTCGTTTCAACCGAGGTGATAATTAACGTTCTCGTTGTTCATAAGTGGTGATGATACTGTGGTAACAAGTGTGTCTTGGTACTGTCATGGAACAGGTGGGTGGTCGCATGCCACCGGTAAACGGGGAGTAGCCAGAGGTCACACCGACCGTTATAAGGTCAACAGATTGATGTTGAGACTGTTCTCTCCAAAACTACTTTATTGTCTGCTTAGTGACAAGAACCCATCATTCAATTGCACCACCCTTTCGGTGTGTGGCTGCCATGCCATCTGAAGGAAGCACGAGGGCTGAGATAATGTCAGGTTGTCCAAGCCTAGACAGGAGCATTCGAGTTGCCGGAGTTGGGTTCGAGCCACGGACGTTCCGGTCGGTAACTTCGTGTCTTAACCACGTACCATCTCAAACCCATTGCTGTTTTTCGTATTATCCATCGCACCCATAACGAATATATACGGCATGTTAATCAATCTATGTCACTGCTTTGTACCTAACCGCATATAACGTATTCATCGGAGCTACTCACAAAAGCGCCCAACCTGGTTGAATGGGCTGGACGTCCAAGCGTGCTACTGTTCGGGTCCAGTGCACGAAAATTAAGAGGACCCGCACATACTGGTGCGATCCAAACTACTCAGCCTCTTCCGGAAACTCAAGTGAACACTTCATAGTTTCGCCTCGAAAACGTTACGAAACGCGAAAAAAGAGGAGAATGTGTACGAGCCAAATTTGGCTAGTTGCAGATATGCATCCAAATGAAAATTGAAGAATGGTGCTTCGTACGGGCTTACCGGTGATAGGATCCGATCGGGGTTTCTAGGGCCAACTACTGACTGTCCCGTGAACAAACTCAATAGTGTTTCCGAACTGCTGGTAGGCATCGGTTGTGCGCTGGGGCTGACGGAGTCTGCTGGATCGTTCCGGGATGAGGAAAGTCCAAGTTTGGTTTGTGCATTCTTCACGGCAGCATGAATAATGAGCAGTAATGCATAGTCAAACGATACTACCAATAACTACTAACGTGGAGGCAAATCACTACGAATACTGATCATTCAGTGCGAAATCGAGTTGAGCAGAAATCAGAGACTGTGAAATGGAAGCGCTAAGATAAAGCGTGATGAACTAAAATCAATACACTGATCTGGCAGGCGCGGGGGTTTCTAAGTAGCAGAGTGTGTTTGGTCAAGTAACACTGCCTTCAGACAAGTTTCTACACCAGACATCCACTACGTTTGGAATTGAGACTTTCTCAGGACTTTGGTTGCCCCCAGAGAGGCGAAGAGCGAAAGACAAAACATATACCGCTTTGAATACTTAGAAATATTCTCAAAGAAAGACATCAAGACCATGTGCCGAATGAAGAGGTCTGCCGTCTATTCTTCGGTGTCGTTGGAGTCAACCAGCTAACCAAACAACATCGACTGCAATGGTTTGGGTATGTTCTTCGCCGACCACAACATCAGTTATTGTTGCCCTTAAAACTGCACCAAGAATGGCGTTTTCATCAAGATGATCAGCTAGAAACCTCGACCGACACTGTTAAATACGATAGTGAATTTTTGGATCTGTGGGTTATCTACGACCAATGCCACTTGAACGAAACTTGGATCAATATACACGATGGATTTGCCACCGACGCCCGTGCTTGGGCGGCTGCGATCTGAGATACCTGAGAAGCTGGTTTATCCTCACACAGGAGTAAGTGTACCGGGCGCGCCCTAAATATGTACGGATTAGGATTGCACTAGGAATTCTCATGTTACGGTGTTAGAAATGCGGAGCTACCACAAATCCGGCTTGGAATAAACCATAATGTGATACGTCAACATGTACTGAGCGACAGTTTTCCTGTGGTCCGCATGAGACTGATGTCCGGAATGGAATTAGCAGTTACTGTACAAACTGTAAAATCGGACCGAAAAGTCCTAATCAGCTTTGTCAAATGGTGTATTAAAGAGTCCACGGACTACGTCGTCTGGACAGACTGTGTGCGAGCACACCCCACACAAAGGCAGGGTCTGGTTACGATTGTCTTGTAATTGGCCGTGGCAATTACACGAGACCGACATTGTACCCGCTACGTGAACTCCAGGAGTCCAAGATAAAAATGGTATCTTGATACGAAATTTTATCGGTCACTTGCCAAAGCAAACATACTGGTCGGTAAACGGATGTGCGCTGGATGCTACGCTTGTCTCTGAGACCACAATCCGACGAGGGATCAATAATCCAAATGCACACTGAGCCGCTGGTCGCACCTCATCCTACATCACAGGCCGGCTTTGTGTGGGGAGCACCGAATTTGCTATCACAGTTTGGACACCGAACTAAACATGACTGTGAATTCCGACAAAGCGTGCTAATCGGTTCTATTCACACACACAGGATAGTGTGTAGACTGCTATCCGCGAGAAAAGAGAGCGGCACTCGTTTAGCTGGCACATACAACCTAAAAACTCAGTTAACAGCACGATGCTTAGGGAACGGTAGCAATACTACTGACGCTGTGCCAGCAGCTGTCAATTCGATCGAGGATGCGTCATATAGGGATAGGTGATTACTCCTCAAAAAACGAGTAGGCTACAGTCAGGGAGAATGAAGAAACATGCGATACTAACTTCATCAAAGATATTAAACATTAGTAAAACCTTATAGAACCTGGAGAGTTGATTCATCAAAGATTAGTGAGTTTGATTTATAGAACAGTTCGTGTTAATTCGATTGCACCAATCATCCGTATGTTTCCAAACGCGAAATCAACTGACGTAGGTCATGTAAGCTCTCAAAATACACTCGAAAAGGCCATACATGCCGTGCACAGTGTGCCCCCAAAATGTCAGGTCGAAAGCGACGATAATACATGGAATACCATCACGATGACTCAGATATGACAAAAAGGAGAACGCCAAGACAACAGCTAAGTCCGTCGGAAAACATATATTCACATTGATGAGTTACGTCAGAGACCAGACGCACGGTCTGGTCTGCACAAAAACTCAAAGCACTGGGTGCGTGGATCTCATCAAAATAAAAAGGACTTACACTTAGGTCTTTCTGAAGACAGGCGTCTCTAGTTCTTGTATCGTCCTTGATTTGCGATGATGATTGTAGTACCTTGTTCTCCGTGCAGTTTAGAGAACTGTGCCAAGACGCACAATGGTTAGGCTCCAAATCAACATGATGCGTACCCACAAAAGTGAAGGAAGATCGCCTCTGATTATGTCGACTGGCCGATGGAGGGTTGGTGTCACAGACATTCCACGAAAATGTATCGGGAGTGCCGTCTACAATGTGGTTCGGAATTTCTCCGTTTACCGTAGGAACGGAGTGGAGACCAAAACCGCTGTCCGAAGAGACTGATCTGGTGGCTGTGGGCATTGCAGACGGTAGTGGATCGTACAGAATGCTTACACAATTTGACAGTGGGCGCCAAACACTTGAGCAAGAGTGACTAGAATTACGTCGTTGAAGGTCTAAGGAAACAGTACTTTAAAAAGTTTAGAAAGCTTGACAACTAAGTGGCAAATTGGAGCAGCAGTTGTCTTAACTATGTGGCGACACAAGGGGTTCACTCAACCGTTTGGCCAAAGCTGTAACCAGACACTTCATTGGTCTACACAAGCGTTCCAACTCGCAGTTCCCTCCCTATGTGTGATAATCTACACTCTATATCACATGCGTTCACAAGTGAACCCGTAAAGTGACCGGAACAATGGGTATTTTCAAACAAACTCACTGGCGAATGTAATTACAACAGAATTGACAGGTTTAATGATGGAAATATAAAAGACATGAAGGAATCTCATCAGAACGAGAGGACCATCCTACCATAACCACTCCATAGAAGGCCCAACAAACCGATCGGGAAGAGTCGGGAAGCGTCCAAGGCTACCATGTCCCCGAAGAGAATTCAATGAACAATAGCAGCTCTCCGATTGTATAAGGATCCTGCCAAATGAAACAGATGTGGCTCACACCTCGGAAGATCACCAGATTATTCAAGACAAGGAAGCCGCTTCTATCAGTAATAGTTCAGAGAGGTTTTGGGACAGTGAGCTTCGGTGTGTCACACGGACGATGATGACCGGTGATAAATGGTGCTCAAAATTGTGACGTAAATTCGCACTAACGCAAATGGAGCGGAGTGAATGGCGGAAAATATCGAATAAATGGAGAGCAGCCCAAAGCCTGTCAGAGCAAGAGATCATTTAAAGCGGTGAAGACCACCTTGTGGAAACCTTTAAACAGCAATGCACAGTAGGTACGAACACCACTAGTGATCACGAGGTTAGCGGTGAGACTGAAGTACGAGCCTTTACGGTTGAGAGCTAGTACCTGTACTTATGTGAGCTTCATGCTGAAATATCAAACAATGCCATGGGGAAACAAACCCAACATACTCATTCCGCGAATATCTCCAGAATCATCCCATTCAAGCTCATTGTTGGCTGTCAGGCGTCCATCATTTGTTATCCGCTCTCTAGCTGCGCGATCGGATTTATCCAGACAGACATCCCCCTCACCCATGTGTGCTGGCTTGTTCACTGATGGAGAAAACAGGCTGAACGAGACCGGAGTGTTCATCGAACCCGAATCGGCTTCTGTGGTGGATGGAAGCAAATCGGAAAACGTACTGTCATCAAAATCCGTCGGGTTAACACACAGCCCGTGACGACCCAGGTCCAAAGCAATCTCTTCCATGTTGATCGCGTGTGTTGCGGGCGGGCCTGAAAATCTGGCGTGCGGAGTGGATGCACACAGTATAGGACTGTAAGAATGAAAGGAAAACACACAAAAAAAGATTCAGTGGTGGGGTACGGAGAACTCGTAAGAAGGAACTTAAAGAGTTCATGAGATAATAGCATAGTACCCCCTAGTGCTCAAAGGGACTACTCCTCAGGACACAATTCCCGTGAGGTGTCCGTAGGAGTAACCATCTCCGAAAAGGCCACTGCACCTACAAAGGACCAATAATTTGGTTCCTTGAGGAACGGTGATGAACGCCATGACCAATAAAAATACAGCAGAAAAGCGCATGGTTAAGGGGCCACGCAGCGATTTTGAACGATGCCAACCAGTGACTTATATACTGTTCTAAACCCAGGCAAACTAGCTAAACACTCTCAGAATCAACTCCAGAATCCTATCGCCAGTACTCGACAAGCGTCGGCCTCAGCCTTAGATTTCAAAGTGTAACATCCAGCATGAGTTCCTCCCTCTGGTGCAACTCTATCGGAATGTTACCCTCGAAAATGACTAACACAAACAAATTTGACGTCAGATCGACGTAAGAATTCGTCAGTAGGATTAACACAGTACTCTACCCTAATCACCCAAAGGTGTTAACTGTCAAGTGTGGAACGTCTTGTGAATAACTGCCAGACAACGCATAAGGAGCCAATGGCTTGAGGCTGAAGGGTGACCAAAGTCAGGAGTCAATGTGAAACTCCCAATTTTTGGCTCATGCCATAACCCTTAAACAAACTGAGATCACTATCATAGTCGGGAAATTGCATTAGATTATCTGACCCAACTTAAATGAGCTTCTCGCCAGCGAAATAGCCGAATGTCCGTCCAACCTCAGTAGAGGAAGTCTCCTTTACCGCTATGTTTGAAGTACCGGTTGCAACATGCGAACTACTTAGGCCACGTCACAATAGTACAGAATACTAAACCTTTTCCCGGAGCGAGATGGTTGAACTGGAACACTTCGGCAACCGAGCAATGCAAGCCGACTAAACTTGCCACACTGACATAAAGGACAGTCTTCGAGAACGTACTCTTACCGGTGAAAACGAAGTCAGACATCATGCGTGACGCAAACAAACTTATAGTTCCAGTGAAGAATATACATTATAGGAAGACCTAAACGGGCTAAGTTGACGTGAATTTCATTCCAACAAACCGAGTCAATGGATCCTTTATTAGTGGGACTGACGTGCTGCTCACCAAGACACCAAAGGTATTCTAACTGTGATGAGAGATTATGGTACTGTGGCACACGACCTCTCTTTGTCTCCCAAGCGGCCTACCACAAGGAACTTCTTCCGACAAGGTAAGTTTCACACTTGAGATTGCTCCTGACTCATCCATCACTGACGAAAAGGTGTCAACATACCAACTTGCCTCTTTTGATGTGAGATGAGAAAGTGTCGGATGTGCCGAAGCTTATTCGGGCGCCTGAAGTGAAAGACTGAGTCTCGGTCGTGATTGGAGTGGTCGTGTCGTACGGGCATGCAGGCTGTGAGCTCCGCCAGAAATTCGTACTTGTCACTGGATTCCAATCTGAAGCGCTGAAGATGCAGCCTGGCCAAATAAGACATTCCAATAAAACGGAACAGACTAACGCGATTGGTCACTCTAGTGCATGGTTGTTCCGAGGTCTTGGAAGAGCTTAGGCATCGTGTGGTGTCTTAGTCCCAACATTTTGATTACTGTGGTCAATTTTTCTACAGGTTTTATAAGTGAAGAGATCACAGACCGGACAGATCAATCAGCGCCTGTTACTCTAAATGAGGTGACATTCGCGTCGTCATAGCAGCCAAAAATTGACCGCAGAAAACGCTAGTTCAGATACCTATATTCACCGAGGCGATACGTTTCAAATTCACGACAAAAACTAACGATTCTAGTGACATTTGGCTGCAGTCAAACGCGCACTATGAAGTCCCGTTTATAATACAGCTGTTAGATTTGATGAACGAGCCAACAAACAGCCCTTGCTAGTGGTATTCCGCAACGACTCCATCTCATTTAGGTCAGCACCACAAATAAATGGTTTTACATCCGACGGAGATAACAACTCGGGTGCGCCGGCAGACATAAGTACCTCAGCCAAACAGGGGCTAGCACTACAAGACGTAACAAAAGCTTCAAATAACACTGGGAAAATCATGTGTTGCCCAGAAAAGATCGCCAATGCGTTGAACTGACTCACCAAGATACTTATCTGGAGGAGATTCGCCGTAGAATCATAGGGGGTCGTTAGCCAATTCGACGTCAGATACACAAACCACTACCTAGGAACGTGCCACACAAATGCTCGTGTCCTACACAAACAAGCAGTGCGATCGTCATTGAGACGTGAAAACTAATTGGTTCCGTGACACACGCCCTCGGCCAATCAGGGCGTGCGTGCGCGAAACTGCATACAATAACGCGGTGCACGATAGCTACAACCAGGGTCGATACAATTCGACATGCAAACACCATAGAGCACAGTTCCGCCGCCGTAAACGGGATGCGTCAAAACAGGTTAGTCGTCCTGCCTTCGGATAGCGGCAGTTTATGTCTGAATGACAGAACACGTGTCTGGAAAAAGTACCGACTTCCTGGTGTCCGATAATGGTAGTAAGGTTCGTTGAGTGCGGTGAGGTACGACTAGAAGGACGCTGACGAACACAATAAATCACAGCAGCGGCCCAAGCGCTGACGAAGATGTGCTGGTGGGGATTGTGACAGATCCACGTGGCTCACTGTGTTTCAGACTGGAGCACGGCTTCATATGTTTGTGAGTACCGCTGGGGTGTTATTAGTTGATTGGTTAGTCGACCATATCGAGATTCCTTAGGATACGCAGTGGTAGCACTTGGACGCTGAACGACCGTGCAGGGTAATATAGACGGTTGTTGAACCAATGGTCTGCTCGGCACCCCAATAGTCATTCAGTGCAGTTGATAGATGCTTGAGTCATCTGTTGACAACTCTTGTTTCTGTGTAGTGAATGCATGTGGCACGTTGGACGAACGCAACTCTAAAGCGTAAAACCAATATACTTCACTGGCTTTCGAGTCCAGCATGAATCGATCGAGTCGACAGGGTCCTCCAAACTGTTGTTCCTGAAATCACTACACTCTATTTAAGTTCAATTGTGGACCAAGTGGTAGGAGCTGCAATAAACTACCGCCTTGAGGTTGGCCATGAGTGCTGCGACATACCCGGAACAGTCGAGCTAATAATGATAATAGGACACAGCTAGATGCGACTCCAATCACGACTAGTGCGCGCAGCAATATTAGAAATCCGAGTCCCACGGATTCCTCACTGAGACCGTCGCAACAGTAGGTCAGCCCCAGCTCCCACAACCAAGTGGGCAAGATTAACGAGTCACCGGTTCCGATGTTAAATGCCACAGGCTATCTTACGTCCATGCCACTGGAAGCACCGTTGGATCAACACCCGCGAAAGCTTAAACACCTGTTTGGATAGCTGTATCACGTCGGACTTTGGCACTGCTCTGCTCTCTCGCGGTCTAGGTCGAGACCACGTCGGTGTCAACGGAAGGCAGGGTCTACGAAGCGGCACTGTGTTTTGTGTTGCTTTACAACTCCGAAGCCTATTCACCATGCGTGAAAGACAAAAAAGGTCATCTGTGACTGAAGCACCGCACGGATTAGTAATGCTGAAGTGCGATGAATGATTTCTAACAAAAAAACAACTAATTGGTGAATTGATTCGACCGCGCAAAACTACGCCGACTCAGTCGGTCACTTCTTAGGTCAGACAATCAACTGCCTTCCTGTACCGTGTTTGCAAGAGCATGTTTCAAATGAAAGGAGCAAAGAGGTTGGCAATGCATAACCTGGAGAGGAGGCACGAGAAAAGGTATTAACGTATCTTAGCTGCGCTAGTTCACATCGTCAGTGAGGTAGGGATAAAAAGGAGAATGAACTGATGGTCAGAGGCACTGAACGGCATGGCGATCCTCTATACTGGGTAACTAACGCGCCATCAGAGGCACTGAACGGCATGGCGATCCTCTGTACTGGGTAACTAACGCGCTATTTTTTCCTGTTGCTTCTCGTGCAACTTCTATTTATGTTACACTGCTATGCGCCACCACAAGCAGCGGGGATCAAAAACACCGTACATGCGTACACGGTTCATTGTACTCAAAAATGGGCTGAAGTGGACTCGGTTGTGATACTAACAAGTGACGCCAAGACACAAAAGAGCCTGAAGAATACAGTCCACAGTGCTGCTACAATAAAGTCAAGAAAATTCAGGATGGTGGCGAACGCCTCGGGACACATTACCATTTATTGGGAGATTGGTCTGAATGCATGGATCAGATTAAAGGAGAGGCGAGTTCAGTTTCAAACGAGTCACAGTAGCATCACGAAAACAGACGTGAATAGAATGAAACGTTGCAAATGTAGACAGCGGAATACTGGGTGAAACATCAGGTTGACCGAACATGAGCTGACTGACGCACAAAGACTATGTTAAGATACGAACCTACGCACCATAAATGACAATTTCCTAATACTGATGTTTCAGCAAAGTATCCTCTGACAATTATCCAGATTGACAATGATAATAAACAATGTCTGACGACAGCATAAAGCCATCAAGAGAGAAGGTATTTTAGGTGTGGCAAGTGAGAAGGTAAGAGGCGGGCTCTGGAACCCAGGCTAAGGCAACCACCGCACTGCATAAACACGATAAGTGTCTCTCAATGCTTGCGTAACTCAGCTAACTAACCACAGACTTGGTGGAAGCAACGTAAGGTGAGGGGAACACGCAGAAAGTAGACGGCATTAATCACGTTGGTTCTTCATCGAATAAGTTGTACAAGCGACACACAGAGGATTGCAAAGGTGAAGGAAGTACCGTCACAGGAGTCATATTGACAGGAGACAATTGCATTCAGATCACCCTTTTGAACAGTCTTCTTGTCCTGATGCAATGGTCAGTCTACACTAAAGCGGGAAGGTCAAAGGCTCTTATGAGAGCTCATCGGCAGTGTGTATGCTACACCTCTACCAAAATTTTTGTTCGATGAATTAACAACGGTAAAAAATTCAATAAAATTCGGCGGCAGCACATTAAGACTGACCTGGATTGGAGGGGAGTGAATGCTGATGATCTGGGCGGGCATGATGGCTTGGGGATGGTTCGTGGGCATCGAGGAATCCCAATTCCAGCTGGAAGGGACTTAGAGCGAATTATGTTAAGGGAGCTTATCAATTGGTCCCGTTTGGTGTTGAAGACCCTGGCGCCATCCGTTAAGTCGATTTCGGGGGAGACTGCGGCCTGAAGGTCATCGGAAGTTAGAGTTGCCATGGCGTCTTCTGTCTGCTGATGACGTAATGCGACTGAAGTAAAGCAAAATCAGATCCGAGCTTCATCTCAGTGACAAGCACACTTTCAAGATGATGGCGGGAAGTGAAGCACGATAAACTCAACACCCCTATCGTCACCACATACGACAACAGCTAACGAGAGTAGATGAGATAGGCTTAAATAGCAAAACAATTATCACAAGCCAGGCGAAGACACCTAAGCAATATTTCCTTGCAACTAAATTCTGAGTTCTAAGTGGGTGCATCACTGGTAACCAATAAGATGAAATCAAACTGGAGTGTCCGATGATATGCCGCCACAAACTAGTGCAGGCATTATTCGGGACAAGATGGCTTGTCTTGGCAAATGTGAAGTGCTCTCATGATTATAGTGAGGTAGTTTCAATTCAAGGGAGGGAGCTACGATTGAAATATTAACCAAATCTACCCAGATCAAGTTGTTAGGGAGGGAAGGCTATCCAAAAGTTGACGGACAGTAGACGTAGTGTGACCGTGTGCGAAATCATCATACTCATTGATGATGGACAATTTTGCAAGATATTTGTATTTTGAATGTCACCGACTTGTTACGTCATGTTTAATGACAAAATGAGTGCTGACATCTCTAGGTGTACTGAAGTCGTTTCAGAAACAATCCAGTAACCAAGAGATAAGCAGCTGAAGGACGCACAGTCATTTAAGCTCCTATGCATGATGAAATTGTTGAAACTGGAGGCTTCATGGAGTCGCCAGCTCCAGTAATTGCAAGCACTCGGCAAATTGCTGTTCAATTCGGGAACTGAATACTTCGACTTCCGGAGATTACACCAACCTGATGAGCCCCAAACAAGACGAAGCAGGTAGAGGACTGCTAAGCAATCCTCAGATAATGTCCAATCCAGATTTACAGTCTTTTCCGTTACATTTGCGATACCAACGATGGGAAAAAAGCATTAACTCTTTCGATTAGTATTAGTAGCGTTTCCAGACTGCAAACCTACTTACCGTTTTATCTGGAGGAAGGGTTTTAGTGACAGTCATCACTCGTCCGAGAACATGTAACATATTTTTCTATAGTTGGGGTTGATTAACCACAGATGGTCGTTTAGTTTGCTAATTGAGTGGCTCTCAACAAATAATTCGCGTTGGGTCACATGTTTTTCGCAGTCTAGGTCAGATTGGCAACCGCTTTCCGTGGCACGAAATTGCTATTTAATCTTAAACCGAACTAATTGAACCGTCGCGGTGGGAATTCCTGTGTTGACATTTAACAGCAGGATTTTAATTGCATTTGTGCTACTTTAAAACTACTGAGGGATGCAAATAGTTGTCGGTTTTTTGCTTGATCGGTTTAGGTGCGGCATATGACAGACTTGAGGACAGAACATACCAGAACTGCCGTAAGTCTACCGTAATTCTATGATCCCATAACTGGCTCCATGTCGTTTCCCGCGAAAGAAACTCATATCGCACCTACTTCTGTAAGGCGTCCACTGATAGACATTCCGGATAATTATTTTAAAACGTACATTAAAAACATCATAAGCGAGAGATTCAGCTGGGTTCCAGGTGAGTCTCCAATCAAAACCAAATTGTTATGCAAATGAGTGTATTTCACATTGGACTAGTTTTGCTGGTGATGCTGCTGTAATCCTGCACGATTGACTTGACTTGATTTAACTTGATTCTTCGGTCTAAGGGGCTGCATACATAACACAGACACGGTTGAACAGCTCTTGGGTCATCGGTGCAGATCCTAGGTGAGTTCCGCGGGTTTAGAATCTGACCATAGCGGAAATCGACGACACTTTCTTGAAGTAAACGGTCTATGAGAAGTGCTAGGCGCTAACACCCAGAAAGATTCACCTTTTTGTTCGTGTGGTAAGAGTGACTGCCTTTATACAATTTTGTGAGCATTTGGACCAGAGGACACAGTGAGAATTCTTTTCGCAATAGCACGAAGGTTGTAATTTTCTATCTACTTCATATACTACAGACTCGTCAAACCACGGTATTACGATTCACCAGTGTTTGGAACTGTGAGCATAAATAACTTGTTATGTCATGCTTTGAACCCGAATGCACCTAGGGCGGCGGGCCACAGGAGGAGCGCTTCACTGGTTAGTGTTCACTGATTATCATCCATGACACATGAAACTAATTGGATTCCAGCTGGATAATCCGCCTCATAAGAATAACAGTCAACCAACACAATTTAGGTAACGACAAGGTGCTATACATCGGCACAGGGCGAGGCAGAACTCTCATGGCAAATGGTGTTATGGAGTCAATGCGTGCATACCTAATGTCAATGTGTCACTGTCTCAAGGTCAAACTTTGAAAGTGATACATCAGTCAAGCTGCTACGGCTTTGGTGAAAAAGGGAATGATACATAGCATAGGAAGTCTTTAGCTCAATCACGCTCTTTTTATGCCTCACATTATATTACCTTCGGCTAAACTTACTCAAATCCACTGAATACGCACTTCGAAGGCAATCCAAGGAAAGCGAACGAGGTTTGATTGGATGTGTGTCCCAAATGCTCACGAAAGCATCCTCTGCAACAAACGGTTCGACAAGGCATGTTGACCGATCAGAAGCCGAACAACTGAGGTGGGATGAAAACACTGACGGCGTAGTACCGTCAGAGGCACTCCCGAAACCTGACTCCTTGTATGCAGGAGAAAATGTCCATGAATTTGGCGAGCACTGGTCGGTTTTCTGTTAAAAAATAACGGAGAACACAGTGAACGATGGCAAAAATATGAGGATGAAGGTTAGCTCCAACGCAGATTTTGAAGTTGGATTGAAGAAACGGTATTCTAGGAACCTATCTAAAAGGATCTTTCAGTTAATGTAGTTTGAAGCTGATACAGCTCATTGGGACATAAAGCTCCGTATAGATATTACTGAATGTGAAGCGAGAAATCTGATAAAAAGGAGGTACCATGACCGCATCCTGCAGGGGGTTCATTTAGTGGACAATTACTGTAGCTGGACTTTTGTTCAACGGTGCCATTCAATTCGAATTTCACGTAGCAGGTTGCATCGACGGTGTTTAGGACACCAGTGAGCCATAACTGGCAAGAAATACGTATACGATTAAAAAATACTTCCTTGAACGGGTATCTCCCGCTTAGAAGTGTGCCTAACATCAACCGGTTGGAAGGCATTCTGAAAAACGTACCAGGATCTCTGGGTAACTGAGTCGACAATAAAGTAGATATGGACAGCATTGCCATAGTAAAATCGGTATTGACAATGGTACCTTTCTGTGACGATTATGAGGTTCCGCTCCAGGTAAGCAAACATGACGGGGCATCAGAAAAGCTTTCTTGTTTCCTCCAAGCGGAGTGTTTTTCTAAAAGGAATACGCAAATCCGAATTTCGATCGATATTAACTGGCAGTAGTAAACAGCGGTCGTCGTGGCTGGACTCGATCTTGAAGTACTGGTGTTTAGAGAGTCAGTTTGGATTGACAGAATTGCTCACAGGTACATCGTACCTGGCAAAGACTTCAAAATAAAGGGTTTATCGGTAGTACGCATTCTGTGCCACCTTTCTTCCGAGTAAACCAATAGTAAAGTGTCGGCATCGTTTAAACTGGGCCTAATAGGCCTAACATACAGAAACTTTGTTCTCCTAATGTTGAATCACACCATCCTTCATTCTATTCAAGTCTAATCCAGCTATTCCTGTCTGCGTAAACTTTCTGAAGTCTATTCTGGAAATTTAGCGGAATCATGAGATCATGAAAATCGCTTGTACGTCGGCTACCAAATAAACAGATTTATTTTTCAACACGCACCTCACTGAGTGGTGAGGCGTCTTTGTTACCATGATGATTATGAGCAGGGGAAAGTGGAGGATAAATTTTCAGCTCGAAAGGTGGATTATTTTGTTGGGATGACGAGAACCAATTGTTCACGAGAGGAGCTGTAGGAAATCCAGACGTCCTTGGGCCGATGTTCGCATCACCAACAGATAAGTCACGCGAATCGGAGGTTGTCTGCTGTTCCGGTCGCATCGAATTCTGCCGTTAAAGTGAGGGGGGGCAAATGAATTAGATTAGGTACAACATAATGGTAAGGGGCTATTCATGTCTTAGAACGGACGCTCCTGGTTTGCGGAAGTTTGCTCAAACAGCAACTAATCTCTCATTACACTGCCATGAATCTAGGCTAGTGATAGACCTCCTGGTTGACTCTTTGTACGTCATTCAACCCAGCTGAGTGGACCTGAGACCCGACTAACAAGACCCAACGTGGCGAAAAGCGATGCAATCCCGTCGACTGCATGTTTTGGAACGAAAACTCGGTGCAAACTGTCGGTTCACTGCTAGACACCTGTGGCATCTTTAAAACGTAGTCGCGGGGTCTCAGCAAAACACAAGGCATGAATTTTAACTAAAGTTATTTAGCGTTCACTAGATCAGAAAAACCCGAACTAAAATTGTCGAAAAGTTTCAGTAGGCAAAGCACGAAACCATGTTCTGATTTCCTAGTACATCTCATCAAGGGCAGTTCCCACGCTGGATTCAGAAAAACTTGTTCTGATGCAAATGGGGTAACGATTTTGGGCGTAGCAATATCACACCTACTCCTCGTAACCAATCAACACGTGCGAACTCCATACCCACAGATGACTAGACTGGAGCCTATCACTTCATGTCATACAAAATCGTGCCCCCAGGAGGGATCGTCATGAGAAAAGGTTTTCTGCCATCCCGATGAGAACCTTAGCAGTGGCACACTGGAACGCTGCAGTGAACTCTTCATGAGAGTGGCCATTCTTAGAATAGATCACTCTCAGAAGTGTTATCGTTTTAAATGACGAAACATTACATGCGAAATAAGACATACACCAAAGTAGCTGCTAGGATGCACCTGGTGTTGACCCCCAAAAGTACTGGACATTCGCATGTAGACTGATGCTGTTCTCTTGAAAAGGCTCAGCACAGTGCTACCATAAAAAACCGTGAAATGCTCAGACGCCGAACTATGGAACAGTTGTTTTGATGCGTATGACTAACAGGATCGCTTGTTCACCACAAAAACGCAAGGCCTTACATCACAGTTAAAGTACTGCTGTTCGCTGTAGTGCATTTTCTATGAAGCTGGCCAAAATATTACCTTATGCGAGTCATTGTGTTCTCCAATAATATTTTTGATGAAAAGCGTCTATCCTTATTTCCCCGAGGCTTGAAAGCCTCGATGAAGAGAATAAGACATCCTGTTCAATTCCGAATGAGTACATATTTTCATCATACTGCTTGGAAAGAAGGGCTGCAGAGGTAGGCGTCTTGGTCTTTGCTTCTCTCTGTATATAATCTCAGGCAATGGAATCTGCCACAGAATTCCCTGAAAGCAATAACCGCAAGCAGAGTAAGGCCTACACCCTTAAGTGGTTAAAATCCCAGTTCTTTCAGTTTGTTGAACATACGGAAATAGCGTTACTTACTTTCAGTTCTGTTCCCAAAGTGGACATATCCACGAAGGCATCCGTCGAAGAGAGGTCAGGAAACTGGCTTTTTAATTTCAATGTGCCTGTAAACAAGAATAACCAATCAGTGTATTAATATTATGACCACACTGAAGAATCTAATTTCGCAAATTGAAGTTTCATCCACATTCCAATAGGTATCAACGTAACATCGACGGACTGCACAGTCGTAGGGAATAAATTATCATTTGAAGCCATGCTACTCATAAGTAGCTGGGAGTCGAGGCTACCGACAACAGCCAGGCTGTTTGTGGCTGATCATCTGACTGTGGGTGATCAAAAAATCAAGACAGACACGATACACTGAGTGCAATTGACACAGCACAGCATCATCAGTCAAAGTGTAGTTCGGTGCAGGGAAGTAAAACAGCGGAAAATCGTCTACATAAAAGATGGATAGATACCAGAATTAGTGACTGGTGCGGTCCAATTATTCATAGCTCGTATCGATGGCGGACTACGACTGGTTATGACTAGGGTGCCAGTGGTTTTCCGTCTCCTGAGGTAAGGCTTTCAATAAAGTAATCAATGGTAATCGTTGTGTTCTGATATATGATCTAGCTTGGCCTGTAGGACTGTGACCATAAAAAATACTTCTAACATTGACATTATTGTCGGCTATTTTGATATTCTGTGGACAGTTCCATAAATTCTACCGAGTTAAATGCCCTCTAGTATCCAGGAATGCACCAATCATTAGCCTATGGTGGATCAGTTGATATTTCGCTGGCTTGCGCAGAGTGAGGGTTTGAACCGATTTTCGAAGCGCAAGGCGGATTATCAATATGGATACAGTCTCGTTGCGTGAATCGCGTCCTACCACTTGTTGCAATACGGACACGTGCACATCCCACTGTCGATACTTCGTATTCCTCAGAATGACGTACGTGTTATGTTCTGTTGAACTGAACCGGAGGTCTAAACCATGTGATTAAGAATACGAGTCCACGACAGATGGGAGTATATGTTGAGCCATTTGGCTCGTCTCCTTCATTTGTTCCCTTGGCATCCAGACAGCTCAGAGACACAGTTATCACCTATATCAGGCAAGACAATTGGCGTAAAGTGTAGGACTGATTTGTCGCCAACCATCTTATATAGCAAACTTGTGTTATTCGGAGTATTCTGCGTGGAGTAGGAACACGGTCCAGAACCGGCCGATCATGTAAACCAACTGATCAACGAAGTGAAATATAAGCACCGACCAACCAATCAATTTAGAGCTTGTAGATAAACTAGATCTAGTACCCTGGTAAATCAATGAATTTTTCACTGAATTTCAACAGCAAAATACAAAGTGTAATAAGCATATTGTGAGATGCACACAAGAGTTACAAAGCTTATTAGCAAAGATCAGCAGCTGGCTGGCGAGCGGCTTCGTTATCCCAGGACAATCAAGCTGATTACTGAGTTGCAACGATCTGCTTGTGATCAGGCGACATTATTGAATGGGTCGATGGATTAGATTCGCCATCGAGATCAATAGTTCGCGATCAGTTGTTTTTTTAACCACAGCTATAGACTTAAACAGTACATTCTATTACGGTTAATCATCCAGGAGTAACACATCCACAGCCGAATCCAAGTACTGATGCAAACTCAAACGTTGGAAACAGTCCAACCACCAGACAACAGGCGTCCGTATATTCGCAATAGAAACTCCCAGAAAAGGTGGTCTAACTTGCTGTGTCCTTAAATTATGAGTAGTTAATATCCCCAGATTATGTTCGAACATGAAGATATTATATATACATATATATATATATATATATATATATACATATAAACGGGTGTAACATGAGCACACATTTGCGCTTCACTTTTGTTAAATTTGAGCTGAAATGGTAGAATCACTTACATCGGTTGATAGAACGAAGTTGTGCCTCGATTTCCTGGACGTCTAATTCAATGTCTGTAAAAAGAGGATGAGGTGAACGAGCAGGATGGCACCAAATTGATCTAAGCAGTTAATACGCAGTACGAAACTTAGGTATGATACTTCTTAATAGGGAATACCTTGCGCTTAGGGGACATCTTTACATTCCTTATGGGCATACCGTTAAAATTCCCATATGAATCAGGAATTTCCGGACCACCCGGGTAGAAGACATAAGGCAAGGTCTCATGCGGCCAGTTGGCCTTTCCAAAGGGAACACCAAGCGGTAGATTTCTCCTGACTTTTATCTCCATTCCGACTCCCGAACTTGCGAATGAACGGGTCCAGGTTGCTGACGTGCTAGTGGAATGCATTTTGTCAACAAAGTGTGAGACGCATGAGTGAATGAACACCCATCACGCTTTTAGCTCACCTAATTTGTCTCAGGTTTGTGTTGTCGGGCCGTCAAATTCACGCCCGTTCCCGTGACCGACCATCCACTGAACAGAAAAGCGATATCTCTATTTGTTTGTGGGTGTTTACAAGCGAGAAATAAAGTTTGTGATTTTATCTGCGCTTTGTGAGCGGCGGCCAACCTGGGTCTAAACTACATGCTGTCTACCATTTATTGGGGTGTCCACTGGTCAATGAGCAAGTGCCCCTTAACGCAGAGGAAAACAAACATAATGATAGAAGGAATCGCCATGACTCTTAGCTCGACGAAGAACCACACCCGCGGAGTACTGAGAGAGATGAAACCTGGTAAGGAAACATGGGTATAACGCAGATACGTTACAGAATAAATGCGGATATGACGTAGTTTCTGAAAAACAACACCGTTTGACTATTTGGGAAAAACCTAACAAGTCTCAAAAGGGGTGAAACCGGTGGTGGGCTGTCAACCTTGTGAGTACTGTTACTATTGAGTATTTTCTGTCTCGTAGCCACAACACCCTTAAAGAAGGAACACCTTACACATAGGGGGTGTCCTTTCTTGAGCACTAACACCATATGACATCAGCCCCTCCCCCGGTGGTGATGCCCGACCAAGCGTACTGTGGAAATGCCGATCTGCATAACCAGGTCAGAGAATGGGATCCCTTCTGAGACAGCGAAGAGTGTTGCTGAATCGGACTAAAGGTATCGAAGTTTACACAAAAATATGGTGGGGTTACTAAGAGTTTGCCACACGGAGCCATTCAAGAAGTTCGTCTCCTGTTCCGAACAGTTTATCAGTCATTTCATAGACGTAGTACGCCGTACCTCACTCCATAGACCTAATCGAAACTGATCCAGGCGAACACGGTAAACGTCGTCCATTGTTTCGATCCGCCCTCGTTCCCTCGAAGGGATAGTGAAGTGCAGAAACAGACAGGCGCATTGATAACACAAAATCTGATTAAAAATCACTGATAGGCCTAGTCACGTATCATAAAGGTTACTGTTAAGTAAGAAGTCAGCTCTAGAAGGGTACTGGAAATCCACCAGTCCTCATGAAATGACAACCACAGAGTGGCACCTATAAATGAAACTTGCAGCGCAAACAGCGAACTTGATCACGCCCAAAACTCGCGAACAGCCCTGCAGTGGTATCTTGCCACAGTCGGTCGACTTCCTCCAATTGATCCGCAATATTAATTCCGGCTATCGCACATGACTCGACGTTCAGTCCCGGACTGTCAGTTCCAGACAGTTCCCGAAGTAACACCTCCCCGAGTGTTCGAAGCCGACTCATATCGGTCTCTCGAGATCCAAGTGCACGCAGATATCGTTGCTTGATTGCAAAACGTTTAAAAGACAATAAGTA
This sequence comes from Clonorchis sinensis, assembly GCA_003604175.2. Classification (NCBI taxonomy): domain Eukaryota; kingdom Metazoa; phylum Platyhelminthes; class Trematoda; order Opisthorchiida; family Opisthorchiidae; genus Clonorchis; species Clonorchis sinensis. The sequence goes on from CM030369.1 coordinate 26,899,062, forward strand.
GCGGAATTGAGTGAGCGAATATACTTTTAAAAAAACTGTTTTTAGCACAGAGAAACGAGCTGTTCTGCTTACACTAAGCAGTGCTCCAAATGAGCATATCGGACGCCTGTTTAAGAATCCTGAGGAGATTGGCTTCACATAACTGGGGTTGTTGTGTACAGAAACTGCGGTTGTGGTCACAAAGAGAAAAACTTTTGCGACCCTATCATTCATTTTCCGAGGGCAACTGTTGGTCAGCACTCCACAAGTAAAACAAGTGGGAAGGACGAATAAACACTGGATACAAGGATCACAGTCCATCTCAATATGCTGGATAAGGAAGAGAGCTTGCCTTGTAGGGCAGTTCACCTACTGTACCAACAAGCGTCGGGAAAATCTTCTAAATCCAGACTGGTCAAATGGTCAAATAGGACTTCTGCGTCAATCGAATGAAGGGAACTGAGTGGAACTGCTGACTTGCTGGGTCAGGTATGTGAACGTTGACTATCAGACTTATCACCATACGGCCAGAGGTAAAGCAACAGTGAGATCGTGGACAGTGCGAGCAGCAGTGGTACGTAGCGATACGTAAAATATAACCTGATAAGGCAAACACATCTGAAGGTAAGAAAAATATAGGCTAGATGATCAGTTTACAAAGATGATGCTGGCAGAATGATCTCATGATGATCTGATGTGACTGTGTATAGTACACGGATAAGTGTTTTTGGATGCTTCTCAACTCCGAGGGCAGGGAGGAGTGATTCTGTATCAGCGATAAACGATGAGATGGTTGGCTGTAGACGGCTTTAAATGCACTGGTGTATGCTCGTTCCAGCATTACCCCCAGAATCGCTCAGCTACGGTATAAAGTTCATGAGCTAGGAGGTAAGGGGGCTGATATACTGTCAGCTTGTTTTAGCCTAAAGTGGATTAATCAAAAGCCACCCCGAGAGAGCCCTCAGAAAATGAAGTACTTGACTCCAGTTCGCAAACAACTTTAAATTCAAGTTAGTTTACCAGATTTCAGCAAATAAAAAAGCTTATAGGGTTATGGATGTCATTAAGTTGAATTTCTAAGCTTCAATAATGTCATATATATCACAATTAGCCCTCAAAATAGTAATTGCGATAATAACAATAACAGCAATGGTTCAGCTGCAACATCCTTTCGGTGCACAGCTATTAGGCCGCCCTAAGGAAGCATGAGATGTTGCCAGGTTGGTAGGCCCAGAAAGAAGTACTTGAGATGTCGGGGTTAAGTTCGAACTACGGGCCTTCCGGTCACCACTAAGCTATCTCGAGATCACAGAAATAAAACCGCAGTTTGCTGTGAAAAGCAAGACCCTCGAATTCCAACGGTGATTACCTGAACTGGCAGACGAGACTCGGTCCTTTGAAGTTCGTTCACTGATTTCACCAAACACGGTCATCAAGGCTAGATGACTACCAGATTTAAACAACATCCGCGACTTCTAATGGGCTCGGAGAGGGCGAATTCCGAAACATGACTAGATATCGTTTAGGTGAGAGACGTTAATAGCTTGACGGTGGTTGGTTTACCTATTAGTGCCTTAACTTCCTCTGTGGCCGTAAGTCTGAGGGGGGTGCCACCCACGTGTTCCAGGTCGGCAAGATTCTCACCACGAGCCACTTGAACATCGAGACGCGAAGCCCACGGTGTTACCTGATACAAATGTAAGTTACGCTTTTTCAAGAGTATGATGGGCAGGACGAGTGACCATTACACCCCAGGTTTTCTAAGGGAGTCAGAAAAATTCGATGGGCTATCAGTATGCTATGAACCCTAGCAAACAAAAACCCAAGTTGTTCGGCTGCGGCATCATTGAAGTGCGTACATGCCGTGAAACCTGGGGGAACAAGGGCTGGGGTACTGTAAGCACCTCCAAGTTTTGACACCAGCAGGGCTGGTACGGTAATTCCTGTTAGAATCAGGCCGCAATAAACTTTCTTCAAATTCGAGGCTTAGGTGAGAATGCTCGGAAAGAAAATACCCATAAGCCAGAAGTTTGATAAATGAGGGGAAACGTTGAGCGACGAGATCAGGAGGGAAAAATAATGGCTTAGATGCACGAGCGCCATTGAGGACATGACTGAGCCACGTCTGACAATGTCCCTAACCACCGATGTGTTCCGTCTGGGAGTCCCCATCCAAGGAGACGGCAATGACCAGCGCAGCTGAGCTTGCTGCCAATGGCCTTTGTGCTTCGTTCCTAGGTCATGAATTGACCTCTTCTGACTGATTTCCACCCTTCGCGTGGCGATGCGAAAAGGATTCTTCGAGAAAATAGATCAACTGGCACACGGAGCACGTGACCAAGCCAGCGCAACCTACGGAGTGTGATCAGTTCGGCTATTGTCCGGTTCCGATGCCACCTCGCGTTTCAGTACGGATGTTTCGCACTTTATTTCTTCTGACGGGCGATTACGGTTGTTTCCATTCGTCCGTATGCACTGTCTTAGGAGGCTGGGTTTGAAGCGGACAGCTAAACTACGCTCCGAAACGGAGAAGTCGGACAGACAGCTCTGAACGCCGCTAGTAATACCTCCTTCATATTTTGTCGGGCTTCATCCAAGTGACCACTACCAGTACAGTATTGGTTTACTGTAGAGAGCTGCTGAGCTGGCTCAAATCGATACTGTTGAGCTATGGTAGATCTTCGAAGATAGTGGATCGGCAGGCTTCTTGCTGACTTGCCCCTGCTCACACCACGGCGTGGTCAGAGTTAAGTTGTGTGCCCCAGAAGGAACAGCAGTCTTGAATTTCGGCTCTCAATCGGCGGCTCATGGCAACGTGATCCAACTGGGTTCACGGTTAATTTGCACTTGGTGACCAAGGCGAACGTTTACGCTGAAAGTTCGCACTGGCCAGAAACAGTTAACGATCATCACGCAAATGGAGGAAACACTGCCCGTTGTCTGTGCGACGAGCACCGACCCCGAATGGTCCAGATGTGATCCCATGGACCTCAGACGACCGAATTGGGCATTCGTATTGCCCGCAAGGATCACAGTGTCAGTGCTTGACGAAGGACCCTGAAAAACTCCCGATAGAAAGTACTCTTAGCGTCAGAACTGCAGTCCGTTTCAGAATATGCCGACACTACAAAAGGGCACCGTTTTCATGTCGAGACACCGAGCTGGATAACCCAAAGGCTCAAAGACTATTGTTCAATGGAATCTAATTCAGCAAAGCGCGTTCAGCTCTGGGAATGAGTGCAACTCCCACGCCATATATTTCACGAGTCCTAGACTCTGGATCACCGGACACACGGAAGGAGGAATGCGAAAGAGCTAAGTTCTTTCCTCGCGTTCTGAGATGCACGACCACGTTTGAGTCTCGTGTGCGTGTTTTAGATTCAGAGCATGCATCAATTTTTAGGTAGTATAAGACCTGAGAAAGCATTGCCTGCTTGCCAGTTTCACATAGAGTATGGACGTTGAGCCCCTATGTAGGAAGGGTCTTGCGGATTAAGCAATATGTGTTATTTTATTTATTTTAGTAGGCGCATAAGATACATTGATCAGATAAGTGACAATCAAATGACCCCATAACGCTTGCTTGCGTGGTAAGAAGGGGTTGGGAAACAACACGGTGGACAAAGAACGGTGCCCGCAAAGAATACTTCCCGGTTGACTAGGCCGAGGAAGCTATTGATGAAAAAATTCACTAACAATTTGCGAATCGTGCCTTCAGGATACAAATAAAAAACAGCGCATCCCTTTTGAATAAAATTTGCTTCATCTTGACAATTTCGGTTTCACTCCCGGCTCCTCGTTTACTACCCCCATCTTCGGAAACACTTGCACACTAGTGAAGATTTGAGCCGATAACCATTCTGAGCGCGTTCGTGTGAAACTCGAACTCGGGTCGTCAAAATGGTGCCACACAATCTTATTCATTCAATCACCCAAATTGGATGCACAACTGTGGGGGAGGGGGAATGAGTAAGACAACTCGGAGACAAATTTCCTCCCCGGCGTTCTGTTGTCAACCTTTTCGAGAGAGTAACCACTTCTTAAGAGTGATTCCCTTCAGGGCGGTAAATCCGAAAGGACGCTGGTAAACAACACATTTTATGGACTCTTTGGAGCGTCATCACTACAGATGACTACCTCTGAAAGTGCAGTAAGCAGTCCGTGATTGCAAGAAGTGGGGAAACCAACCTTGAGTACAGTTGGGGTCAAAGACCAGTTACCTGATGAAGACAAGATTCCGAGCGACACAGGGAGGTGTTACACTTTGCTTGATATAATCCTCGAATGCGCGTCAACCACCTTCGAAGCTCCATATACGTCATTTGGAAAGTGGTCAGGTTTTTCACTTGAGGAAAACCTACCGACCCTGTCGCTCGGTTCGGAACCATGTAATGCTGTAAAAAGTGGAATTTTGGAGGTCAGGTTCTTCAACTAACCTGGTTGTGAATTTCCTGTAACAGCTGAACGCACTCGCAGTGCAACGAATGGAATTCACCGGAACTTATAAGGCCATCCATGGGAATGGGGCTGGGGTCTTTCATCATCTCCAAAATTTTACCTGAAACGTCATCGGAAAATGCAGTCAAGAAACAAGCGGGCAAAAGGATAATTTCGGAAACCAGCTGTCCGAAATTCTGAATTCATGTTCTACCGTGAGGACACGAAGAGCACACCCTGATAACAACCCATCCAACAAATATACCAACGAAACTAAAATCAGCTGTGACATCGGTATCCTGGTGCTTGGGAACGCCATAACAGGAAGTGGCAGCAATACGCCGAGGGTCCAAAGGAAGGAACCCAGTTGTCCAAGCATACTTATCAAGGTGATTGTTAGTTGCACGAACTATGGTTGTACGAGGACTGGGGTGCAAGGGCACCCAAACCTAGACAGGACGATTAGGGTTCTCGACCAAAGCCTCTGGCGCAAAAGCTTGACCAAAAGGCAGCGGTGTTCGGCGGGAAGTGTAAGTGCTTTGCGATTTTTAAAGGGCAAGTCACTGCACATATTCCAAATCTCAACCTGTGTTGGTCAGGCTTCTAACCATTGACCAGCCTGGTGGGAGAGAGACCCTTCAACACGGCTCGGAGTGAACATGTGCCCACGTGGTAGGCCTCAAACCACGAAAAGAAGGTAAGTAATGATAGCCCCTGTAATTCTTGGAGGCGGAGGTGCTTATATGAACTGGCAAAAAGCCGCTGTTTTCAAAACAGTGTGCCTTCACATTTGTGGAGGAAATCTGGCCAAGAGATGACTGTCAGTACCGAAAACTACATGACAAATGTTACCTTCACTTCGTTGAATTTCATCCCCACCATCAGCCGTAAAACGTGTAAATGTTGTACAATAGTCATAGATGTTCGTTGATGGTTCGAGAAAGTAGGGGTGGATAGCTACACATTGGAAGTAGTAGCTGGTATCGTTGGTGACTGAATCCAGGGGTGATAATGGACATTTCGTTGAAAAAAATCGTGCAGCTGCAGCACCCTTTCAGGATGCTTACCCGTTTATAGTTACTTGTTTGCGATTCGTCTGAAAAACTGTGAAGTAGCCTTAAAAGAGGGAATTTGATCGATGTCTGTTTTTCATGTCTGCTTACGCCCTGAAACGATCAAAGACAAGTTTTATGACGCCCTGAATGCCCGTTGCGGCGGTCTAAAAGCTCGTATGTCGTTGTGGTTGTTGTAGCTCTGAATGCACTTGTAGGTATGCTTAGCCCATCGGAACTGGATTAGGTGGTCATCATCAAAGACAGCGACATCAATTTTGACACTGATGCTTCAATGCCATACAACCATAAGGTTCGTCTACCTATAATTAAAGCCCTAGAGTGAAAAGAAGAGAAAAAGACTGGGTGAAAGATGGGGCCTGGTGCTGGCCCATGTCAAACATTCTGAGGAGCCTACACCTCCAAGCGCTCAACCAGACATTCTGGGAAAAACTGACATCCGTCATTTCTTGCAGCGTCTCCAGCCAAGCACACGTGGGGTTACGGGGACCCCATTCTGGAACGCGTACATAACCAACAACAACCAAAGTGTTAGGCGGAATTCCACACAGATCCCGCTTTACCGCCCGCAGTCGGGTGCTGCTTCAGCCAAAAGCCTATCCCACACAAGATTGGCCAGGAATTCGGGACGCTTGCCGGTCCGGCATCAAGCCCAGATCTGATTGGTCGAAAATCTGGACCCAACAGCCAATCATGACCCAGTATTGGCCAATGCCGGTTGCCAATGGTGCATCCAGAACGCGTCAGAATTTCCAGAAAGTTATTACCGTTTACGCTATATATATGAAGCGCTGTACAAATGCTCTTGACTTCGTTTGGGGCGTTAATATATCTTGTACACCTTTGGTGGTTGTTTTGGCACGCACGCTAGCTTGGGAGGCTCAGACCGAGAACTAAGCTGAGAAAGTACCGTTACTACAATTGGCGAACGGGAACCCACGATGTCAATCGAATTTAATCAGCTCCGAGAACTTTTGCAGCAGCAACAAAAGCAGTTTGAAGAAGCGCAATTGAAGCTCATTGAATCACTGACTCAGAGACTGCATATCCAGACAGCAGCAGCCAGCACTGGTGAGTCTTCTGTTTCCTCAACTGATGCAGCCGCGGCCTCAATCACGGAGTTCACATTCGACCCTCTTTCTGGTCACACTTTTGACTCCTGGTTCAAGCGGTATGAAGACATGTTCAAGACTGATTTTCCAAGTTTGATGACGGTTGGAAAGTCAGACTATTGCTGCGAAAACTCGGCACACCGGAGCATGAACGGTACACAAATTTCATTCTCCCCAAGCTGCCCCGCGACCTCAGCTTTGATGAAACGGTCGGAACACTGTCTCAGATATTCGGCGATCAAACATCACTGTTCAATATCCGTTACCAATGCCTAAAGTTGGTCAAGAAAGATGATGATGATTTCATCACGTTTGCCGGTGTTGTCAATCGGGAATGCGAGCGCTTCAAGCTCACCTCATTGACAGAGAATCAGTTTAAGTGCCTCATTTTTGTATCCGGTCTCCAGTCGTCCCAGGATGCTGACATCAGAACCAGGCTGCTTAACAGAATTGAACAGGATGCCGAAATGACGTTGCAGAGCCTCACCACCGAATGTCAACGCCTCATCAATCTGAAGCACGACACGGCTATGATCGGCCAGTCATCTGTGACTCCAAGCAGCTGTGTACAGGCAATCAACTCCAGTGCGCCTAAGAAAGCTGACAACAAGCCCGATCGAAAACAGAACAAGCCTCCCACAAGTTGCTGGCATTGCGGTGAGTGGCATTTTGCTCGTTATTGCCGGTTTAAACGTCATAAATGTTCCAGGTGCAATCGTCGTGGCCACAAAGAAGATTTTTGTCGGTCTCAGAGGCCACAGCCACCCGCACACCACCGTGCATCCCACAAATCGCGGTCCAACTCGGTGACGGCGACATTTAAGGTTGATTTTGCTTGCCGAAGGAAGTTCGTGACGGTTCGTATCAACAACATCCCAGTTCGTTTGCAGCTTGATACGGGCTCCGACATCACGCTGCTCAGTGAGCGAACGTGGAAACGACTTGGTAAGCCGCACGTGAAACCGACCACACATTGGGCCCGTAATGCTTCTGGTGGTAAACTGAAGTTGACTGGCGAGGTTGACTGCTCCATAAACTTCAATGGCTCGACGGCACAAGCTACGTGCTACCTGACGTCATGCCCCAAACTTGATCTCATGGGGCTGGACTGGATCGAAAAAATCTGCTGGAGAAGCCAATTAATTCTATTTGCAACCTCACACATGCAGCACCTGGAGATGCCCTCGAACAAACTCACATTGCAACGCGTTCACTTGAGGACCTGGTACAACGCTACGCATCCGTATTCTCCGACGAGCTTGGACGGTGCACAAAAGCAAAAGCCAGACTGTGCCTCCTCCCCAGTGCCAAACCAGTTTTCAGGCCAAAACGCCCAGTACCGTATGCAGCCTTACCTATCGTTGACCAGGAGCTGGACCGACTGCAGAAGGCTGGTGTTCTCCAACCGACTAACTACTCTGCATGGGCCGCACCGATCGTGTTGGTGAAGAAGGCTAACGGGACCATCCGGTTGTGTGCAGATTTCTCCACCGGCCTCAATGCTGCGCTGGATACCCATCAATACCCTCTGCCTCTTCCAGAAGATCTGTTCGCGAAACTAAATGGGGGTAAATTTTTCGCGAAGATTGACTTGGCCGATGCATACCTCCAGGTTGAAGTTGAGGAAGAATCCGAGAACTTCTGACGATTAATACGCATCGCGGTCTGTTCCAGTATACTCGACTGCCATTCGGTGTGAAAACAGCGCCAGCCATATTTCAACAGATCATGGATACGATGCTGAAGGATGCCCCCGGCGTTGCTGCTTATTTGGACGACCTCATTGTCATGGGTTCCAACCCCACGAATTGTGGCAACGTCTCGATTACGTGCTCGGTCGTATTCAAGAATATGGCTTCAGAGTGCGCCGAGAGAAATGCACCTTCTTCATGCGGTCGATAAAGTACCTTGGTTTCATCATCGACCAACATGGTCGCCGACCAGACCCGGAGAACATCGAAGCTATCAGACGTATGCCAGCACCCACAGACGTGACGTCCCTCAGGTCCTTCCTCGGTCTCGTCAGTCACTACAGTTCGTTCCTGCCATGCATCGCCTCCGAGGCCCGCTAAACCAGCTACTCACCAAAGACCACAAGTGGACATGGTCAGAAGAATGCCAACGCGCCTTTGACTCGGTTAAATCCATGCTGAGCTCAATTTGCTACTCACCCACTACGATCCATCTCTGGAAATCGTTGTGGCGTCGGATGCCTCGAACTATGGGATTGGTGCAGTGATTTCACATGTATTTCCCGACAGCAGCCAAAAGGCCATTGCACATGCGGCCAGATCCTTGACACCAGCCGAGCGTAACTACAGCCAAATAGAAAAAGAAGCTTTGGCGATCGTGTTTGCCGTGAAGAAGTTTCATAAAATGCTCTACGGCCGTCAGTTCACTCTACTGACCGATCACAAACCACTCCTTGCTGTGTTCGGCTCGAAGAAAGGAATTCCGGCGTATACGGCCAACCGCCTCCAGCGATGGGCCACTCTGCTTCTGGTACGACTTCAAGATCAAGTACCAGTCCACTACCAGCCTCGGACAAGCAGACGCACTGTCGCGACTCATTGATTCCAGCAGGCCGGAACCAGAAGATACCGTAGTCGCAACAGTTGCCATGGAACCGGAGGTCAACCACGTGGTATCCGAAACGATTCGCATCCTTCCAGTGACTGCCGACATGGTCCGTCAGGCGACTGACCAAGATCCTGTGCTACAGGAAGTCATTAAGTACCACCGCGATCAGTGGCCGCGTACCTGCCCAAAAGACGAACTGAGACCTTACTTCAACCGGCGTGATGCGTTATCACTAGCTGACGGATGCCTTCTGTTTTCAGAACGCGTTGTCATCCCAAAGAAGTTACAACCAGCCGTTCTGAACCAGTTTCATAAAGGGCACCCGGGAACAAACAGGATGAAGGCCCTTGCTCGGAGTTACGTCTACTGGCCTTTGATGGACTCCCAAGTCGAGCAAGTCTCAAAATCTTGCCTGCGGTGTGCTGAAGCATCTAAGTCACCAGTGAAAACCCACCTACGGTCGTGGCCGCAACCGACCGAACCCTGGTCTCGCCTTCACATCGATTATGCAGGTCCAGTTGGTGGCCAGCACTTTTTGGTCGTGGTTGACGCTTACAGCAAATGGCCGGAAATTTTCCCAGTGAACAGCCCCACAACTGCTACTACAGTCCTGGAACTCCGACGACTGTTCAGTCGCTTTGGAACACCAGAGACTATTGTATCCGACAACGGTAGCCAGTTCACGTCGTCGGTGTTCTCAAACTTTTGTTCGGAGTATGGCATAACCCATGTCCGCACGCCGCCGTTTCATCCGCAGTCAAACGGCCAAGCGGAACGCTTCGTTGACACCCTGAAGCGGGCACTTCAGAAGTCCAAAGGGGAGGGACCGACGGAGGAAATTTTGCAAAGGTTCCTGCTGGCATATCGAGCGACGCCAAACCCAAACTCACCTGATGGAGCGTCACCAGCAGAGGCACTGCTCCGAAGGAGGCTTCGAACACCGCATGACGCTATCCGGCCGCAAAAAGGCAGGCTAGTCACCGCAACGCCAGGATGGAAGAACAGTTCAACCGGCACCATGGAGCAACTGCGCGCTCCTTCAGCGAAGGCCAGAAAGTGCTGGTTCGTGACTACAGCGGCAGACACCCTACGTGGATTCCAGGACTCATCCTACGCCGGCGCGGCAAAGTGCTCTACGAGATTCAAGTTGGCCCCGCCAGGTGGATCCGCCACACGAACCAAATCCGGCCGACAGGTGCGCAGATCCTGCCCTCAGGACCGAGTGAGCTGAGTCTAGAGATGCTTCTGGACACCTTTGATCTCGGCACCATTCCAGAAAATCCATCAGCTGCTTCGTCGGAGGCCCGGCCTGAGCACGGATTACAACCACGACGCTGGACAGACAGGATCCGCAAGCCAGTGAGGCCACTGCAGGTGAACCCTCGGCTTCGAAGCTACGTCAACAAACTTCGAGGGGGGTGTTAGGCGGAATTCCACACAGATCCCGCTTTACCGCCCGCAGTCGGGTGCTGCTTCAGCCAAAAAGCCTATCCCACACAAGATTGGCCAGGAATTCGGGACGCTTGCCGGTCCGGCATCAAGCCCAGATCTGATTGGTCGAAAATCTGGACCCAACAGCCAATCATGACCCAGTATTGGCCAATGCCGGTTGCCAATGGTGCATCCAGAACGCGTCAGAATTTCCAGAAAGTTATTACCGTTTACGCTATATATATGAAGCGCTGTACAAATGCTCTTGACTTCGTTTGGGGCGTTAATATATCTTGTACACCTTTGGTGGTTGTTTTGGCACGCACGCTAGCTTGGGAGGCTCAGACCGAGAACTAAGCTGAGAAAGTACCGTTACTACACAAAGTCTTCGTGATCTCTTTCACGCCTTTCTGTCAAGTCATGCGCTGTCCACCTCGCGGTTTGCGCCATTCTGAAGGAGGCACGGAGAACAACACTCGTCTCGGTAGACGGTGTTTCAGCATTCGTAACACATCGTAGTCGGTGTTGCTGGATGGTTTCGGCGATTGAAGTACCTGCCGCACAACCAATTACCGGATTCTCAATCAACTTGTTACCAACACGTTGAAGCCATCAAAACCAGCCACGCTTCTGGGCATCGGTTGTCAACAACCTGAAGACGCCAGAATCATTTGTCCTGAGGCCATGTCAGCACCCATACGACACAGCCCTTACTGTAGCCTGGTACATAATCCTAAGATCTAGTGACAGGCCTTTTGAACGACACAAGTGACGCAAATTAGCAGACGTAATTCGAGATTCCTGCACTGGCTTCATTAGATATTAGAGCTAGCACAACTACCGAGGCGTAAAATTTTCCAAATCTCGAGTGATTCTCCTTGAATTGTACTGATTCTGTTAAGAGACTGCACGTTTTGAAGCAGGCCTTTGCACTTTGAAGGTATAAGACGCATGCCAAAGTGGTATAATGGTGGTCAGTCTATTCAACAGGGCTTATGCTTCGCTTTGGTCTTCAAAGGTGAGGGCAATGTCACCTGCATACTCCAGGTCGGTAGGGCTCACACCAGCAACACGTTGAACACCGGAGTTTTGAAGACGTCAAGTGATCGCCTCATTATTTCATCAATAATGAAGTTGAACAAGAAGGGAGAGAGTGGACCTCCTGGTCTGACACCACTTTTTGTAGGGAGGCCTTTGGAGAGCTCGCCATACACTCTCACTCGCCCAGAAGTATCGAAATATAGGGATCCGATTATGTTCACAAACTTTTGAGGCATACCCTCTTGATAAAGTGTAGTTGACAGCACCGACCGATCGACACAATCGAACGCACCCTTGAAGTCAAGGAATACCAAGATTGTGGATCGTCTGTACATACTGGGTTGCTCTAACCTCTGGCGGAGTGTCAAGATGTGCTCAACACAACCTCCACTCGGTTAAATCCCGCTTGATTCTCACGAGTCAAGAGTTCGCGTGCCGCCAAAAGACGTCGAAGAATCAGTGACGCCAGAAGCCTAATCACAACAGGAGTCAAACTAACACCTCTGTGGTTACTACATCCACTGCGAGTACCTTTTTTGAAAACGAACACTATTGTCGATTCACGCCAGTTGTCTGGGACGGTGCCTTTCTCCAGGATAGATCCAAATAGGTTAGACAGGCACTGGCTTAGAAGCCTACTGCCACCCTTGAACTGAGTTGGTGGAAGGCCGTCAGGACCAGCAGTACGGTGAAGCTTGAGTAGAGAAATTAACGCTTCTGAGGTTGAAAGTGACTCCATATTCACCGTCCACCTCTCTGGTTAAACTCAAGAATCCCGATTTGAGGCAGCAGGTGACCAACTAAATTACTGTTCGAAGTACTGTGTTCACCGGTCCAAACATTCTGCTTTGCTGAATATCAGGGAGCCATTCTAGTCCCTGATTATTTCGCTGACATAAAGTTTCCGAGAACCAGTCGAACGAATTAAGTGGAACAGCTTGTGGACGTTCCCAGCATTCTTTGCACCTTCCATTTCTTCGGCATTTAGGGTCCAACAAGCTTCTCGGTCTGCGCGGACACTCAGTTTCACCTGGGTTCGGATGATGTGTCGAGTGGAGTTATGGTGGCGGCCAGGGGGAATCTGTCGCCGGGTCTCCAGCAAAGACATGGTCTTATCAGAAATTCAAGGTTTGTGTAAGGTTGGCTGGGTGGTACCGCAAACAGACGTCCCGAATTTGAGTAAGACTTTGGATATCTTTTACCAGTGGCCGTTTATATCCGACACCGTACCGTCCGGCACGCATTCGAGGAGCTGGTTCTGATAGTTTCGTTCAACTTCTGGGTCAGATATTTGACCGCTGCCCGTAGCTGTTACAACCCACAAAAGTACTACTAACCATCACAAGCGCTGCCCAACGCAATGAGACGAAAGGATCACTAGTCTTTGCAAAAGCGCACCACCTCGTCCCTGACAAACTGAAGACCACCCGAAACGAGACTGACCATAGGCTCAAGCCTGGTAGCGTTCAGATAGCCAACTGCCACGGGTCTCACCGATGCATATGGTTCTGAAGAAACTCTGAGGTCGCCATGTGGCGATTGTTGGACAGTCAACAACTATCATTTCAGACTGCTACCCTATGACACCTTCAGAACATCACGGCCGGTCTGAGGGGTACCCAGGTAATTTCAGATCTGGTAAATGTCTAGCACCAGAACCCAGTGGATCACGAGGACATCCCAAATAAAACTGGTGCCATGTCATTTGGCCTCAAGGAGTCCTTACTACATTTTGTCTTCAGAATGCGCCGCAAACCTCTAGGTGCTTAGTCAACGAAGCTTCATCACTAGAGGCTACCACCTTCCTGGATGGGGACCCCGGGACTCGACTTCCCAAGGGTTAATGACACTGCCAGAAATGGCCCAATTGCGCATTCAGTGGCGCTCATTCATCAAATTTATCACCTTCAATGCGTAGCTATCCGGTTCCCGGACCAAGTGGAAATGCCATAGTCTCCTAGGCTTGGCTGTTTTCCATACTTTCCACTTTCCGGTGATCGAAGCTGTGGTAGCTGGGACCAATGTGCCTAGGGTACTAGATTTGTAGCTGGTAAACTGAAATGAATTGAAAAGAGGATTAGAATTTGTCTATCCGAATATTCCCATTTAGATAAGAACAAAGATGGCTGACGAACACGTTTTGGCAAGATCTTTTAAGGTTGCAAAGTCTGAAACAACCGTATTTACTACAATTTAATGGGCGCAGTGGACATGAAACAGGAAGTCGAGTGGGATAAGATAATACTTACTAGTCAAGGAACAACTTCAAGTCGTCAGTTGGATAACCTGAGTTTGTAGAACTTCTAAACTGCTATTTTCCATGCTCAATATCATCTTCCTCCCTGTCAATATCTGTCACGTTACTGTACACAAGTTTGTTCTGTCCATTAGAGGCTCCATAGAGCCGTTAACCACTACTTACTTGGTGAGCCCGCCTTATTTTGCTTTCTTCTATTTTTCCGGTAGCTCAGAACTCCCATTGCTCTTATACCCACTTGGTTAGTCCAATGTCTCATTTGTTCAGCCATGTCTAATGAGGACGAACTCAAAACTGACTTAGGGGAAAATTCCGTTCAGGTCAAACTCCCAACTTTTGGCGTTAATAACCCTAGAGTGTGGTTCATTCAACTGGAATGGTGCTTCCACTTCCGCCATATTACCTCACAACAGATCATGTTTTCATAAGTGGGTTCTCAGCTTCCTACTGGAGTTGCTGCCGAGGTTATTGATGCAAGTGATCCCATGCCAGTACTGAATCCACAAAACACTCTAAAGGCAGTCATAATTAAAAGGACAGCGACCTCTGATGAAGCTAATCTCCAGAAGTCGCTTTCAGGAGTTGGACTGGGCGATCGCACGCCATCACAACTTCTGCAACAAATGCAAAGTCTGGTTTGCGGCAAGTCGTTTGACGGCTCGATTTTAAAGCAACTGTGGATAGTGTCTTCCTTTGAATACAAGCCAAATACTAGCTACCCGGTTTGCTATCGTCATTGGCAGATACTGCACACAAAGTTCATGAATGCTTCTAAGACTGTTTAGTCGCCTTAACCTCACACCAACATAGTCAATCCAGTGATAACCCTGCTCTGATATGCCTCGATTGCAAACGTAAATCGATCGCCTCATAACCATTGCCACCAGGGTAGTTACCATCTTGAAACAGACTACCGTGTCGCACAAGTCCCGATCATTTCCCGTGAACAGCGCTCCCCACCACGGAATCATAGCCGCTTCTGTTCTTACCATGAGAAGTTGGAAGACAAGGCTTCACGTTGTACACCTCCGTCCGCCTATGTCTCCCCTGACCAGGGAAACCAACCGGCCAGTCAGTAGGGGCGACAGCTGCCACTGGCCAGTCATCTAGTCGTCGGATCACCGGGATGCGATTACTCGTCGAAACCGGTGCAATACTCAGCGTTATTCCTGCCGGAACCTCTGAACGCTTTTAATCTGCTGACGACTTTACAGGCGGCCAAAAACACTTGCGTAGCTACCATCGGTCATAATTCACTGACGCTTGACCTTGGTCTTCGCCGTGCATTCTCCTGGATTTTCGGTCACCGACGTCCAAGTCCCAGTCATCAATGACGATTTCCTCACCAACTTCTCACTAGCCGTCGATACCAAACGGCAGAAGCTTCTGGATTCTTTTAGTTACTTTCCGTTCCATCAATTCAGGTTGACGCCTCATCATAACCACCCGGTATACACGTCGCCCACACTTCAAATATTTCGATCTTCGGTTAGTTAATGAACTGCGTATCGCCAAATTCGGGTTTGACTACATGTCGCAACTCAGAATAATTCGACCTTCAAATTCTTGTTAGGATTCTCCCTTACATTTGGTCCATAAAAAGTCCACTGGTGACTGGCGGCCGTGCAGCGATTACTGAGCGTAGCTGTCGAACCGTCTCTGACCGTTACATAATACCACATATTCACGAGTTTGCATGGGAATCGCAGGGCAAAACTATTTTCTCCAAAATCGACCTCGTGCGCGCGTATTACCATATACCAGTTGACCCGATGACATTCCAAAAACAGCGATTATCACACCGTTCAGTCTATCCGAATTCACACACATGCCTTTCGGTCTGTGGAACGCCGTGCGAACGTTCCAACGCTTTATAGATCCGGTCCTGCGTGGATCAGACTACGTTTTCGTCTTGGTGGCAAGCAAAACGATCGAAGAACACAAATTGAACTTGCAAGCTGTCTTCGAACAACAATATAGTAGCGTTATTAACTCAGACATGTTTGAGTTTGCAGCAGACCAGCTTGATTTCCTCGGCCATCGTATTAACCCCGAAGATATCCGGCCGCTGCTAGAACAAACCACTGCCGTTCCCGACTATCCCTCACTTCAATCAACCCAAAGCCCTCATCGACTTTTGGGTACGGCCAACTTCAACGGTAGACTTATTCCAGGGTGCTCAGAAATTCTAGCGCAAAGCAAACACCACACAGTTGCAATTCGCTGACGAAGCTATCACCATGGTGATAGCTATCATTGCCGCTATTTTGTGAATCACCACCCTGAACCATTTGAACCCGTTCTGATTGTCATCTAGGTTTGAAAATGGACGCATCGCAAACCGCTGTCGGTGGGGTTCTTCAACAGGTGGTCAACAACAACACTCAAGGTCTCCGCATCTTTCCTCGTAAATTGCAAACTGCGCAAACCCGGTACAACAATCTTAGCAGAGCTCCTAGCGATCTACCAAGCTGCCAAGTATTTTCGACACACCCTCGGAAAACGCACTATTTATACTGTCCGCAGGTCAGCCACCCTAATAACCGAACAGCATGTCAATTGGATGGACGGATCACGTGCGGGCTACGAACTAAAAGAAGACGATATATTTTCCCGGGGGCAAAAATTTTGACCGCTGCTGCTTGATCTTTCAATACCGACTTTTGGACAACAAAAGTTGCTGTTGTTCAAGGATACTCAAGCTCTCTGTTTCTTTGTAACGAAAAATGCAACCCTCAAAAACCCACCACAGAAAGTTCAGTAGAGAGCTCCTAGCGATCTACTTAGCTGTCAAAAATTTTCAACACACCCCCGAGGGAGGAAAATTCACCATTCATACGGACCACAAACCTCTCGTTTTTGCCTTGCGAGCATCTCTAGACGAACACTTTTTAATAGATAACCGACACCTGGATTTCATTTCGCAGTTAACAACTGACACGCTATATCGAAGTTTTTGACAATGTCACTGCCGATGCTCTATTCCGCATTGCGGTAAAGCACATCACAACGACCCCTATTGATCTACAGGTCATTTTCCCCACTCAGCAGTCAAAACCCGAATTTCTGAATTCTCCTAGCATTACTTCCTTCAAGTTCGTCAAAGTACCGCTTCTCAAATATGACAGTCGGCGTTTATGACATATCCACAGGACGCCCAAGGCCTTTTGTCTCTGAAAAATGTAGACACCCTTTATTTGATTATTACCACGTACTCTCCAAGCCCAGCATACAAGCTGCTGAAAAATCCGCGTCACATGGATACGTCCTGCCGAATGTGCAACAGGAGTACGTGTTTGGGCTGAGCAACGTCTCGATTGTCAGAAGAGTAAGATTCATCAACGTACTATCTCTTCACCTTGAGTTTTTCAGCCGCCTAACTCGCGCTTCCGAAAAGCCCACATCAACCTTGTTGGACCGCCGCCATCGCCCAAGAGTTTTACGCGTATCCTGACTTGTGTAGTGTTTCACGCGATGGTCCGTAACCATTCCGGTCAGCCGCACGTCAACTGAAACTGTTGCTAGGGGTTTTGTAGACGAATGGATCGCCATATTCGGTGTACCCGCTACCATTATCACTAACCAAGATCCACAATTCACGTCAACACATTTTCATGACCTGGAAAATTTACTTGTAATAGGTCACTCCCGAACCGCCGTGTACCATCCGACTTCCACCGGCATGTTCGCACGCTTCCATTGACAACTCACGGCGTCGCTGATCACCCCCTCTGGCACACACTGATCGGGGCTTCTTCCACTCATTCTTCTCAGTATACGCAACGCTGTTAAATAAGATCTGGGTTGAACGACCTCCAAACTCGTCTTCAGCATTATTTAACGCCTCCCAGGTGAAATGGTTGTCGACGCTCCAACTAATGGTAAAACGGAACCCAATTCCCACGTTTCTCGGCTTCGCCAGCACATGCGTGACATCCGCCCCCCACCAACTCGATAGAACTCTAGGCCCATACAATACATCTCGATCTTGCCACATCTGATTTTGGTTTTATGCGCGTCAATGCGGTCCTAAGCCCTTACAACCAGCATACGAAAAACCTTTCGGAGTGATTTCCCGAAAAGGCATACCTTTCGTCATTGACCGTAAAAGATGCAAAGACACGGTTGGCATCGACCGGGTGAAGGTTGCTTACGTGCACATACAACAAACGTGCGATAATGAGCACACCACGAACCCTTCGACAACAATCGCATACTCCAAGAACACTCCTTCGACCAACACAGCACACACACGCTTACCTACAAGATGTGGTTGGCATCACAAACTTCTTGTACGTTTTAGGGGCTAGCTGTTGTGGCCCATGCCCTTTTCGGGCATTATGCTCACCCAATTGACGTTCTAGAGGAAGTTCCGTGGCAGTCGTGAACTGCTATTTTCCATGCTCGATATCATCTTTCTTCCCTCTTCTATCGGTCACGTTACTGCATTTAAGTTTGTTACATTCAACAGAGACTCCTCAGGGCCGTTAACCCCTACAAGTTCGTCAGTACATGCAGTGCTTGGGTTGTGTTCAGCACAGGATGTATATGGGGGAGGTGAGCTGGACAATGGCAAGTCCGACACGCGAACAAGACGTCTTTACCGAAGGAGGATTCAGTTCTGCTATCGTAGAGCGACGGCTTCAGCCACTGCGACGCTGCGGTGCCGCAGTGATCTAGGTTGATTAGCAGACACCTTGTAAGCAATACGGAAACCTTGGGTGGACTACATGCTGTGCCCCGGGCCTGATGGATGCCGCAAGACTGAGCTGGTTGTCTTCCTCTCGGTTCCAAAACCTAGCCAGGGTGGTTGGTATTTCTTCATTCCTTGACCGAACTACCTCACCGTTATTCCAGGGGAATAAGTATGGTAACATATTTTGCGGTGATGGACAAGTGATCTATATTCGAGAATAAAGGAGAAAAGACGATTGCTTTTGAAGACGCTTGGAAGAGTGACGGCGGGGGACATTGTCCACATCTGAATAAAGTCCACTAATATAAAGCCTTCTGCTCAGTGCATTGGCCAGCACATAATATCTAAACAAACGGACTTTCTTTCAACTGCGGTGGTAACAGCAGTAAAAAGTTGTCCGGTCAAAAGACCTTTAAAATGATCAGGATAACCGTCGTCTCCCAGGTCAGTGGTGGGAATTGGTGTTTCCTGTTCTAGTACGTCGTCGCAGAATATTTTGCTCACTGTCAGTAAGACTGTGGATCACAGTACGTTACCGGCCAAGTGAAACGTACTGGTAAAGTCGGCGCATTGCTCAAAACGCGTACGCCTCCGATAAACCGATAATCTCAGTATAACAATGTGACGTCGTTCAAAGTCAGCATCCAAGAAGTAGAGGAAGTTGACGGTTTTTCCTTAAGAGGTGAATAAGAGGGTGGCGTGCGCCCTACTGAGCGTTCTGTATAGAATTTCCACCTGACTTTCAGCGTGCTAACCCGCGGAGGCTTCAAGTACGATGTAAGAAGGAAATCAGCACCGATACCGTTTCACCGCTCTTCCGTTTTAGTATGCACGCTATGGTGGTACACAGGGACAGCGATTCTCCAAAAGTAATTGCTCACGACAGTTTCTTCGGATGGAAAGCAGGCGAAATCTCACGGGCAAAAGCCCATAAAGCACATATAAATCGACCAAAATGGCAGACACCGTGTACTACACACTGCTACACTACACTACTACTACTACTAAACTCTTTGATAATCACCATCACCGGTGTACTATAGCCTACGTGAACCGGCCGGCGCTAGTGGTGTGGGGCGATAGGACGATGAACGTATGCATAATAAGCTACGGAGAAAGAAGCCTGTCTCACAGGCGAGTGGACACATGATCAGGTCGTTTGCCAGTCCTGCATCAGACCGAAATCTGATTGGCCGGAAGTGAAGACCCAACAGCCAGTCATGATCCGGATTCCGTCCAATGCCGGTTGCCAATGCTGCATATAAAAGGCGACGGAATTTTCGGAATTTCCTCGCATAAACTATGTACATGACGCCTACGCAATTTTTTCGAGCTGGGTTTGGACGTTAATGCACGTTGTAAGTCTTTAATTTTTGTTTTAAATGGAACGTTGGATGAAAGTTCCCGACCGAGAACTAAGCTGAGAGAATGCTGGTATTACAATTGGTGAATGGAAACCCAAGACGCTTATCAAATTTTATCGGCTCCGAAAATTATTGCAGTAGCAACAGAGGCATTTTAAAGAAATACAGCCAAGGCCCACCGAAACGATTACTGAGACTGCATATTGAGACCACGGCAGCGAGTACAATGGGACCTTTCGCAACTTCAGCTGAGGTAGCCGCAGCCTCGGTCACTGAGTTCACATTTGCCACACTTTATGCGCAACCTTTTGACTCCTGATTGAGGCGGTACGAAGCTACATTCAAAATGGATTCTACCAGGTTTGATGACTGATAGAAAGCCAGATTAATCCTGCAACTACAAGGCACATCGGAGCACGGACTGTATTCACACTTCATTCTCCCCTAGCATGCCCACGAACACAGCTTTACTGAAACGGTTAGAACATTATTCCAGGTATCCGGCGATCAAACTTCACTCTCCGGTATCCATTACCAATGCCTCAAGAAAGATGGTTACGATTTGATCACGTTCGCCGGGGTTGTCAATCGGGAATACGAGAGTATTAAGGCCAGCTCTATGAGGGAGAATCAGCCCAAGTGCCTCATTTTTGTATCCGGTCTCCAGTCATCACAAGATACAGAAAACGCCACTTGAATGCTTCACAGAGTTGAAAGGGATGCTGAGACTTAAGGACTCATCCCAACCCCTCATCATCCTGAAGCACGACACGGTTAGTCCCCTGCTACCTCGGTCAACTGTGTACACGATATCACTCCAGCATCCTAAAGAAACACGAAAACAGGTCAGCTCGAAAACAGAGCAAGCCTCTCACCAGTTGATGGCGGACAGCGCTTGGCATTTTGCTGGCTATCGCTGGTTTAGGTGCAGTACATTTTCCACGAACAATCGCATTGGTCACAAAGCAGTTTTATTTCAGTCACATATGCCGAAGCCTCATGCGGAACCGGAGTAGCTGGTACATTTGTGACAGCCAGCCAACCTCGGACAGGAGAACCATTAGGATTGGCTCAAGCGCTTCCCAAGAGACAGCAGTCATAGGACATTGCATCTTTGTGGGCACGCCGCCGTATGTGTTCCTCTCCCAACATGAATGACCAGAACACTGTGTTCATCTAATCCATTGGTGTTCAGCGTGGGGGCGCGCCAAAGCAGGCACAATACAAGGGGCATATTATGCTTTCTTTACCAAACCCGTGTTAAATACCTGGATCGACGGAATAACTCTCTGATGCCTGATTTCTTACCTGTTGATGTCCAAGATTTCGCCACTCGCCAGAAGATGCACCAAATGACCTAAAGCGGATTCACTGCAAGTTTTCCAAATGAATGCTTAATATGAACCAGGGAATTCTAGCCATGCACATAGACAAAGGTTTATATCTCCTACCAACACCTACTAGCTGCTCTTCACCTTGTTTCATCCATAAAAAGTTTTCACCCTGGTATCTCTCGGCATGATAACTTACGAAAAACCTTGGACAAAAACCACCGGGCCAGCAGATATCAGAAATCTCACGATTTCTCATTGGTGCTTCACATGAGTAAGTTCTCAACTGACCGAGTGACCTTGCGGGTACCTTTCGAAGGCCGAGAAGAGAGCACCGCCCTCAGAACCCATTCTTACCCCAAATCAGTCAGACGACTGTTCCGTGGGCATCATAACCCAAACAGACACTCCACTTCCCTATCAGTGATCTTGTCAGTGTAGCAGAACATCTGAACGCCTACTTCGCTGGCTGCTACTTGCCCCTTCCTCTAAGCTTCAACCCCATTCCGCCTACCGCATATGTCACAATTCCAAACGTCCAGAGTAGCCACTTGTCTCGTGACTTGTCACGTGGCCTGCTCTCTAGCTGATGTTTCTCCCCTTCCTTTAAACTTTAAGAATTCAGTTGCGCTTGAGGCCGATGGTCTTTCCTCCCGAGTTCTGAGACACAGCGGTCAAGATATCGGAATCCTAGTCCTAAACCTTTTTACCCACTCGACAAACTGTAGAATCGTCCCTTCCGCTCTCATTTCAAATCCGGATCCCGACAAACTACTTGCCACTACAGGGTGGGCCACCATGCCTCCCTTTTATTGAGGACCCTTGAACGCCTGGTCAAAGACCCATTGACCAAGTTCTTCCTTGCCATAGATGACCAGATTCAGCAAGACAGACTCCCCGGCTCACTGGTCAAATGACTCTGGCCCAAGTTTCTCTCCCACAAAATTCCGTATAAATTCCCGTAGCTGCTCCCTCACGCTCGATTCGTCCGTAATCAATGGGATTCCTGTCACTCACTCCACAGATATCAAAGATCTTCGTTTCAGGTACTTTCGTACCTTCAGCTTTTCCCAGCAGCTCCAGTTCCAGATTGCCAGAGCATGTAGGCTCGGCTCTTTACTATTGCGCTTCTTCCACCTTCAAGACATAATGGTCGCTATTTTTGGGCTGTGTATAACCAATGTTGAAAGTTCGTCCCGAATTTTTTTCCCTTTAATACCAAAATTAGCTGACTAACACTTGAAAGCGTCCAACACTCACTCACTAACGAAAAGGTTGTTCCCACAGCCCAAACCTCCATCCTACCGCTCCCGCTATCAAATTTTATGCCTTGAACCACTATGGCTCGGACATTTTAGCTATATGTAATTTCCATTCACCGTCTGCTGCACAATATTATTTTCTAGATGGGGTTAGTCCAAACGTCAGTTCACCTCCTCGCTACATATTCCATAACTCCATCAACCGCCTTATGTGCCCTTCAGCTCGCACTAACCTACGCAAACGCCTCTTCCTAGTTTACTACGCTTGCATCTGGGACAGTCTTCCCGAGCAGCTGCGAAACAACGCCCACCATCATACTTTCTCGCAGTCCGTGAATAGGTTGCCTACTAGTTAAACTGATTCTGTCTTAATAACAAACTACCTCCGATCTCCTCTATGGATCGGGTCCAGTGCACACTCGAGTTTGGCGAGGATACGGGTGGTAAGCAAGTATAGGATCCCGTTGTCATATCCTCCAATTCCCTTGACTTGCTTAAAGCCACTGTAGTATAATAAATACCTGCTTGAATGTGTTGTGGTACTGGCCTGGTTTTTTCCAGACACCTTATACCTCGTACTATCCGAGTCTCTACTCTGCGTTAATCTACCAGCACTGTCTAATGGCTGGTTCTCCGTTTGGGAACGAATGAATGAATTCACATGCGAACTTGCGGGATGTGCGCTTTTGACTCCCGAATTACGGATTCACGGATTGATACACAGGAGCGAGGCTTTTGCCCAAGTTTCCCGGGTCGGTTTTGTTCTTGTCGTTCAGCAGCTGTCGTTCACCTGAAAGGCACAAGTGAAAAAAGGGTGTAGCACTGCTCTTTAAGTTCTCAGCGCGGGGCAGTATGTTTGCCAGCGCGAGGACTCGCGTAAATAAGTGTCCAATAGTGTTTTGAACTGAGTTCTAGAGGGAGCGTGGACAACCGTATCAGGAAGGTTATTCCACGCAGCAAATACCCGAAATGAGAAAAAAGCTTGCCTAATGAAGGTGTACGCTCTGAGCTTAAAAATCTTCTTAACATGTCCCCGCCGTGTGTTTGCTCGGTCAACGGTGAAAAAACTGTTGGCCAAGCCTTGTTCAAACAGGGCGTAAGTAAGAATTAAGTCCCCTCGGAGGCGACGATACTCCAAGGGAAAGAGGTCGAGCACCACGAGACGCGTTTCGTAGTCCATGGACTTGAGACCGGCAACCATTTTCGTAGCAGCTCGCTGGACACGCTCAATGAGGATTACGTCTTTCGTGCGTCCTGAGTAGACAACCGGGTTGGCATATTCAAGGAGCGGTCTGACATAGGCCCCATAGAGTATTTGGAAGTCCGTGCGAGTAATACGAGAGAAGGTACGCCGAATCATCCGTAGAACAGCGAATGCCTTCTGAGCCGATTTCTCAAGGTGCAGTGAGAAGGACAGGTTTGGAGAGAGCCAGATACCCAAATCTTTTTTGGCATCTATCCTCGTGATGTCTTCTGGTCCTTTCTCACCATGCATGACAAAGGAGTTCGCTGAGTCTCCTCCAAATGACATATGGACGCACTTTTCGTCATTCAGAGGAAGGTGCCAGTCCAACGACCACTGCTTTGCGGCGTCTACATCAATTTGGAGGGCACTGGCATTGGAACTCCACGATTTCAAGTCGTCCGCAAAAAGTAGACATGGACTTGAAAGAACATCTGGAAGGTCATTGACGTATATCAGAAACAGCAAAGGTCCCAAAACGGAGCCCTGAGGAACTCCAATGGAGACCGGCGCCGCAGAAGAGTAGGTCGAGCCTACTTTCACTCGGAATGATCTGTCTGATAGGAATGCCTTGATCCAGTGTAGGATTTTCCCTTGAATCCCGTAAGACTCGAGTTTGTGGAGCAGAGGGACGTGTGGGACTCGATCAAATGCTTTTGAAAAGTCGAAAAATATGGCATCCGATATGAGTCCCTCGTCCTTGGCTTGGGTTAAGCTGTCCATAAATACGAGCATGTTCGTCACGCAGGAACGGTTTGGGAGAAATCCGTGTTGAGTTTGAGACGAAACTCAACTGACGACTGAAACTCAACGACTGACGAAACAGCAGATGGAAATGAGTTGCCAGTGTGTACGTCGTTTCCTTCAGGATCCTTGGGTGGACTTCGTCGGGCCCCAACGCGAATTAACAGTGGTGGAGTTTCAAAAAGACCGACGCCCAAGTCCTTCTCGACAACAAGGGCCCCGTTCTTACGTTGGTACTCTCTAGTAAACCCTAATGGCCACGCGCGGGCAGAGCGGGGTGAACTTTACTGAAAATTTGACAGTGCATACGAACAAAAAACGGTGCCCCTAAAGGGTACTTGAAGTCTGCAAAGTATATATATATATAAACTGAACACCCATGGAACTGGATTCCGTTAATTTCAGCCCACGAAATCACGGTAGGAGGTGTTTTATACACACTTCACCACAAGCCCCACGCTCCATATTTTACGAGCCGCCATAGCACTGTTTCTTGGTCACTTTCGCGAATCTTACCTTCAACACTGCACGACACGTTCGAGGAGCGATTCACTTTGTGCAATGGCCCCTCAGAATCAATTTCTCCGCGTCCCACGCTCTACTACGTGATCAGCTATTCCTGCTGTGAATTTCTTTCCCAATAGGAGCTTCCCCGTAGACATGACCATCCACTGCACATACGAACACAATTTCAAACACCTAGCACTTCTGCTTGCTACCTCTGTTGATATTATGAACTAGTTGTGTACATAAGCTTAACTCTCCATATGGACAGCATTTTTGCACCGTTCGTCGTAATACATTTCTGTCCGGTATCACAAATGGTGGTGTCCAAACTGTCCATTCATTATGGCAACTCTACGCACCTCAGTCCAGCCGCAATTCTAGACGACCCGATCCCACAATTCTGTCTGTCTGGCTGTCTACTTGTGCATACACCACATTTTCCCGAAGTACCATTAAGCCCAGCAACGCAGACAGTGACGCTTATGCGTTTTATTTTAGCCTGTCTACACAAATATGAACGGACCCGTGACTAACTGTTCCGAGTCTACGGGCATTCAGCTTCTCATGCCAGTAGGAAGCCTACCGATTCTCAGAAGACCAGAAAACTATTGGCTGTCGACTTCATATTTTAGACCAATCAGAGCTTGGCTTGATGTTAGGCCAGTCAGTGGCTCGGCTAATTGGCTCTTATCGTGTCTAGATGTTTGCTTTGAGTCGGTTTTAGTACTGTCTTTCACGTGACGGGTATAGCATGCGTGCTATGGAAGCACCAGGGGATAGTGATTCTCCGAAGGTAGGGGTTCATAACAATTTCTGTGGATAGATGACAGAAGGTTCCTGTGACTGAGGATACGTCCGCCGTGTGTTATTGAGAAACGTTTTTGCTCCGAACTAGTACGACTTCCGCGATATGTAAAACGCTCCACAACTTCGAATGTCTTCATGAACTGTAGGTGGCGTACTCACTTACTGCTTGTCCAGGGGCATAGTCTTGTATTTTGATTGCAGAGCGCATCCAAGTAAACGGGATGGCTTTGGCCAGTTGATCCAAAAACATCCGTGCCTTCTCTTCCTCTTCGAAAACGAGAACGATGTCATCTGCATATTACAGGTTGGTAAGGTTCTGGCCAGCATCTATCTGAGCATCAGAGTTCCGAATACTTTCCAGCGGTCATCTCATTATCTCCTTGCTTACGGAAGTAAGTAAGAATGGATAGAGTAGACACCCTTGACGGACATCGCTGCCTGTACGGAAAATTTCAGAAACCCCTGCATATGCTCTCACGTCCGGAATTCTGAGAAGACGAAGAACGTATTATGTTCACAAACTTCAGGGGCAATTCTTGTTGGGCAAGCGTGGTAAGAAGAACAGACCACTCACCCGAGCCGGTTGCGCCTTGGAAATCCAGGGATCACGGATTAACGAATGGATACACAGGATCGAGGCTTCCGCCCAAGTTTCCCGGGTCGGTTTTGTTCTTGTCGTTCAGCGGCTGCTGTTCACCTGAAAGGCAAAGCGAAACAAGGGTGTAGCACTACTCAGCGCGGGGCAGTAAGCTTGCCAGCGCGAGGATTCGCAACAGTGCTTTGAACCGGATACTAAATGTAGCGTGGGCAACCGTTGGAGGAAGATTATTCCACGCAGCAACTACCCGAAAGAAAATTTTTTACCTAGTTAAGTTGTGCGTTCTGGGTGTGTGTTGGTTGGATCACCGGTGAAAAGCCTGTTGGCTAAACCTTGTTAAAACAGGGCATAAGTAAGTATTGGGCCTCCTCAGAGTCGACAATACTCCAGGGGAAATAGGTCAATCACCGCAAGACGCGTTTCCTGGTCCACAGATTTGAGGCCGGCAACCATTTTCGTAGCAGCTTGTTGGACACGCTCAATGAGGATCACGTCCTTCCTGCGTCCTGAGTTGACAATTTGGTTGGCATATTCAAGAAGCCCCATAAAGTATTTGGAAGCCCATGCGAGTAACACGAGAGAAGGTGCGCCGAATCATCCGTAAAACGGCGAATGCAATGAGAAGGACATGTTTGAAGAGAGCCAGATACCCAAATCCTTTTTTGCGTCCATCTTCATGATGTCTTCTGATCCATTCTCAACGTGCATGACAAAAGCGTTCGCTGAGCCCCCTCTGAATGACATTCAGAGGAAGGTGCCAGTCCAACGACTACTGCTTTGCAGCGTCTATATCCATTTGGAGGGCACTGGCGTTTGAACTCCAGGATTTCAAGTAGTCCGCAAAAAGTAGACATGGACTTGAAAGAACGTCTGGAAGGTCGTTGACGTAGGTCAGAAACAGCAGTGGTCCCAAAACGGATCCTTGAGAAACTCCAATGGAGACCGGCGCCAGAGAAGAGTAGGTCGAGCCTACTTTCACTCGGAATGTTCTATCTGATAGGAACGCCTGAGATGTTTAGAATGTGTCCGAGAACGAGTTAGAACAGAGTCCGGGTTATTGAGGATAAACAGCGTTTTACTTGTCTGAGAACTAGCGTGGATGAGCTGAAATGTACATACAAAGGTTCAGTACAATTATATAGGGTAAGTATAATAATAAGGACACAAAAATCATGACAACGCCTTAATCCAGCGTAGAATTTCCCCTTAAATCCCGTAAGACTCGAGTTAGTGGAACAGCATGACGTTTTGGGCTCGATCCAATGATCTTGAGAAGTCGAGAAATATTGCATCCGATATGAGTCCATCGTCCTTAGCGTGCGTTAAGCTGTCTATAAATACGAACATGTTCGGGAGGAATCCGTGTTGAACAGGGGATACCAAGTTGTTGGTAGTAAGGTGATCTAGGATGACCCGCTTCACAGTGCGTTCCATCACCTTGCACGGTACGCTAGTGAGGCTAATAGGCCTGTAGCTGCCGGGCGATAGTCTGTCGCCAGTTTTGTAGATTGGCGTGACATTCGCTTCCTTCCAAACAGAGGGAAGATGGCCTTCGTCAAGAGACTGACGAAACACCAGGTAGAAATGCTTTGCCAGCGTGAACGACGTTTCCTTCAAAATCCTTGGATGGACCTCGTCCGGCCCCAATGCGCAGAACGGATTTGTCTTGTGCAAGAGTTGACGAATGTCCTCTTCCGTGAAGAGCAAGTTGGTTAGTGGCTGTTTGTAGTCACGCATATATCACTATAGGGTCACTCGTGCGTTTTTCGTTCTTGTCCTCAAGAAGAATGCCGCTGGCTTATTTCTGCGACGATGCCTCGTACTTAAACAGCTCATTTCTGTTTTTTCCAGGCGAGGTTTAATGTGGTGGCTTGTTTTCATATGTTCTATTGGCAGATTTCTGATTTACAGCGGTTCCGCATTTTAAGAAATGCCAGCTCGTCTATGTCTCCTGTAGTCAACTTTTTGAAAAATAGTTGAGACCTCTTTTCTAGAAGACACCGAATCCTTTTAGGTAGCTTACGGTCAATCCGACGGCATCCTGTTTTTTTCGAGGTGAACATCGCGTCAGCCTCGTGAAGTTTCTGGTCAGTGTTCCTGTATACCTTCCACTGAAGCTGTTCCCAGTTTAAACTGATAAAGAACAATGCGCATTCCTGAGAAGTCTGCACGGCAGAAGTTTCGAATCCACGTTTGATGTTCGGGATTTCTGGCCCAGTAGCAGATGAAATCAAAGATAAGCACACAGTGGTCACTGTCCCAGTGAGACGTTAATCAACACCTGATCGACGAAGTGCTTTTCGTTGATTATGACCAAACCCAGGAGGGATGGTAGTTGGCCTGCGCGGTATTTGGTTTTTCGACGACATGTTGAGTCTAAGCGCCCATTCTAACGACTTTGGTCACTGTCCACTGTCCACTAGACCCGATGCGTTGGAGCTCCATCCACGATGCCTTGGGGGCATTAAAATCACCTACCAGCAAGAGATATGTAAAGTGATAGCTGGACGAGAGTTGCTCAAGGGTTTGTATGGGGAATTGGTCATCTTCCGGAGAACTCGAGGGGCAACGGTAGATCAAGCTGAGATGCAAATATTGCGGGTCGTTTCTACGTATGACGTTGTTGTATCACCTGACGGAGTATGAAGATTTGGCCAACGCAACCTCTACCTGGCCGGAATCCCGTTCGAGTCAATGTTTCATGTGCCACCATATGGCGACGAGGTACAAGTGACGCCAACGGTCTCGTTATGCCCGGGATCAAGGTAACCTCCCTGTGAGCACCACACTCATTACGGGATCAATTTTTGAAAATGGGCATTATCACTGACTCTCCCCATTCGTTTAGGGCAGTCTCCTTTTCCCAACTGCAGGCAAGCGGATCAGACAAACGCTGACTGAGGACTTCATCCCCATCTTTGAACAATACAGCTGCGGAGTCATCCGGACCAGAAGCTCGGTGGTGCTTGAGAGAACACATGCAGTCGAGAACCTCCGACACCGTAGGAGGTTTCACATCCACCTTCCAGAGTTCTACGCCAAGTGTAGTCTGGTTGAGTGGCAGCTGGTGGCCACTATAACTGCTATTCAAAGTATTCGGCTGAGCGGTCGAAGCGTTCTTCTTTACACAAGAGGTCACTCCATTCGGATCCTGGATGGTTTTGCCCACAGATGGTTCCCGGGGATCGGCCGCACGGATCAACTAAAATAATCTTCGCGCATTCCAGGCTTTCTGGGCCTCTTCCATTTCCTTGGCTTTCTGTCCACCAGGCTTCATGGCCGGCGCGCACACTCACTGTCAATTCACGTCTGATAATTCGTCGAACCAAAGGATGTTCTGGACCGACTGGGATATCTTCCCGAGACTTAATCAGTGCCACTGTTCCGTCTGGTACCCTTTACGTGATCCGTACTGGTAGTGCTGTGCCACAGGCAAAACTCTCAACACTGTGGAAAGATGTGGCGAGCTCGACGCAGCATGAACTTACACCTGATGTTGATGCAGTTGGAAGAAACTCCAGAAGAAACTTGTGGTAAATTCATCTAACATCCGGATCTTCCAGTCTTTGCTTGTCCGCACTTTACGCGGCAATGTGAAACGAAAGGAGAAGCGACCCAGGACGAGGGCGTCCTCGGAACCCACAAATATGTCCCAAGACAACCGGCAGTCAGTTATTGATCCGCGCCATCGGTAACTGGTGATAATGTGACTGACTCACTCTGTCCACCTTCGACATTTCGAATTAAGTGCAGAAAACGGCACTCATCGCGGCAGGTGGTGACTAGGCATTGGTAATACATGGTCCCAGCCAGCTTGGCCTGCAATGCTGGATGGATTTTTTTCAATGAAGTAACGTCTGTTTCACTCAAAGCCAGTCTCTAGACCACCTCATCGTAAGCTCGTTGCTCCCAGCCATCAGTACTGTACCCTCGATCAGGAACAGTTCTAGCGCTCGAAACCCATTGCCGTTTCACAGGCGGAGCGCCCAGAATCTTGCAGGATTGCCGACAGTACCTTCCAGTAAGGGTTAACGTCAGAAGACTTCCTATCCGAAAGGGACTTCAATAGGTGGCTTTGGTAGGCTTGCTTCATATCAGGGTCCGATAGCTTCTCAATGGCCAGGTGAAGTGTGCGAATTGGGCGAGATGGCTCAGTGGTTAGAGCGGGAATGTACTGACGGTAAGGTCCGTGGTTCGAAACTGACCTCCATTTCCCGACTTCCCTTGTCTGGGCTTGGGCAACCTGGCAGTATCCCAGCCCTCATGCTTCCTTCGGGTGGCATGGCAATTAGGCACCGAAAGAGTGCTAAAGCTGAACGAGGTTGTGGGCATGCTGCACGCCCCTGAAAAACGTAACGGGAAGCAGCAACGAACAAGCGGGTGATCCAAATCCACATAGGTTTTCCAGAATGCGTGACGGTCAGTTAGTGACCTACACCAATTATAGCTGATGACAATGTGGTCTGTCGGTGTTGGAAGTTGACTCGCATGCGGGGCACCATGTGGCCAAGCGGTTGTTTTGGAAGATAGTACCGCACAGAAACAGTCGGTGGTCAGCACATGACTGTAGCAGGCTTTTGCCTTGTCCGTGAGTCTCGATTCCAGTCCCAAATGACTACTAGCGCTAAGTCTACCTATATGTGCATTCATATCCGAGGCAACCACAACAATATCTGATCTATTAGTCCACTGTAACAAGGCGCTCTACGCGTTGTAAATGTTGAGTTTGTGCGTGCCAGAGCTACAGCCTTTTGGGGCGTAAGCAAATATGGTTGCTGGCGCTGCCACCCCGATGTGGTGTGGTCAGTATCCAGTGGACAATAACCGTAGTTTATGGCGCCTGTACTTCGAAAGTTTCCATTACTAGGTCGAGGTCACTTGGGTAGAGCAGTACGTAAGTCTCAGTTGGTTAATGTGTGATTTTCTCATTCTGGAGCCAACTCGAAAGTTGTGCAGCTCGGTCATATGGTCAGAGGCTTAGTTCCGTAGTGCTTTCCGATGTGTAGGATATGGATGTCCCCTAGACTAGCGAGGTTAGCATCAAACCTTCAGATTTCCATGTTTTCAGCAGATAACCTCGGTGACCTGCCACAATTTCGAACCAAGAACTCCTCAGATTTAACTGGTGCATTAGTAAAAGGCGTGTTTGAATTATTCGAGTCGATTTTCTGGGTGGGGGAGATCAGACCCAGGTAACGTTTGATGGCCCCTTAAGCTTCTGTGGACGCACCTCGTTAATGACTCGTAAGGACCGTTTGTTTGGAACCTCCAACATGCAAGTGTCTGCAAAGCTCATCGTCCAGGGTTTTCAAATTTAAAAAAGACGTTGACCGATCGGCAAGTCGCTAGCTTTAGACATCAGTTTTCAAACTGATTTCCTTTCACACTATGTCCATCACCTTTAGATGTACTGTGCGTATCTCCATATCACCGCCGTTTTTTATTGTTTCAGAACTCGCCGCCTTCTATCAATCATGGTTTCCAAAACGTACAGCGTTGTGGCACCCTATCAGTGTCAGATAAAAGGTTCTGACGTGTGGCAGTTATTTCAGGTATCCGTCTGCTTCTTTGTTCATCCTTTCGTCAGAATGGTCGTGACGTTCAACTGACTACTCGTGTCAACTCAATTTCAGTGTGTTCCCAAGGGCCGAAAAGATTCTGCATACCATGCGGACATAAGGTACTTGGTCGTACGCCTGCGGCTAACTGCATCGTAGGTTTACCTGTATAAGTGCGATGGGGACAAACTGTATCGAAAGCTCTCTGGCTATGGTTCTCGGGTGACCTGTTGTCAGTTTCGAAGCGACGGTAAGCTGGTGATTGTTGGCGAGGAGAATGGTGTCGTACGCATTTGCACGACAGACAAAAACACCTATCACCTGCGCAAAATGACGACACACAAAGCGTAGGTAAATTTGGCCAACCGACCGGTCACTCTGCTACTTGCTTCTAGGTGTGTAAATGCGGTCTCGTTTTTCGCTGATGGCCATCACGCTGCCAGTGCAGGCGCGGATGCTTGCGTCCGCATATGGGATGTTTCCCTGGGGACACAAACAGCTCAGTTCTTCACGGGCACTGGCAAAGAACCGGTGAAAGCTATGGCAGTATCGGCCACTGACCCAAATATTCTCTACTCTGGAAGCATGGAAGGTGTGGTAGCCTTGTATGACATCCGCCAAGTAAGTTGAAATGTCTGTTTACAAATGTCTTATCTCATAAACGACGCTTGAGGCGACGTGGATGCCGCGACCTCAAATATTTACAGACGTCAGCAGGCCCTTCGAAACAAAAGAAAGAGTTCCATGGACTCATAATAGACGCTTTCATTAACAGACTTATCCGACGATTCTTCCTTTGGAGAAACATTTACCGAAAACAGTTGTTCACAAACTAACACGCCTTCTAAAACATGTAGATTTTAACTTCTATTCATTTCTACAAGTCCTCAAGAATATTACCTCGTACTTTCGGGGTAGCTTTTTTCCAGGCTGTGTTTATACGCCCTTGACCAGAAATTCTCTTAGGCGACAGCAGGCCAAGAACACTTACTTTTGGGAAGTAGTGGCTGTTACTACGCCGACACGTAAGGTTTTCTCAAAACAGGATAAGCTGACCTCTCTATTTATCGTTGCTTTAAAGTGAACATCCGGTCTAAGTGGCTCAAGAATGCTTAGTTGTTAAGCCGCTAACCTACTGATCAGAAGTCCGTTGTTTGAATCCAACCCCAGCATCTCGACTACTCTTGGTTTGGGCATCCTGGTTGTAGCTTAGTCCTCGTTGTTCCTTCATTTTGCACGGTATCTAAGAACCGAAAGGGTGTTACAGCTGAACGGCTATTACTTACTCCACCACCACACGTAGTTTAGAACAGGGCTTTCGACATTGTCTATCTGCTACTCCCCGTAGCGGAGGAATTTGGGAAGGTTCTCCAGATCATAAGTTGAAGGGAAGAAGATCTAGTTGAAGGGAGAACTGTCAACCTGTTTCCGGAAGTTTGCGGGTTGGGACTGAATTCACGAAGTGTACGTGTTTGATGACTCTGAGCAAAATTGAAATAGCTGTGCAGTGCTTCTGAACTTTCCGGCACAGGTTAGCTGTCATACAGGACCAAATCCGAGACGAGAACTTGAAGTTTCAGTTTTGCCAGATTTCTTACTTCCTTTATCAACCTAACCACAATGTGAAATTTTTCAGCTAGAATTTTCCCGTTTGAAAACATCTATTCTCCAGTAGTAGTAGTTATGACGTCCAAAGTGGGAGTGACTGAGTGGTGTGTTTCTTCATGAAACCACGCAGCTGCCTAAATATCCGAAGTGTTACTAGATACGGGCTTTCCGGCACCGAAATCTGCCAGACGTTTACCCCTATTTCTCATCAGTTAGACCAGATCATGTTTTGCTTGTTATAATAACCATAAGATTACTCGATTCTGTTACCGACCCAAACGCTGCACTGTGTGCGCCTGTGTGTAACCAATGCGCAGCTACCTACCTCACCTCCCCAAATCATCGGTGAACGCAACTGTGGCAGCTACAACCATTGTACGACAAGTACGCGGTTCCTACAGCTAACGATGATGATGATGATGATGAACCCGAACAGCAAAAAATAAGTTGACATTTTCCTTAAATACTTGCATGGAAACACAATATTGTTGTTCACATTCTCATGCGTTCAGGAACGAGGCAATTAGGGAGACCTCCTGAAGCTCGGATGAGCGATAGCAAGTGTTCCATGGACCGCATGACTGCTGTGCAGCTGGACAGTGCTCGACAATCTCGCGCGCTTTCCTGGTTAGACGGATTACAAGGCACTAGTGACACAATGTTTCAGTGGGTTCCACAGAACAAATAAGCTCGTCGAAGGCCGTAGCTTACACCTCACATGACATTGGAAATGGTAGGGTTCTTATCCCAGCTTCGCCCACCTAAAATGAGCTGGTTTTTCTTTATGCAAATGGGTCATTAAGTAAAAGTAGTGATGCTGTTTGGTAGCGCGATTGCATTGACCACGAGGTTGTGCGTCGGTACCGTGCTACTGTTGATGAGGTGTTTTCAGTAACAGAAAGACACGTTGGGGCAAACTGAGAGCCTGAAAAGGTACCTGCCACAAGCAACAAATTATTACGGGCAAGCTTTTTTTCATTCCAGGTCTCCAGGAAGCAGATTATATTAGAAGAGATTAAGGAAAAGTGTCTGGAGATGTAATACCTGGTGATGTACACTGGGGAAGTTCGAGAATTTGACAGGTTTTATGCTCTGGTTCTCAAATCATCCCGTTGGCCGGCAAACCGTTTTTCATCTGAGGTTTGCACAACTGAGTTATGAGCTAAATTTCAACCACGTCGTTATGCGTCTTTTCACGTCAGACTGAGCGGATTAGCTGAATAGGTATTCTGACACGTGGCATGTAGGTAATACCACTAGTGTCTGAATTCTATTCTTAGTTGTCTTATCGTGCAGGCATCAGCTGCAACACCAAGTAATTTCATAGCTAGCAGAGGTAGGTCCAATTTATATTTTTCTGCCTTTATGACATTTCCAAGACATCACTCAAGGAGCCTCTATCTGCTGAATTTACCGTCAGTGCAGCTTCAGTGCACGCATCAAGAATGCTAGCACATCTTAGTCATTTGTTGAGTATGGAAAGGTCTGTAACGTCAGGGGTTGTATCTATTCCGATCTGTCGCTTCTCTAAATCGTCCTGATGCAACTGTTGGACCTGCAGACCACAGAAGTTTAGTTTCGGTTGTCCTTTGTTATCTTATTCATTACATACCTGGATATGTTGCACTTCTGAATCATTCTTCTTGTAGTCTGTTCGGAATCTCCATCCAGTTGTCAGTGAACTTCGTATACAGAAAAACCGTCAGTGGAAGTTTTTGGCCTGCCTGTTATCCTCGAGTTGGGTACGCTGTGTGCGCCATTTCACCGCGAGCTTCCAAACGTGTCTGCACGTTATGGGCCGCACGCCAGTGGCAATTGTATTGGATCGACGCATTGTAACTATACCCTCCATGGTTACTCGCTTGTCGGTAATGAATAAGTTTATCGTGGTCAGTGGGCGCTGCGGTAAGAGGTGTGAGCTAGGCGATCAACACAGATACATAGACCCCGTGTCACTTGTGTCTTGTCATCCATCTAACCAGCACAGTGCATGAGACCGTCGAGCACTGCCATAAGTTGAGAGAATGACGTATATGGATACTGCAGTTAGGTAGTTTCACATGTCTTTTGGATGCATTTCTGCATCTTTCACGTATACTTACCTTTGTAGATTAGGCAAACTATGTGTTTTCTAACCTTTTCGGAATTCACAATTTCGTAGACATAGTTATGTGAATTATTTGATGTGTTAAGTATCGGCATGCCGTTCAATCAAGGAGGTCGCAAAATGGACACTTACGATCAACTGCGTTTTTGTCACAGAATGTACAAAGAAACCACTGGTGTTTATGTCTCTTCAGAGACCATATCCACACTTTCCGTTATCTTAACCTTGTCTTCAGCCGAAAGCAGTGCACACACTGAAGCTTCCGAACGCCATTTCCGCTGTCACCTTGAACGCGACCGACAAAACTTTGGTAGTGGCTGACGGCTCCTTCATCAGATTTTGGAACCCTACTGCCAGAAAATTTCTCTCTACCGGTGGTGTGTCATCAGGCGATGCATCTGTCGAGCAAACGGACGCTGTTCGAATTCATTACAAAATGGTGACCGGCCTTTGTGTCGTCAACCATCCAGATCCACAACAAGGTGAAGTGCTCCTGTCAGTTTCCTTGGACAAACTGATGAAGGTTACTAGTTTGGTCGATTTTAAGGAGCTGCATCAGACCAGATACCTGGTTCCACTCACTGCAGTCGCTGCCACGGTAGGTCTTGATACCGTTGTCCCAATCCCCCCATGTTTAACCAATTCCGCTTACCATCTAGTTGCCCCAAACCGATCTCACACGCAATTTGGCTTAGTGCAACTGATTGCCGAAGGAGGCAGTCGGCTCCAGTGGAACTTCGGTGGGGACGATTTTTTCATCGTTATTTTTCGTTTGTTTTAGTGGCTTTGTTATAGGTCTCTCATGTCTTCTCAGTAGGTATTTGTCTCGTTTCTTCATCGTTCTGACTGCCTTATCTCCCCCCCGTCATTTCTAATCCCCTGGTGCAGTCTGCCTATGTTGGAGCAGTCTTCCTTAGTTGAGATTCTCAGAGTCCTCTGCCTTTCACTTGTTTTAACATGCTTATCGGATTGGTATCACCCACTAGTCGCCAGGTCCCATAGATGAGCTCACTGTTGACGACTAATACGCTCAGTCTGGACAACACAAGCCCGATGAGCACTCTATGCATCTCCATCACCTGAAATCGATACCGAATGAATTCATGATAACATTTATTCACTGCGATGAGCACACAATAAACATTAAACTGGCTTAGGTTAAAACTTTTGCTAAGTATCCAGGACCTTTTTCTATTATCCCAGTTCGATCTCGAATACCCTCTGTACCGATGACGCCGTTCTTGCGGATAGAAGCAAGATCGGTCCACCACCAGAGGCTGGTCCTATACCAAGATAACCCTTTTGTGATCAGCATTAGACTATCAATCATTGAGTCACGTGGACACTGGTGACATGTAAGACTCATATAGTATAAACAGGCTGTTGCTTGTCGAGTTGCCTGATGCGTCGAAGCACTCGAACCTCTGATTTGCTGGTAACCTGCAGGAGGTCTCAGCGGAATTGTTCAGTTCTTACTGAGTACTTTCTAACCATTCTAACCGCAAAGAAACTGATAGGAAGCTTCTAGTAGACATCAGTAACCATCCGTTATGTTGTTGGGGGGACTGTTGGGAGCTCAGTTTGTATAGGTGACTGACATACTTGTTTGCCGTTAACATTATGACGGCTAGTTTGTTTCTTTCCTCAATTGCTATGGTTCCTCTCGTGGCCTTTCTGGCCTCCCAATTTTGAGCCCTACTCCGCGGCTTTTAACACGCATGTGTTTGTTGCTTTCTCCCGAAGCTCGACTGTGAAACAATGATTGTCGGTGGTGAGAAAGGTTTTGTCAAAATTCGGCATCTGATCCGGAAATCAAGTATGCTAACCGCTTCGGCGATTGAAACTCTGGAAAGCAGTCGACGAGCAGGTCAGGAATCGGAAGTGCCGGGTGGCATGGAACCCGCGCTTCAACAGCTCGCCCATGAATTTTCCGGTCACTGGAGAGGGGGTGACAAATACATTCAAATGACCACCGACACCTGGCTCAGCCAGCCGTTTGATGGACCACGTCGTGGACCAAGAGACTGGCTCACTGAGGGAGAAAGTGCCGGGACGGCCGCGCGCAAGGTTCCACTAATTTACGAGGTAAGTTTTCTAGTTCATGTTTGCGCTATCCGGTTGTCTGGTTGATTTTCCCATATTTCTTCGTGTGTATTACGATGAGAAAGCAAGCTGTAAGGTACTCTTTCTCCGGACACCCAGAAAAAACATAAGACCTTGGTCCGATTGTTCCAACGAATCGAAGTCGTCTAAACGCGGGGGTTGCCGGATTTCCTGTGATTTCACCAGCGAATTAGGTGTTGATTTACCTAGTTGAAAACTTTCCATCCTCGGCTGCAGATGGACGCCAGCAGGTCTGTTGTCGGTCCTACACCTTAGTAAAATGGCACCAGATGGTGGTTAGTTACCCAAATTGGAATCTAAGATACCCCCTTGGTTCCGTATCACACTTCTAGATCTGAGAGTTACTAGCAAACACCCATCAATCAAGTGTCTAAAATCCCCAACCACCGGTTGTTGGTACACTGTCTTCCGGGAGGTTGTCCCACTGATTCACTGCCCTGGTAAATAGGCAGAACATTGGTGGTACTCTCCGTAGCCTAGGCTTTTGAAGACTGCAGTAATACCTTGCATAACCATAGTCTTTTCCTCATTCAACAGCGGGGATCTATCGCCGGAAGCGAGTCCGGTACCGAAAGATCATATCCGTACGAGTGGGGCGGTTTTCAGGCGTGGACAAGTCAAGCTTAAGGCGCCGATTAACACTACTGACATTATTTTTTTACACGTCACATCCATAGGGTTTCGTATTCTTGTGCTCCATACACCGTGTTGGCATAATTTCCTTTGTTTATAGGGAAAATTGAAGGTCGAAGGCACATCTCACTTCTTCACTACTCTAACCGTAAACACCTTCGTCTTAAGATCATTGCAAGTTGCGATGTCTGGGTCACGAGCTCCAGTCTCTCCTGGTAACGTTCGTCTTCCGAAGTGTTTTTCAAATGCATGGGTGCTGGCATCTGGTTTGGTTCGTCGGTGGTTTGTCATCCGCGGTCAGTCTTTTGCCATTTCTAAAGTATTCTGATGGGACCCACCGTCCGGATGCTGTGTCCTACATACAGGTCTTTCGCGAACACCACTTAAAATATTCGTCCGGGAAGCTGTCCGTCCACCATAAACCTATGTGGTCAGTCGCGTAGGGAGTCAACTGTCCAGTGTATTGGAGACCTTGGGAAATCGCTTTCCCAGCTTAGGGCAAGGAATGTATTGTGATGTACCCTACTGAAAGCCTTACCGAAGTCACTGAGTCTGCCATCTACTTGCTGAGCTTGATTAACTGATCCGACCCAGCTTTCGTGCTTCAGCAACAAATGTGTTACGGAGGATCTGTTTACCAAAAGTTCACGCTATTCCGGTGCTTACAGAGCGTAGGCCCCGTGTATTCGTGGAGGAGTCTCGGTACTCATTTCTCCTTCCCATTTCCAGTCAATGACAGCATGACTGATTAACAGCTGTTTTGATCTTATTTTTTCCATCCTTGTTGAACAGCTTAATAATGGCTTCTTTCCAAACTTCCTACGATTGATCAGCTGAAGTTTATAGCGAAGACCGAGACTGAAATCTTTGTCAGGTGAAAAAGCATCAGCGGAGCGTTGCACTTGTCCAACTGGAGTAGAATCTGGGTTGTTTCTGGCTCTTTCGAACAGTGCTCATTTCTTTGTCGTTACCAGTCGGTTCGGAACATATGCGGATTATGTTACACGACAGAATCAGGAATATGTTGGAGTTAGCAAATTATCTTTCACAATTTGGCTTCATTCAATAGTGAAGGTAGCTCATCTGAGTTACTCTCTCTGCAGTTGGTGTGGAAGAATTCCCGGTGGGACTGATTCTCTGTATTTAGATTAATCGGATTTAAACACCCACAGTTTGGACCTTTCCAGAGCGCTCCACCTATTCGGTATCTTCTCACATCTCTGGTCCGTTCGCCTTACAGAAGTGCCAAGTCCTGGTTGTGGCACTCAAACGGTATTTCAACTCTTTACCCATTGTACTCCCCTAATTGCTGTGGCCGGCTTTTTCATCGGTACGAAACGTGGGCATGGAGCCTATCGACTGCTCTGAAATTAGACCCAAGCCGTGTTGATATTGCCCTCTTGTGATCTCCAAAACCGTGTGTGGCTGCAGCCAGTGTTTCATGAAAGTTACTCCTCCGTACATACGTTAAGAACATCTCTGCTGTTTTGAGGCTCTCAACTAGTCTCAAGTATGCATTAGCTTCGAGTGGTCACTGGATGCTCTTGATTTCTGAGGCTGGGTATCCTCAGCCTTTATAAGTTGTCAGTCAGGACAGTATTATCGCGGCGTGGTGTCGTCCTGATCATACGCAGAACGACTCGACATTCTTCCCCCCTTTAGGAAAGACGGTATCAATACTTTTGATATTTCTGCTGTCCAGCGGCTTAGTCTAGTCTGTACTGAGCAAACTGAAGCCATCTTTTGAAACAGAACTTGAGTTTTTGGTCGACACTCGAGTCCGATCCAGCTGATTTCACGATTATGGCGACTCCCGCAGAAGGCACTTATAGGTGATTGGATGCTCTTGTTTTACCCATTTGACAAGTAGCAATTTTAAATTGGCCACACTGATGCCGGTCCGCCCGTATTTGGTAGCTGTTCGACACCGATTTGACGCACAGAATCGTGTCCCCCCGCCCTGAAGTCCAGTCAGAAAAGTAGGAGTTTTAACCTGGCAGTAGCACTTATGAATCCACTGCCCGGTCCCCCAGCTGCGTCTTCAGCTCGACAACGAGTTGAAAACCAGCGGCCTAAACTCCTAGTTTACCTTGCCTCCCCGTCAGACTTCCCATCTTAGGGTGTGCATTTACTGTCGTGGTTGTCGGCGTCTCCCGACCGTCAGTATGACTAATCCGTGGACAGATTCCTTACCATACGAAAACCTCCAATTTAAAATCCAGCTTATCTATATCCGGTTGGTAGTTTGAAGAGTTTTGGGAATTTTCAATAGGGGTTACCTCCTGTAAATGAAACCAATTCATGCTGAAAAACCGAAAAACAGTGCACTGCTTTTTCATCCTTATTGACATTCATCAGCAATGTGAGTCTCGTGAGACTCCAGGGAGTTTCGAAGCCACAAGCTTCCTGTTAGTAGTTTGAACACTCAATCGTTCGGCCAAGTGCGACTAATCAGCTCTGTGATTAACTCGAGCTTAGGTGGAATGCAGCCCCACTTATCTTTCATTCACGCACTCCGTGTTATGTGCTCACATGTTGACTAGCTGTTCGAGTGACGGCTCCTCAGATGGAAGTTCCATTCCGTGTAAATTCGTTCTTCGTCTGAGGTGCTTATAAATGGTTAGTAGTGCGTCTCATCCCGAGCACTAATGGTCTGCTCGTCTGATTCGGGTAAATGGGTAGCTTGAGAGAGCTCACCGTCTGATATACACTTTTCTTAGAAATGTTAGTCCATCCGTTGTGTGTTGTCTGTATTCGGAACGGATGTTGGTGTTTAGTCTGTTCTCCAAGTTTCTTCCAGTCCCACAGACTCGGTCGACCGTGATTGGATTTGGTGCGTCTTGTTTCGCGCCCGCTTTTCCCGCCACCACGCTGCAGGTTTCTAATGGTCCTTTGTTGAAGAGTATTCCAGTGGCGCTTTGCCATCTGATGAGCTTTTCATGGGATCTGAGTGTTGCGCCTTTCCCGTAAACAGCCTGTTTTCTGATATTGTAATTCCCTCGTCGCTGCTAAAAGCGGACAGTTACCTCAGCAGCCAGACTGAGGAGCTACTAATCATTAAGAGTGCGACCCGTGTGCTCCCAACCAAAACTAAGCAAATGAGTTGGTGATTTGTTTCGAACTCTCCGAGATCTCTGGGGAGCATCAGGATCCGGACGTGATTGATGTTTCCTTTTATCCTTTTCTCTACTGGCATTTCCTTTCTCCCCATCTCGCTCCGTTGCTCGTTAATATAACCAGCAGTCAATTATCTCTTCTTTGTTGTATCCATGACAGTTTCGGAAAGTGATGCTTTCTCCACGCAACGAAGTATTAAAAAACACGAACCGTCAAGGGCGTTTCGTAACCTGATTCCTTCACTGAATATTGCCTTTACACCAAGCTAAAAAATTGCATTATTCAAAAAATGCCGTTTTCGTAAACAGGTCGTTCGGCTTTGACACGCACATTGCTATTTAACCGGTTACGGAAAACGCCAGGAGCGATTGAAAACATAGGAAGGGATTCCGCTCTCTTGGTCGACAGACTGTACCATTAGATTTGCACTCTACTGACCCCTATGCAATCCTCTCAGGAAGACCACGGCTAAGGTACTGCCAAATTGACCGACCAATCGAACATCTGAGACGCGGTCCCGAACCGCAGGCGTGTGTGGCCGCAAATCCGTGCTTCGGCCAGTATGCGACATCTTCAGTTAGTCCACCTCAGTGAGGAACATGTCAGTGACATTCTCATTAGTATTGCATAAAAAGTTGTCTTCCCTCATTGGCTTATTCCGGGCATCGTTAATTGGTCTTCTTCATGAGATCCGGCCGTCTATTTCAATACAGGGTTGTAGTCATTCACAGACTGATACTGTTACGACAAGGAAGCTTAATTACCGGGAACGATAATTTTAATGCGTCTGTGGGTTATGAAGCAGCGATTCGGGCTTCTCTTCGTCAGGTTGATGAATTGACGCTATCGATATCTTTCAATTTACTTCTGCCAGAAGTACGCATCAAAAGGACACTACAGAATGCCGCTTGAATAACACCACTAGGTTGGGTGCAGTTGAACAACAACAATCGGAAAGTCGGAAGTTGGTTGGAACCACGAATCGTACGTTCGGGAACTCATGAATCGACTGGAGTTTCACTTGTGGTGTTTTTTGTGCGGACAGAGACCGTGCAACACGTAGAGAGCACGAGGTTTGGGATAATACTGAGCAAGCATATTCATGACTTATTACTCAACTTTCATTTTGGTCGGATGGACGGTATTCGAACTTGTGTTTCTACTAAAACATTACCACATTCATAAAGTGGATAGAGCATGCCTTCCCTAGTGGCTGCATGTCAACTTTGCTTGGGTCTCTGCACACCTAAATGATTTTCTTTGCATCCCCACCCCGATTCCCTGCCGCTGCTCAAGACGTCGGAAATTTCACGTGACGGCTTCCATTTCTACGCAGATGATAGTGAAAGACAACCGTTCACGAAAGTGGATCGTCTTCTGACTCGTTTCAGTCACTCACAAGCTTTATCCGTTGTGACGCGGTTTCCGTGGTCCGCCACCCGTCGCCGCCCGTCTGTCTATGCAAGGAAGTACAAACAGAGGCTTTTGGCAGTTGGTGTTATCCGTGAACTCGCCAGACGAGGCACCCTCGTGGCTGCTGTGGCAGGTCGAGACGTAAAACAGCTAGCGCGGTTATTACGCTTTATTCGTCACAATGTCTGGCGTCGGGAGAGCGCAACTGTGTGTTTGAAGCTGTACAACTGTATCTTGGGTAGGTTTCGGCGATTATGTTGTACATCTTCGTCCCTCTGTGTTGGCAGTAGATAGTAAGACCACAATGGAGAACATGATATTGTCTCGATAAAAAAACATTGCTGGGTCACGTCCATCAGTTGCAAGACTTTCTCATATTTGTTTTGGGTATTTCTGAGTAGTTCTCACTTTTTTGCAAGACAGCATGTAGGAAACTTTCATAGTTACTCTAGGGAGATTGGACGCTGTTTTGACTATTGCGAACACTTCTCGAAAGGTTTGGTCATCGTTCACATCGACATTGTCAGTATGATCGGTGATCATCTGTGGTGTTTTGTTATCCTCAGGTTTTAGTGGTTTACAAAATCAGGAGATCTCCCTGCAACCATCCCGAGGTGCTTAATGCTATTCAGCATGTGATCCAGGTTGTTGTATTTTTGGACAGCACAGATTCGTAGGAAGTGAATCGGTTTAAATCATGCCTGCTAGTTTATGGCCTATGAATCTAACTCAGTAAGCGAAGGCGTATTTACAGTTTTTTTGCATGATTTTGCAAAAATGCCTACTTATGTAGTGTGCTGATAACAGTTGGGACAGATGTGTTGGTTGGTCACAAAAAATGAATACATCTCCGTCTTCTGCGCTCAAGAAACCTCGAATTACGCTGCCGGTGTGGCATTCACATATCTGTTAGCGGTTTAGCTCAGTTTAGTTTAGTTCACAATGTTTCATTTCGATCCATATATTTTGGCAAGCAAGCTCCGTGCAGAGTATGAAAATTCTCCGCTATTGAGAATGTTGTTAGCTTAGGTAGCGTAGGTGGTCGTTCATTTATTCGCCTAACTGAGTAGTTTGACTACAAACGTTTCATCAGCAATCGAGGTGTCATCATCCTTGCCCAAATTAGCAAGCAAACCAACGGCCAATTTTCTGTCTGTCCGAAAAGCGTCCCTTGGGTCTGGCAGTGGGTACCATAGGAAGTAAACCGCACGTAAGTGGGGAATTATCAACACTCAGTGGACTGTGTGAGCTGCGTCAAATACCCAACCTTATGCGATTTGGGACCAATGTAAGAAAACCAGATCAGGAACTAGGCATAGAAAAATATGGGGTTATAGTCGTTGTTAAAACTGGTGATGATGTTTCCGTTAAGAATTTCAAGACCTAATGTAGTGATTGTACTCACGTTGCACGGTCTGTCACTTGGTGTTCACATAGCTTAGTCGCATCGTTCAACTTGTATAGACCAGCTGTCTTGTTGC
This sequence comes from Clonorchis sinensis, assembly GCA_003604175.2. NCBI lineage: Eukaryota > Metazoa > Platyhelminthes > Trematoda > Opisthorchiida > Opisthorchiidae > Clonorchis > Clonorchis sinensis. The sequence continues at coordinate 26,943,565 of CM030369.1, forward strand.
ACTCACTTTTTCGCTAGGGGAATCCAGTAAGTCACTCATCCATCGGGTTAATTAAAAACGTTTTCCTCTTCCGCCTCACTTTCAGACGAGTACTCCGCGGACGAGCTTGCCCAGGTAACAGAGTTCAGAAAAGTAAATGTGGTTCTGCAACATCTGTCGCGAAATACCCAGTCAGTCTGCGAGATTGTCAAGTTCTTACGTGATTCCATTAGGAGAGAAACTACCGTGAGTCACACGTCAGTTGACAATAACTCAGTTCCTAAGAAGAAACCGTGGAAGTCCTCTACGAAGCGGCCTCTCACCAAACGTGATTCAACTGCTATCACCGACAGTCCTGGAGTAACCGCCAGCGTGTCATCTCACGCAGCGGCTTCCGTTCACAAACAGATGAGTTCACCAGGTCTCCTCAGACCTTTCAAACGGACTCGACCATCTTGATCGTATTGTTTTCCCAGAACGTTCTGTACAGCATTTCTACATTACTGTTATCAAAACCACAATGGAATTTCAGATTCATTCTGTCTTTTCCGTTAACAGGTTCAGTATCCTCTTCTAGGTCTGGGACAACACTAGTTAGTACCGGCACTAAAGTGTGATAAACCCACTTGGAAAAAGTTGGAGTAGAATGGACTTAGTGATTGAGCTCTGACAGACTTACGCAGAAAACTACGTGGGATGCATTCACCGGAGTAGACCCTCAGCACAAGGTCGATTCAGTGAGGCTGTGTAGGTCCAGTAGTCAACATCATAACTTACTTCCACAGAAACTACGACCTTAGACATGTAATGTCATGAAGTGAAATGTCATGAAATATCAAGTCCAAGTCAGGGGCGCGTGGAACCCACAACATCGTGTAGCATACGGCGGGCCCTCATTTCACGGATCACTAAGCAGCAGAGACCTTTAGCCAAAAAGAATAAGGAATGGGGACAGTCTTCAGTGGGAGGCCATTGACAAGCATGCTTTAGCCACCGAGTAACTAAACTCGCTAGTTATTGCTTGTGGTTTCACAAGTATAGTGGGGATAGAATGGTTGGATAACTTTTGAGATTAGAACCGCCTGTTTTCACAACCCTCAGGTTGTGTATGGACGCGCTTCCTTTCAATCTCAAACCCGTTTAAGATGTCGCACGTGTTGATACCAAGCTCTTCACTAGAAAACTGACCCCCTTTCCAAATCAAAAGCTTTGCATACATCCATTTCAGAGAGCGCTGTGGGTTCAGTAACTGTGATCATAACAGCAGAGCA